>OX375866.1:100135074-100868295 GCA_947359475.1 Heligmosomoides polygyrus bakeri
AGATCAAATTGGACACTTTCCACATCAAATTTAGCACACTTCTAAGCTTCCCTTACAAAAAATAAACCGAACTCTTCCAATTGAAGTGAGCTTCTTCTACATTAAGCTAGAGGCTATCCAAAACGTTACAATAATTTTTTGTTCGAGAAAAATTTTGGTAAAACATTCCTTGAAGTTTTAATTCATGTATCCAATAAGTGAACACATTGTTAGAAATTTTATGAAACTTTATTTTATGAGGAAAAAAACAATGAAGGCTTGTTTCGAAGAGCAGAAAAGCGGCTATTTTTGTTGCCAAAACAGAGATTTCACCATGCCCTCGTCCGAAATTTAGCGAATTTTGTTCGATTGATAACAAAATTTTTGTTCGCGTGCAGTTTCACACCTTCAAACGGTTGCAATAAAAAGAATTGTAAAAAACACACGTATCCTAATTTTCTTGCTGCATGCAACCAGTTTTTTACACTATCAATGAAGTAAAACATTGTGACTTGTTTTTCCGAGTGCATGGCGCAATCCAGTCTTCTAATGAACAACAAGATGACTGCTGGTTTCTGCCTTGGTGCATTTTGAGACAAAATTTAATTTATTGTTTTTCTCAAAAAATAAAATTTTTATAAAACTATTAGTCATCTTCGAGCAGGTGAACTAAAAGGATTTCAAAGAATGTTATATCAATTTTTCTTAAACAAAACTTATTCAAATCATCTTAATGAGCCTGTGTTTAACCTAAATAAGGGTCATCTCGATTGAAAGAGTTCTCTTTGATTACAAACGTCTCAGGCCAGCTTAGAAGAGCGTCCAATTTGACGTGAGAGGTGTCAAATTTGATTTGAAAAGTGTCTAATTCGAGTCAAAATGGTATATATTCTAGGTTCTATCCATGGAAAAGGTCAAATATATTTCAATGGCTTCCTTTAAGTTTATATAATTTCTAGAAAAGTCATTGTGTTAGAGCTTTCGTTCTATTACCTTATGCAGATTCTACCATTATGGAACTGCTGAGAATCAGTCTAAAGGTCATCGCTAATGAGGCACTGTCAGGCATGTCAGAGGTTGAACTCTAAATTTCAATGTTCTTTTTCAGTACATTGCTGTGCAGAAACCCGGTGAGCTAGACTAAATTGATGCAGCAACCGCTGTGGCTCCAGAGCGCTAGAGCTCAGTCAGGCTGCGAAAAGAAGGCTGCCAAAGGCACCTAAAGCCACTCTGCGCTTGAATATCTGTCTCCCCACTAAACGTTTTCCAACTCACCGAGAACTTCGGTCCCATGATCTTGCACGGTCCACACCATGTCGCATGAAAATCGATGACGACCAATGAGTTCGGATTCCCCTTGATGATCTCGTCGAACTCATCCTGAAATGAAATCACTATTCAAATCAGTTTCTTTAAGCCTCAATTGGCTGGTATCGAGGTCGTAAGCTGTCACAACGATGTTTTGTTGCGATCGAAACTTCTAGCGCCAGGCGGGACTTGAACCCGCACCTCCCTCTGACCGGGCGGGAATGCTCTACGCCATTACACCACCGGCGCCGTTTGATCGAACGCAACATCCACACCTCGTGGGACCGAGCAGCACTCACCCGTATCCGGGATATCCCGGATCAAACGGCGCCGGTGGTGTATCAAACGGCGCCGGTGGTGTAATGGCGTAGAGCATTCCCGCTCGATCAAACGGCGCCGGTGGTGTAATGGCGTAGAGCATTCCCGCCCGGTCAGAGGGAGGTGCGGGTTCGAGTCCCGCCTGGCGCTAGAAGTTTTGATCGCAACAAAACATCGTTGTGACAGAAATCACTATTGTTTCTAGTGGTAACAGAAACTAGCAAGATTGAAGGTAGATGTAGGAACATAGTCCACAACCGTCACTCATGCTTTGAGACAAAACATCTGCGTTTCTTGTTGAACGTTCACACATCATTACAGGAGCACAACCACAGAGATGATTGCACCAAATATAAGGTGCCCGCTGTACTTCGGTCTGAAGGTATATAGAGCTTCAGTTGTCATTGTGTGTAAGGGCAGACTAGAAATACTATGATATAACCGATAAATAGCGCCTAACCGCTTTGTATATGTACTGTGGACTTCATATAATACGACCTGTGCTGCATAGCCAACTAAGCTTTCGTCATCTTCATCTTTTTCAAGTCTTCAAATCTTTGCTTTAGAAATTCGGTTTTGACTATTTAAATCGGTTGGGGTCTGAAGTATTATGTTACAATTTCAAAGCCTTCTTTCACAGCTTTCTGCATTCTATCTGAATTATAAGATCGGAGAATTTTGGAGATTTTGAAGCCACAGATGTTTAAAATTTGCACCCGCTATTCAATGTCACCCTCAACCTCTTCCGTGAGGACTGGACCGGCAGAAATTAACAGAGTTTTGTGTTTAAATCCTCCTTCTTATTCCACATATATTTCAGCTACTGATCAGTACTCTTCGAATTGTCAATCCAAACGTGCGACATCCGCAGCTTCCTTATCCGAATCGACATTTTGACATGAGTCGTGAGAAATTGAGTAGCTAGATGTCATGTCATGAACTGCAGGAAAACATTTTTGGCAGCCTTGTACGCAGAGATCTGTGACAGCGTAGTCAGAGGAAGCGCAGCCTGTGCGTGCTCCCGATTCCAGGTTTCTGGTTCGAACCAAGCTTTCCGCTCCTCCGGGGTCGGTGAATGGGTACCGGACTAGTCTGGTAAGGATATAACACTAATGTGTTCATTGAATGACCACCGCAGGTTTGGGCCTAACGCCCATTCAAACACGACATACCATAGCAGTAGAATGCGTTGCACTACCGAAAAGGGGTTGAGTAACGCTGTCTTTTATTCTACATGCTTAAATGATTGTGAGAACACCTGTTTTTATTAAAGTAGCGACTTCTACCAAGTCGTGTCATAGACTTCTTTGGCACAGACGGTAACATGCAAGGCACTGAAACGGCGAAGACCATTAGTCCTACTTAGTAATTTACTAGCCAGTCCGGAATTGTCATCTACGTTGGGTACGAGAGACCTAGCAGAAGAGAAGTGCAGTTGTCATGACAACGACCGCTTGGTTGCTACACATCCTTGGAGCATTTAGCGATAATTGTGCACTTCAGGCGGACATCTTCACAAGCGCATCAAACCATTTATATCGCGACTTTCTCGCAACCATAGAATTATTCCAGGGATATCTCAGAGGAATTTAGCTTCGAGCGTTATCAGATTGTCGCGCTAGGCGGAGACAAACCTCATTATAAAAGACAGCCATCTGGGAAACCGATTTTTTGCTCACCTGATAGTCCTTTTTATTTATTTCCCATGTTAGCTTCCCATATAATGTATCTAAGGTGCTGTCATCAAATATACGCCGCTTTCTGGTCCAAATGGACACTTTTCAAATCAAATAGGACACTTTAACTCGAACTGAGCTGGAGATTTTTCAAAAATGTTAGAATAATTTTTTGTCCTAGGAAAATTTTAGAAAAACTTTCTTTGAAGTTCAAATTTACCTCCCAATAAGAGAACACATAGTTTGGAATTTAAAAAAATTACTTTTTAAGGGAACATAACGATTTATAACTGGTTTTGAAAAGCAGGATTTTATATTGCTAAAACAGAGATTGCGCCATGCCTCCGTCCGGAATCTCGCGATTTTTATTCGATTGGTAGCAAATTTCTGTTTGCATGCAGTTTCACATCTACAAACGGTGCAACACGAACAATTGTAAAAAACACACATATTCCGATCTTCTTGCTGCATATAAGCACTATTTCCACTATCAATCAGATAAACATTGCGACTTGCTTTCCGAGTACAGGGCGCGATCCGGTCTTTTAGTGCACTACCTGATTGCTGCTATGCTGCGTTTTCAAGCAAAACTTATTGATATTTTTTTCAAAAACAAAAATTTTATAGAATTATTACACTCATTCGGGCAGCAGATGTAAAAAAAATTCGAAAAAGTTATTCTAAATTTTCCTTGAGCAAAAAATTATTCTTACCATCTTGGAGTGTCTGTAGTTTAACCTGTAAGGAGCTTGTTTCGATTTAGAAAACGTTCAGTTTGATTTCAAAGTTCATGGGCCAGCTTAGAAGAGAGTCCAATTTGACGTGAGAAGTGTCTAATTTGATTTGAAAAGTGTCCAGTTCGGAGTGAAAATGGTATATATGATATCTGTGAGGTATTTACACTATGGGTTTAATTACTCAAAGTTGAGGTGAAACATTATCAGCGACTCGCGTATGCGTTGTGAGTCAAGAGCACGAATGAAAATCTGAACCACCAAAACTTATTCAAACATCTTACAAATGAGATTGATTCGATGACTGGATGAGTTTAGAAGGTGTCTGCTGAAAGGCGGGGGCTACGATGCAATTTCTTTCTCATCTTGGTCATATATTGAATGGTCATTTGGACTGTAGTAGGTTGATCGAATACCTTGCAACACTATACATTTTTGTCAAGTAACTTAGCTGAAGCTCGTACATCTTTCATGCTGGCGTTTCAGTATTTTTCGAAGCTTTTCCGAGCACACCACATAAAGCCTTGGGTCCCACAATGACTTTATTAAACAACACTTCTCTACGACCTATCGTCAGCAATGAGCGCTTGTAAGGCTGTCCGGGGAGAAGTACTGCCTACAGCACTTGCGCTATATCTAAGTGCTTTGAGGCCGGATAAGTCTCTTCCGGGCCGCGAGGTCGCTTTTGGCGTCTATCTGCTGTGGAAGAAGAGAACGTGCAAGAAGCCATCAGAGCCAAGCCCATTTCAGCCACTTTGGCGACGACAGGTAAAGCGCACTCATAGCACTGTCGTAAGGCGGCTAAAGTTCCCTGCATGGCGCAATGTTTTGTCGTCTTAGGTGCCACTATGCTTTGGATCCAATCGGATATCTTTGGATGATTGGATGATTCGGGTAACGGCGATTTCGCGGCCATTGGATTGTGAATGATTCGGATAGGGATATCCGAATCGGGTATCTAAAAATGATTCATTCGATATAGTGTAGCTGCCACTCTGCGCTGAGGGATAAGGTATGCTGAATCAGTATTGTCGAATCACTGTTCATTCGTTCGCACATAAGGGACTTCATAAAGGTACCACTACTAGTGACGATAGCTGAGTTCTCTAACCGCAGCCGTCAGTGGCTACCGCCCGGAGAACCAGTTTCAAGCCAGCTGAAAGCTGGACTGCTCGAGAAGTGGGTTTTTCCGGGTTTATTTATTTATTTATTTATTTATTCAGGGCGTAAGCGTGACACTCACGCGCAAAACAAATGAGAAAAAGCAACAAGTTCTACCAAAAAAGTCACAAGACAACAACCAGACGTAGACAGAGGCACCTGTAATTCTGAAGGCAGCTATGAACAGAATTTAGTCAACAGCAGAATTTAGTCAGCAGCATTTTCTTGAAGACATGCATGGATAGGGACAGGAGATTTTCGTATTCCGCAAACAGAGAGTTGAGCTCCCGCAGCCTTCTATATGTCAGAAATGAAGATCTGATCGTGGTTTTTGCAATAGGAACCTGCAGACGGAGCCTACTTCTTCTTGTTCTCACTACTTGACCACCGAAGAAATGTGAAGGGCTTATGTGGAGTTTGCCCGTGAGAATCTTGAACAGCATTTTGAGATCAGCAATCTTCCTTCTACACACCAAAGATTTTAGTCCAAGTATCCCATTTCTTTCTCTGCCGTTTGGGATTTGCGACTAATCTACGCCAAAGCATCTCATTATGAGTTTTCGGGTGACATTATTTTGAACGCTCTCCAACATATCAATGTCTTTTTTTCTTGGCCGGGTTGAAAACCGTTGTACCAAACTCTACTATGGGTCGTACGTATGTTTTGTAAGCAAGTAAAAGGATTCAGGATTTTTGCTTTTTAAAACCTTGAAGAGATTATATGTACGACAGTTGGCCATTTTGACCACGGTCCTATAATGCATGTAAAAATTGAGCTTCTTAGTTCTTAAGAAACCTAAATCTCGGACATCATCAACCACGTTGCTGATAGAACTCCGAGTGGATGCTTCACTGGGAATTGTTGAATGACGAATCCAGCATCAACCAGCTCCAGACACACACCGACGTCATGAGCTCCTGCACAACAACGCGCGTACTCAGGTCGCAAAAGTGAGCCACAGAAAAATTTTGGAACTAGGCTAAGATATTCTACAACACAGAAGGCGCTCTTTGGACATGGCTTCTTCTAACTGCCGTTTAACTAGAGCACTGAAGCAGTATCTCCAAGATCTGCAAGAGAGTTTGGGGACCGACACCATCTGGAAATGGAGGTCTCTGAGTTTTTTCGCAGCCGCAGGAATTCTAGCAGAGAGGAATTGAAAGGCTGGCCGCAAAATGGAAAATGATCTTGGATTAGAATGGGGACTGAGTTTGTTAAATTGCTACAGTTGCCTTTCTTGAGTGCTCTTTAGACATGTCTTCTTCTACCTGCCATTTAACCATTAATAGAACAATTAATATTAATAGAACGCTAAAGCACTACCTCCAGGATAGAGAGTTTGAGGACCGACACCACCTGGAAGTGGAAGTCTGAGTTTCTTTCTTAACAGCTTATGGAATTCTGGTGGTGAGGAAGTGAAGAGCTGGCCGCATAATGAAAAATAATCCTAGATTTGAATGGAGATTATATCACTGACTGAGTCTACAATTTACTGCAGATGTTTTTCTTAAGTTATTCGCTGTATTAGTGTTGCAACACACTTCGATCAGCCTAGTAGATATGCAATTTAGGCATATTCGGTGGAGGAGACAGCTAGAAGGTAGTCTTTTAGTTTGCCATCAAACAAGCTGGACATCACTACATGAAATCTTGGAGGCACTTTAAATGCACACGAAGTCCTAGAGAACCTCAGTGAAGATCAGAAAAGCAAAGAGAAATGTCTTGTGTAGGCATATACGGCATCAGTTCATCTTCAGCCATGGGTACATAGCAAACCTCGTCGACCCTGCATGACAAAAAGTTAAGCCGCTTCACATACTCACAATGATACCCTTAGTATTAGTCTGCAACATTGTCTTTCATTTGGTGTTTCTCCAAAGTTGACCATGAAATTGGTTGCAAATGGATTTGGCACCGCTACATGAATCAGTTTCTCTTTCAACTGGACACTTCTGAAACCAAACTGGATCTATTTCAAGTCAATATAGAGAACATTTAACTGAGACGATAATTTTTTGATTTGAGAAAGCTGATATTAGTTCAGACGAAAGGTCTTCACCGTGCTGCAGAAGTTCCAACCTTTTCAGATCTCCTCCTTTTGGAAAGAGTTCTTGGCATGGAAATCATTTTACTGTCAAAGTTAGTTAGTTTCACCTGAAGATGACGTTTAGAAGCTGATAATTTTGAACTACATATTGGACACCGGAAAAGCTTTACTTTCGCATCCTGCAAGTTTTTGGCCAGAATATCTTAGACGAGGTGCGAGAATTAGAAGGAAAATTGGACGCTGCCTTGGGATGGAATTGCACAGTAAAACAGGAATGAAAGGCTGGGAAATACTTGTTTGAATTAAAGATGATGAGATTAAAAATGATTGAATGCCTTGCTCAAATGGGAGAATCGCATTATGGAAGGGGACAAGGGAAATCAATGTGATCCTCCACTGAATTTACGCGAGCTTTAAAATGTCCAGAGATCCCCAGGTGAACTACTTTCATGCATTAGAAGGAACAAAGCGGTCAATTAATTCCCAGATCTATGTATTGTCTGTGATCTAACGCATCAACAGGGGGCGACGACGCTAATGGAAATGTCTCGTTTTATTGTTTACTGGAAGGAGGACGATCCTCTTCGGAATTGTTGCTATGCGTTATAAAGCGCTGCTCAGTGATGAAGAATTTCCCTTCTTGAGCCATCACACTCTTGTTACTCACTTCTAGAAGATCATTCTTAGCTTTTGGTGGTCCACTGCTAACGAGCCTTCAGTATCAAGTAAGAAAGCAGACCGTTCAATTATGAAGAGACAGTGGCTGAGTTTGAGAACAAATTGAAAAAATCTACGACAGATGTGCCCTACCCTAATAAAAAAGAAGCTCCCACCCGTTCACGCGGCAGTTGAAATAGCACGTCGAGAAGAAGAAATATTAGGTTGTCACATAAGTTCTGTCCGATCCCGATAGGCGTTACTTTGTGATTGTTTTTTCATGTATAGAGAAAGTAATTGTATATGTGTTGTATACTATTTTGTAGCGCTTGTTTCGCTCTATAAAACTTGGTGTTTTGCTTTTGAAAAGTCCTGAGCATTGCTTCGTTTTAGGTGCTGGACGAAACCATGGAAAAAACGCACTTGCGGGTAATAATGCTTCATGAGTTCAAGCTTCGCCACAGTGTTAGCGAGGCAACTCAAAACATCAAGATGTCATGGAGAGAGGACTCTGCTAACGAACGCACCGTGCGCAGATGGTACCAGAAGTTCCGTGTATTGAGACGTGGACCTCGAAGACAAGGACCGCTCAGGACGACCAGCCAAATGTGATGACGGACGTTTGAAAGAACGAGTGGAAGCCGATTCACGAGGAACTGTGCGTGAGATGGGGAGAGAACTTCAGGTCAGTCGTACAACCATTTCGAGGCACCTAGGGGCGATAGGAAAGGTGAAAAAGCTGGATAAGTGGGTGCCCCACGAACTCATTGAGGAGCAGCAGAGGTGTCGCCTGGAGATCTGTTCTTCCCTTACTATAAGGAACGAAAACGATCCATTTCTTGACAGGATAATTACCCGTGACGAAAAATGGATCGTGTACGACAATCGAAGAAGATCAGCGCAATGGCTGGATAAGGAAGAACCGCCGAAACACTTTCCCAAACCTAGCCTCCATCCGAGGAAGGTCATGCTCACTGTCTGGTGGACTGCAACTGGTATTATCCACTACGACTTCTTGAAGCCTGGTGAAACCATCACGGCAGAGAGGTACTGTCGTGAATTAGACGTGGTTCACCAAAAGTTGCTTGAAATGCGTCCTGCACTGGTGAATCGAAGAGGACCGATCCTTCTTCACGACAACGCCTGTCCACATGTCTCGCATCTGACCACCCAAAAATTAAACCAGTTGAGATATGAAGTTCTCCCGCATCCCGCATATTCACCAGACCTAGCTCCAACGGACTTTCATCTTTTCAAGCATCTCGATGGTTTCCTCAAGGATAAAAACTTTACTAATGTAGCAGATATCGAAATTGCCTTCGAGTGTTTCATTGCTTCTAGAAATTCAGATTTCTTCCGAAATGGAATTAACGCTCTTGTATATCGTTGGCAGAAGTGTAAAGGTTCTTACATTGATTAATAAACTTTATTTTCTGCTGAGATACTACACCGCAAAGTTGCCGTCGAAAATCGGACAGAACTTATGTGACAACCTAATAGAAGGATTTGAAGTTCACTGTTCCGATTTGTTTTGCGCAATGTCTATGTACTTGTACAGTTACTTTTCGTGCTTCTAAGTAAGTTTTCAGGAGAAGCCTAGCCCTAAACAAGAAGTTGCCAAAAACATCTGCCGACAATTTGTAACCTCTGACAGCCGTTTTATTTTTAACTGAACATTTTTGCTTCTAAAACGTTTGTCACAGACTTATTGAAAGTAATCCTTCCTACCTCGTACAAAAAGGCAGCCTGCGTGAACAGTCATGATCATTGAGATGCGAAAACGGCAGAAACGTTCTCGGTCTGACGTAATATTAAAAGCCCATTTTTGGAAGGTACCAATAATTACTACGCTTGGATTTGCATGCAGTTCATTCCCTTTTATTCAGTTTTTCGATTTATCCCAAGATGTTGAAAAGCAAATTTTTACAGACATCAGATGAAGGGACTATGCGAGTACTCATCATGTGCATCTACTACTTATAGGGTGTGATGACGACTTGGAACTGTACCAGTACCAGGAGATTGACATGTTTCTTGTTGTTATTGTTCTGCTATTATTGTTTCACATGTTTTGTTATTGCTATTGTTTTCCCCCTAAATGTATACCATTTAAAGGCTGAATTAGACACCATTTTTAGCTAGCCTAGGACTTTTGAAATTAAATCGTTTCCAAATCGAAATGAGCTTTTTCCACAATGATTTAGAAACTCTCTAGAAAGGTCATAATAATTTCTTGTTTAAAGAAAATTTTAGTAGTGGCATTTATACTATCAATCAAATAAAAGTTGCAGCGAACTTTTTGAGTGCCCGGCGCGATCTGGTCTTTTAATACGCGATATGCTCGCTTCTTTGCTGTAGTTTAAGAAAAAAATTAAATTTATTATTTTTCCTAAAAATAGATTTTTTTATAAAATTGTTACACTTACTTGGGCAGGTAAAATAAAAAATCTCAAAGCCAGTTATACTAAATTTTCTTTGAATAGAAAATTATTCTTATCACCTTATTGAGTATGTAGTTTAACCTGCCAGAAGGTCATTTCGATTTGGAAGAGTTCGCTTTGATTTCAAAATTCTTAAGACTACCTTAGAAGAGTACCCAATCTGACGTGAAGATGGTATATATGAACTTCAGGTGGCGATGTCCGTTCCTCCACGTGGTGCCACTGGAAACTGCCCGCTCTGCGAGCTAAGCCGAACACGGACATTCGATTGCAGGCGACAGGCCCTTGTGACAGGCCGGCCTACGAACACCCATGTCACATCACATGGTTCATGACATTGCAAGTTTTTCGAGATAGTGCTACGGCGTCCGCGGGAGCCGACGCGCACTCGCAGAGCCCGGCGAGTGTGAGAAGTATGCGAGGGTCCCTGATGCGAGGACGGCATCGGGGGGCAACTGAGCTAGTCCGAAAGACCCGTAACGTAAGCAGGACCCGCGTGGCAACGCTGAATGTGGGTACGTTGACGGGCCGCTCGTGCGAGTTGGTTGAAGCACTGGAGCGAAGAAGAGTTGATTTCTGTGCGGTGCAGGAGACGAGGTGGTCCTGCCGCAAGTCAAGGGACATAGGACGTGGCTTCAAGGCCGTTCTATGTGGAAGTCCCAGGACCACCAGTGGTGTCGGAATAATCGTCTCCGAACGATTTCGTGACTCGATTGTAAGCGTTGAGCGCTTTGACGATCGATTGATGAAGATCGTTGTCGCCGCTAATGAGCGACTCTATCACTTCTTCTCTGCGTATGCTCCGCAGACTGGCTGCTCCGATCAAGCCAAGGATGAGTTTTGGAACCTGCTGGATGAGAAGACAGCAGAGGTACCGTCGAAAGATGTCATCATAGTCGCTGGTGACCTTAATGGGCACGTAGGTGCTACGAAAGACGAGTACAGCTGTCATGGTGGTTTCGGACACGGATCACGTAACGCCGATGGTGAGCGCATTCTTGAGTATGCGGAATCGCATAGCCTCACCATTGTGAACACCGTCTTCCGAAAACGCGACTCGCACCTTATCTCATACTACAGTGGGAGCTCCAAGTCTCAGATAGACTTTGTCCTTGTGAGAGATCGCGACCGGAGTCTTGTCACAGACGCGAAGATCGTGCCGTATGAGACGGTCGCCCCACAGCACCGACCGCTGATCTGCACTCTGAAGACTGTCCCTCCGAGGCTGAAGCAGGTCGAGCGATGTGGTGCTGCAAGAATCAAGTGGTGGCGAATGAGAGAGAAGGAAGCAGCTGTGATTTCTCGCGTGCGGTTACCGACAGTCACGACTGTCGACGAAACTTGGAAGAAAACGACCGACGCGATTCGTCAAGCTGCACAGTCGGAACTCGGCATTACGAAGCCTGGGCGACGGAAGGTCGACAAGCAGGCATGGCTGTGGACAGATAACGTGAAAGCAAAAGTGCGAGAGAAGAAGTCGCTTTATCACGTGTTTCTCGGCGAAAAGACGGCCGATAACTGGCGGAAGTACCAAGAAGCGAGGAAAGCTGCAAAGAAGGCCGTGGCTGTTGCAAAAGCCACTCATTATGGAGATGTCAACGAGAAGCTCGAGTCACGCGATGGCGAGCGGTATCTGTACCGGCTTGCTAAGAATCGCCATCGGCAGACCGAGGATATTGAGAAGTTTTTCGGCATCAATGATGAGAACGGCCATCTTCTTATGGACCGCAAGAAGGCATTGAAGCGATGGCGCGACTACTTTGAGGAAATCTCTACAGTAGAATTTCCTCGTCCAGCCATCCATTCCACGGCTCCAACCCACGGCCCCGTTCAGAAGATCACCGTGGAGGAGACTGAAGCGGCTTTGAAGAAGATGAGGCCAGGCAAAGCGACTGGGCCCGATGACGTGGCAGCTGATTTGTGGAAGTCCAAGTACTGGTACCCTGCTGAGTGGTTGGCGAAGTTCTTTAATCAGGTTGTGGCGGAGAAGAAAGTGCCTGAGTGTTGGCGTCAAAGTACGACGATTCCAATTTGGAAGAAGAAGGGCAGTCCTGCAGACTGATCCAATTACCGTCCGATTCGCTTGCTTCCGCACAGCATGAAGATCTTTGAGCGAATTGTCGATGGACGAATTCGGGACATCGTCCAGTTGTCCAGCAATCAGTGCGGCTTCGTGGCTGGTTGTGGCACCGTTGATGCCATACACGCCACTCGCCTCCTGATAGAGAAACATCGCGAGAAACAGAAGGCAGTGCATATCGCCTTCCTCGACTTGGAGAAGGCCTTTGACCGCGTACCGCGTGAAGTGATATGGTACGCCCTGCGACAACATGGAGTTCCTGAAGAGCTCATAGAGTGGGTGCGAATTCTCTACTCTTGTCCAAAGAGTCGAGTTCAAGCTGCAGCTGGGACCTCGATGGAGTTTCCCATCTCTGTCGGAGTACACCAGGGTTCTGCGCTTTCCCCACTCCTCTTTGTTGTCGTCATGGATGCCATCACACGAGATCTTCAGAAGCCCGTCCCTTGGACGTTGCTTTATGCCGATGACGTGATGCTCGCTAGCGAAGATAAAGGAGAACTCGAGCAAGAGTTGCAAGCTTGGTGTGATCGCTTGGAGCGGTTTGGACTCAGATTGAACATGAAGAAGACCGAGTATTTAACGACGGACGTTACCGAGTCCAGCTCCATCAAGGTTAACGGCATCGAGCTTCCACGCACTGCGGTCTTTAAGTACCTGGGATCAGCAGTCGCGTCTGACGGCAAACTGATGGTCGAAGTGAATTCACGCGTGAGTGCAGCTTGGTCCAAGTGGCGCTCGTTGACTGGCGTGCTCTGCGACAAGAAGATACCAGAGCGCTTTAAGTCGAAGATCTACAGAGCAGTCGTCCGGCCGGTAGCAATGTACGGCGCTGAGTGTTGGCCTGCGACCAAGGAAGTTGAAACGCGCCTCAGCGTCATGGAGACGAAGATGCTGCGCTGGACGGCAGGAGTCACGCGCATGGACCGCATCCGAAACGATGCTATTCGGCAGAAGTTCGGTGTCGCGCCGATAACTGACAAGATGCGCGAAGCTCGCTTACGATGGTACGGCCATCGTAAGAGTTTCTGCGTGGAGAAGAAGACAGCGTCCGCAAGATAGGCCTTAACTTCGAGGTAACAGGAAAGCGGCCTAGAGGGCGCCCGAAGCAGCGCTGGGCTGATACGTTACATACGGACTTGAAAGTAGCTGGTGTCCACCCGATCTAGCGCTGGATCGGGAAAGGTGGCGTCATGACACCAGAATAGCGGACCCCGCCACGAAGCGGGACAAACGCTGAAGAAGAAGAAGAAGATGGTATTTATGAACTTCAGGCATTCGCACTGTAAAACATCTATACATCCAGATGCTCTCGGTGAGAGCACCGAGTAGTCTATCCAAATAAGACACCGAAAAGTTCTTTGCTTCCAGAGGTTTCAGACAAACCAAGATGAAAGGCGGAGTTAATCAATACGTGTTTGTTATGTGCAAAGTATTCTAAATACCTCTATAATATGGTATCATAGAGGCAATTTGTCTGAGTAATTGGTGTATTCAAGGGCTTGTGGTGGCCAGTCAATAGTCAAGTCCGTATTCTATACTTCCTATACAAGTCTTTTACCCTTTTGTTGATCCCGGAAAAATGGAAAGCTTGGTTCGCCTGCACGGGACTACAACTAGGAAGCTCGATTCGATATGCAAGCTGCAGCCAGCTCCGCCAGCAGTTGTGCTACTATGCGCTCTTAGAACCATACGCGTTGCATGATCACAAACCTGTGCACAGTGAATATGCCATCAACTCTTTCATAAAAGGAGCCGACAGGACGATGCGCAGGGCACCGCGAACCATGTGGGTGAGGAAACGTCTCTAAGGCTCCAGGATCAAGGTACTATCGTTTGCGCCAAGCCTTCGAAAATTAAGTGTACCAGCTCAGTAACTAACAGCATTCTGGGGAATGTCAGAAGAACGGTTGAAGCCATAGAAGCACTTTGATTGCAGCTCTACGTAGGAATTCTGCATAGAAGGTGATGATCTTTAAGCACGCCTTCCGCCCGACTGCTTTGACACACAGTAGGAACTAATCAAGACAACGAGGGATTTTACCCGCAATCAGAGAAATCAAAGATAGATCAGAAGAGACACACGGTTGAGTTCATGTCGTACTTTGCCTGAACGAGTACGACTTCTAAGTGACCGTTTTGTTTCACTACGTAACCACAGTGGATCGCCGATCTTTACCCTTCTTCAAATATTAAACTGCTGAAATAGGCTCAGTGAAAAAGCTCAGTGAAAGGCCTCTAAGGATTCTTTTTAGACGCTAAGCAACCACGCTGGCTCTTTCGATAGTTCTTTCGTTTCAATGGATTCCAAATCCTGATTCACCAGCTCTTGTATACCTGCAGTTTTATTAAGGCTCATAATCGGAATAATTATGAGGACTTCTAGGAAAACTGAGGATGCATATGAGACAAGGGAACGGAGTATTCCTTTCCCCTTCCGTTATCCCTCGCCCTATTGTCTGCCTATAAACGGCCATGTCAGCTTAAAACAGATTCAAGAGCTAAATGACATTTCATTTTTGCTAGAAGTACATCTTCCAATAGCTCCTACGCAATAAGTACAATGCTTTTCGCTTATGGAAACGGAAAGATGCGATAACGATCGAAACTCCTCACCACATCAGACGGTTCACGTATAGTCATGGCAACGGAGACTGGTTGAACTGGCAACCACCGGAGGCGTGGTCGAACAAGAGACAGGTAATGAGTTTCACGGCCGGACGGAGTTTCCGATAGCCGTCAGGGTGCACATCACTTACTCCCGATGTTGTGTCTAATGACGCTTCTTTTTGAAGCCCTTAAAAGTTAGAGGAAAGCATTGCCGAAGCCGAGGTGAGAAGACGACATGATTCATAATGAAACGCATAGCTCCTAGCTAGAGCGTATCAGGCAAAGTAAGAACAGCGCCGTTCGTAGTAGGTTCCTTCAGAACAGAGATGCACACAAAGTTCTGGGCGTTAAACTTTTCAACGATGTTTTTAACGGAAATTCTTAGCCAAATTTCCGGTAAGTCGCTGAATTGTGAGCATTTTGTGCTTGCAGTGCCACACGGACTTGTTCGCACACGTTTATCCCAACAATCGACAATCGACACCTCAAACTTGGGTAATTAAACCATGCGCATACAAAAATGCATAATACAACAAGCGGCTATGAAATTAAGACATTCGAAATTCTACTATGAACTAAGCAGCTACTAGGCAAATCTACACAGTGAAGAAGATGCAGGGCCAACGTAGAAGACTCCATGTAGGTCGCTGTCATGCACAACGTGATAGAAACGTCCCCTAGCTGGTCGCGCGTAATTGATATGCTTCATCTCTCCGCGGAATCTCCCCATTGTTGTCGTTTACAGAAAGCTTTGCCTCAGTTCCCAGAGATAAGAGCCAGGGAATGTAAAAATATCCCTCAACCTGTTGCGTCAGGCTTCTGAAAATAAAAGATTTAAAAACATAACTTAATTCCTTAGCCCAAAGAATCTCGTTCCAAGCTTCTAGAGATAAATTCTGAGAATGGAAACAAAGCTCCATCACCTGTTTAATCACGTCCGTGAGAAAATGTCTCTAAAAATACAACTACAACTATCTGCCAACTATCATTTCAAGTGAAAAAATCAGCAACAACTTTTTATGTTCCAACTTGAACAGCTCATAAAGTCCAACGAACGCATCGCGAAATCATACAATCTGAAAAATAATTCACTATCAGCAAAGACTGGACAGCAAACGGAATCAACTTTCAGCTACAAATTATCTTCCGAGTGGTGAAGAAGAACGGGTACGGAATTATCATTCAAGAGAACGCTACTTTGTGGGCTACTCCCCAAATCGCACCGGAAAGGCATGTAAAAATGTTAGTCAGATCAGGCAGACCCCAGCGTTCCCTCACTTTCCTAGTTCTGTGCGAAACAGTTTTGTATGAATGTTCTCTGAGCAAGTACAGTCTCTATGTCGGCACCAGTCAGCTAAGCATCTAAAGAACCAATGAAAATATCATTGAAAGCCCATCAGTGGAAATTTAACGCTCAGAAAAGTAGCGTTGAGCCAGTCTCTAGGTCAAACTCGAACAGATTGGAATTGGAGCTCGATATTCTGTGCTAAAACGGATTGTTTCTGCTTAACCCTTGGTGACTTCAATACCTTTCAGGAGCAGTCCTCTTCAACGGGGGGAGGGGTGAGGGCTACAATGTTAGTGAAGACTAAGATGAAAAGTCATAAACTTATTGAGAAAAAAGTTAGCTGAAAATTCCTTAAAATTTCTGAAAAAAATTGAAAGGTCTTTAAATCTGATTCTAACGGGCATTAATTCGCTAAAGTGCCATTAATACCCTAAAATCGTAAAATCATTCACCGCTAAATGTGCACTCCTGCCTTAGAGTCCTAGATTCAGAGGCTTAACCTCGGTGTTTCGTTCGAAATACAGTACATGTATGATTTAAGGCAAAGTACTGGACAACTACTCGATGAGTGGCCGCTGTTACAGCAGCAATATAATAAAATCCAGAAAAAAAATCAAAGAACCTTATTTTAAAATAAACAGAAGTCTGAGGAATTTGTTCGACTTCATAAAACTGTACATGCGTGAAAGTCAGATTAGGTAACGTCTGCTGCACACGATTTATGAGGAACTTTGGTTGAAATTCTACGACGAATTGTCTTCTTCGGAATGTGCTGAGAAGCATGGTTATGCATCACTGGTTTCATTAGTTCATTAGTTTGATGAAGCAACTCTATGTATAATGTCTAGAATACTGTCTGCTATTCCTATTAAAATCTGTCAAATACTAGCTGGTTCAGCTCTTAAAACAGCTCTGTCGTACACCGGGTGAGTCCGCTGCACCGGTGGTAGAACTCATGCGGCCCTCAACCCGAGGCCACGTGTTGAGGCACAATCAGAGTCGAGCGAGGTCTTACCATGCGCGCTAGCTCTTAGGTTGCCTGCCACGTTAAGGTTAGGCCCTTGTTGCCCTGACTGAAGCATACCTCATGCCAATGCGGATGTTGTTTAGATACCCCGTTGACTGCACCTGCGCTGGCACCCGACATCGCTGACCGTTTCCCACTCTCAAGTCGTATGACATTGCACAATAGATATGACACTTCATAGCAACTTCGATACACACAATACATATCAATAAGAAGGAACACAATATCCTACTGGTTGTCCGAATGCCCTGCGCGGGTGGTCGGATCGATATCCCGATGACGATGAAGTGCTGGCCGCTGGCTGCGGCGGACTGAAGAGCGGACCGACCGCTCTCTGCGACAACGACGGTGCGAACTGCCGGGCGCGCGCAGGAAGATGTTTATACTGCGTCGCGGCGCGTGTGCGCGAGCCCTCCGCGTCGGGACCTGGGTGCCTCAAAGCGGGCGTGTCCTTGAAGAGTCTGATGGAGCGTGGCGAACGTCACGACAAGCTCCTTGTGAACAAGCAGACAAAGAGTTGTGGCTGGTCACTTTTGTGTGCTGTTCCTTACGCATAATTCTTTTGCCTTTATGAAAATGAATGTAGTGCATTTCAACGGTATTTAGTACACTATAGTTACTCAAAAGTTTGTTGGCACTTTGACGCCGTCCGTTCGTAGAAATGATCGGATAATATAATTCAAAGTAATCAGTACGTGCTATGTACCATGTTGTTCTGCTAAAAATGCTTTTCGCAATGCTGAAAGGTCTTGTAATTTAATTCCTAGAATAGGTGATTTGAAGGATGCGTAAAAAGTTTCCCTTGGGTCGCCTTTATTGTAATAAAGCACTCTTGTGTTCCTCATTGTGAGCAACTCTAATTGTTTACTTGTAATAAAGCTTTCTTGTGTCCCTCACTATACTATATTTGTTCCACTCTAATTGTTTAAACCTTTAGTTAATCAAATAGTTAATTCAGCATTGGTGTTTTATAAAGGGTTTCTCAATGTCTAATTAGTTCCATTGCAACTAAAAGTTGACACGTACGGTTCCTTTGCAACAAAGTAATGCATTACAAAAAAGAGTCTTTTGTTAGCAGATTAACCATAAGAGATGTTCCAAATTGCCTAAGTTGGCCTCTAAAGTGGACTTGGAGCTTGTCATTTATTGCCCCATATAAATACATGAAGATTTATTCCTATACATGTGCCAACATCGTTTTGAGTAGAGCAACTAAATCGTATTTTCACCCCCAGATTTTTAGCTCCAGAAGCAGCGTATGGAGCAATATGTAGGATTCAGCGCAGTTCAAGGGCCAAACATTTTGTCATCAAAACCCGAATAACAGCTCCTCGCCCACATCGGTTGTCGATTTCGCTGAATGTTCCGGAACCTAGCCCAGCTGAATCCGCTGTCTTCAAGCAGTTCCGTTACCCATGCCATCAAAACATCCTTTATGATCCGCAGCTGCTAAGGTTAGCTTCCCGGTCGAATAATTTCCAGTCCACAACCTTTGCCGCTTCTGGTGTGTGGGTTCTGGGTAAAATTTCAGCTGCTGCAGTACCTTTTTGGCTTTTTTCAAGGATCTGGCGGTAGTTGTTGAAAGCATCCCCGCCTCACCAGTGAAGATTACCTTGTGAATGCATCAGCGCATCAGCGACCAGACTTGGGTGAAGCTTGGTGTTCGAGAACCGAAAGGATGGTCGCATCGTGACTTGGTTTTCGAGAGGTGTCTTACTCTTGATTTATGGATGATTGTATTGTTTTTTACCTTTTTATTGCTTTTTAATTGTTTTTTCACCTCATCTTTTCACCTGTGGTATTTGTACCCATCAATAAGTTGTTCTTCTCAGGTGTGGCTTCGCCATAGCGGAGGTTCCCACTAAGCTTTCTTCACTGAAGGAGGCAACGCCGTTCACTTTTATGGAGCGTAACTCATTTTCGCCAGTGGTCAGCTATTCGGTCATTTTGACGCTAAGCTTGACCTCAAATCTTTCTAGCTATCGCACCAAGCTTGTACCTGCCGCTGGAATTTAATACTGTCGTTGCTGTTGAACGTTACATTATCAGCACAAAGCAAAAACTATGAAACAAGTAAGACAGAAGCGTGTGTTACACCAGCAGCATGCTACAGAGGCTGGTGAAGAAAAATATTTCCCAGGCAAGGAATGACCACTTCTTCGTTCAACGCATAATCCGTGGATGTGGAAACGGGTCCTTGGTGAACATCGACGTAAGCAACCAACGAAAAAAACAAGCACATATGAAGAAGCAAATATAAGCCTAGGTTTGTTTTAAGCACGGACGGTCTAAAATCGACTCCTGTGATCATGAGAAAACGTAATAACAACAAACTAGTGTGTGCAAAAATATTGGCAGTACGCGAACTCGAACTCAAAAGCTCGCCGGTGCGCTTCTGTGAGGCAGCACTCCCACCGACTGCACCACCGAGGCAACACTCGTCAACCCCTATGACATCTCGAGGGATGTCATAGGAGTTGACCTGAGTTGCGCGTACATTTTCACACCTCTTTTTCAGGAAAGGCGTCCATCAAAAACTAACAGTAATTATAGACTCCGCTCACACGGCCCTACTTCCTGTCCAACTAGCATCGAAAAAGCTCACCTTGAGCTGGGAACCTTTCCTTGTAAGGGCCCAATAAAAAGGAGAATCTCGTAAATGTAACCTCGAACTGGCCTCGTTCCGTAACGGGCTTCAACCCGAAGGATGCCACGCAATATGTTCTTGTCCTTGCAATATGTCCTTGAAAGTGAGCTCTCATTCACCCACATTGTCTCCATACGGCCTTTCGGCTGTTCCCATAAGGTGAATTATTTACAAGGTCGGCTTCTTCTATTGTTATTAATTTTCCATTAGCTCTTGAAGCTACCAGTACCTAAATTTGTCATTGGATGAGTAATTCCTCTAGCTTTTTTCAGGCCCAGAAGAAGGAATAACCGCCAAAGCGTCAGGCGGATACGGTGAGGATAGCAATTCTGCAAGCAACTCGAAGCTGCATGCTATCGTTTCTCAACGTCGTTCCAAGATCTAATTACTTTTGCATATGAAATTCTTCTCTAATCATATGCTACTCAATTGTCGTTGCCAATCTATTAACATTGCAGCGGCGTGCGTAAGCTACCAGGTGTAGATTGAGGTACGAAGATTTACCTGCAGGCCACTCATTTACTTCCGCGATTTAAACGAAAACCCCATACACATGGGAGGGAGAAAACTCGATTGGCAAGAGACATTTCCGTTTTTGAATAACGACAAGTCGCCGTATTTTACAATATTGAATCCAATCTGCAGACGACAGAAGATACTTTCAACCTGTGTATTCGCTGGTCTGCACGCGCAGCAACTGTTTCATTTCTTCTGCGGATTTTTTTCTATTTTGTTTGAAGGCTACACTTTTCAGCGGTGGGAGTTCTCGACAATACATGTGTAGGGGCCAAATAGTGTTGTAGAAAAAGCCGTGCAATGAAACTTCGTTCTAGAGATTTCAGCCTTGAAGTTGCATTCCGAAGCGGCAGACCTGAAGCAATCCAGGACAACGATTGAAAGGGCTTCTTGGAAAGCAATCCATCGCAAACAGTCCGTAAGATTGCGGGATGTCTGGAGTCAGTGCAACTGCTGTTACAGATGGTTTGAAGCGTTTCGGAAAAGAAAACAAGCTCGACGAGTGGGTGCTTCACGACTTGTGATCGCTAGACACTATCGCGTTTCAAAATCTATTCTTCTTTGCTTCTTCGGAATCAAAACGACCCACTTTTGGATTAAGTTAAGCATGTGATGAAATGTGGGTTTTTGTACGATAACCGAAGACGATTAGGACAGTGGGTTGACGTCGCCGACAGCAACTTCACAAAGCCGAAATACCAGAAGAAAAAGAGTAATGAAAAAATAAAAGTAAAGAGGTGTAAAAGGGATAATAGTCTGGTGGTCTGCGGCTGACGAGATTCACTACAATTTTCTGGAACCAGACCAAGCCATCACAGCAGAGTCCTGCTGTGACGAAACCGACGAGATGTACCGAAAATTGCGTGATCTGATCAACAGAAGAGTTACCATTCTTCTGCACGACGACGCCTTCCCACAAGTTTCGAAAACCACCATGCGAAAATTAAACGAACTAGGCGTTGAAGCTGTGTATCACCCGCCGTATTCATCATACCTTGATCCACCATTTTAAGCACTTTCAGAGCTTTCTCGCTGGTGTCTAATGGTAAGCCTTTCTAGAACTTATCGCATTAAGGAATGTGTGTTTATTCGAATACTGCTTATTTCGGTCGAAGGATAAAATCGTTTGAAAGGGTCCATCAAAACCGTCAGAACTTTCCGGTTAATTTATTATTATAGGCTGCGCTTTAAGAAAAACAGAAACGCATGTTGAAAGATGATTTCCGAGAAACGAAGAAAAATGACATCTTCTGGGTCCCTATTTGGATAGTTGAGAGTATCTCAAAAGTATAATACAATGCAACTCCAAACTTCTCTCATCTTGGAATATCAGCCCTGTAAGTTGTTACTGTTAGTATAAATTAAGAACCACGAGGTTTTTAGGTGGACGATTTATTCAGCAGGGCCCGACGCTTCGACGTTCCGTCCTCGGTGGCTTGAACATGATTTGGAGGCTAAAATAGCCCTCTACCCCACCAAGTGCCTCAACTGCTCTAGCATTCTCGATCTGCACCTACAGCCGCCACCAAATGAGAGTCGAACTCACCAAAGTCCACTTTTACGGACTTACGGACATATGTTCACCCTGTTCGTGACGACCAGTACGGGCGGATAAACCAAACTGTGCAAATAGCGCTCTCTTATCATTCTACGGTTCACAATGAGGTACAAACATGAAGAAGTCGCATGTTACGGGTAGCCACTCGTTTCGATTCCTCACTACTGGATTTCGTGTAAAAATCCAGAATGCTTTTAATACTTTTCGTGCTGAGATGTTGCTTTCAATGGCCAATATCGTACATTTCACCGCATAGTCGTTCCCATTATGTGCATCAATTCTATGTTTGCCAAGTGGGCTATATCGAAATGTCTTTTGCTGGCTAAATACTCTTTTACACGTACCGCCAAAGCTCTTCCGTTTCCCAATGTATTTTGTGTTAAAGTGCAGATCATTGGTCACATTTTGCAGTCTTAAATTTTTTCATTTAACCCCGTGTATGAAGCTTGAATTTTTACTGGATAGCCCGTTTGAGATTTCCGCTGCGACCAAATCAAGTACGTTCACATGACAGGTGCGAAGAAGAATGTCTAAAGGAATGCGGTTAATCATGAACGTTAACTTCCTGTGCAAGTTAAATTTTGTTGTACGCAAACATGGGAAAAACATGACAGTTGCGCATTGTTTAAAAATGTTTGTTCATTCCTAAGAGGATCGATACATTTTGCTTCCAGTCACCGAAAATGCGGCACTTCGTGCAGCCGCTGTATTCGTCGTTTGCACGCTTAAGGTTCCGACACGTATACCAATCTTTCTAAGAAAAAAGCTTCTATACTCCTTCAGAAAGCCGATAGTGATCATAGGACTGAAGATTGGAAACATCATGAATAGTGCACCGCTGCAGTACATAACAAAGTCGTTGCTTGTGGCACCAGTGTACATCAGTAAATACGATATCATTGCAGGTGTGTGCAGGAAGACAAGAGGACAGGCGGTCTGAAAACACGAAGGAATAATTCCAGTTGCTTTCATGCCAAAACTGTACAAACCTGCATCATCAAAAGCTGATTCATTCTTCGCTGCATGCACTTCGTTTGAGTGCTGATAGACGATTCTTTCAGCGTTTTGTTAATCTGACCCGCCCAGTAGATTCCAAGCGTCGCCAACGTTGACAGTGTGAACATTGAGTCAAGGATAAAAAACAGTGTGATCCAATGAAACGGCTTAAATATGAAAATGTGGTAGAGAAGGCATACCTTGCTAGCATATGCCTGGTAACGAATTATTGGAGATTAGGAAAAACATTAAAACTACATTCGGAATGGAATTACTTCTAATTTTCTGCTATAAAAGCCAGCATTATTGTCCCTACTAACTTGACACAAGTTTGCTGTGTTAGTCAATACATATCATTATTTAACTGTTAATTTGAAATTTAATGAAAGCCCTGCATCAAAGAAGTAAGATGCAAGGACCGTTAGCATGGATTGCATAAATGCGTCGACAAATTCGAAAGAGAAAATGTAATAGATTTCAAGGAATGACGTATGACGAAGGGTTCTTAGAGGAGGCCCGGACGATGCCAATGTACACTATTTCAATCCTCGTCGCGGGCAAGTGGCGGACCGTACATGGCGGTCTGGGAAGAATATCGAAAGATTTTGAGCTACATTTCGGAATTCGTTGGACTTTTCTAGTCACTATACCACTACAGCCCCCCCCCCCCCCTTATTGCTAAGACAAGATTGAAGAATGACTCTGGTTCGGATCTCTGGGGTTCGCTTTGATTTTTACGGCTGACTTCCTTTATTTTTAACATTCAAAGCACATTTTCTGCATTTGCGAAATTTCATTTCAAAACGCATAATTATTAGTACGTCGTTGCAACTTTGAATGCGTCAGCTAGCCAAGACAATACAGATTTATTCGCCTGATTTTCAGCTTCATCGCCTTCTTCAAAGGCCGGAAAGCCGGAAACGTGCAAAATTGTCCCACCAGATGTCATTTCAAATTGGAAGAGCGTTTAGCGACCCGTTTACCCTAATTATTCCTCATCGCACCCTTTGTACGAAATAATTCAGATGGCCCCGATACCAAACAATGACCCCCTCGCCCATATGGGCAAATGACTCACCCAGAGGTGGAGCAATATCGATCGTAAACAAGATTTCGGACGATCCATCGCTTAAGATTGTGAGGTGTATTTCTACTGACCTCGATGTGCCATCCAAATCGTAACGACGTAAGGAGGCCAGAGTAAGCACGCTTATTGCTTCGTCTATGTACGGAAGGCTAAACCGGAGTCATCTTCTCTCATAGAGTTAGCTCTACGTCGTGGGAAGTCATGCTCGCTACTCTGATGGTTACAGGGTAGCGATTGGAATGAGCAATAAACCGAGCCTTCTGCAGTGACTCTTCCTTTTCCTCACTCCCAGAAGAGACCTTTCCGCCCACTTGAACATATTTCTTGTGAAACCCAGTTTTGTTTTTAAGGGATGTGCAGACCGGAGGTGGAGAATTACATTTTTATGTCCGGGTTTACGGTACTACTTACCAGGAAATGTTGTCAGTTTCTCATGGAACTTCGGATTGAGACCTATATCACGGGAAAGAGCTCGAGACGCTGATCACAGACATGCAGACCAAATTTTCTATATGCCCTTCGTTTCACTAGTCCAAAAAGTCGTCGTAGTTTTGCTATTTTAGCAAGTGCGTTTCTTGATCGCAATCGGTTATCGATTTTTCTTCTCCTACCGTGTCGAGCGCTTGCCTCATTTTGACTGCGTACTCTCTGTATTCTCTGTCCCTTCAGGTAGATACACGCTATTTCGCACCATTTCTGCCTACTTTTCGACCACTACGCACTATACTTCTGGAATACCAGTTTTGGGACTGGGTTGAGAACGACGGTCCGGCACACGATCATTTTCGTCGACGATGCCCGCATGAGTAGCCGTGAGTTTTCCTCTCCTATGCACTAGTCCTCGTCTCCCGTTGGTGGTTGCATGTCTCTTGTTGTTGTAGCTCGCTTCTTAGACCTAGGTCGTTTTTTATGTTGTTGCTTAGCTTTTCCTATGTTCACTATGCTGCCTAGGTTGTTTCTATATTGTCACTTAGCTTCTCCTATGTTCACTATGTTGCCTAGGCTGTTTCTATGTTGTCGTTTAGTTAGTCCTATGTTCACTAGGTGGCTTAGGCTCTTTCTATGTTATGATTCTTAACGTTGTAACTTAGTTTGTCCTAAGTTCACTTCTCTCATTCGGTTCCTTTAGTTTAGTATGTGTTCGTTCGTCGGGCATGTAAATTTATGTATATAATATAAGATAAGTAATATATAGTAAGTAATATAGTAATATAAGATAGATAAGTAATATGGTAATATAAAAGTTTGATGTTGCAAAAGTCCCGCGTGGCATCGGTGAGCGACCGCTAATATCTCTGGTGTTATTTTACGACTATACTCATATTCTACCGCACCCTCGAACACAAGCGTTTCGGTTGGCAGAGCTGACAGCAGCGGCAGCGACACAGTGGTAGAGTGCTCGCTTCAGGGGATTGGTGTCAAGGGTTTGGTTCCCTTCGGTGAGGACGCTTTCGCATTCTGTGAGCTATCCTCTACGAGGACCTGCAATCTCATTTTTAACACATTTTTGAGCGAATTGCTGATGGTGACTTACGTACATTTACGTCCACTACTAGGATATTCGAAGTTGGGAACATGTTTCAGGTAACAAATTTTGTTCATGACGTGACGGACGTCAAAATTTTAACCAAATCAACTAGTATAAACATGTTTAAACCTTCCTCAATATTGATTGAAAAACACAAAAAATTGTGAAACAAACTTGCTGTTGACCAATTGCACACCTAGTCATAAACCTAAACTTACGCCAAACGGCTTCTAATCCCGTGCATAGCCCAGCAAGTAGACCAAATGTTTGGCCTGGTAATTTTGAAGGCTTCGATGTGAAATGCATTTTTCTTCATTTGCTATGCCTTTTTTCCAGCAAGGGTAGTCTCCATTCTACTCTTTGAATTCAGATCGCCTGAGGATAGCAGTGCGGCTACACGCAAAGAAAGGAAGATTGCCGCAAGGTTCGCTACAATTCTCCGAGCTGGTGCTGCAACATTCGAAGAAATCGAGACGGATGAAGATTTGGATGCGAGCCTCCGACTCCGACTTGGATTACATTTACGACAAGGATGGAAGCCCAACAAGTGCGAACGATGTTTACTTTGGCACCTCGGCTATCCAGGTCCGTCCTGTTCAGGTATGTTTGTTTACATGTAGTGTTTTCTCTACCCATATGTTACCTCAAACATGTTTCCAACCTCAAATATCCTAATAGACGTAAATGTAAGTCGCCATCAGCCGTTCGCTCAAAAATTTGCTAAAAATGAGATTACAGGTCCTCGTCCAGGATAGGTCACAAAATGCAAAAATGTCTTCACCGATGGGAACCAAACCCACGACACCAATCCTGTGAAGCGAGCACTCTACCACTGTGTCGCTGCCGCTGCTGTCAGCTCTGCCAACCGAAACGCTGATTACGCAACACTGCACTCAACGCTAATGGAGTGCGTCTAACGTACAGCAGACAACGCGGCTTTCGCCGGCCACAACTCGCTCAGGAGATCCACTTAGCAAATTTGGTCTACACATTTTTGATCAGCGTAACGAGCTTTTTCACGTGATACAGGTTTCAATCCGAAGTTCCATGCGAAGCTGACGGCATTCCCTGGTTACTTCTACAGAATCTGATCCTTAGTTGAAACTAAGCGTTAAGGAGAGGTAGCCAGCACTTGTTCGGCTTTTCCGGGTGAACTGTGTACTGGGAGCTTGTTTAGGATGTCAAAGAAGACGTTCATTTCTTTCTGTATGGAGCAAGCGACAATGCAGTCGTCTACGTACCGCACGCACATGGCTGGGCGCCGCTCTAGGACGTGCTTCTCTATCAAGCTCACGAAAGCCATGACCGGTGTTGGTGCTAGCCTTCGCCCCTTATTTGTTCCAGTTCCCTTATTTGTTTGTAATATTTACCTGGATACCTAAAGATGGCAATATCCAGGCATTTCTTTGATATTTAGTTAGTATGCCTGTGATGCTTTGTACCGAGAGACCGTAAGTGTTCATATCCGCCTGGTGCTCAAGAGTTCCCATACCGCTTGCTATGCGTTGTCATTTCAGAGGGAGGTTACATCAAACCACTACATCACCTGGTTACGTCTGAACCTGGATTCTCAAGGTTTGTTTGAAAAATGTTTGATGTAGTGAGATGTGCTGGAATAAATTGTAACAACTTTGAGAAAATGAGGTTGATGAACCAAGAAACTCAATTGTTGGGCCACTATGTTAGTAATTATAGGACGAATTTCGAAATTTGAAGGATTGATTGTTTGACTATAGAGCATTGGACGAAAGTTTATGGGCCTTGACTAGTGTATAAAGAACCGGGCAGACGGGATTGAGCCGTTTGGGTCCATACCCTGCTTAACTACCAATATTCCTTTCAGATCTCCTCAGTTGTTGCAGGGCGGCAAAGAGAACGAAGTCGAAAGTGTAGTTGCATTATAGCATCGTCTTTCAGTGTGCCTTTCTCGAAAGATCTTGTGCCTCTTTGAACCCTTTCCTTTGCGCTTAAGAGAGGTCACAGATAGTGCGCTTTTCGGTGTGCACCTTGAAATGTTAAGCAATGCTGCTAAAAAAGACGGAAGTTGGTATCTATTAAACGGTTGTGGCCTTGGGGTTTGAAAAAAGTTTAGGAAAAGGATTACGGGAAATATAGATTCACAAAGCCAGCGCACGGGATTCAAAGAAGATGGACAGCTTCGAGCGAGCAACAATTTTCAGCAGATTTATCAATTTTTTGACCGGCATTATAGGCTCCAATCCATATTTCATCTCTCACGATAAAATTTAGGCAAATTTGGTAGGCGAAGAATGCCCTTCATGCATGTGAAAGGTTTAGATCGACGGCCGATATTTTCTCGCGATGCTTCTCACAGAAAGCGGTCGTCATGTGTGGCATCGATGGTGCCACAATCAGCCCCGAAGCCACAATGGTTGTCGGAGAGCCTGACAATTTCACGAATTCGCCTATTGAGGACTTGTTCGAAGATCATCATGCGATGCGAAGGCGAGCGAGTCGGGCGGTCAGCACCTGTCGACATTCATTTTTTTGTACGGGCCTGATAGGTACGTTGTCTAGGTCTCTTTCTATGTTGTTTGGGCAATGACCTATATGGAAAAAACGTTGCTACTGAACCGTTGGAATGGCCTGAATCTTTGCTCTGACAGAAAAGCTATTCAGCACTTGAGCAAAACTGATCGGACGATCAGTACGTACGGGGAATGTCGATTTCGAGCTGATGTTGATTGCCACGCCTTTGGTATACTCCCACGAAGTCCTCAGTGGTAGAGAAACCTAATGTCATTCATCATAGCGGGAGTCCTTCTATGGAACCCCAATTTCGCTACGGTCGTGAATTTCGCGGCAGTTGTCACGTCATCGCTCGCACGATGTGTCGTGGGATGTTATAGCCTGAGAACTTATGAATAGATTTTGCAAGACTACCAGAGGTGCTAAGAAAACCATGTATAAAAGGAAACATTTCAGTCTTTGTGGTGATCGCTATGCTGCAAATAAACTTGGTTAGTGCTCGTCAACGGAAAAGGTAGCAGAGTAAAAGCACTTAAAGAAAACTCCTACCTTAATTCCTACCTTTAAGCAAGCGGCAACCAAAGGTGTTTTGACCAGATCGATGCCAACTATATCCGTTGTTGGTTGTTTAAGATGGTCGACAATCTCCTTCGTGGGCCAAAGTGCGAAAAGAACATAAGCAAGGTAATTTATCACAATCGTCATGTTCGCAGCTAATGCTATGCACAGTCCTTTCGGTGAGGAGAAAAAGTCAAAGAGTTTGTACCTACAAAGGAGCGCATTATACACTGCTTCTTTTTGATTGAAAAAAAAACTCACTTGCATACTAGAAGGTAAGTATAGAAGAAACTGTTAGTGCTAGTGAGGACTGAAAGGAGAAAAACAAGGAAAACCATCACCATTACACACTGACTGATGGCAAATGACCCGCTCGCCAGGCCTGTGACCGGATACCACCAGCAGAATTCCCATGTAACCACCCTCTGAAAATGCATTTCATTTCCTACACATATACGCAGTTAATTGATGCTCTTACCGGTGTAAGAAGGTTCATTCCCAGCGAATAAATAAGATTTTGTGTAGCTGTGATTGGAATGAAATACTTCGAGGTGTTCATCTTTAAAGGGCGTGTGAGATATGTAAGAAGAAGTAGAAGATTTAACAGAGTTGCAATTGGATAGCCGACGTTCAGCACGAGAAAGTAGCCATCTATGTTCATCTAAAAATGAATACTCAATATCGGTTCAATATAGTTCAGCCCTTCGCGGATTAGTAGCAGCGCTCGGCATCGGAACAAATATATGAGGATTCATGCCGTATAAGATCGGTTCACAAAAAATTGTGAAGACTCCTTGGAAAGGGAATCAGACGTTCTTTACCTCTTTCTCCACCCCCCCCCCCCTCCCTCTCGGACCGGGGCGCCCTTTCATTCTATTCGGCCCGCTTATTCGGACAAGTCTGCTCCCGTCTCTCCGTTCGATTGCTGAAGGCTGGGAGGCAAACCTTTTGCTCGTCTCGTCTTGCACTCTCATCTAAATGATCGAGAAAGAATGAAATGCAAAGAGGATAAGAAAGAACAAGTCTCAAGTGCGACCCATTGCACCACGAACGCATTAGTAGGCTAGTCATTCGTAATCTGCTGCAAGCTAGCACAAGATGTCGCATGTAAGTTACACGAAGACACCAGTACGTCATAGGTAACCTCCTGCTAGTATAAATCCAGTTTAGATCTAAACTAACGATTATAAATGTATTCGTTCACATGGTCCTTGGGCCTTTACATTTTGTGAAAATTTAATAAACGATGATAAAATAAACATAACGATTTCGGACGGCCAAATTTTGCTAAAAATAAAACTCGACCTTTGCTTTCTACTGAATAATACTGATGGTCCAATCATAGAGTGGAAACGAGGTTATATCTGGCCGGGCTAACGTTCTATCCTCAAATGGCGCCTTTTTCGACTTGCACTGCCTTTTTCTCCTTCTTACTGTACAAGGCTGCCACACATCAGGTTCTCACTAATCTCTACCATCAAATTCATTTCCATTTTTTAAACGTTTGTTTTTAATAGCAACAGTCTAATCCACGAACTCATGAAAATAGTCCTATTGTGGTGTAAAGAAGGAAGAATAGGATACTAACGTTTTCAAATGACAAAAAAGTGCCAAATGGGAAAAAAGAAATCTCTGCTTCGCCAGATAACCCATTCCAAAGCAAATTGCTCCCATGGGCCTCCACGCCAGCGCTTTTCTACTTGGTGGGAGCGGCGTAAATATGTGCATCTGTAGATTGTTCTCAGCAATGCTCATTTATTTTGTGTTCCAGGTTGCTACTATGAAAACTATCTTCAAATATGAAAATGCAAAACGCTGATGGAACTTAATGAAAACCAGATGTCTGATAGCCTTGTACTGTTAGACATTAGACGACGTAAAGATGTATTATAAGGTATTTCAGGGTATTGTAGTGTGCAAAAAGTGCTAGACAAGGAGGAGGAAAAAATGTTCCCTCTTCGGCTAGACAAACAATCTCACTAGCAGTTCAGCAACAGTTAACAGAAGCCACCTTTTTGATACTTCGCCTAAAGCTCTCTCTAAAAAGGCTGGCCCGGACTGAAATTTTACTAACTAGGGAAGGACCATTCTGGAAATCAATGATTGAAAACACATCCAACAACAAAGTGCTCCGCTAATCGGCGAGACGCGGACGGAATGTGTGGCAATACTATTCCAGAAAATAAGCGAAATATTTGCGCACATTCACGGTGCACAACCCGCTCTCCCCCGCTAGAATGGATCCCATAAAACTGTTGTATGTGGAATAAACATGGGACTATCCACCTTTCCAAACTAGCACCCTCCTCTCTTTTCTCACAAACATTTCCTTTCTATTCAAAATCGTGCTTACCCTAATGATACGTCGGTATAGCTATGTCTTCATTGGCTTATACTTTATGTTTTTATAGAAAAACAAGGGCGTAGATAGGGTCGGGGAGGGGTCAGCATGTTTTCATTGTAGCTGCCACCTATGTCATGGTTTCCTCGGAAAGAACACTTTAACTACGTTGGTTGGGACAAGTTATAAAGAAATAGAAAAATGAACGACATCCGCAAAAATCGACTATTTGAACAATATCGAGCGACGATCGGTATTTTGAAAACGAACACCATATTCGTGTTCAGCGACCTCAGTTACTCCCATGGCTGAAGTTCCAGACCGTTTGAACGACATCCACAAAAAGTCGATAATTTGATCAATATTGATTGATGGCGATCGATACCTTGAAAACGAACTTCAGATCCGCGTTCAGCGAACTAGATTACTCCCAGGGCTGATGTTTCCTGCCGTTGTTGGTCACCCTCAACCGTTGAGTATGTCCGGTGCGCAGTGACCCACTCACTCCAGTTGAGACGGACGACCGGACGCAAAAACACACACACACACCCCACACACACAACATACACACACTACTCCTTTATATATAGTAGGATAACTGATTGTGATTGTATATGTACGCGTTTCTCTGTATAGCTCACTCGATCTTACTCTGATACTGATAGTTGAATTGATATGCTTTTCTGTATGTGAAAAAAACCGTATTATGAACTGTGCAACACATCTAAAGACCCCCACACACTTCTGCGGCAACGCCGCGGCCCTATCCTTAATCACGGAGCAGAGACGCAGAGTTCGCCGCCGGCGGTGTCCCTGCCTATCCTTCACCATAGCGGCGAGCGGTGCTGCCGCAGAAGTGTGCGAGCGCCTTAATCCTCTAAACTACCTCTAAAAAATCAACCCCCGATCTCTCCAAAGCAACAGAGAGCAAGAGCTCCAAAACAAGCATTGCAAGAGCCAAAAGGGATGGGTAGAGGAAATAGGGAAGATGACAGAAGAAAGGGCAGGTCTGTCTGGCTCGGCAGAGCAGCGTCGGCGGAGTGCCGCCGCTCCGGTTTGAACAGATATACCGCATGACCGTATGCTTCCTCGAGCGCGTATGCTTCCTCACACGCAGCGCGTGAGGACGCGTGCGTAATGTTTCAAACCAATTAGGCGAGAAACATTGGCTTGCACGAGAACTTCTTGCAGCTTGCACTGCTTGTTTTCGAGGTCAAAAGGCACAAGTAACTTGTTTTGCAGCTCATAAGGCGCAGGTAACTTGTTCAAACTTTTCTGAGGATACGCAGCATGTCTCTGCGGCAGGGGTTGGGGCGCGGTTACGGCACACCTCGCTTCAAATTTGGCACCCGGCGTCAACGGCGGAGCGACGCTTCAAGAAATGAGCTCTATCGTTCTGTGAGGCGTCGCCGCCGAGCCCCGTTTTTGACGCGCAAAAACCGATGCCGAGGCCCAGCCCTAAAGACCTATGGTGTAGAACACTCCCGCGGAACATCTGCAGTGCTATGCACAGCGACAGACTCGGAGCAATGTGGGCGTGGCAGCGGAATCCAAAATGCGGGGTGCTGGCACAGTTCGTGCCTGTTTGTGGCAGTGTCCGCGGGTGTATACCATGGAGCTAAATCGAATTTTGTCCACCATACAGTACTGGGCTGCCATCTATAAGTTTCATAAAAATGGCGGAGAAACGTTCCCTACACTGCCTTCAGAAAGGGCGGGGCAAAGGGCGCGCAGAGGACGAGATTTCCGGTTTCTTGCCATCACATGGAGGAATCGCGTTACTAATCATTTCCCTTGGTCTGGCAATTTCATCTTGAACAGATTTCATTCTTTCTTGAGACAACAATCAGAATGTTGTTCACAATATTTGGGGGAAAAGACTTTCAGCTGCAGCGCCAAGGCTTTCTTCGAGTCTCGCCACATTGTTTAGTACTAAGGCGTCGTCCGCGTTTTCCGATAAGTACACCAACATCTTAACGAGATATCTCTTGACAACGATGCGATCATCCGCTAGAAATTCCTTCAATATAAGTAGGTGTTTGGTGCTTAAAAATAAGGGACGATGAGCCGGTTCTATATATGAGCCGCATAATTCCAGATGGGCCTTCAATGTAGAAACCACCGTCTCCTGATCGTATTCACCCAATCTCTAGTTGTGGCGAAAATTAGAAGAATCCGGAGTAAAGATCGACGTTCCCCTCCTTCAACTGCTTCCACAACCGAATCGACTAAAAATGACTTTTGAGTTCCCCACAAGATCACGCTCCCCAATCGTCTCGTATCAGCTGTTAGGTTTTTGGACGACGTCATTCCAATTAACGAATCCGTAGACTGCGGCGCAGTTTTCGCGCGCAACAAACTCATCCAAATAGGGCGGCGCGGGTAGGGCGGGAAGTGTAGGGAACACACCCACATAAAAACGACCTAGTTTGCGTTCTTCTTTTAGGGATAAGAATTTACTTGCAGAAATCTTGAGTCTTAGAGTATGAGTTTAACCAGGTGATTACAGATGATCTTCAAGGGATGAATATCTTTACTTGTTTGGGGTACAGTGATGCTTTCACAAAACTTTTGATTATTTGAATGCTCTGGAATAGTAAAAGTTTCGATTCTTCAAATGTGAATGTATTTGAAAAACGAGACTTTTGGTGCGCAATTTTAAAAATTGTATCTCGAAACTGTCACAACGATGTTTTGTTGCGATCAAAACTTCTAGCGCCAGGTGTGGGACTCGAACCCGCACCTCCCTCTGACTGGGCGGGAATGCTCTACGCCTTTACGCCACCGGCGCCGTTTGATCGAACGCAACATAAACGCCTCGTGGGACCGATCAGCACTCACCCGTATCTGGATGACCTGGCCTGTATCTCGAAAAAGGTGTTCTACAAAGTGTTCGACTTCGAACAAGTTCGAATGATGAGATTGTTTGAATATTCGAATTCGAGTACATCAGAGAGACGCCAATTTTCAACTGTTTAGCTCAATTAAATATAGCAGGACTTTCGGAAAAGCGTGTTTATTCGAATACTACCTGGCTTTTAGTCTAACTATTCAAATGGCTGAATTAAAAGAATTACCCCATCTGACGCTAAGTTGCTTCTGATATTATCGCACTATCTTTATTTTTCTATCAAATACAGATGTTTTGCATAAATAGCCTAAGGTTTGTAAAGGCTACGACACATCCTTATGAGTACGTAAGAACAGCGCATGAACAAAAACAGTACGCAAAAATAGGTTAGTCTAGGTGGTGACAACTACGCATTCGGATTCGGATAGGAGACCAGAATGTCATGGATATTATGTTCGATCAAACAGTGGTGGTATTGAAAATTGATCGCATCCAAACATCTATCCAACAATTTATTGGCGTCAGGATTTGTCTACATTAAACAGTTTTTGTTTTTATTTCGATTAACCTGGCTTGACTCCTCATGCAGTTTTATTGAGACCGAATATGTATGAACCCCTTGCGCGCGCAGGATGCATATCGCACTCGAGAATCTCTACATTCACTCAGAAATCTTCTCTGTGGCAGCGGACCCCACTAAAGAGCGTAGCAGTACCATAAAGATTTCTATAGTATTTATAGCCTTGGCTAAGCGGAATGCATTATGATGAAAAGTCGCAGAAATCCAATCGGCGAACTGTTCGTAGGTGTCTTCAGCAAAGCGATTGAGACGGAACAGTTTGTAGCAAGCACTAGAAACTATAGGCATTCAGATGACAGGTAAGCAAAAAACTCCATGGCAGTCAGGCGGATAACATCGAGTCCATTACATCATTGCTCTACTACAAACATCTAAAGAAAAATCCCAGCGTTGTTCAATAGAGTAATTCTCATCGAATGCCTTACAATCCTACGGTAAAGCTACAAACTGCTCACTACATTAAAATGTGGAACAAAAGAGTAGAGTTTTCAGAAATCAAATTCGTTCGCTAAAACATTGAGTCGAAGTTTTTTAGAAAAGTTTTTCTCCATTATGACTCAAATTTTAATTTTTGCTTCACAGACAGTAGTTTTGCTGTCACCCTTTAACGCAACGCATCTTAAGAGCTCAGCGTTCTTAAACCTGACAGAAATGTCAGACCTCTCCAATGTCCACAAATCTCATAGAAACGTGCACTTCTACTCCGTAAAAAATAAAACAGGAATAGTCTTGCTATGCGCTAGGTTACGGTGTCTGGGTAGGTAAGTGTGTTATAGGTAAGTGTAACAATCCTATTACCACTAGTTCCTCGAAAACTGCAGTTAAAACGCTCGTCGGAAGAAATGTCGGATCTATCCTAGCCCAGGAAAAAATTATGTAACTATCTGACTTGACACTCACAGAGCGGACTGGAGGGAGGACCCGAAAAAGAAGGAACGGAGCGAACATCAAGCAAAGAACAAACAAATAACCGCGGTTTTAAAGACGTCTCTGCGGGCAAAGCGCACTTAAACACATCTGACCACCGCCTGACATGTTATAACACGGATCTAGCACAGTGAGGGAGCAAATAAAGCCGCATGTCGCGTGCTGACCACCGCCCAGGGTCAAACCTGAGGTTTGGGAATTGATGGGGGGGGGTCGTACTGTAGCCTCGGCTGGAGGGGGGGGGGTCGTACTCTCTCGGTTTTGGCAGAGGACTCTCTCCAAATTCAGGCTTTTAGATGATGTTTGCATCTCTAATAAGTTGTTTTTTCCAGGTGTGACTACGACAATGCGGAGATGTACAAGCACTTGCGTTTCCCCTGGAGTTAAAAAAATAGGATTGAATATCAAAAAAAATTTAATGCTGATTACTGTGCAGTGAAAAATAAAGATCTCCTGTCTGCAGATTTAGAGTCAATGAGAGATTTTCATTTTTTTCAGGTTTTCCCAGGACGTCATGGACACGGTAGTTTTCTGTCTGATGAGCGACATCTACTTCCAGAATTGCACTCTATAAAATTTCAAGTGTTAATTACTGAGGAAGACCTAAGTGCTTTTCCTACAAGATTTTTGAAGCGCTCTTCGAATCGATGACGGAATGGCAACCGAAGAACGGACTTGCTTGAAAAGTGATTTCTCTCCTGCAGGAAACAACACCAGAAAGTGAAATCGTACTCTATAATATTTTAAGCCCGTTTGACACACAGTGATAAAACTATGTTTCTCTGAAACGATATTCTATATGATCAGACGTCTCGATTTACCGAAAAAATATCGACACACTAATCACATGGAAGATGTCGCTTTTAGAACTGCCATTTAAAGCATAGAAAACACATCTACTAAAGCTTCATGAATTTTCCAGAAGCCCCAAAAAAATCTCCGAGTTACGGCAGTTTACGTGCGGCTACTGCGTTCTCTAACTCCGCCATTGCCGGTCCCAAGCCCGGATGTGAAAGGAGGAGGGTTGGACGACGGGCCAGCAACCCGTCCCCGTAAAAACCCATTATGCTACAGAAACGACGAACTATTTGGATACTGCTGAAAATGGAAAATCGAAGCCGAGCTTTGTGACGGGAGACCTGATGCTGGACTCGGTTTTCTCTCCAAAGAACATCACGCGTATTGGAACCTGGAACGTACGCACGCTTCACCAAACTGGGCGTCTCGCCCAACTCCTCCAGGAATTCGATATTTACGGCCTAGATATTCTCGGAGTCAGCGAGGTCCGGTGGACAGGAAATGGACGCTTGATCAGTGACGGAAAAACTGTCCTGTTCTCTGGACCAGAAAGAAGACATGAAAGAGGAGTGGGAATCGTCCTCAGTAAACGAGCTGCAAACTCTCTCGTCGGTTGGGAACCAGTAAACGACAGGATCATCACTGCGCGCTTTCGAACAAAGCATACTCGAGTTTCAGTTATACAAGTATACGCTCCAACGGAAGACGCAACCGTCGAAGAGAAGGACGATTTCTACGAGCGGCTACAAGATACCATCGATGAAATGCCACGACGGGATCTCAAACTTGTTCTGGGCGACTTCAACGCGCAAGTGGGAGGCGATCGAAACGGCATGGAAAAATCTGTTGGAGCGTTTGCATCGTCGGATCACCTAAGCGACAACGGCGAAAGGCTGGTGTCCTTCTGTGACTTCAACGATCTATGCATCGCAAACACCTTTTTCTTTCACCGAGGCATTCACAAGAAAACTTGGAGATCGCCAAATAGCACAACGGCTAATGAAATCGACCACATTTGCATCAACCGCAAATGGAGAACTTCAGTACTCGATGCACGCGTATACAGAGGAGCTGATGTAGGCACAGACCACTATCTCGTCAGAGCTACGTTAAAGCTGAAGCTGAAGTTGCAAAAAAGGCCAGTTGTCAGACGACCATATGATGTCGAAAAGTTCAAGAACCACACAACCACGAGGAACTTCCGCGTTGAATTACGAAACCGTTTCAACATGCTGGCCGAATGCGAAAGCATTGACGAACACTGGGAAGCCGTCAAGACCGCGTTGTGTGAAAGTGCTGAAGTGACCATCGGACGCAGACGAGGCAAGCGAAAGGAGCAATGGATTCGAGAAGAAACCTGGGAGCTGATAGATGAGAGGAAGCAAGCCAGGCAAAGAAGAGAGTGTGCCAAGACACCTGACGAAGCAAGACAATGGGGCGAAACCTATTCAGAACTCGACCGACAGATAAAAGCATCATGTCGCCGTGATAAGAAAGCCTGGATTGCCCAGAAGGAAACGGAAGCACAAACAGCGGCTACTCGTGGTGAAAACACTATATCGAATCGTTTCGGAGCTAACAGGAGCAAGACTCAACACGTGTGTCCCTATAAAGGACAAAAATGGCAGACTACTTGTTAGTGAAACTGAACAAAATGAAAGATGGGTCGAACACTTCCGTGAAGTGTACAACCAGCCCCAACCATCCACTACGCCTACGTTCGATGACGAAAACGCCTTAGGAGAGTTGAGCGTCAACACAGGCTGCATAACGGTTGAAGAAACAAAGACAGTAATACGATGTCTTAAAAACAGGAAGGACCCTGGTCTTGACGAAATTGCAGCGGAAATGTTAAAAGCTGGAGGCACACCGTTAGCCAAACAACTGACGACGCTCTTCAACAACTGCTGGCACCAACAAAACGTGCCAGAAGACTGGAAAAAAGGCCTAGTAGTCAAACTGCCGAAAAAAGGAAATTTATCGGACTGCGGAAACTGGAGAGGCATCACCTTGTTATCAGTACCAGGCAAAGTATTCTGCACCGTATTATTAAGAAGGCTTCGAGATGCAATTGATGATCGTCTGCGAGAGGAGCAAGCTGGATTCAGAAACGGAAGATCGTGTTGCGATCAGATTTTTACGCTACGCAACATAAGCGAACAGTGCCTGGAATATCGCTACCCGCTCCACATAAACTTCGTCGATTTTAAGAAGGCTTTTGATAGTGTCCACCGCGAGTCACTGTGGGAAATACTCAAGCTCTATGGGGTCCCTACGACCTTCGTCGAGATATTCAGAAGTCTATATCAAAATTCCATGTGTTGCGTGAAGACAACGCTTGGAAATACAAGTTACTTTGAGGTCACCACAGGAGTCAGGCAGGGATGTGTTCTCTCACCGTTGCTATTCAACGTCGCCCTCGACTTCGTAATGAGAAGAACGACAGCCGAAGTACAGGAAGGCATTCCTTGGTTTAGGGGACGACTTATGGACCTGGACTTTGCTGATGACATCGCCGTATTCGCTGAGGACGACGATAAGTTACAAAGAATTACAGAACGCCTTAGCCAAGAAGCAGGCCACATTGGACTCCGAATTAGTCCCGAAAAGTCAAAGGTCATGTGCGTAGGAATTGCGAGTCCAAGGGACGCCATCTACATAGGATCGGACCGCTTGGAAGTAGTGAACAGCTTCACCTACTTGGGAAGTATGATCGCCAATGATGGAGATGCTGAGACCGACGTTCGTTGTAGAATCGCGAAGGCGACAGCAATATTCCGAAGGCTCAGACCACTGTGGACGTCGTCCTCTATTTCAAATAACATAAAGCTGCGTTTGTATTCGTCGATAGTCGTCCCAACTGCAATGTACGCTAGTGAAACATGGAAGGCGTCAACTAGTATCATCAGACGGGTCAACGCGTTCCATTGCAAATGTTTGCGGCAAATTATGAGGATACGTTACACGGACCACGTGACGAACGAAGAAGTATTGCGGCGCTGTCACTCAAGGTGCCTCTACGAAACCGTTACGCAACGTCGACTTCGCCTGGCCGGACACATCCTGCGTATGCCGGAGCACCGACTGCCGAGATCAGCCATGCAATGGACTCCGCCAGGAAAACGAACTAGTGGACGCCCAAGAAACACGTGGCGTCGCACGCTCATGAATGACCTAAAGGTTACGAATATTTCTAGGCAGGAGTGCGAAGAAATAGCCCAAGACAGGCAGCGGTGAAAAGAACTCGTCGCCCTATGCGCTCAACAGCACGGGAGGAACTAAGTACTAAGTAAGTACTGCGTTCTCTGACATGATCGATCGCAATTGAAATATGGATGGACTCCTCGTTAGAATTTTTTTCTGCCTTCTGAAGGGCAGAAAAAAATTCTAACGAGGAGTCCATCCATATTTCAATTGCGATCGATCATGTCAGAGAACGCAGTAGCCGCACGTAAACTGCCGTAACTCGGAGATTTTTTGGGGTTTCTAAAAATTTCATAAAGCTTTAGTGGATGTGTTTTCTATGCTTTAAATGGCAGGTTCTAAAAGTAACATCTTCCATATGATTAGTGTGTCGATATTTAGAAAATATTTTTTTCATGATAAACGAGGATTTTGTATACGATCAATTCTAATCATATTGTCATTGCAGCTCCGTCATCGTTGCGGAGAAGCTTGTTTTTTGTTGTTGGATGGATTTTTGTAGGCTTCATTTAGATTTTTATGATGTTTCCTTAGGATGGCAAAACATTATTTCCATGGGAATTCCATCGTCCACCATTCGTTTGCCGCTCCGTAGTCGATTCGATGAGCGCTTTAAAAAAATCCAGGAGAAGCACTTAATTCGTCATCAGAAGGTAACACTCAAAATTTTATATAATACTATTTCAGAGCACAATTTCAGATGCAGACGTCGCTCCTTCAGGTAGAAAAATGTGTCGTGTCATGATGTCCTAAAAAACACCTGCACAAATTAATCAGTGATGATTGGAAGACTGCTACCAGAAGATCTTTATTTTAAAGTGTCGAAAAATAGTATTCAGCTTTATTGTGCCATCAAAGTATTATTGTTCAGTGACCTCTTTTCATTGCTCTATTGTGTCTAAGTCGCTCCTGAAAATAAGAACCTATTAAAGGGTTCAAAATGCACATAAAACCTTGAAGAAATCAAGATATATAAGGAATAAAACAGTGGAAGAAGGAGGGAGGAGGTCGTACGAATTCCGCTTCGGAGGGAGGGGGGTGTAAATGTTCAGCAAAAGTCGAACCCCACTCTTGACTCTGCCACCGCCTGACATGTTACAACCCGGACCCCTCATAGTGAGGTGGCGCATAACGTTGTCTATTTACAGCCGCGGTGAAACCGTAAGTTATTATTTTTTCTCTGTGAAGACTGTCACCTTAAGTTCTATCCTGTTCTCTTCCAATTGACCTGTGAGTGTCAAGTCAATTTCTTGCATAATTTTTAACTATGTGCCCCCCGGACTAGGATAGAACCGAAATGTCTCATCGTACCTTAGTGGTTTTTCTGAGTTTTATTTTGTTCTGCATATGTTCTGTGTATCATGCATGTGTAGCGCATGGCTTGAGTAAACAAATAATTAAACAAATATATTAATTGTGCAATATAGAGCTGCTAGAAGCACTTCATTGAACTGGCCTGTTGCTCTTCTCACGGTGAGCTTACAGGGCAAACCGATGAACCTTCCCTAAGATTTTCAGCGACGCCTGTATGATGTCGTAGGGCATAAGACGAAGAATTAAATTTTTTTCTGTGTTTCTTTTTCTTTCTTTCTCTTTTCTTGCTCTACCACCTCGGCAGGATATTTTACAGTTTTTCCGGAATCTTCGCAGCACATGATCCTTAGCAATTAATATCTGCTCTAAACAGTGGTAGCTAAAAATGGGTCTTCCATCGATTCTTTATGAACAACTTAATTATTGCTTCTTTTATTCGCATCAGAAATTGTTCTTAAAATAAGCAAGGTTTTGACTATAAAACCTGAAAGTAAGATGGGATGTGAAGAGCTTAGAAGTTAAAGCGTGATGGGGTCGAGACTAAAACTGTGCGCTTCGTAATGTTCATAATCAGATGTGGATTCATCTAGTTTGTGGATCCGTAGACCAACAAGGGAAGACCATGAACTTCCTTCAAAGATTCCCATCGACACCTGTATGATGTTGTTTCATGCTGTTTCATGCTTCTAAGCTTTTCACATCCCATATTACTTTCATGTTTATAGTCAAAACCTTGCTTATTTTAAGAACAGTTTCTGATGCAAATAAAAGAAGCAATAATTAAGTTGTTCATAAAGAATCGATGGATGCACAAAGCAAGACCCATTTTTAGCTACCACTGTTTAGAGCAGATATTAATTGCTAAGGATCGTGGGCTGCGAAGATTCCGGAAAACTGTAAAATATCCTGCCGAGGTGGTAGAACAAGAAAAGATAAAGAAAGAAAAAGAAACACAGAAAAAATTTAATTCTTCAAGTAGATGCCCTGAATCTGATGCACTGCAGCCAGGAGTCCACGTGGAAGCACATTTAAAAGAAACTCAACCCCGTTTTGGGCCTCAGTCGAGAATCACAAAATAGTTTGTTACTGCCTCTTCAAACACTACCTTTTAAGAGAATGTCTTCGTTATTATAAGCATTATGCCATCTTTTTTCTTCGATTGCCGCTTTTTTCTAACTCCGAGTTTGTTGCCCCGTGAGAAGGAAAATTCGAATTAATCCGAAATGTTTCTGTTATTAAGACAAACACGTAGACAGAAAAGGAGGGAAATCATGACGAAAGCACTACGATTTCCCTTAAATGATTTTTTAAATCGTTGCCAAGCTACACCGATAGCTCAATGGTTTTCCATGTGGCTGCTTTCCGGTCACGTTAGTGGAACACTCCCAGCGATTAGGCTTGTAAAAGCTATCGGGAGCTGAGAAAGCAGTGTCCGAATTGCTTGTGTAGAGCCCTTTCCCAGTCCTTCACTGGATTAACGTTAACATCGCCTGCGCCTCCTCTTTTCCTAATTGCGATGGCCCAAATGAACGCAAATTAGTACATAAATTGCGTATACTTTTATAAGGCTTCTGCACTTAAAATACTGTAACAAGGCCGGATTTTCACTGAATCATTTGGCTTTGCTGGCACAATGTATTCAGTCACACTTTACTGGCGAAGACACGCGATTGTCCAAGGATATGCGGTCAATCACAACAAGTTGTGACACTTTATTTACAAATGAACTTTCAAATGAACAAACAAACTGCACGCAAACTTGCGACACGTTGCGACAGGACAGTTGCGCAATATTCGGAAATGCTCGGAAGTTACATGGTTATATGTTCGGTACAGCTTCCAGGCCTTCCAGAAGCCAAAGACACTCCACTTTGTGAATCGTCAGCTCGCCGTCTGCACGCTTGAGGTTCCACCACGTATACCAATCTTTCTAAGAAAGAAGTTCCTATACTCCTTCAGAAATCCGATAGTAATCATAGGACTGAAGATTGGAAACAACATGTACAGCGCACCACTGCAGTACAAAACAAAATCGTTGCTTGTAGCGCCTGTGCACATCATTATATGTATATAGCGTCATTGTAGGAGTGTGCAGAAAAACAAGAGGACAGACGGTCTGAAAAAGCGAAAGAATAATTCCCGTAGCTTTTAAAGGAAAACATTTGGTTGCCTCATAAGTTTTGCAACAAAACTTGTCTTCCAAAAAAAAGGATATTGGCGAAAGACTGTCCAAGTTCGAAGTTCTTGAAACCTGGGCGTTTTGTAACTATGTTTTACTCTTCTTTGCCTGACAGGTTTGGTATAAATTTCTTTATCGCGACCGATGTTTTGAAGGACTTGTCTTTCTCAAGGTCTGAAAGAAGCTCGAAATGTTTGGTTCTGCAGAGTTCATTGGGCCAGAAGCGTCGCGTCTACTTTTGCACAACAACATGCTCTTAAGAGTGTTAAGAAGAGAGACAACATCTGCCCACAACTAACTCACCAACATTCCACCAGCGCCAAGAAACCGGCTCAACTGGTCGCCATGGAGCAAATGAGACATACTGGTCCGGTCAGATATACTGCTACGAACACGTTGGTGTTGAGAATGTATGCGAAGCATTATACGACATCTCACAGCTCGCAGAAAGCGATAAAAGGCAAGAGTCCACTGGTAATGGATATGCACTCGTTCGTGCTGTTCATGATGGACCAGAAAGGCTTCAAGGGTCTTTTTGATCCCCATTTCACCCTCATTATACAACACTGTGCATTTCACATTAAAATTGTCACCGGAGTTGGTTTCCCTTCGGTGCTTTCCAAGCGGGGTCAATAAGCTTTGCTTCCTCTTTCCAGCAATTTATTTGATCAACAATAAATCATGGCACGTATAGGTAAACAGGGAGGATTTCAGATAATGGTTGGCACTTTGCAAAAAGCATAGAGAAGCTGAGAAAAAAGAAAGAAAAAAGAAAAAAGGGGCAGAAAGCGGAGAGAAATACGCCTGGCCGCTGCGAGATTGCATACAAGAGTGAGTCGTGACAAAAATACACATGAGCTTGAGTGGAGCACCTGGTGATCATGACGGAGGTGCGCTGACCATGGGTATGTAAAATTAGCAGATGCCTCACGATACTACTACCAGTAGGCAGAATACACAATTAACATTTGGGGCGGGCCCAGTATCTCAAAACTAAACTGGTACGCACCCCAAACGCTGCTTTGGGAGGTCGTGAAGATCTACTAGCATTCTGCTAAAAACCCACAAATAGTGTAATGCAGCGAACAGGTCGTGATTATATAGCCGTTTTCGATTGACACACTCATGTAGCGCAAGCAACGTACGAGGCTAGCCAGAAAAGTAAACGGGAAAGTGACTTCTATAAAAGCAGAGGACTTTTGTGATCGGAACAAATTGTCTAACTCCTGCAGCTGAACGGCGACTGTAGGCAAAATCCATCGACTACGCATCGGGAGGCCTCGGTCGAAAAAACAGAACTTTTCTGAAATTCCAAGTATTGTTCAACATAACGTGCTGGCAACGCAGTCATGTAGACCAATTCTCTTAAACTACGCGACGACTGATCTTTCTAGAACTGTCTGCTGTTCCTTAAAGCGGATACCCAGCCGTCTCTCAGTTTCCCCATTGCACAAATCACGGCATGTTAAACACTCTATCTGGTAAATTACGCCTTTCTGCGCGAAGTTTCCTGCAGCTTTTTGGAAAGAGGAAGCAAAGCTTATTAACCTTGCTTGGAAAGCACTGAATGGAAGTCTACTCCGGTGACTTAATGTGAAATGCACAGTTCTGAATAATTAGGGCGAAATAGGGGCCAGAAGGGCTCTTGAGGCCGTCTGGATTCACAGGCGCAATCCTTCCATGAACAATAGGAACGAGTGCATCTCCACTACCAGTGAATTATTGCCTTTTATCCCTTTGTGCTAGCTGTGAGATGTCGTATGCTGCTTCGCATACATTCTCAAGACCGCCGTGCTCGGAGCAGTATGCCTGACCGAACCAGTATGTCTCACTTGCTCCGTGGCGACCAGTTGAGCCGAATTCTCGGCGCTGGTGGATTATCGGTGTGTTAATTGGGGCAGATGTGGTCTCACTTCTCAACACTTTTAAGAGCATGTTGTTTGTGTAAAAGTAGACGCGACGCTTCTGGCCCAATGAATTCTGCAGAACCAAACATTTCGAGCTCCTTTCAGACCTTGAGAAAGACGAGTTCGTCAAAACTTCGGTCGCAATAAAGGAATTCATACCAAGCCTGTCAGGCAAAGAAGAGTAAAACGTATGTCGAAAGAAAAATGACTGAATTGAACGAAGTAATTGCTGTTATTCGCAATGAGTTTCTTCCGCTTCTCATGCACTGAGTGGATTACATCTCTGTAGAATTTGGTCGGTTTCGACCTCAAGAAATCGTGTACCACCGCCGTGACGTCATCGAGTTCGGCGAAGAAGGAAGTGATCCATCGAACGAAGTAAATGGAAGTCAGACGCGCAATGCCCGGTGTGTATGGTGGTTGCTTGATTTTGCTTCAATACAACCCCTAGTTTTATGCTACCGTCTTTGCCGTAAGCGGTCGGTCGTGGTCCTGTTTCAAGAAACATTAGATCGTATAGACTTCTTTGTCCACTAACTTTTGCTGGTACTACGTGACAGCTTACGGTGCATTGGACCAATACGCATCCACCAAACGCATAACAGGACCTTCATTCAGTGGAGCTCAGGCTTTGACGTCAGAACTCCCAGCTCGTTGCGTTCCAACTTTTGCTCTCCGGTTCTACAGTTTTAGTGAAACAATCTCTGGTAAGGAAATCAAACCATGAGGCACTGATGAAGGCGATTTTGGCGACCTTCCAATCTAATGAAGCTGATAAGTGGTGGTTCACTGGGAGATATGGAGATCAGGGGTCAGCCCCGATGTGGATTAAAAAGAATTCGACTTTATGAACTTGCGCAGGGGCCCTTTGTTTAAAGCAGTTGATCTTCCCGGGAATGGTTTGTCTTTGTTGCCCTTCTGGAACCTCTGATCCCATCTCCAACAATTTACTCGGTTAGGAATGAACTTGCCGGTGACTTCCTGAATGTGCTTGTCCTCCGCCACTGAGTTACTGCAGAGCTTGAATTAATTTAAAATGAAATCACACACTTTTTCAACTTGAGTGGTCAACGTAGAGAATAAAACTTTTCAACAACGCGAGGAGATTTAGCGATTTATAACACAAAGAACGACCGCTAGAGAACATGCTTTCAAACAAAATATTATACTATACTTCAGCGGGTTTGCTTTGAAATCCAGAAAAATCGGAAATGTTGCAAAATTCATGACTCAATCTAATAGTACAAACCTGCATCATCAAAAGATGATTCATTCTTCTCTGCATCCCCTTCGTTTGAATACTAACAGACGACTTCTTTAGCGTTTTGTTAATCTGGCTAGCCCAGAGCATTCCAACTATTGCCAATATTGACAATGTTAACATTGAGTCAGCAATACAAAGCAGTGTTATCCAATTGAACGGCTTAAAGATAAAAAGAGAAATGATCTGAAAGAAACAGGTGTTGACAATAAGTTGATAGTAGAGAATTGTTGGAATTTACGATTACATAGCTACACTCAAAATGGAATGACGTCTTGGTATTATCTGCTATCTGCTAAAACTATTGACAGTCAAACTAGTTACCTGCTAAAACTCCGGTATTATTGAAGCAAATTTGCTGTGATAGCTAATCTGTATAGTTCCTTAACCGGTATTCTAAAAAGTCTTGTTCTTAAAAAGAAACTAGCGGAGACTGCTAGCACGGAGTGCATGGAATTCACCTCGTTAAATCTTGTTAGACTTACCCAAAAAATGTACGGACGAGTTTCGCACCCCAAACTCAAGCAATGCGGACAAATTTTGTCTACCGCTTGCGAGCTGTCGTTGAGGAGCCCTCTCTTAAACCAGCCAAACTGCGAATTTCGAGCATATGAGTGGCGAAAATGCAGACTTTTAGATAACCACGATATCCATGTTACGAAGCTTACTGTTCACTATACACCTAACAAATCGAATGAGAGGAGTAATATAGATTTTAAATCTGCAAACTAAGGGGAGTAGAGTGACCTATAGCTGTGCTTGTTTGACAAGTACCTTTCTCAGTTTTATCTTGGAGTATTTGTTCTCCACTATGCCACTGAATTTTCAGGTGACCGATATAGAACAACATAGAATTGTTATCCTATCTCACAACCAGATTTATCAGTCATAGTTTTATCAGTGGAATATACTCACCAGCCTTCAATTCGCCAGATACGGCATTTTTTGATACACATCTAATTCTCACCTTTCGGCGTGGTTTTAAGAAGCAGCAGAAAAGGACCATGTGACGAATGACAAATTTCTAGATCGCAAGGTAGGCATGTCTTTCTAGGCTCATCTTAAGTCTAGGTAACGTTGGAAACTTGTTAACGTGACTCTTACTTCTAGGTAAAATTCTTAATAATACCTCGCGTTGTTTCTAGCTCTCTCTCAATAGTGTGTATAAGAAACATATCGCTGAGGAAAGAAAACAGCTGCAGAAGAAGCGCAACTAACTTCAAGTACCCTCAGGTTTTGACTGTGCAAGGTACGAAGCACGCCGATAGGTGTATCGGAGCACTTGTTATTATAATACAAAAATTAAGACCATAAACGGCATTTTAATAGGTCGTGTAAATAATTTCGAGATTTTCAGGATATTTTTCGACATGCAAAATTTTGCAGTGTTTTCTTCAGCAGTCCCAAGTGAAATTTAGAAGTTCCAGAAATTTAGAATTCCATAGCTAGCCATTGAGGGGTCTGTTATACGGCGCCGCGCGGCGCGCAAGCTTGTAGGGCGGCGCTACTGGTGTAGATGTAGAGTGTACTTGAATTTGTTTCAAAGTCTTGTCATCGGACTTCTCAATCTTCTGAAAGCTTTTTAAGGATCTTCAGTTGCCTTTCGCTTATACCCCTATGTAACTAATAAAATATAATAACAAACTTTTCTTATGTTGCCCTCTACTCTGCTTTGTTTTGTGAACTGAGGGCTTTAGGCTTTGCAATGTGTTATCCTGCTTGTAGAATGTGTCCCCGCGAAGTTTGGCCGAGATGGTAAAAACATCACAATAATTCATCCCCGATTGTGAAATGTCTGACTCCACGGCGGACTAAAACTGCAACGCGGCAGGTATGGTCGATAGCTAACGATAATTCGATCACATTGCCGCGGGGCGCTATGGCGCAAGTATAAACTAGGACTTAATATGAAGATCTGACCTCGATGATTAAGCAGACGTCACATGGCTGACGACAGAACCTTGCGAAGGGAGGCAGAGAAAAAGTCCAGCAATGGCGTATGAAGAAATTGAGGCGAAAGAAGCAAACCTTTAGGTGCCTTTTATACACGCGCACCTTTAGACCTTTGATACAGCTCGTCAATTCAGGGCGCGCCGCTCCCCAAATTTGACGCGCCACTGCGCGATTGCAGTTTGAAAAGGTGAGCGTCAGCGACGTGCGGCCACGATCTTCTGCACATTATGGTCCGTGCTCCATAACGGATGACGGAGGAGACGATCCATGAATCATTGGAAGACTTAAACAGAAAGGATTCGTCTGCTCATCAGAGGGATGCATCTTGCCAAGGTTAGTGGTGGGTATCCTGCGGGGAGGGTCCGATTGATTCGCACTTAGGCGGACGCTCTGAGTAATCGCGCCGACCAATGGCGCGCGGTCGGCCGGCAGCCGGATTACTCATACGTCCGCATCCACAGGGAGGGTATGGGAGTCCGGATAAGCTGCATTGCGGAGAACAGCGTGAAGTAAACGCAGTTATTTTCGATGGCAGTGGCGAAAACTGCGCAAAAACGTCATTATAAACAAATTGCTTCAATTTTTAATATTACACCGCTCTTTATGCCGGCCTTCTCGTCCTTAGTTTTGAAGTGCAGACTTGAAAAGTAGTAGCCCTGCTAACCTTCAGTCCATTTTCCACCTATTCGCCACCTCAGTTTTCGTCAGGAAGCGGGTGATAGTGAGAGCACTCTTGATATATTGGGCAGAAAAGGCGTTCATTCTCGAATGCAATAGCACAAGCACCCAGGCTACTATTAGCCTTATCTAGTCCACAGTGCATTTGTTTCCTGAGGTGCCAAAACAGATTCTTGCTTTCCTATTGTTTCCTTTCACATTTGGAAGATCCAATCTCCATGTGTTGCCAACCAGAAAACGAGTCATAAAGTTTTAACTACGGCTGGTCCCATATGGAAGGCCAACAAATCAGTGAATTCGTGAGCAAATGTGTAGTTAAAGTTCTTAAAACGAGGGAGCACCACTTGTTGTCCTTGGATTATGAAAGGTTTTATTCATCTGCAAGACATTAGTTCCTATAGGACCTTTTGTGTAGCTTTCAGGACTGCCTAACTACTGCATGTGTATAAATAGGAGAGCTCCTCGTTCTTCATTATACCCAGCATTTTTGTTCCCTAAATCATGACAGGGAGAACATGATTTTTCTCCACTTATACTAAATCCTGACAGCTGTAGCCTAGAGTCGAGAACAGAATACAACACGGGTGAAAGGGTACTGTTTACAAGTGCTTAGAAGCCACCGTACTCCTCTTCGGAACATAAAACAACTGAAAGAACGTTTTCTCACCACGGTTTCTGCTGTATCTGCTGTACATCGCTAGAAGACAGACAGTATGAGTCATCGGCCGCGCGCCATTGGTCGAGGCAATGACTCAGAGCGTCCGCCTAAGTGCGAATCAATCAGACCTGCGGGGAGCGACGAATCCTCTCTTAACACGTTGACGACGAGGGCGGTTTTCGCGTGTCTAGCGCGTGAGGACGAAGGGCGCCGCACAAATGTGCCACGATATCCCGTGAACCAAACATCGTCTAAGGATAAATGTTGGATGCCAAACACGGTGCTAATGTTCGTCTCAACTGTTACCCTCCACCCCCCCCCCCCCACACATCGTTAACTAGAGTGGTTGTGTCAGGAACTTCGTCCGAAGTTTGAGAGGTTATTTGAATGATGATCACGGATCTCACATTAGCTTTTCGGAATTCGGTCAACTACGCTAGGACGCGACAACTAGCGTTACGTAGGGTAGTAAAGGAGGCGGGAGGAATGGGTACGATGTAGCCAAAACTTCGTTCAGGAGGTTATTTTGGTGCTCACACGAATCAGTGCGTTTTGAAAATTCAGCAAACTGATGAGGATATGTTGCGTTAGGTATGGGTGACGCTCACAAGCGCATACAGCGCATACCTACCGTCACATGCCCTTGGCGACGGGAGGACGCAGCTATGGATTGAATTTCGGAGATAAAGGAGAATTCAAAAGAGAAAAAGAAAGAGAAGGAAGCTGCTAAGGAGAAAAACAATGATCGAAGTTATTATGAAAGTAAAATTGAAAGCGTTTTAAAAAACTGAGGTAAAACTTGTTTCCAGCTTTTTAAGTAACTCCTACACAGAGTTTGGGTGAAGTCGGTGGTCCTGACACGATTATCGATTAAGGAAACCGGCCGTAATCGTTCAAAAGGACATCGGCATGTGCGGTTCCAAAGGTAAAACTACTGGAAGGTACTCATCGTCGAGAATCACTCAGAATTCTCTCTCATATGGCCATTCTGGGGTCATTGTGACTAAACATACCTTTAGCGTAGTAGGTGAAACTTCGCGAATGTTTGCAGATCTCCATTCCCTTCCTAGTTTACGGAGGGTACGGGTGACTAAGGTCATGGCCACCGATTTTGCCCAAACTCCAGCGTAATACGAAAAACGGATGTCAGATTCGTAAACAGCGCCCGAAATAGCCCTACTAGGCGAAGTTTGGTCCGAAATTTTTTTCGACCTCTCCTCAACTCTGGGGGTCCTGAAAGTACAATAGCGCCATCATTTTACATCATCCTTTTTGCTCTGTTAGTTGGGGAAGCGAAACCAAAAGGACATAGCTAAATGGTTCATCCCGGTGGTGAAACCTCCCACTCCACACCGAGTCTGCCTCAGCTGGTCGCGCCGCTCCGCTCCCTTCCCTCCAGCGGCGCGACTTGCCGAATACCGTAACCAGAAATTCCGTCAAATGTGGTGTTTTGAGGCGGCGGAGTACTAAAATGATGCGGAATCGATAGCTATGTCAACCATCAGGCTGCGCTGCGCGGCTGCGCCAGTATAAAAGGCTCCTTACAACAACAGGATGATCATTTTTTGAGAGGGTTGTCTCTTCAGTTCCATAGCGCCTTTCAAAACAATCATAGCGGGATAAACCTGTCTGCAATGTTTTAAAGTCTGGCAGTAGCAAAAAGTACGGAGGATAACTGGTCGACAGATGTGAAAAAGCTTTCTTGTAGGACGACCCACTCGTTGGTGAGTCAAGCCTCCAATCGTTACTTTAGGTGTAGAAGTTATAGGCACTATATTCAACAGACTTTTCAATTACTTAATGCCACCTTTTCAAATCAGTTTCGCCTCCGGTGCAATTCCCTCGTAAACAGAGATACGGAGACTTTCAAAGGTGATCACAGCGTCATGAGCGAAAAGAAATATTTTAGAGTTTGTGTGTTGTTTTCGTTAAAGTCGGCCATTCTGTAGACGGCATAGGTGAGTGCACGTCAAAAAGTAACAAGAGTGGAAATCAAGTCTCAGTCCAATTCTTACCTGTAGACAAGCGGCAACTAACGATGTTTCGGTCAGATCGACACCAAGTATATCCATTGTTGGTTGTTTTAAATGGTCGACAATCCCTTTCGTGGGCCAAAGGCCAAGAAAGAGATGAGCAAGATAGTTGAACACAATCATACCATTCACAGCTAATACTATACAAAGTCCTTTCGGTGTGCAGAAAAAGTCGAAGTGTCTGTACCTACAAACATTGTGGATCTGCAGCTTTGCTGCGACTGGCCAAACTTTTCAGGGATTTAACTTAAGATTGCGCAATAATAGTATTAAAACCTCACTTGCATATTAGAAGGTATGTGTAAAAGAAACTGTTACTGTAAGTAAGAGTTGAAAGCAGGAAAACTAGGAAAACCGCCACCATTACGCACTGACTGACAGCAGTTGACTCGCTCAGCACGCCAGTGACTGGGTAAGACCAGCAAAATTCCCATATAGCCGTTCTCTGAAAAAGTACATTTTATCTCTCCGGCTGACTTTAGTCGATTTGATGCCCTTACCGGTATGAGAAGGTTCATTCCCAACAAATAAATAAGATTTTGTATAGAAGTGATTGGAATGAAATACTTTGAGGTGTTAATCCGTAAGGGGCGAAAGAGATACGTAAGCAGAAGTAGGATATTTAACAAAGTCGAAATTGGATAGCCGACGTTCAGCCTGACAAAGTAGCCATCTCTGATCATCTAAAAATTATTACTCATTACCGCAAGTAACACAGATCTTCGCGATGTTGTATCAGTGGATTGATGAGCTTCGGAAAAAACATGGGGCTGAATGGTGTTAATCATGCTGTATGGGTTTTGAAGACAGTGTGGAAACACGTTTGTCTTCTGTAATGGTTGATTTGCAAGACCTAAAATCGATTTTTGTGCATCATGAGGCAACCGGCTCTTGCCGACTGCTCTTCATGGGCATGCAGCCTCTCAATATCAGAAAAACTATATACGTTTTTGTGAACGTAACGTACAGTAACCTCAGATCTTGGATGTGTGAGTTTTCCGACTAAATGACTCATCTGACCTTTAAAAAATGCTTACCTTACTTGTACGAGCTGTTGGTTTTATATCACATATAGGAATAATTTATTTTTAGATTTTTAAAATGGACAATTATTAAACCAAATTGGACACTCTTCTATGCAAGATTGAAGTTTCTGGAACATAACATCCAAACCAAAATGGCTTTCTTCCAAATTAATTCTCGCGCAGAGGTTCGGTTGTCACTATTCTACCATTGCCAATCGTTTGCATGCAATCGGAAAGTCAAATCGCTGTGGAAAATCAGGTCAGCGACACAAACAAGCAGCACGAGTCACCATCGTTGGAATTCTCATCCGCGAAACCAAGAGCAGAGGCTTCTATGACTCCATAGTGACGCCGAATGAGAAGTGGATTCACCACGATAATACCACACAAAAGCGGCAATGGTTTAGCCTCGTGAGGTTTCGAAAACAACGACGATGCATGACATTCACGGGAAAAGTCATGCTCGGTGCTTGCTGGAACAGTAGAGGTCGGGTGCATTTTGAGGTGCTGGATTCAGGCCAAATAGTCACGGCAGACCTTTAATAAGAACAACTGAGCCGCTGGACCAAGCACTGCGTCAACAAGGAGTGGACACAGCAACTGTGAAATTCCTCCACGACAACGCTAGACCGCACGCCGCGAATATCACGCTGCAACAAAATTGAGTAGTTGGGCTGGGAACTTCTGCCCCACCCGCCTTATAACCCAGACCTTGCGCAACCGGACTACAGTTTTTATCGGGCGATGCAGCACTAGCGGAAAAAATTCAGAAACCGTGACGAAGCCGACATTTAGGGGAGCCAGCTTTTTCGGGTCGCAGCCACCGGAGTTCTTCAAAAAAGGCATTCATTCTTTGCGAGGACGTTGGCGACATGTCATTGATAATAAGGTGATTACCTCTTGTATTAAGGCATGGTCGTTCTTTTCTTGTAGCGAAATTAATTTTTGAGCAAAAGCGACATCTATAATCGAACAACCTAATAGTATAACAGTAACAACCTAGCAGTGTAACCTTAACAATTGTATAACAAAATTGTTGAAATGTGGCGGTTTTTAGAGCTAAAAAGTAGATCGCGTCACCCAGGACGTCATCATTTCATTAGAACAAAAATTCTGCTTGCATTGGGTTGCACAGTTTTTAACGGCATAACAAAAACAGCTGTAGTAAACATAGTGAACAGACATATCTTCTCTTTGCTGTTTCAAATAAGAAGCAATTGCATTATCAAGTCATATTAAAATCGCAGCGAGCTAGAACGTTGCATGGCATGATCTATTCTTTTAAGACGATAAAAACTGTTTCATTCTGTTCTTTAAAATAAGCGTTGTGCCACAATTTTTGCTTAAGAAGTAAACGGTTTGTAAAAATGCAAACAGTGCGTTTATTTATTGTGATAGCTGAGTTGAAAAAAAAATTCGTACTGCATTTTCCTTGGATAACGAGTATTTCACTTTTCTTGAATAGTTTCTATTGTAATGCGAAAGATGATCAGTTTGATTTCAAAAACATCATTCTTGCTTAGAGTGGTGTCCAATTTGTTTTGAAAAGTGTCCAGTTTGGGTTCTGAGTGTCCAATTTAATTTGAGTAGTGTCCAGTTTGACGTAAAACCTATGTAAATTCACATATTTAAAAAGTTTCAAACATTAAGAGTTCTCGAATATTCAAATTTGATTGTTTTCGCAAAATGCGGCAAAATTTGACAAATCACATTTCTCAAAGTCGAACAAATTTGAGAATTGTGATTTCTCAATTATCCTATTCGAAACACATCTGAAAAACGCGATTTCTTTAATATTTGAATTCTATGCAGTCGTAAAGTGCTGCAAATTTTCATTTTTTCGAATTCAAATATTCATGTCGAATAATCGAGTTTGATTTCAAAATTTTTCGCCTTCTCAAAAAGACTTTCATAAGTTTTTTAATACGGCTTTAGTGGATAACCCAACCTGAATCTCTTTCTTAAAGGCCTAAAAATAATATTCCTAATAGAAATCTAATCTAATATCCTACTATATAAGCGAGAACGGTCGTTTGTCTGTGTGTGAGTGAGTGTGTGCTTGTTTGTACAGAAGTGCGAGTAGTGGAGTAGTGTGCTGGGAGGAAGTGTGGGGAAGGGGGGGGGGGGGTTGTAGGGGGTTGTAGTTGTGCCACGTGCCTGGCGATTCAGTAGACGTGCCGAACACGTCACCAAACGCACTTGGAGATGCAGCGCTGGAGGAGTGTTGAGGGAAAGTGTTGGGCTGGGTGGGGGGGGGGGGGGGTGTAGTTGTGCTTGGCGGCTCAGTAGACGTGCAGAACACGTAGACGAACGTCTACTGAGTCGCTAGACGCGTTGCACAACTACAAACAAACCTCTGTCTACTCATTGTTTCTTCGTTCAAATTTGTAGGCTGGGGTGTAGATCACATTGTGATTCACATGTAGATCCTATCCTAAGCGAGGACTGAGGTTTGGTCGTCTGCCTGTGTTTGTTTGTTTTTATACGAGTCCTGTAGGAGTGTGGTGATTTTAAGTTCCACAAAAATTGATTTGGCACTCACAGCACGACCCGTCGCCTGCACGACGCTGCAGTATACCAAGGGCCTTTCCGTAGGTTTGTTATATTGCAAGGTCGCGCAAAGCGCGCAAGTGCGGGAGACGCCGTAAGGCGTATTGGAGCACTGGTATTCCTATAATTTATAATAAAACAATAAATCGGAAAGAACAAAATAAAATGTTTTGCGAGTCACCACATCAAATTCCGCCGTACGTACTGGCACAAACATACCTCTGGTTAGAAGAGAAGAAGAGAAAATAGAGGTGTCGAGTTAAAAATGAAACCAGTCCAGTTCAAGCGTAAATTGCATACTTCATACGAGAATTCAAATACAAGTCCTGCTCCTGCATTCGCCAGATGGTTAGTCTCAATGTTTAGGACTGAGGATGAACCGATAACCCCTATTTTCGGTTATTCCACGATCAAGCTTGTTAAGCGTTGCACCTTGCACACAATGGAGCAATCTGAACAGCATTCTACCGCTTTACGAACAAGGGACAAGGGCAGTGCGCATCTCTAGGTGTCTCGGAGCACTCGTGTAGCCACATACGATGTTTAACAATGCGTATATTTAAAAAATAAATGGCGGTTTTTGGTTGATGCTGGAGGTTTGCAGGTACGGCTGGAGCGTCGAGCCGAACCGCATCTCTCCACACAGTAGCGACGAATTTGTAGCAGTACTTCTAGAACCGGGTTTATCATGCTATGGTGTTTTGTGAGATGCTTCAACTTGTCTACAAGTCTCCATGGAGGCTTTCAAGAATGAAAAGAAAGAAGTCTTTTTTACCCTGTTGATCTAGCAAGCACAATAATCCTTCTCAGCGATATTATAATGAATTACGGCGCTTGTTCTCTTACGCTATGTTATGTAGATTGTCTTTTAGTGGTTTTTCACACTAGGTGTCAAGATTCTGTTTAGTCGGAAAAAGCATATCCTCCTCTTTTTCATTAATCAGCACGCCGAACAAAGGTTGTTCAGTTGTGTCCCGTAGTTAGTTCGCGATACATGAAGTCATCTCCTCTCCTTTTTTCAGTGGTATGATGCAATTTACTGTGCATCGAGTGATAAGTTAAATGGCGAAAGCGCTAACACATTAAAAATTCCGAAAATATTCACTCTACTAATTGTTCCCGTCTTATGGTCAACCATTCTATAGTTATAGAAGCCAACGTAGGCTGTCAGCGAAAGAAGCACTGCCTCGCCTAAGTTCGAAAGGCTATATCCTTGCGTTTAGGTGTAACCAGCCCAAAAAGTTGCTCGAGAGCGGTACGAAATTAATGAATTTCATGCAATCATCATCATAACTCGTCTGGTTTTTGCAAAACCGCTTCATACTGTGCAACATTTTTATGAACTGCTCTCATCTGCCCTCCAACAATTCGTTCGGACACAGTCAAATTGGAGAGTTTGGCTAAGCATGAATAAGAAGGACCTTTTCGAATTTTCATATGGAAATGACTTCAATGGTATCAATGGTTTATAAAGATACGGGGTTTCAATGCGTACGCAGTGAGCAATATTGAATAGATGGACTTAATTTGGGATTTTGGGTAATTTTTTTCAATGGGAGCTATGGTGCTTTATATGCATCTAAATCGCAGGCTCTTCTCAGCTAGCAGATTTGTTTCTGACATAATACTCCTCATTCCTTGTTATTTAGCCAACCGTAGAGTAGTCATGTTTTCCCGATTTAGATTTTGTTGTTTTGTTATTGGCTTAAATAAGAACAAAAATAAATGAAGAAAAATATACGAAGAAAAAGAATAGAACAGTTTTAGTCACTGTCCAACGAATACTAGTTCGTTAAGACTAACCCGGATGTGTGGTTTTCCCACCTCGACTAATGCACTGTTTTTTCACACGCATGTTTTTCCCTTCTTGTAGGACTTTGCGGTGAAGTGTCAGGCGGCAATCTGGAGATGACAACTCGCTTGGAGCGAAATGGATGTGTCACAACCCTTAGGATATCTATACTTTTTGTACGAAATATCCGTATTAAATAGAAAAATGCTTACTGGAAGTAGCCTAATGTTGTAGTGTTAGAGAGGATGGTCCTTCCAATCGATTGGACAGTCATTCAACGCATATTTATTTACTTATTTATTTATTCAAAGCGCGAATATGTACAGAAACGCAAAGCAAACAAAAAACAGAAACAAAACGCTATCGCAAATTAGTCAACTACAATCCCATTTGAAAGCTACAAGCAACAGCTCTATTCCTAACATGTACAGACATTGTCATCATATCGTCGTATCAACCAAGAAGCAGGTTTAGTTCCGTAAGAGTTCTATGAGTTAAGAAATCTGTTCTAAGTCTTGATATTGTTTATCTTTATCTTCTAGAGAGGAGGGCAGAAGTGCAGGAGTATGAAGATAGTTAGAAGGGGTTCGACAATATCGACCAATATTAATAGACAGTATCGATTTTTATCCCTTAACACTAATCAATATCGACCTGCCAACGGATTTCGATCGAACTCCTAGATTAGTTCCCATACAAGAGCACATTCGGGCGAGCTATCATCTTCTATCTAATCGATCCACAGGAGCGACAGCAACAAGACATAAAGTGCGCATAGGGAGAGCACACCACTTCCATCAGCACTGTCAAGCGCTGGTTCGCTCACATCAAGGCAGAAGATACGGATTTCAAAGAACGATCTCGTTCAGGGCGCCCCACACAGTTGAAGACTCCGCCATCCTCGATGCTGTCAAAGAGAAACCTGAGGTTAGAACCCGCAGTCTTGCGACGTGACTAGGGTGACCCATCCAACAGTCCTCAGTCGCCTCCATTCCCTCATGGACAGAAAGGTGCTGACTTCATGGATCACTCGTGGCTGACCGATGGCATGCGGTTCATCTGGGTTTCCCTTTATCGGTGTCTCCTGCGCCGCACCGAAATGAGTTTCTGAAAGACTTATAAAATTACTGGAAGTAAGAGATGAGTCAACTAGGATTCTAGAGCGCATCGTGCCGTGTGAGTCCCTCGAGAGAACAGTCACCACGCATGCCGTAATCAGTCTTCAGCCAATGAAGTCCTCCTTTGGTGCTTCTGGGATACGCGAAGAATGTTGCATTAGCAGTTCCTCATCCAAGAACGCACTGTTATCGGCGGCCTATACGCCAAGCAGCTTCAAAATGGCAGGCGTTGTGCGAGAAAAGCGATCGAGACGTGCTCTTCTCTGTTTGTATAACAGCTCTGGTAAGATAACTATCAACAGTATGACTTTTTCCAACGAAGATCTTCTGTTCAATGCCCATTCAATACGTAACTTGATTCTTGATTTGCACTACATTGTGTCCTTCACCCCACTACTAGTCTTCTCTACGGAGTCATGGTTTAATTCTACCTCTACACATAATGTCACGTTATGCTCGAATCCATCGTATATCATTTAGAAGAGCGACAGCGAAGGTAGTAGAGGTGTTGTAGCCCTGGTATGTAATAAGTTACCTCATCATTTGCTCTGCTCATGAAACGTTTCTCCTTACTGCCAATGCCTCACCTTAGTTGTTAACAATGAACAAAATGCTACGTACTTCATACTTCTTTACGGTGACTGCATGTGATTCTTTAGCGCTCCACAAAGCCCAATATGTTTTGCTGAACTCCTTGTTGAAGGCATGAATTGCATAATAGTAGGAGATATACATTTTCCCACAGTATATTTATTTGTTCGTTACATGGCTAACATCCATGTGAAGAACAATGCAATTAGACACGGTATAGAATAACATCCATATAAATTGGCAAACGAACAAGGCCAAAGTAGAATAATTAGAAGGAACATGCAATGACAGATCCCAAAGATAAATGAAGAATAGAAGGGAGAGCAAACCAAGAGGGGCTCTGCCGCAAGATCCCGTTATGTCCTAGAATTATTTATGAATCAACTTGCACAAAAAATCACAATTCACAATAAATGGCTTCAGCTTGTATGGAATAGCAGAGTTTCTTTTTTCATATAGTTCTGAGTTTCGTATAATCCGAACCTTCTCTATTAACATAGAAATTATTCTGATTTGAGGACTTTGCAGTGTTTAATGAAAGTTTCTGTCCCCCACCTCGGATTCCAGATGGCCTCACCATGAAGAAGTCACCTTCATCGAGTCCACAGAAACCATGATAAAATTTGTGAACCATTCGTCTGTTTGAAGTGTTTGTAGTTTAAGCTGTTCGTTTCTTACTTCGCTATTTTACTGTTGCGAATGTTATGGTAATCAAACCCACATTTTCTAATGAATAGTTTTCTAGTGAAGCTGTTTTGGACTTTTTCAAGTCTATTTTTCCTCTTAACTGGGTAAATATTTGTTGTTCCATACTCAAGTATCGCCCTAGCGTAAGTATTATGGGCTCCGACGAGGACAGAGAGAGCGTTTTTAGAAAGACCTCTAAAAAGATTGTGTACTACAGCCTTCGCTTTAATTTCAATTTGTTCGCAATGCGCGTCTAAAATCAAATTTGCATTGAGGAGAAACCCAACATCTGTCGCTTGATCAGCGAATCAAGCGTGATTCAGCGTGAATCAGTGATTTTAATCTCATTTTTGCCTGAATTGTGAAGACAGGATTTGTTTTTTCTAAATGGAGCACCTTAGTTTTTTCTTTTGACAAAGGGAGCCACCACTCGTGGGACCATCGATCAACAGCATCGGATGTTATTCTTATGGCGTCGTTTTCGTAGTCTCTTAGCCTTTTGGATGGGTTCCTGCAGAATGAAATGGCATTTGGGAGGGTAGTTTCTCAGATGACTTCGACTTTTCCAGGCTCTGAAGAAGGCGACGACGCCAAAACGTAAGCCGTAATAAAGAGTTAACAGCTGAAGAAAACACTCGTCGATTACAACACAAAGATGCCAAGATTCATCGAGAGTTGGACGTGGGATATAATTCTAACTAATCACAGCAGCATCGTTCACGAACTGAAAGCCATTGTTCCTTTCTCCATATCTGAGCACAATGCGGTTTCCTCTGAAGCGAATAGTATAAATGGCTCTAAGCAATACTCGAGTCGCAATTGCTACGAATTTATTAATGTGTATTATTCGGAAATAAGCCAACAATAAGGAATCTAGCTATCGAATGAGGATAAGAAAACTTCTTATCCTCATTCGATAGTTGGTCGAGCCTAGTACATTTTCTCCACCTTAAGAGGAAGTTCTTAGTGCAAAGAAAATGTACTAGGTTCGACCAGCTATTGGTAATCGGAAGGCAAATTAGGCAATAATACAAGTAAGCTGAGATCTTATGGTTAGGACAAAAGATGTTTGTATTTGCTACCTCGTACTCCTGGCAAACACATTATTTAGTTCTCTTCTTTGTTTAGATTCTGAGTAATGCTTATTCTTTCTTCAACAATGTGAAGTATTTTCGGGAGAAAAAAGAAGATTAGCATAGAAGAAATCAAACAAATCAATCTATAATGGTTGAATTTAAAAAATGAGCTTCCATTTACTTCTGATGCACTCATAGAGCCTTCTTGTCAACAAGCTTATTCTGAGAGTTCTTTGTTTATCTCACTCTTCAACCCGTAGTTACCTTTCCATGCTGAGGTAGAAACTAGCAGCGGGCAAAATTTCTCATGTAATAATTTCCTCTTCCTCTTACCACACCCTCTTTTTACATTACCTGAGTTCTTTTCACTACTTATTAATGTATGGTCCTTGCATATTTCTATCTTCGGTAAAAATCAAACAAAGTAAAAATTGAAATAATGTGGTTAGTGTAATAATGTGGTTCTGAATGACGTTTACCAGGTATTTGATCAGTGTGAGTGACAATCAATTCATCTAAGATTTAGGAAATTTTACTCAATTTTCACTTGTCATACTACTCAAATAAATATAAGCTGCCCAAAAAATGCTTTAAAGATGACAGCAAGAATAAGATAACTCAGAGAGTTTTAAATTTTACTCAAACTTTTCTAAAGTGAACGCCTCTTGAAGAGCAATGATTCCAAGAATTAGTTGGCGGTCGTCAATGAGGTTTACCAGGTAATGTAAAAAAGAAGAGAATAGAAAAATGAGTTAACATTGAATTATCGAATATGTGACTTTTAAAAAAACTCCTTTCAAGCTGAGTGTTTCTGAAGGATCGTAGTTGGCAGGGTAAACACCAACTCCCGCCCACGTAAAAGCTAAGATTTAATTATGTAGATTCTAGCTTCATTATAAGGTCCACAAGTCTTGCGAACTATTTATCTGAAATCAAATTCAAAACACATTGTCCACACGGGCGGTAGCAGGAAAAATATGAATGATGGCTCATAAATACTCCAACAGAAAATTGGCGACCTTGATAAAATGCGCTTTTCAGTTGCTATGAGCTTTACAGCAACTATTTCATAGAATATTCTTAGTGTTGTAAATTATCACGTTAATAACTTTTATTTCTAGAGAGTAGGGAGCTCTTATTTAAAACGTTAGACGACTATCTCTTGATCCGCGTTGAAGTAGTCTCATTCTGAAGTGGCTAAATTTGTGAAGATTGGTAGGTAAACATTCAGTTATATGGAAACATGTAGGGAACTCCAGGGGCGAGATTCATCAACCGCTTACCGGCAGGCAACGGCATTTCGGTTATCGTATCTGTATCTCTGCACGTTTGTGCCTCTCTGTATCACTCACTATGTAGGCAGATATGACGAATCCGCTGTAAGATAATAGCGGTGGTATCGTTGATGAATCTGGTCCCAGAACCTTAAAGTAAGCATTCAACAAATGGATCTGAGCTGCAGTTGAACAACACCATTAGCGTGCTTATCATGCGCAAAGCAGCAACGAGCTGGAACAAATTCAACACTCAGTCGTGTGCGTAGCCTACTATCTGCATTGCGTAGCTTCAAAAGCAACAAGGACAGCTGGTTAACCACGTAATCCTGTCCGACTTTTCATAAATCTTAGCACTGTTGGCACCGATCTAGGTTGTTCCCAGTTGTAGACCAAGATTCGTGTCCAGATTTTATTGAGTTGGAACCTGCAAAAGTCGAGTTCGCTTGACAAACTACTCTCCCTAACGTCATTTCATCCTGCAGTAGTGAATTTCCAAAAAAAACAACATCAAGAGAAGGCAACGTACTAGGGTATAGTAACGCTAACCTTCGTGGTAAGACGAGTCGACCCACCAGTAATTCTTAGGGGACTCGGCTAACTCTGGTTCGCGTGCGAGATTATGTCCATACTTCAGAAACCCCTTAGAACACGACCACGTAGGTGAAACCCTTATAGGTCGACGCAAGGGCCCACCTTTTGTAGATGGTTTTTGGACTTCTGGCCGAGATCTCGAGGGTTTGTGCCACTGAAGTCGCGCTTTCGTGTCAAGACCATAACCACCACCTCAATCACTACGCCGCCGTAACTCCGTACCATGTACTCCCCAATAGAGTAGACACGTTAGACTTTCCTATGCCGTCCAAGTACTAGTTAAACCTGGTGCAAAGCGGTCTCCCCGGTTGCCTACATACCTCCGTATTGACTGCGTGGAATAAGATACACCAACCCCGATGTCATACAGTCACCTGTAATTCCAGACGGGCAGGCAACACATGATCGTGAGCTGCACGTCCTGTCGTATAGGCGGTTCCGAACCAGTTGTCCCTTTAGGTTTCCTGGTCTCAACAACTCTGTTCAATTCTTCTAATCCTAGTTACGCAGGCATATGATTCGTAGATGGGACCCGTGCCCGACTAGGTCCTCTGTACACGTGCTTAAACAAACATTTAACAGCTTGTAATATGTTCATAGTTTCCCTAACACTGATATGTGCCTCAAGAATGCGGATCAAATAAAGACTGTATGGTGCAGCCCATCTGCTGTCTATTGCCACTCCACGAAGCATTACAAAACTGCCATCATTACGTGTTTTGTACTCGAGGTAAGCGTTTGCATTTGTTGATGCTTCATTTCGAAAAAAATTTGGGAATCTCTTCTGCTATCCGCGACGGGGAACTGGTCGGTAGAGCGGCACATCCGGCTTTGTTATGATGTGGAGTACGATTACTTCAAACGGCAAGTCTCCATTAGTTTTTGTGGAATCCGGCGTCAAAATTAAAAAGGACGAGTACCAGAAAACGATTTTGGAGGACGTGTTAAAGCCCTGGGCCGATGCACATTTCGGTTATGACACATGGTGCTTCTAGCAGGACTCTGCGCCTGCACACGAGGTCACCGCAGCAGTGGTGCGAACGTGAGCACCCGTACTTCATTGCGCACGAAGACTGGCCTTCGAGTTCACCGGATTTGAATCCTCTCGATTACTCTATCCGGTCAGTCATTGAGAGTTTGCTCTACTCGACACGCAAGTTTGGCTTCTCTGAAAGCTTCCCTGACTGAAGCATGGAACGAAATTAGCGAAGACTACCTCCGTGTCACGTGTGATGCGTTCGTTACTCATCTGAGGACTTGTGTTCGTAAGAAAGGCTACCACTTCAAATGACTGTGAAATGTTTTTATTAGTTGGGGAATAAAGAAGTCATGTGTTAAGTTTCGATGTCAAATCCGCATTTGTGTTGAAGTTGCACTGCGATATCTTTTGTGCGGGTAAATTTTGCGCGCCCTGTAGATACATCTGCATTACTGTCACAAATTAACATTACAAAATGTGATCGGTTTCTCCATAGTTAACACTTGTTGCATGTGAGACACGTGGCGCTTATCAGAAAGTCTTGACTCCCACGCTAAGGTCAGGTATGGGCGAAGAATCAGTAATGTCGATAAATATTGATCGTCCTATCGAGTACTCTCATACAGTTATGGAACTTGGATATTGCCCGTCAGTTTTGTCTATTTTGATCGTTTGCACGTGCTTTTCTCTCTTGCTGGTTCAACGTGTTCTAAGGGCTCACACAGATTTGTGACACACACAGACAGCCGGGCTAACTCTTTAATACATGATGTGATTTGAGTGAAGTCAGCAATAGGCCGCGTTAAATAGAAACAATATTTGGGGCAAGTTATTATCGTAATGAGGAAGCACTTTGGATACTACTACCTGCAAGAATAAATTGCACGACTTTTCAGAACGGTTAGTGATTCAAGGCGAGTACAACTGCTAGCAATTCATATTCATAGATAGCTCATCAGCACACGATACCAGGCTATTTACTATCTATTGGATGTCTACTACAATTTTAGTTCTGCATCTTCTGTAGAAGATATTTCGATATTCTCTAAAGAATCCTATTGTAATTAGAGGACTAGACAGCGGGTAGAACATCCATAAAATGTCGATACAGTAGGGTGCAACGATAGTGGTCGCAGCTCCGGCAACCAACAAGACATACTGTATAACCGTCGGTGCTTGGAGAAATAGAGCTGGGCAGGCAGTCTAAACAAGGTTAAGCACAAATAGGTATTTGCTGAAACGCGAAATCAGATTTCCTTGTACCTGTACAATGAGAAGGTTATTCATTCGCCGTTGCATGTACTTGGTTTTTGTGCTCATCGACGATTCCTTCACTGTGTCGTTGATCTGTCGTGCCCAATAGATTCCAGCAGCGAACAACAGTAACATGCATATAAATGAATCAGCAGTGAGTGCGATTGCCAGCCAGTTGGTGTTAGGCTTAACAATAATTGCGGTTTAATTCAGTTTCAGTGCAGCTTTATTCACTTCTTTTCCACTGCATTTTACAATACTTGTCAATTGCTTGATTTCCAGAATTAACATAGGTGGCAAGCATAAAGCATAATGTGTAATGCGTTAGTCGATTGAATACATGTACAGTAATGACAGATGCATTGCAAATTATTTGCATTTTCAAAAAAGTGCCTTCATATTTAATTAATTTATTTATTTATACGTGTATGACAACACGCCACAAAAGAAACACAATCAGGGATAAAACCTAGTGATAAGAAGAAGAAGAAGAAGAAGAAGATAGTGAACAGAAGACTGGAACAAACGGCAAATTATCGAGCCTTGAAATAACTATCGATGAGCGTTTTATATTGGTTTATCGAGGATATCAGGGCATGTTTTTGGAAAACGTTAAGAAAACAGAATCGGCCCTTTTAGTAAAAAAAAGACGCGCGAACACAAATTTTGGCCAAAGAATAACAATAAATTTTAGTTGTGCGACCCCTTGTACGATGGTGGATAGTGTAGAGCTCACCAAGTGAAAGTGCAATCTTTCCATTCATGAAGTCAGTCTTATTGTTTCGTTTCGCCTCGTACGAATGGCATTTTCAGTTAGGAGTGCAGCGTGCAGCGGTCAAGGTAAGCGGCTATAGCCTTACATATAATAAATAACAACATGTGACAGGAAAAGCTAAGAATTAGTAGACAGTAGCCAAAGATAGAAAAATAGGAAAAACAGGTCACATTAAGTGTGGAATTTAGACAATCATCGCAATGTGAACAATCATAACAAGGTTTTTTAAGGCGGGATGATAAGAAATAATAAATCTCAGGGTAAGTCAAAATCGGATACAGGATTCGTGATGAGCGCCCTAAATACCTCCCTGTAGAAAAATTGGGCGAAATTGGTGTTTCTGCCCTCATCACCCTCACCCTCGCTTCAAGCTTTGATCGAGGTTCGCACCTTGGCCGTCATTGTTGACCAAGGACGGTGACCGAGGTGCGAGGCCATTCAGGGTGGAAAACAAGTGCGTATGTTACACAGTGGACAGGCTACACAGCAAATGAAAATATCGATGTTTTTAGGTTCAGTTTCTTTTAAACAAAAGAGAAAAGATAAGTATTCAGTTTATTAGTACTGTAGTCCGCTTACACATTTTTCCATCCCCCCATCATTGTTGAGGAGTGTTGGTCCACTCTTACAAGTTGAACACTGACTTCGCTCATGTAAATTAATAAAATTAAGCATGTACAACGCCTTTACACCTCGTAGTGGCCCGACTGTTCGAAAATCAAAAGGTACATGTGCAGTACCACTGCTGGGTCGAAAAAATATTTCGTCATTGTTCGGCTAAGGGTGTTATTTGGGAGGGGGGGGGGGTGCTAATCACGAATCTGACATTGGTTTCCAAATTTTCGCCTTCTTAGGGTAAGTAAGGTAACTTGAATAACTGAGGGTGATGGGAGTCATGAGCACCAATATCTCCAAACTTTGTAGTGCTGTTTTGGGCGCCAATCACGAATCTAGCATCCGATTTTGGCCTACCTTACGTGATAAGCAAAATGTTATTATTCCACTTTCTAGGAACTCGGAAAAGGTGTATAATGGTTGTTACCTGGCGTTCGCTCAAAGAAGGAAACGAGCAGAAATTGCCTCTGAGTCGTCATCCATGGGCACCACCATTGACCACCTTACTGCAATGCGAGAACACTACATTGCGCTGCCGCCGCAACTGGCGGATTGGCTGATCGCTGTGCTGATTACGCAACCCTCCGCCCAATGCTGTAACAGCGCACACGACGTGCATTACAAAGCGAACTTTCACAAGCCAGTACTCATTTAGTAGGTCCATCTAGCAAAATTGGTCTCCACTTTGTAATTGGCGTTTCAAGCCCTCATTTCTGCAGAACGTGGGTATCATTGGCAAAAGCAGCTGGGATTAGACCACAAACAATAACGCGCCGCAAAATTGAATCCCCGCAGTGCCCAGTCCTTTATCTGCTCATAAAGACGCACAAGCTTCAATCATCGAGCAGTATAGAATCGCTATAGAATCCTCCGATATCAAGGTGCGTCCAATAATTAGCTGCGTTGGGGGACCTACCGATAGAATAGCGTGGTTCATAAACCTGGTTTTGGCACAATTACTCAGGTTCATACCGACGCATTTGAGCACCACCCAGATGTTCATAGAACATCTGCATTCTGCAAGAACGGATCCACTTGCGTCATGGAATCCTTTGATGTAGCAGCCCTGTATACCAATGTCAGCAACGAATGCGCCATGGAAGCTATTTTCGAGCTTCTCGCGCAGCACCAAGAGGCTGTAGACACATATGGATTCTCTATAAGACAAGTAATGGTCCTTCTTGAAGAATGCCTTGGTTGCAACATTTTCAGATGGCCGGGCCACTATTTCTCTTAGACAAGAGGACTGGCGATGGGCAGCGACTAGCACCTACACTCGCTATCGCCTTCATGGTCAAAATTGAAACTCCGGTGCTACAAAGGTTTCCATTGCTCTGTTGTCGTTACATCGACGACTGCTCTCTTATTTGATCGACGCAGGAAGAAATGGACCTGCGCTTCAGCCTGCCTAACAACCAGTCCCCTTATATCAAGCTCACTCGCGAAAAACCTCAGGGTGATTGGCTTCCATTCCCGAACGTGCAAGTCCAACTGAAAGAGGGTGGTACCGTGACAAAATGGTACAGAAAAACTACCAGTAGGAATATCATAGTTCACTGCCTCTTCTCGCACCCTAGCCACATGAAGCGGGCTGTAGTGAAAACATGTTCTGAACCGCAGCTCTCGTATCCAGTGGGGAAGAGGAGCGTAAAGAATCAAGGAAGCTGGCACAAGAAATTGCGGCTAGCAACGGATATAAGCACCACGTTACATCGTTACGGAGGCCCTTCCAGGAACAAGCAGTAGCCATGTCCGGGAAGGTGCCATTCAAAGTGCCTTTCATTTCCGATGATGTGAACACTTCCCTTCGGGAGTGTGTGAGGAGAGCTGGGCTGGAGAATGTGGTAACTGTCGTGGAAGTGCCATCAGACAACCTAAGGCGGCAGCTAGTTCGGAATCGTCTTTACGATCGCCTTTGTGTCACCCCTGGTTCCGCCGTTTGCCCACATGGCAGGAAAGAGGACTGTACCTTATCAGGTGTAGTATACCTCATTACTTCCAGAGCTGTGAATAGGAATATATCGGTAAGACGGCGCGACCCCTACATGTTAGGGTCAAGGAACACCTTGACGGCAAGGTCAAGTCCAGGACGTCCACTGCAATGGGTCACCATAGAGTCCACGGGCATACGGGGAAGGACTTTGAGGTCAGGGTCAAGCTATTGGCAGTCGAAGCCCAAACTGCCGGCCGCAAAGCTCTGGAGGCATTTTGGATTGATGCCAAAGACCCCAAGCTAAACCGGAAGGAAGAGTGCAACTATATAACGCGGGAGCTCAGGACCTACATCAGGTTGGCATTCTGATTTGGCGCCTGTGTCTCAAAAACGGCCCTGCTACCGACCGATTGGCCCGTCTGGCTTCCTGTAAGGTAAGGGTCTCGATCTCTCTTTTGACTACGTGATCGAAAGGTAGTCTTGAATTTCTAAGGTTGAGGCGACGTGACGTTTGACGCGGCAGCCACATCTTGACTTGATCCTTCCTTTCAGGCTCTGAAGAAGGCGATACCGCCGAAATGTTAGCCAATAAAGATCTGTATTACCTCTTGTGGAGCTCAGTCAAAACAACGCTACAAAGTCGAAGAAACGTTTTTTTCGGGCTCACCAAAGATATACCAGACGCTGAGGCTTAACAACGCACGCAAGCGAACTACATAGATATGACATAGCAAAAAGTTCACTCTAGGAAAAAAACAATAACAACGATAATAAAGATGATTACATGAGCTATGACCTCTTCCCTGATAAACTGTGAACTTTATGTAGTGTCTTCTTCTCAGCAGTCTCTAAACGAAAGCATGCAAACGACTGACTTCCCGCACCTTCTCGTCTCAAATTGTCAACCCCCAGCTTTCGTAGACTAAGCAGTAATAAATGAGAACTCACCTTTATGCAACCACCTATAAAAGGCACTTGATCAAGGTCCAATGCAATCACATCCATTATTTCCGGTCGTAAGTACTCAATCAGTTCACGCGTAGGCCAGAGAGCGAAATAGATAAAGGCAGCGTAATTCATAACAAATACTAAATTTATCGATATCAGTAGGAAAAGTCCTCGAGCTGAAGTGAAGAATGCGAGATCTCTGCGCCTGTAAATAGACTGGATACGCATGGTAGGAAACAGTCTGAAATTGGAGACTGCAGGAGCAATAAGTGGGTGAAAATACAAGGCATTAAAGCAAAATTCTTAGTAAATTTAGTACGTCAGCAAATTTTATAATCCTCCTAACTAAAAAATTAGTAAATTCTACGTAGGTCAACAGAGAACATTTTTTTCTATACAAACACTTGATCTCTGACAACAGTTTTTAATTAGGAGAGCCGCACGAAATCCCTTTGTGGAAAAGTCCAGGAACGTTTAAAATTTTCAAGAGGAAATGTCTTGAATTCTCGGAAGAACAGAGTTGGATCCCATGAGGACGCGATATTGCAGAAGTCTGTGTTGATCTTAATTCTATATGGGTACATCAGCGCGCAAGACGTCAGTAGCGCGAGGTCGTAGTTAGTATTCACAATTTGGAGAAAGAGACCAAGAACTGCAGCGATTTTTAAAGCTCTGTGGATGTTAATCTAATTAGCCAGATTTTCGTTGTCCCAAATCTATTGGTAAACTCATTCATCCCACCTAACACGATCTATGTGTAACTAGTGGTTTATTTCGAGAATCACATTAGTCGTAAGTTGGCTTCAGTGGTACATCTGCAAGAATAATGCTTGGTCTAGCTTCTACCTTGCCTTCATTAAATTCAGTATTATTCATGATGAAGTGGTATGGGAGCGGGTAGCAATGTAAATCTTTTTGACCTTTTAAACCTCTAAAAGAGAATGAGAAGCCACCAGATAAGTAGAAGAGAAGTATTGTGTTAGGGGAAAACATTCAATTTCGGGGCTATCGTTTTCGTATTTTTTAAAATCAAAATATAAGAACGCAACTTGTGTGGCGATACTTAGGATGTGAGCGCGTCTGTATAGTATGCGGTCGTTATTTTGATACTTAGGATGTGAGCGCGTCTGTATAGTATGCGGTCGTTATTTTGATACTTAGGATGTGAGCGCGTCTGTATAGTATGCGGTCGTTATTTTAACTACCCATCCAATATTGGCGCATCAATTCTAAAACTTTACCTATGGGCATAAAAGGGCAACTGGAAGCGTGGCAACAGTCATTCTCTGTTTCCTTCCGTCCCCTGTCGTCTTTTATCCGTCTTCATCCATCACTTTCCTGCTGAAATTCTCTTTTCTGTGGCACAGCCAGGGACGGTCTATTTTGCGAAGCGCCTCTGCGACAACGCAATGTATTTATAACGATTTGTTCTGGAGTCCATCCGACTGTTGAATGCAATAAAGTAAGGCACGCAATCACTACTACAAAAAGGTCTTTGAATGCGACTCCTCACTGCAGCGATGACAATCTTGGGGCGATTATGGTTTTTGCGGTTCAGATCGCTGCAAAATTGATCCCTATGACGTAGTATCCTCGACAAGCTCCTGTTCTTGTTTTATTATCTCATGTAGTGCTCGTCATATTTCACTCCTAGGGCCTCTTCATACTTCGCGACAAGAGCAACAAAAGCGACAAGAGCGACTGGAGCGACTGGAGCGACAAGAGCGACAAGAGCGACTGGGGCGACGGACACAGTGTGTTGTACGTAAATAATTGCGGACTCCACACAAATACGTAATTATTTACGTACACCACACTACATCCGTCGCCCCAGTCGCTCTTGTCGCTCTTGTCGCGAAGTATGAACAGGCCCCTAGTTGCTCCGTGCGTGATGTGTATTTAGGTCTTCCATCTTCAAAGTGTCCTAATTTATTCTTTGCTGCTCTATGAAGTGTGTAATGCTTTTATGAGTTGTTAGTTTTGTAAAAGTTTGATTATCCAAGTTTGATGTTTGTGTAGGGTACGCTAAAAAACGTTTGTTAAATCGCGTTTGGGGCGTGTGGCGCAGTCGGAGGAGACGCCGGCTGTCGCGTACACCCGGTGCCAGGTTCCTGGCTCGGATTTCCCGCCCGGGCTAACAAAGCCTTCCATCCCTCCGGGGTCGGTGAATTGGTACCAGACTTGTCTGGGAAGGATAAAGCGCTGACTTGCTCATCGGCTGGCCACCGCAAGTCATTGTATGGGCAAATACACATCCAAATCGCCTCCACGACATCCCGTAGAAGTAGAATGCGCTGGTGCATCCCAAAAGAGATTGAGCAACGCCGTTCTTTATCCTTATCCTTTATCAATCGCGTTCAAACCGTTGGAATAAAATCCGCGTGGCAAGCAACAATTTTCAAGGCGACACCCCCCCCCACTCCCACCGAGAACACGCTACGCTGCGGAGAGTGTAGTCAAATGTCAAAGAAAATTTTTGTCAACCTCTTTATAGGAAGCACATCACATTCCACTTCTTCGAAATTTTCCGTACCTAAGTTGAATTCGAATGCGTTTTCACTCCACAAAAACTTATGGGGCCCCAGTTTGCGTTCACCTGTTCAGCCAAATCTGGAGTCAATTCGTCCCCCGGAGTGCACGTGGTAGTCGTTTTTCCAAACTCCTCTCTCCTCGGCAATGGTTATGAAAGCAATTACACAACTGTTTGACTAGGATAATTAGCTATATTGCTCATTACAAATTCGATAATTGAGAGAGAAGTAATATTGGTAGCATCCATACCTGCATATTTGAAGGTACATGTGGAAGAAGCTGTTTGTATTCATCAGAATCGATCCAAGAAAGACGAGAAACGTTATTACCACAGCGCATTGGCCAAGAATAAATGAACCGTTCACCACACCAGAAGCAACGTATACCCAGCAGAAGTTCCAGACAACTTCACGCTGAAGTTACTTAATAGTCGTTGACTGTAAATGTTTTTGTTCATGTAATAATAGCTAATCTGCTCACCGGAACAATGAGTATACTACACAACGAGAATGTAATGTTTATCGCAGCAGTGCTTGGAATAAAGTACCTTGACGTATTCATATTTAACGGGTATAAGAAAAATATCATCAAAAGAACAGCATTCAGTACCACAGCGATTGAATGCCCTGTTTGTAGCACAATAAATAGGCCATCTGTCATCATCTGGAACAGCTAATGAGAGAAAGGATTGCATGCAAAATTGTCACATATACATTACGAACAGCAGCCCTTTCTAATTTATAAAACGCTATTATGTTCAAGCGAACGAAAATTTTGCTCAAACATGGAGTGCAGCCGCAAACCAATTGCTTCGAGATACGATATCCACTGTACATTTATGTGCTATGGACCTTCTCCAGCTAAAGCAATGGAACCTCTCGGCTAAGTGGTAAGTGGTAATGAAAACATGCTGGTTACTTTACATAGTTAACGAACCATATGATATACATATAGGTTTACGGCCGAAGCTTTTTACACCTGCTCTAATTCTTTCATAATATTACCAGCGTCGGTTGCGGGCTCCGCCCGCATCCGACTCTGGTCGGGCGGGCCACGCTAGGCTAGCCGGCTTCTCCGGTAACCGACGTTGAGTAAAGAAACATCCCTAGCGTCAGCGAAAAGCGTCGATAGCAAAAATCTGGCCTCAGAAAAGAGTAACCGGCTGCACAATGGAGTGAGATTCCGTTTCTGAGGCCAGATTCATCAACAGTACTGCACAGTGGAAAAGGATTCAATTTAGGGAGTTGCAGCTACCCTGGTAGTGGAATAGTGGTAGAAGTATGGCGGTAAGCACTGAGGTAAATTGAATGCAAGAAACGCCATCTGTGGGGCGAAATAGCAAAGAAAGTGCAGCCCAGTGCAGAAGAGTGCAGCCGGTAGTAATTCTGTACAGTGGAACATAATTCAATATCTGGAGTCGTAGGTTCCCTCGTAGCTCCCCCGGTAGTAGGGTAGTGGTAAAAGTATGGCTGCAAACCTAGAGGTAAATTGAATTTAAAAAAGGCATATGTGAGGCAAAATAGCAAAAAAGGTACAGAAGGGGGTAACCGGTTGCCATACTGCACAGCGGAAAAGGATTTAACTTCTGCAGTGGTAGCTTCCCTGGTAGTGCGGTAGCGGTAAAAGTATGGCGGTAAAAATAGTGGAAAATTGCACCACACCGGCGAGCTGGGAAGGAACACTGAGGTATGACCACTAGACACATATTGCGAAACCTCGTCATATGGTGGGTGTTCTGTGGTGTTCGCATATAGCCATTAGAGACCCCTTTCGAAATCACCCTCTAGCAGTCGATGGCAGTCGATGGTAAACAACAGTCTTGGACAACTGTCATGCGCTTTGGTGTTGGACAACTGGCAACCGAACCAAAAACTTGGGTGATTAAACCGGCGAGGCTAGTCAGTATACGAAGTACGGGTGGCTAACATCGGACAAAAAACCCTTCCTCTTTCACATATAGGGGGATTCATAGTTAATAAATAAATAAATAAATAGAAATAAATAAGTGCCGAAAGCCTGGAAGCTACCGACGCTGCCAAATGAAATAATTAAATGAACGCTTTTTGAAGAGGCGTAGTGGAGGACGCAAATAGTGCCCATCTAATAAAGCGACCAGGAACAAACTAGTTCGGCCATCTATACAAAGCATTGATATCATGTAAAGCTAAACCTGGGTGAGGCTGTTATTTATTGTTATTATGTATTTGTTTTTAGCGGCAGATAAAGGTTTGATTGAGCAGCTGAAACAGTGTGCGTGTCCATTAGAGCTTGGTAAACGAGACTTGTAGAATTTATGCTGGTAGTTTTGGCCGGTAGCGACAATGATTATGATCGCTTGTGCATAAGAACTTGGTATGATTGGATGTGTAGACAGATGGTGTAAGCAGCACGTTTACTTCCTATAGAGAAAGATAAAGCCGTAAGACAGTTATGCTCGTTTCGACCCTATTCTAAAAGCGATGTCGCTGCGAAGAAGGATTTCACCTGCTGCCTCAACTCTATTAAATTTCAATGCGTTATACACATATGGAGACTAATCAGGGAATCGAAGGATAGAATGGAAAAGTCTACGTACCTTGGATAAGCAACGAGTTGCAGTGCATTATCATCACAACGGTGGTGTTTGTTCAGTGTTGGTTACTCGACTGTTGTGCTCGACATCCATATTAAGAATTCTGCACGCTTTTACAGCAAAGGGGAAGTCCTACCGTTAACAATAGGGTAACCATGCATGGTATTCTTTCAAACGGTGTCGAGCAGCACACTCATACCTTTATTCACGAATCAGAGGCACTCTAGCCAGAACACAATAACAATGATGGAATTGAATGAGAATTATATATTTATATAGCGTCTATCACTACATATATGTAAACGAGTTTGTCCGTCGAGTGATCTAACCTAGGTGAGATAGGCCTATGTCATACCATCGCTCACCCCGAGTGACGCCTAATGATATGCTCCCATATCGATCGGGCGCCGCGATGGGATCGATACGGGTGCATATCATTAGGCGCCGCTTGGGGTGAGCGATTGTATGACATAGGCCATACGCCGCATCATCCATAGCGAGGGCGGTCGAGTGATCTAACCTGACTGAGATACGCCTCATCATCTAGCGCGGAAAAAATTTGCTATTGAACGTGGGATGTTGCTGCATTAGAGGAAACGTAGTCCTTTACTGCTTAACACAACAGCACTCAGGAGGGAGCGACTTGGAGGAGTTACCAATAGGGAGTTACCAATAAACGAGGAGGATGGAAGAAGTGAGGAGAATCAGCAAATGGATCCATTAGCAGTAAAGGAGACCGGATTTAGAAGATGTGACACCGATGTCGCGTAATGGGCGTTCGCTCGTCGTCGTCGTGTCGTCAGCATGGGAGGGGTACTTAATTGTGGTAGAATAATACGTAGGATCCCGAGGGGGAGGGATCTACCTGGAAAAAGGACCTGGAGGCGGGATCAGGACGGGAAACCAACAAGAAGGGAGCCGTGAGGGAATTCATACGGGGAACAAGCAATCTGCTATATGCATAGCTCCTTTACGCTCGACACAGCGGCGACTGCGCGCGCTTCTGATCGTGTGCTTCTGGATTCTGTAGACGAATCTTCTGAGCTTCTCGATCCAGAACACGGCCCCCCAACTTCGCACAACAGTCATCATCATTCTGAGTCATGTCACCGACGTCTGCCGTGAGCATGGGAGGACCACTAATGAATGGTAAGGGGTGGCGGAGAAGGGCAGTAAGGGGGACCTCTAAGGTGGACCAGGAAAGCGACCAGGAAGGAAAATAACAACCTGGAGGAGCGGTGAGGATGGGAAAACCACCAAGAAGAGGAAGGTGGGGACTAAAGAGGGGAAGGGAAGACCAGTAAAAGCGGACCAGCAATCAGATCCAGTAAGAAGAAACGAGAGAGGGGGACCTGGCTTCGGAAGACATGTCAACGATATCTGGAAACGCTACGCTAGGCTAGCTGTTGAGCATGAGAACGGTTATGGAGGAGCAACCTGAGGGACACAAGTACTGCGCAGCACAGCAGTCATTACTGGACGGTCCGGAAAGAATGTCTATGATGAAGGCACCGAAGTAGTGAACGGCTTGATGCCGATAAAGTACGCACCAGGTCCTAGATGTTAGCGAATTTTATGTTTTACAAAAACTACTTTCCGTAGGTCAGTGATGCTGCAAAGTCGCGCGAAGCGCGCCGTTAGGCGTGTCTCGCACTTGTATCCATATATAGCGTTAAAAAGCACTATAAATTTATCTCTAGACAACTACAATCGTTTAAAAGGCTTGCTGCTTTGATTTTTATCGCTATCTACTTGTTCAATTGGGTGGCGGCACCATGTTTGTTGGTTTATCTCACGTCTATCTTAAGTGGTCGTAACAAACTTTTACTATAACTATTACTATTACTAATTTCATATTGTAGATGATTCCATCACGCAATAATAACCAAAGGCAAAGCTGCGCAGCTTTACGAGGAATTGTTTTGTGACAGTAGGATACGAGCAGACTGCGGACATCAGCTACATAGGGTACCGTACTGTTAAGAGACCATGATATTTTATTGGTCGGTTTCTAAAAGCTTCTGCCAACGTTAACAGCGAATGAACACGAGCCAGTCTTTGGATTTCTGAAAGGATGCAAAAAAGCGGACAACAAGAACGAGTCTACTGAGACAGCTGATTATAGGTTAAGAGACTGTGACATTACGCGAATGCCTGCTGATTTTCCTATTTTGATCCAAACATGACCGAGTTATTTGCGCTATGATAATTCATCCCACTCAGTTGGACACTAATGAACGACTCTTCAGATGGCGTTCGGTTAGTTCATATTTAAGAGGATGTGACCTGACGACAAACTCCTTTCCCTTGCCATTGACGAAAATTCGTAACGTGCTATTTGATCTTACCATTAGCTGTTGCAGTTTTTGGAAAATTCCCACTGAGCGTTAATCAAGTTAGCCTTCTCCACCTTTTTTTGATGAGCCAAAATCACAAGGCTATCCGGCAAGGTTACCTTAGCAGAGCGTTTAATTGTTACAATATTTACTTGGGGGAGATAAATAACAAGGACAAAAGAGAAGACAGTTTTTATCATATCACCAGATCAAGTACAATGGAATCCCTAGCTTAGCCTCACACTAAAAATTACAAGCTATGTAAATCAATTATGACACTGAAATAGGTACATAGCGGTTAAATAGCTAAAACTTGTGCAGTCAGACCATCCTTGAACAGCTGACGAATTTTTGGGCGGTAAAGGTAGGCAGGCGCGTGTAGCGCAGTCGGAGTAGGCGCCGGCTGCCGCGTGCACCCGATACCAGGTTCCTGGTTCGGATTTCCCGCTCAGGCCAACCAAGCCTTCCATCCCTCCGGGGTCGGTGAATTGGTACCAGACTAGTCTGGGAAGGATAGAGCGCTGACTTGCTCATCGGCTGGCCACCGCAAGTCATTGTAAGGGCAAATACACATCCAAATCGCCTCCACGACATCCCGTAGAAGTAGAATGCGCTGGTGCATCCCAAAAGAGATTGAGCAACGCCGCCCTTTGTCCTTTTTAAAGATAGACAAGATACTGTTACTGCAGTTTCTATATAATGCGTTTATATTGAAAGCCATCTTAAGAAGCAATGAAATATAAAGTATCACCTGTATCACCTGTCATCCCGTTAATCATCGACTTGCTCGAGCGGGCGCCAACAGCGTCTCCATTCGTCCCTCTCGCGTGCCAGAGTGCTCCAATGAATCCTCCTCGCTCGAGGGACACGAAGAGCGTCATATCGGTCGTTCAGGGCTTTCAAGAAGAAGTCCGACCAACGCGTTGGTGGCTGGTATTCTCTTGACATCCCGTGGAATCCAGTCGGTAACGGCTCTCGTCCAGCGGGTGTCTGCGAAGCGCATTACGTGGCCGGCCCACCTAATTCTCGACAACTTGGCAAACGCGACAGAGTCTCTGATTTTCGAACGTCGGCGAAGCTCGGAACTCCGGAGGCCTTCTCTCACTCGCGTGAGTCGATTCACCCCGAGCATCGTCCTCTGGATTCCACCCTGCGCGACGCTGATCGCATGTTCATCCTGCTTTCGTATAGCCCAGGTCTCTGAGGCGTATGTTAGGGCAGGAAGAACGGTAGAGTCGAATAGGTAGGCACGGAGTCGGACGTTCTTCGTCTTCTTCGCGACTTCTTCGACGCTCTTGAAAGCTCCCCAAGTCGCTCGTTTCCTCCTGCTCAGCTCTGGCGCTAGGTCGTTGGCCATATTGACTTCGCGACCCAGATACACGTAGCTGGTGCATTCGGAGATGTTCGTTCCGTTGAGCGAGAAAGGGGCATCAGAAACCCATCCGTTCCTCATGAACATCGTCTTCGTAAGATTCTGCTGCAGTCCAACGTTCCCAGATACACGATCAAAGTCGGCCAGCATTCGCTCCGCCTGGCTGAGGCTTGGTGTTATGAGCACGATGTCGTCAGCGGAGCGAAGATGGTGCAGTTGCGGGCCGTCGGCATTCACTCCGAGTATATAAAGTATTACATAAATATTACGAAATTTTGAGAACCTTTTTTGTGCGTGTTATCATAGGGCTCTGGATGCGGAAGAAGTCTGATAAAAAAATGTTAGGTCACTGAGTAGTTTTTGACAGCGGTAGTGATATTCTTATAAATGTTATGTAATTATGAGTTTCGTTGACCATTCGTTACTAATTTTTACATCCAAGAAGGCATTGTCTACAATATGAGGAAATTGTTGAGAACCAAGCCATACATAGAAAGGAAAGCGAATAAAAGGAAAACGCAACTTTACTATCATTCTGAATCCGATTTTGCAGCTCTATCACAAGAGAACCCTTCACCGTAGAAGGTGAATGTTTGGGTTCACACTGTGTAACCGAAGAGAGATTAAAACCAGTTAGATTATTACTGGATTATGGTTGGAACGGCATTTTCGTTTTAGTGCTTCACTAACCTGCATACAACCAACCAAAATTCCAATGTCACATGTGCGGATCTGCAAGCATAGCAGTGGCTATGTGCCAGATTCTGACGTTAAAAAAAACTTTGGAAGTTGGGAAAGGCCAAGCCTTTCTACTTTCCAGGCCTTGAATTCGAGCAGCGCTTGGAGAAAGCTTACAGTGTGCCAGGTTCGGCGTCTGGTGAATGAGCTTATCGCTAGTTTTTCAGTGTTTTGCATGCATGGTGAGACAGTGTTATACGATTGCGCTTGAGCGCGTTTCGAAATACATGACTGTCTACATAGTGTCGAAACATTGAGAAAGTCAGTGCTCCGACAAATAACGCGTTACTGGAAAATATGAGACGTCTGTAAGATGTCAGGTGTAGCAGAAAATCTTAAGCATAAACACGCTAATGCGGAACGGGATCTATTTTGGCTGTGCTCGTAAAGAGCTGAACAGAGATCTTCACCTATTGTCTCGATGATGAAAGCTGCCTGCACCTGCTGTCTCAATGCGATTAATTTGCGTGGAGAAATTCTACGTTAATCAAATCAGTAGACGGCAGTACTTCCGCGCATTATGTGAATGTGTTTTAGCCGCTGTTTGTCACAAGGTCTGTATGATTCCAAAGCGATGGCGCGCGCCAGAATAGCGGACCCCACCATGAGCGGTACAAACCCGGAAGAAGAAGAAGAGGAAGAAGAAGATTTGCATATGCTATATATAAATACAAGTGCTCCGTACGAAAAACTGCAACGTAGGAGGCAAAACCGCCTCTCACAAATGAAGGCTCTGAAGCGTATGTCTGAACGGTGGGACCGAGTCATTTAGGGAAAATCCTCATCCCTCAATTGGTTTGAAAATGTGTTTATTTTTGCCAAGTCGTTAAACCTAAGGAGTAGGGGATCCTGGAAGTCGCAATGGAATACGGTGCATCACGAGTTTGGGGGTCTTGTACGCCCACGATGCCTGTACCAGCAACCGGCTCAGAACGCAGTGCATGGTGTGTTGCTTCATGCCGGGAAGGTCGGGGGTTTGGTTGTTGTGCGCTGCTGCATTTTTGCATCTCGAATGAATGGTTTAGATTTGGGGATTTTGACGTCTATACCATGTTCAGACGTTTTTATGTCCAATTTTCAAGCCGAATGCTGTAGTTCTCAACATGATGATGTAGAATTTTTCAACATCAGTGATAAAAATAGAGATAAAGGACGGCGTTATTCAATCCCCTTTGGGATGCGCTACGCATTCTACTTCTACGGGATTTCATGGAGGCGAGTTGAATGCGTATTTGGCCAATGACGTGCGGTGGCCAGCCGATGAACACGTCAGCGCTTTACCCTTCCCAGACAAGTCTGGTACCAATGCACCGACCCCGGAGGGATGGAAGGTTTGGTTGGCCTGGCAGGAAATCCGAACCAGGAACCTGGTATCGGGTGCAGGCGACAGCCGGCGCCTCCTCCGACTGCGCTCCACGCGCCCTATCATGTCTATCACATCAGTGATACACAGGTACAAAGTTCCTGGGGCACCACTAGGCACAATACGGGCAACGTATAAAGGCTACAGGCTCCTCACTGTCTGTTTCCATACATGGACCAATCACCTCGGGAAAAGCGATGCTGCTCGGATTTTCAAAAGAGACCAGGATGTGACGTCGTAGGTGGTTAAAGTGAGAAACGCGGTCTGTGGATCCCGCAGATTAACCTAAACGACTATCGATGCACTTTTTCCCTCATCTTTGCCTGTCCCTGAAAATCAGATGTCTGCTGAAGGTTTTCTAGAACCTAACACCAACAATGTCCGCCGATGCTCTAGTGGTGATCCACCTGCTCCCGCTGAAGTGTGGCCCACCTTTAGACAAGGGCCTTCGAGGGAAGAAACCAAGCTGGCCGAACGGACGACCATCATACGAAAGGACTTCGAAGCACATCAACTTGAAGTTGACGAAGACGTTGTGGTTAAAAAATCCGGTCAGTAAAAAACAAGTGGCAAGAAAGGTGCTCTCCACAGCGTACAGCTAGAAAATGCACAGAATACGTCTGAAAATGGTATGGACGTTGGAATCCCCCAAATCTCAACCATTCAGTCGAATCAAAAATGCAGCAGCGCACAACAACCAAACCCCCGACCTTCCTCGCATGAAGCAACCCCACTTCCACTGCGCTCCGAGCAGCTTGCCGGCAGAGGCATCGCGGGCGTGCAAGACCCTCAAACTCGTGATGCGCCGTATTCCATTGTGACTTCGAGGACCCCCTACGACTCCTTGTGTTTAACGACTTGGCAAAAAATAAACACATTTTTGTGTTAGTTGAGGAGTGAGAATTCTCCCTATATGACTCGCTCGCCCGTTCAGACATACGCTTCAGAGAAATTACGGCCGAAATTTCTGATAGCGCGGCTTATCGCTCACCATGTGCTTGACAAGCTGCGCTATCGGGGATTTCGGCTGTAATTTTCTCTGTTAAATTGCTGTAAGTCGTTGATGAATCCGGCCCCTGAATTTCCTACACTCCTACGTCAGCATCATCACCAGACGGTTTAGCGACGTCGTTGCTTGTTTAATCACTGCCCACAGACAGCGATTCGACAACCTTCCTGATGCCCCACAGCGCGCTCCTCCAATCTAGCACCAAATTGACTCTCAGGCACTTTCGCTCCACTCAGGGGATAAACCTCAGGCAAAAATCGACATTCTAGATAGAGGCTAAGCGTCTGGTCGATTTTGGTCACCCAACGAAAAGCCTCATTGTCAGAACGCAGGTTTCCCACTGCTACCAATACCATGTAAGGCCCCGTTTATACTTCGATGCCAAGCGATGCGACGAGACATATAGTGGCCATATTGATTGAGAGACGTGATCGATCAATTTGGCCACTTTCCATGCCGTCGCGTAACTCGGCGTCGGAAGTATAAACGGGGCTTAAGACAACATTTTTCCACACGGGACCGGTACACCGCATGACGAATTGCCTAACCTTCATCGACATACAAACAAAGGACTGCTATTTTTAAGCTACAGTCAACAATATCGATCGATGCTGGCTTTTTCTATCGAAACCTCCCACTTACTGAAGGATTTCCATCTGCCATAGTACTCGCATGTATCCCACATTGAGGAGAATCGATAATGTCGACCGATATTGGCCTTCCCCCGTCTTCTGTGAAGCATATCAGCCGGGCATAGTACCCACGTGTCTCCCAAATGGAAAGCAAAGACAGGAATTCGATAATGTCGGCCGATTTTTGCCTCCCGATCTTCCGTTCTGTGAAGGTTTTTCTTCGATGGTCATAATCACGTAACTCCGACTCCGATCGGTTAAATCTGTCTTCTGAATCCCAAGCATGCTGCACGACTTCAACTTCCCCCTCTCACTCCTCCAGCCCGGCATATGGCGAGACCGTCGGTGGTGCTCCCCGCCCTGGACAGACAGACGGAAGCCCGCCCTCCTTAGCCGTTATTATCACGATATATAAAGATATAGCATATACTTCTAGAAAAACTGAAAGAGAAAGTACTGACCATGTTTTAAACATGCAATTCTTTAATATATTTTACCATGTAATTGTTATCACTGCGTAACGAATACTTTTCCAGCTGGATAATATGTGTAGATTGCATTTACTTTTCTTGCTTGACATTTTTTTAATATACAGATGGCGCAAAATTGTACTTGTACTCGTGAATAAATAAATAAATAAATAAATAAATAAATAAATAAATAAATAAATAAATAAATAAATAAATAAATAGACCCTCCCACATGGTTCAGCGCCTCATCGTGGCGTGGGGGTGGCAATGGGTGTCGAACTGCGATGTACAGCGGAGGTTTTCAATCTCCGGCAGGGTCTCCCAGGCTGAGAAGGAGTTCGACAATTCTTCGGAAGCCTAGCGAAGTCTGAATCACAGCACGCCCCGAAGGCACGAAAGGGGCACCCCGAAGGCAAGAAAGGGGTGATACGAGCTCCGCCCGGGGCGAGAAGGGAGGTAGACACCACAGACGGTTATTGGTTTTGTGGTGTCACCTCATGTGAAGTCCGGCACGCCATGCCCTGCAGAAATTGCAAAAATGGCAACGGTTCCAGCGTCAGGCCCAGGTTGACAGGCCGGCTGATGGAGAAACCTGTCACAAACCATGATCAAAAGCCGCAATGGAATCAGTATAAAGGCTAGGACGTCACCCGGAAGTGACGCGCAGAACCCCCGCCCGAGTTCTGCGGTCAGTATGCGAGGGCTACCGAGGGCAGAACGACCTCGGCCAAAGAAGCTAGTTCGAGTGGGGACTCTGAATGTGGGAACGCTGACCGGAAGATCCAGAGAGGTGGCCGACTTGATGAAGCGCAGAAAGATAGAAGTCCTGTGTCTGCAGGAAACGAGATGGAAAGGAGCGAAGGCCAAGGAGATTGGAGAAGGGGTCAAGCTGTTCTACAACGGAGAGGATACGAAGAGGAACGGTGTCGGGATAGCTGTCGCAGAGTCCCTCAGGGATTCGGTAGCTGCTGTCCAAAGGATAAACGACCGCATCATGTCACTGCGGCTCGACACGAAGGAAGGCTACTGGACTGTCATGTCCGTCTACGCCCCTCAGACCGGATGCCCCGAGCACGAGAAAGATGATTTCTACTTCACGCTCGAGGAGGCCATAAGGTCCGTACCAGAAGGCGATTACCTGTCCATAGCAGGGGACATGAATGGCCACGTAGGGAGTGGCAGAAGAGGAGTAGAAAGGGTTCATGGAGGTAAAGGGGTAGGCTTGATGAACCCAGATGGAGAAAGAATTCTCGAGCTGGCTATTTCCCACGACCTGGTGGTCTGTAGCACCTTCTTCGCGAAGAGGGAGAGCCAGAAGGTGACCTATGCTAGCGGAGGAAGAAGGACGGAAGTCGACCACATCCTAGTGCGAAGACCTGCCTTGAAAACTGTCCGGGATGTGAAGGTCCTTCCGGCTGAAGATGTAGCACCACAGCACAGGCCATTGGTAGCTGACCTGGCCATACCTCTACCCAGCAAACCCAAGGTAAGAACAGAACCCAGAATCCGGTGGTGGAAACTGCGGGGTTCAGAGCGCAACGAGCTACGAAGGAGGGTGCTCGATGCAGGTCTTCCGGATCCAACTGGTCCCGTGAACGAGACCTGGAGGAGGGTGACCCAAACGATTCTACGAGGTGCCAAGGAAACCCTCGGTGAAACAAAGGGAGGGATCAGAGGAGATAAGGCTGCATGGTTCTGGAATGAAGAGGTGCAGGCTGCGGTGAGGAAAAAGAAGGAGGCCTATAAGCAGTGGCAAACGACAAGCGCACCCGAGCATCTTACAGTCTATAGGAAGATGAAGAGCCTGGCAAAAGCAGCTGTAGCGAAAGCGAAGAGGGCGGAGATGGATGCCCTATATGAGAAGCTAGACGGGCCACAGGGAGAGAAGTTTGCTATCCGGCTGGCTAAGGCGCGGCATAGAGCTTGCGCCGACATTCGAGTGGTCAAGACAGTGAGGGGTGCTGACGGCAGGATACTACGGAGGCCAGTCGAGGTCAGAAAAAGATGGGAGGAGTACTTCAAGGAGCTCCTGAATGAAGAATTGCCTCTTCGCGAAGTTCAAGAAGAACAACCAACGGAAGGACCCATCCCATCCTGGACGCGGGAAGAGGTTCGCAACGCCATAGGAAAGATGAAGCTCGGGAAGGCAGCTGGACCTGATGGGGTGCCAGTAGAGGCTTGGAAGGTGCTTGGGGACTGTGGAGTCAATTGGCTGACACAGTTCTTCAACAGAGTCATGATAGACAGTAAGATGCCGGATGACTGGAGGGACAGCATCATAGTCCCCATCTTCAAACAGAAAGGGGACGCGTCCGAGTGCTCCAACTACCGAGGGATCAAACTGATCTCGCACACGATGAAGATCTACGAACGTCTGGTCGACTCGAGGCTGAGGGAGATGGTGACAATCTCCCAGGAGCAGTGGGGCTTCATGCCTGAGAGGTCCACCACAGACGCCATCTTCATCGCTCGCCAGGTAATGGAGAAATATCGGGAGAAACGAAAGCCCTGCTACATGGCCTTTCTGGACTTGGAGAAAGCCTACGACAGGCTACCCCGGGCCGTGCTTTGGAAATCGCTCCGAGGTAGAGGTGTCCCGGAACGTCTGATCACAGTCGTAAAGGACATGTACGAAGGCTCGAAAGCGGCGGTACGAACCCCACACGGAATGACAAAGAAGATGGACATCACAGTGGGTGTACATCAAGGGTCGGCTCTGAGTCCGTTCCTCTTCGTGCTGACGCTTGACTGCATAGTGAAACTCCTGGAGGAAGGCCCTCTCAGGACCATCCTCTACGCGGACGATATCGCTCTAGTAGCCGACAGCCGGGAGGAGCTGGAGGAGAAGGTGAGGCTGTGGCAAGTAGCCCTCGCGGATAACGGCCTGCGGCTGAACGTGAAGAAGACCAAGTTTATCAGCTCTGAGCAGTGCACTAGACCGATCCTAGACTGCCAAGGGGAGGCGATCGAGAAGGTGGAAGAATTCCGCTACCTCGGAAGTGACCTATCCGAGGAAGGAAGTGTGGACCAGGCGGTCAGGGGACGGATAAACGCAGCCTGGCTCAAATGGAGGGAGTCCACAGGAATCCTCTGCGACCGTAGGTGCTCCAGGACACTCAAAGGAAAGCTCTATAGAACAGTGGTGAGGCCTGCCCTCCTCTACGGCAGTGAGTGCTGGGCCCTAGGTAAAGCGCAGGAGCGGCAATTGCACGCGGCGGAAATGAGGATGCTCAGGTGGGCTTGTGGATGGACCCGTCGGGACAGGGTGCGAAACGAGGATGTTAGGGCAGTGATGAAGACAGCTCCGATCCAGCTGAAGATGAGGGAGCAGCGCCTGAGGTGGTATGGACACGTCCTCAGAAGACCAGAGGATCACCCCATAAGGTTGGCCCTAGATTTCGAGGCACCCGGAAAGCGTCCGAGAGGAGCCCCAAGGAAAAGGTGGAAGGATGTCATCAAGAAAGATCTCGCTGAAGTCGGCGCCATGCCAGACGACGCCTTTGATAGGATGAGGTGGCGACGGATCATAAGAACAGCGGACCCTGCGACTGCGCGGGACTAAACGCTCGGGAGAAGAAGAAGAAGAAATAAATAAATAGACCCATGCGTTTAACAATGGCAGAGGTATGGCATGTATAATAATTTTTATTTGGAAAAGGGGGTGAAATCTGCTTTTTGAGCCAAGTTATTGAGCGCAGAACTCGAAAACTAACGAAAGTGTCCTGAAAATTTAATAGCTAATAGCTTTGTAGCTTAACTTCTTTAACAATGGGAACCCATTACCAGTACTATATTTCTATTGCAGAAACAAACTGCTACTAGCAGAATTTTCCTCTTTTAGTGCCTCGTAATTTTTTCCGGTGACTAAATTGAAATATCCTAATAGCTTCTAGAAATTTTAACGTGCAATTAAAAGACAGGGGAACACAAAAGCATGTTGTTATTATCACAGCATTAGCATGTTGTGTTGTTGGCGTATAATTTTACCCAATGCTCAGAAACAGCGAAGCACAACTGATATTGGTTGTAGTGGATTTTTTCCCACGATACAATATTTCCAGAGCATTTGTGAATAAATTAAGCAAAAAGAGGGACACACGAGAATTATTGACCACTTTGAAAATTGGCAGCTTTTGAAAACAATATTTGTTCAAAGGTTGATCATTTATTGGTTAGTCCTTTCTCAACTAACCACAGCTTAGCACAGTGTTCATCTCGTTTACAATCATGGAGCAGTTGTTCCACGACTCAAGGAAACTGTTTTAGATATTTCTTTAAGATTTACACTAATTGAGGAAGGAGACGTATAATAGGTAAAACATCCAGAGAATATCGGCGGAGCAAACAGCTATGTACCGCGTTGCGGACTGCTCCGGTGAATAGCATCACCTGCTTCAATAGCGCCGGCGTATGAAGGAACAGATCAGAGCTGTTACATAAAATGCGATTGACAGCAAACTCTACCAATACTTGAGCAAAAATGATACTACTCTATTGATACAGTACTACTCTATAAATAGTATACCACTCAATGAACTTGAAGAAGTAAAAGACCTTGGGTTTCTAGTTACGAGTAATCTGAATCTCGATAAACACTGTACAACGGTAGCCAACAAGCTATGGAAGCCATTTTTAATCTATTTAGAGCCTTGTCTTCAAGTGACAGTTACATTCTTCTCCAGGCGTATAGGGTTTTTGTCAGACCGATGCTGAAGTGTGGTACGTCAGTTGTTAACCCTTAAACACGAAAGACTAGTGATGTGGTAGAACGAGTTCAGAACAGCTTCACCAGAAAGCTTATGATACGTAGCTTGGGGTTTGCATATGACCAGGGATGTGCGGAATTTCCGTTTCCGCGTTCCGAATTCCGGTTTCCGGCCATTTTGAACTCTTCCGTTCCGTTCCGTGTTCCGCCTGTTTTTTGACCGGAAGGCGGAAACGGAAATGGGCACTGTTCAACATTCGTTTTCTATTGAACACAATCAGCTTATAAATTAAAAAGATCAAAAATCAACTAAAAAGGGTTCTCCTTCGTATCATTGTGAGAGAAGTCTGTTGGACAACTCTAGTATTAATGTTCTTGAAGTTAGACTACCAAAAAACACTCAAAAATGGCAACGGCTGAATACAGGCCAAAACTAATGCGCCAGCAAAGGCTACGCCTGCATTGCATGTTAGGAAAATGCACTCAACATTTGAATGTCATAAAATTCTTGATCCATTAGTTACAAATAGCTACGAAAACTTTGTAAGCATATGGCGTAGCATCATGAAGCAAAGGGTTCAGTGAAGGTTGTGTCATGCGCTTGTCTGTTCCAAGATTAGACCATATCCCTGATGAGAAGTGAAAATTCAATTTTTAATTTTATTAGGTATGAATGACATTGATCCATATGGTATTATGTAATTCATTTTTTAAATGAAGCCTCACGACAATCTATCATGAGCTGTTATTTTGATTGACTAGGGTGACCTGTTGAATTCTGAAACAAAACTATTACTTCGAGAACCATCTAGGAACTGTCCAGCGGTGTCACCTTCATATCAGGGAGCTTATAGACTGGCAGAGACTGAATATTCCTATGGAAGTGTGAATCCATCATGACGAATCAGTCATCCAGTTATCATCTTACAAAAAGGGCCTCCAAACTTGCGGTGAGCTTGTGCGATGCAATTTTTACCGGACTAGGGTCCCGTGTAGAGAGTCCAACATCATAGTTAATTTTTTCGGAATGGTCTTCTGCGGTTGAAGAAAAGCGTGGGAAAATGTGAGCGCGAAGTTCACCACGCCCTGCTGCCACCCAACGAACGAATGTGGTCAGTTGGTGCAGCGAATAGTGGCGTTGATTAGGCGGGCAAGGTCGCAGGTCCGGTTCTTCTGCGATGGGAGATTTTAGCATTTCAACTGATTGGATGAGATTTGAGAGGTTCTACTTAATTTTCTGGCGTTTTCTGCACATTTTTTCTAGCTATATGATGTGGAGAGGATCTTTTTTGCGGATTCTTTATTACTGGGGCGCGTGTAGCGCAGTCGTAGGAGGCGCGACTGTCGCGTGCACCCGATACCAGGTTCCTGGTTCGGATTTCCCGCCCAGGCCAACCAAGCCTTCCATCCCTCCGGGGTCGGTGAATTGGTACCAGACTCGTCTGGGAAGGATAGAGCGCTGACTCGTTCATCGGCTGGCCACCGCAAGTCATTGTATGGCCAAATACGCATTCATTTGGCCTCCACGACATCCCGTAGAAGTAGAATGCGCTGGCGCATCCCAGGAGGGATTGAGCAACGCCGTCCTTTATCCTTATCCTATATTATTGACCTTTTTTTAAACCAAAAGGCATTGAGAAAGAATCTAACATGCTCTTCTTCTACGCTATTCTACTATGCTCACTTTCTTTGAGCATGTCTTCGACCCTCAGATGATCCATAGCTGTACTTTTATTCAGGGCTCATGTGCCGGCTTCTCGAATCACGTGGCGATTTAAGTTACTATAGCCTGACGAAAGACTTTGATTGTTCAGACTATACATTCGGATGCCATCGGCCAGATTCAGCCAGCCGACATGGGCCTCTTCAGTTACATTGAAAAGCTTATGAAGCGATTTCACTCCTCTGCCTCATTGTGTACGACCTTCCCTTTGATCTGACAACATTCTGAACGTAAATGTCTTCTGCATCATGCACTTTGTGCCTGTGTATTACTGGTGTTTTGGTGTTGAACGTCCATACACTTTTATGTTGAATACATTTCCCATTGCCTTTTGGTTAAAAACCGGTCAGTAATAAATGAGCCGCAAGAAAGTTACTCTCCCAGCACACTGGAAAGATGCGCAGAAAACGCCCAAGAATTGTGTAGGCGTCAGGACCTCTGAATCTCAACCAGTCAGTTGAAATGCAAAAAATGTTCCGTCGCAGAAGAACTGGACCGACGACCTGAAGCAGCGCCACTATCCACTGCGCCAACCCACCGCATTCGTTGGATGGCAGCAGGACGTGATGAACTTCGCGCTGACGTTTTCACACGCCTTTCTTCGACCACAGGGGCCCATTCCGAAAAAAACTACCTATGGCTTTGGACTTCCGACACGGGACCCTACATCCTGTAAAAAATGCATCGCAAATGCTCACCACCGCAATTTTGGAGGTTCTCCATCTTAGATCCAGAATGAATTCTTCGTACTATTATAGTTTTGGTGATTACAGTGTAACTGCTAATGTGAGTATGCAGACATCTGTGCAGTCATCACGTCGTTCGTGATGCCACAGAGGGAGAATATGAGAGCGATCTCTCTCCTGGTCGCAAAATGATCTAGTTGGCTGCTCTAGTTTTAGACTTCAGTCGCAGGAACTAGATCTGGAAACAGCAGAGTGACTGCGTGCTGAAATAGTGAGGAATACATAGTGAGATAAGACCCTGAATTTGCTTTCGTTTATTGCTCTAGCCATAGCCAAAGGGTTATCATAGCAATATTATAAATTCATGCTTCGCTATGCTATTTTATGAAGAGGATTAGCATTAATCTGTTGAAGATTCTGCTGCTCGCAAAGTTTTGAGCATGAAAAAGTGCAATAGAAGTTGCTTCTGACACCGTTTCAGATGCACTTGAGAAAAAAAAGGCGAAAATGAGTCATTTCCGTTTCCGCGTTTCGTATTCCGGTTTCCGGCCATTTTGAGCGTTTCCGTTCCGTCTTTCGTCTTCCGCTTTTTCCAGAAAAATTTCCGCACATCCTTGCATATGACCAAATCCCGTCAAGTAAAATCAGGAATCGTGATTTTGGGCCTGACACTCTTGAGTGGAGAAGAAGAACAAATGACTATTGCTCTTTCACAAAATTGCTAACGATGAAAGCAGCATAAAACTCACTAACATAGTGACATTGAGAGCATCTAATACTCGTGGTGGTACAATAAAGTATGATGCTGGAAAAGCTAGGCGAAATTGTAGGCGCTTCTTTTTCTTGCATAGGACCTTCCCTTCATATAAGAAGCTTCGGAGAAGACAGAATTTTTCTGAGAATTATGAAGCTTTTAAAAAATTCCTGAAATCACATCTGAAGCCGTAACTTACTGATGCCTTATACGTTGTCCATCATTTACTTTTTCACCTTGATAATATATGTAGATAGTATTTGCTTTTCCCATTTGGTGATTTTTCTATACAGTTTGCTCACGATTGTACTTGTGCTCGCGTAAATAAATAAATAAATAAATAAATAAATAACTAATCTTTGTGTGACGTCGCATAATTCCAATCTTTGTACTAGGCGTGAAATCATAATGCCCTGACGCGTCGAATAAGTTCGAGCCTAAGCCTAAACCTAGCAAGATCATGAACAGCATGGAGTCACTGACGAATGTGAGTCCCAGGGCCAATTTGTCTAACGCTTCGGCAAACGTTGGCGTTTCAGCATGAGCCTGTTTATGCGTTTCTGCAACGCTGCGAAAGACCGGACAACAAGAATTAACAACCTCGAGTAGACTGAGACAGCTGATTATAGGTTAAGCGACTGTGACAATGCGTCAGCGCCTGCTGTTTTTCCTATTTTGATCCAAACATGGCCGAGTAGGAAGATACCAGAGCGCTTAAGTCAAAGATCTATCGAGCCGTTGTGCGGCCGCTAGCGATGCAAAATGCTGAGTGTTGGCCTGCGACCAAGGAAGTTGAAAGGCGCATCAGCGTCATGGAGACAAACGTGCAGGGCTAGACGGCCGGTGTCACCCGCATGGACCGCATCCGAAACGATGCCATTCGGCAGAAGTTCGGTGTCGCGCCGATAGCTGACAAGATGCGCGAAGCTCGCTTACGATGGTACGGCCACGTTCTGCGTGGGAAAGAAGACAGCGTCCGCAAGATAGGCCTTGAGTTGGAAGTGTCAGGAAAGCGTCCAAGAGGACGCCCGAGGCAGCAGCGCTGGTCTGATACGATAACTAGGACCTGAAGGTTGCTGGTGTCCACCCTGATCTAGGGCTGGATCGGGTAAGGTTGCGTCATGACACCAGAATAGCGGACCCCGCTGCGAAGCGGGACAAACGCTGAAGAAGAAGGAGAAGAAGAAGAAGAAGAGGAAGATCCAGGAATGATTAAGAGACCAACAAGTCGGAGAAATGACGCGCTAGAGAAAATATTAATGTTTATTAGAATAACGTCTATTAAAACTTAAGTGCAGCATAAAATCTTAAGCGCAGGCAGATTAATACAAAATATTATTGCTTTGCGCGTAAAGAGCTGAGCAAACATCTTCACCTGCTGTCTCTATGCAATTAATTTGCGTAGGGTAATTATACGTCAATCAAATCAGCCGTGAGTGTACGAGTCAGCACTATCACATGTTATGTGACGTTGTTTTCGGCCGTTGTTTATCAGAATGCAGCTACCTCGCTGACTGCGATACGGATTACTGTAGGTCATTCTTCAAAGAACAGATGACGTGTACTACAGTCCATAATACGTTGTAGGGCTCTGTACGATCTTCCTTTTCCATGCTTCCATGCTGGGGTCGGATTCATCACCGACATACGTAACTTTAACGGAGAATTGTAAGCGAAAAGCTCAGATAACGCGGCTTATCGCTCACCATATCGCTTGATAAGCGGCGTTGTCTGTGCTTTTCGCTTACAATCCTCCATTAAAGTGACGTGAGTTGTTGTCGAATCCTGCCCCTGGGAGTCCTCGTATCTCACGCGCAGTCACTCGCTTGTCAGTTAGGCTTCAGTTCGAAACATGATCTGCAAAGCAAAATGGCAAAAGAAGACGGAAGCATGAGCCGTTCGTCGGACCAAGCTGTGATACACCCTTTTCTCGTCAAGATGGACACTCCTCTAAACAAGCCTACACTTTAGAAATCACATAGATAGATACAAATAGATAGATATATAATAGATATGTAGATACCTTCCAAGTCAAATTAGGATTTTTGCAGGTTACCTCCAAGACCCTCCAAGATGGTAGGAAAACTTTTTGTTTAAAGAAAATTTGGTAGAGCTTTCAGTGAAGTTTCAATTCACCTTTCTAAAATGTGAGCGCATCGTTTCGAATTTATAAAATTGTTGCGCTTTAAAACAATTTTTAATTTAACATTTTTTTAAATAAGAATTTTATAAGCTATATGTATCACTCGGACAGCTGAGCTAAAAAATTTCAAAGAGAGTTATTCTAAACTTTATTAAAAAATTGTTTTAAACATGCTGGAGAGTCTGGAGTTGAACCTACCCGAAGTTCATTTTGATTCGGAAGACGTTCACATTGATTTTGTGTCAAGCTTGTTTCGAAGAGCGTCCAATTTGACATGATATGCGTGCGATTTGACGTGAAGATCTTATATATGCGCTTCAACACATGGTCTATGAAAAATAGAGTAGATGTTCCATGCGCTCCTAGAAAAACATGAAGAGAATGTGCTTTACGTTCATCGACCTAAAGAACGGCATTTGACTCTTCGGAAACTAAAGCGGTCATCGAAGGCCTGCTCACTCAGGGTGTTCCTAGTCATTACACCAATGTCCTTCGAGAGCTGTGCAGTGGATACATGACCAGGATTTCACCATTCCACAACGACGTCATCATCAACATGAAGAGCGGGGCTCGGGGAGAAGGACAAGGGGATACATTATCCCCGAAGTTCTTCAGCGCCACCCTCGAAAACGTCATACGCGAACTAGAATGGGAAGACATGGGAGTGAAGGTCGACGGCCGGCAACTACATCATCTTCGCTTCGCTGACGACATCGTGCTCATAACAACGAGCATCAGTCAGGCGGAGCGAATGCTGGCCGACTTCGACCGTGTTGTGGGGACGTTGAACTGCAGCTGAACGTTACGAGGACGATGTTCATGAGAAACAGACGAGTTTCTGATGCCCCATTCTTGCTCAACGGCACGAACATCTCCGAATGGTCCAGCTACGTGTATCTGGGTCGCGAAGTCAATGACCTAGGACCAGAGCTAGGCAGGAGGAAACGAGCGGCTTGGGGAGCTTTCAAGAGCGTCGAAGAAGTCGAGAAGAAGACGAAGAACATCCTACCCCGTGCCCACCTATTCGACTCCACCGTTCTTCCTGCCCTAACATACGCCTCAGAGACCTGGGCTATACGAAAGCAGGATGTTTATTGCTATTTTATAGTAACTCTCGCTATGTAATGTTTTACTATGTAATGCTTGTCTCCTACATCTCTGTATCTGATTACGTTTTTGCACGGCTCTGCTTTTTCTGACACATTGTCATTGTTTTTGTTCTATTTCATCAAAAATTTAATGTTACCTTACCCTTCCCATACAACCGTCAAATGGGCACTGATGGAGGCGGCGGACCTACTAAGCTGGTATCCGGAGCCGTTTCTAGCGACTTGCAGTGTTGGCCGGCCACTGCTCGTCTTCATCATGTTCCACTACCCCAGACCCGCATATTTGAAAGCTAATTTCATTTGATTTCTGAGACTGCTTTTTCCTCTTGATTGAGGGTTGTTCTCATCTGATAGTTAGGTTGAAGCATTTGGTTGATCTGTTGAGGTTTCATTTTTCTTTATTTGGTGATTCTCGATTTTCCTTACATCGTGTCCACTGTGTTTCAATAACTGTTTTAGCGCACAATTTTGTGCAAATAAATAAATAAATAAATAAATAAATAAATAAATGAACTCGCGATCAGCGTCGCGCAGCGTGGAATCGAGAGGGCGATGCTCGATGACACACGCAAGTGAGAGAAGGCCTTCGGAGTTCTGAGTTTGTCGAGTCGTCAAAAATTAGGTGGGTCGGCTACGTAATGCGCTTCGCAGACACCACTGGAAGAGAGCCCTTACCGACAGGATTCCGCGGTATGTTAAGAGAACACCAATGGACGGATTCATCAACGACTTACAGCAATTCAACAGAGATTTTACAGCCGAAATTCTTGATAACGCTAGCATTTCACCATATCGCTTGTTGATAAGTCGGGTTTTTTCAGGAATTTCGGCTGTAAAATCTCTATTAAATTGCTGTAAGTCGTTGATGAATTCGGCTCCAGGACCCCACCAACGCGTTGATCGGACTTCCTCGTGAAAGCCCTGAGCGACCGATATGACTCTCTTCGTGTCCCTCGAGCGAGGAGGATCCATTGGAGCTCTCTGGCACGTGACAGGGACGAATAAAGGCGCTGCTGGCACCCGCTCAAGCAACTGTATGACCTACAGGACGACAGATGATACATATGATTATTGATGCTATCCTATGCTTTAAGAAGGTTCAGTTAACACTGCTTGTGTTAAGTGTTGTGTTTAGCAATTATCCATTGCTCTATAGTTTGAATAGGTCGATATTATAGGTTTTCATCACCTGAAACATTCAATCATCTACGAGAATATATTGTCTTTTCCATCATTGATTTCCTTTTTAGAAAGCGGTGGGCTGCATACAATCTTTCGTTTCCACAGTTCCGAGGTTGGTGTACCTGTGTTCCGAGGCTCCGGCAAATCCACACTGTCACAGGAAACATCGTAGCATCATAGGCAACTGGTGGGGTATTTGCAGGTTCAGATTGCAAGCTGGGTAGGTAACAATACAGGGTGCGCCTGAATTACGGGCTCCAAATAATCGAATTGTGGCGTAGTAATACCAACAATTCAAAACGGAGAAAACACTTCGCAATCTTTACTAAGGTCCATAGCAGTCAATATTCATTCAGAGTCGTCCTACTCTTGCGCGTATGCAGTTTCTCAGACGAGTCATGAAGACGAGGCAGGTGGCGTGCAGATAGTCCTTCCATACCGATATCATTCCACTCTTTCGTAAGTGCAGTTCTGAGCGAATCCAAGTTGTTGTATCTTGTAGTTGAGATCTTGCGCTCCAAAACTGACCAGACCAAAAAGTCAAATGCATTGCAATCCTGTGAATTTGATGGACTTTATTTGTGGGTGTCGAAATCTGCTTTGAATATGCGTTGGAAATCATTGCTAGACGACACTCGACTTGTGTACAGGAAGCCGAGCCTTGCTGAAAGCATCATGGCCTGTCTCCAAAGTGAGAAACGAAACATGACTTCAAAACTTTCTCCGGATCGATTTCGAGTACAATTCTTCCTTGATTCTCACTCCATCATCGACTAACGCCCGTGGTGTCTTCTCTTCTGACAAGGAGAGCCTTCAACTGGCGGCGAGCTTTTGTAATGCAATTTTTACAGGATGTAGGGTCCCGTGTGGGGAGCCCTAAACCATAGCCACTTTTTTCGGAATGCTCTTCTGTGGTCGAAAAAAAGCGTGTGGACGTGTGAGCGCGAAGTTTATAATGCGCTGCTGCCATCCAGCCCATTGTGGCTGGTTGACGTAGTGGTAGTGTTATGGCTTCGGAGGTGCATGGTCGTGGGATCGACTCCTCCTTGTACTGGTGTTCTTTCATTTTGTGATATATCGTCCGTGGGACGCTTTACCCAATTTTAAACACACTTTTGAACCGTCGAATTGCTAATGATGAAGGTTTATACATCATTAGCAATTCTAACCGGATGGTTACTACGATTTTGACTCCATCCATGTAAACAATATAATAGAATTTACAATTTACAACACCTTCTCATCTTGAAACAGCTTGACTGTTCGAAAACCAAAAGGTGCCCATGCACTGTGCTAGCGAGGTCGAAAAAAAAGTTATTCATACTGCGGTTAGGGCTGTTACTTGGAGTGCTGATCATGAATCTGACATCGGTTTCTGGATTTCCCCTCTTCTTGTGACAAGTTGGAGAAGAGTGAGGGTGGTGAGATCGGATGCACCGATTTCGTCTAAACTTGGTGCGTGAGGGTTATTTGGGGTGCTGATCACGAAACTGACATCACTTTTTTACTTTCTTAATCTGGAAGTCAAAGATTCTCATCTTTCCACTTTCAAAGAGCTCGATGAACGTAAACAGCATTTGTTGCCGAGCTTTAGTTCAAAAATGTGTTGTGAATGGGAGAGAAGCGTCCCACTGACGATAAATCACAAAATGCAAGAACACCAGTACAAGGGGAATCGAACCCACGACCATGCAACTGTGAAGCCACAACACTACCACCACGTCAACCAGCCACATTGGGCTGAGTGGCAGCAGGGCATTATAAACTTCGCGCTCACACGTCCACACGCTTTTTCTCGACCACAGAAGAGCATTCCGAAAGAAGGCGCTCTGGTTTTGGACTTCCCACACGGGACCCTGCATCCTGTAAAAATTGCATCGCCAAAGCTCATCGCCACTTTGGAGGCTCCCTTGTGACGTAATCACACCCCAAATCATAACAGAGCTCGAATGTGCTGTTTTCCCGATGACTTTTCCTCTAAAAATGACTTGCTGCTTATCTGCTGCGAGGACTCAATCGTTTTGTGGATTCACAATAGGTGTTCTTGTGAAAACCTTCTCGTCACTGAGAAAGATGCTCTGGTGCGTGCCACCACGACCCCTTCGTGACTCGTCTGAGAAACTGCATACGCACAAGAGGGCACTTTGAATGAAGATCGTAATTTTTGATTGCTGGGGACCTTAATAAACATTGAAAGGTGTTTTTCTTCGTTTTTAATCGTTTGTGTTACTACGGCACCTCGATTATTTGAGATCCATAATTAATGCGCACCCTGTACACTACCGAACACGCCGCTCAGGCCAATAAGCACAAGTGGCGTGCAAGAGGCGAAAAGATTTTTCCCATTTTCTATAGTACCGTATTGATTGCAAATTTAGGTTTATTAATTCATTTTCTTACACTGGTTTTGGCTTGTCAACCTTAAACAGCTTCACCAATGAGCGCTTCGATAACGAGTGGTAATTTTTCCATATCCTCATGGCTTCCATAAATCGAGGATTTTCGTCACTATACCGTCCACATCAAAGTAAGTAACTATAGTTTAAGCATATTAAGGATATGTATAAAGGACGGCGTTATTCAATCCTTTTTGGGATGCGCCACGCATTCTACTTCTACGGGATATCGTGGAGGCGAGTTGAGTGCGTATTTGGCCATAGAATGACTTGCGGTGGCCAGCCGATGAACAAGTCAGCGATCTGTGCTTCCCAGAGTCTGGTACCAATTCACCGACCCCAGAAGGATGGAAGACTTGGTTGGCCTGGGCGGGAAATCCGAACGAGGAACCTGGTATCGGGTGCACGCGACAGTCGGCGCCTCCTCCGACTGCGCTACCCGCACCCAGTTTAAGCATAGTGGGCACTAATAGTCACGCCATCACATTTCTTAAACATAGAAGCTCATCTTCATCTTCAAAATTTTATTTAGTGGAACCACATTTCGAGCATGAGCGCGAGAGAACAGCATTCAATGTTGGTGACTTCCATAAGTGTGCTAAACCCCTCGTGTTCTAGTTCTACAACGCAAGCCACATTTAAGACCAAAAGAGTGCTTTTGTTCACGTCAGAATTTTTATTAACACGAACGATACATCTGGCTTCCAGTGACAGTTGAAACACCAGGTTGTATTGCCGTACCCCACACTCTGTCGCTTGAAGAAACGACTCCCAATCCAATCTTTTTGAGGAAGAAAGTGCGATATTCCTTCATGAATCCAATTGTGATCAAAGGGCTAGACACCGGATACAACATCCATAGTATACCACTGCAGTAGACAATAGCATTATTACTTGTAATCCCCATATACATCATCAGATAGGACGCCAACGCCGGTGTATGTAGAAAGAAGGCAGGACAGGCTGTCTGAAAAACGATGCAAATACAGTCAGAATAGGTAGAAGAAGAACGGCACAAACCTGCATTATTAATAGCTGATTCATTCGACGTTGCATAATTTTCGTCTGGGTGCTGAGTGAGGATTCTTTCAAGGTTTTGTTGATCTGATGCGCCCAATACATTCCGAGCATTGCCGGCGTTGACAATGTGAACATCGAATCAATGGCCAGGAAGAGCGTTGTCCAGTGGAAGGGCTTTAACATAGTGAATTAGCTTATCGTAAGGTTAAATCTTCGCGCAAAACAAGATCTACGAAGGATATCATGATTCTTCAAAGCAAATTTCAGTTCAGCAAAGGCGCCGTGTTAAAAAGCCGATAGAGCATCATTCAAACTGGAAGCATAAGGAAGTACCGAAAAACCGTATAAAGTTTGGGCCGATAAACCGACGTCCAAAGCCCAAGACTCAGAAGACTGAGAAAGCAACGGGTTACCTCCCCTCAATCATCATGGGGTATGAGGGCGCTTGAAGAATCAACCGCTTTTTTTCCGAGTGTTAAAGTGAACTGCAATAAATATTGCGGTCAAAAAAAAATTGAAAAATTCTCAACGAAAGCGAACAACTTGATATGTCTTAAAACAAAACAACAGTTACAGTTTACATTAAAGGGGATTTGTACTCGTAATCCATACCTTCGATAGAAGCATAAAATGCTCAACGTGGATGCTGCGTTGGATCAGATAGCGCTGATAGAGTAGCTTTCTGCCAAAAAGCAGATAAAACCGGTTAGGAGCCTCTTTAGCTTACGAGTGTTAATCGCAGAAAAATATTTTTACCAGCATGTAGAGGTTTCATTTTATGCTTCCCATGTACAGAATATATAGAAAATGCTTTTCCATCTTTCTAAAGGAATGTATCACCTAAAGGAGCAGTGCGGAGACAAACCGCAATCATGGATTTTAAAACGTGTTGAAACTTAGGAAGGAAGTGTAATCAGCTGAAGCTCTAAAGGATCGCAGTCGTTGGTGCCAAATCGCGAACGTTTGCCGAAAAACAGCTTTTTTCAAGCATCCATATATGGAATATCAGGCAATGCTTGTAATTATTGTAGGAAGGTGTAAAACAGGAACAATCTAATATTAAAAGAAAAAATTTAGCGATACATCTGAGTTCATCGAAGAAGTACTTTCCGGAATCAATATGGGCATCGATGAATCATTCACAACACCTAGGAAGAGTTGGCCGACAAATAGTTGGAACTAGTGCAATGTATTTAGCCAATTGTTCTCCACAAGTTCTCATCATGACAAAAAGGAATAAGAAAAGAAAATGTATGGATACTGGGGCGCGTGGAGTGCAGTCGTAGGCGGCGCCGGCTGTCGTCTGCACCCGATACCAGGTTCCTGGTTCGGATATCCCGCCCAGGCTAACCAAGCCTTCCATCCCTCCGGGGTCGGTGAATTGGTACCAGACTTGTCTGGGAAGGCAGTCGTACAATGACTGACTTGTTCATCGGCTGGCCACCGCAAGTCATTGTATGGTCAAATACGCATTCATGTCGCCTCCACGACATCCCGTAGAAGTAGAATGCGTGGCGCATTCCAAAGGGGGTTGAATAACGCCGTCCTTTATCCTTTATCCTTTATCCTTATGGATACGATCCAATTCTAAAAAATCTAAGCAGGCATAATTTAAGTTTTTGGCAAGCAAAAATTAAGCTAAATATTTAAGCTCTCTATTTAGCCAATTGTCTCCCAAGTCCTCATAAAATCCTAATGAAGTACTTCGGACATTTTACCTCTTCTGTTTGTATTGGTATACCTTCACATCTAGAAAATTTGGAAGCCACCAATGATGAGAGTCCTTAGAGTCTGCTTTGAAGCGCTGGATTTTTTGTTTCTCGAAGATGAATTCACATTTGTCCGTGTTTTAACCCATTGACGACCGCGCGGGCCATTTTCGACCCGCAGTTTTTCTGTCGCTTGGGACCGCGCGGGCCGATTTTGGCCCGCGGTTATAAAACTGTTCGCTAGGCCTACTTCTCGCTTTTCCGTAGTTTGCGAGTAATCATTAGATATTTTGGATCCTAACAATGCTACTGTGCTGTGGTCCGGCAGTTATTTACTTCTAAGCACTGATAAAATCAAATAATAAGCACCACACACTATTCAAGCTGCACAAAGATCGGCACTATTCACATACAGCTACTCACATCTTATAAAAAAGGTCATGCAGAAAAATAACTAGTCACCTTTCTTGTAAAAATTTTGAAAACAATCTAGACAATAGTATGAGTATGTATGTAATGTATGTAATCTAGACAACCTTCTACATCATAAGGTCACCTTATTTGCACGATTCGCGGCAAACTTGCGTCCTTTTTCTTCGTAGACCTTCTTACAAAAGCAAATTCATCTTCTATGTTTTGCTTCAAACCTGTTCCGGCCTTCTCCAAGGTGAGAGGGAGCTTTTGGAGAGGGAGCTTCATTCGGAATATCGTGAATTAGTGTTTTTACGAGATTGCAGCGTTCGTGTGGTCCCAGCGCGCGGTCCCACGCGATAGACACGTGATTTTCCGCGCGGTCGTCAATGGGTTAAAGTTTCCTACTGCAATGACAATTCTAGAAAACAGAATTCAATCTATTTAAACAAGCTATGCATTGAAAGGATATATGACTCACGGTATTATGTCGGCGCGAACAACTACAGCTGCAACTAAACAAGATATCATGCGTGAAGGGTTGCAGACATTCACATACATTATTCATCTCTTATCATTAATTCATTATAAAAGCGTAATAACAAGAAAAGGCTAAACTGACCATTAGGCGAACAGCAAAAAAAGGTGTCTCAGACAGATCAACGCCAATTATTTCCAGCGTAGGTCGCCTCAAATGCTGGATATCTTCATTTGTTGGCCAGAGTGCGAAAAAAATGTAGGCACAAAAGTTAGCGACAAGTAGGCCATTCCCAGCTATCACCGCACAGAAGCCTTTGGCGGAGGTGTAAAAGACAAAGTCCTTATACCTGTAAACGAAAAACGATAACGTCTCTCAGTATTATAACGCATACGTTACACACAGCTTGGAGCTGCTGGTATAGAGGTTGCTTGTTGTTCTTTGTTGCCATCAAAACCATCTTATGACAGACCGCACTCGAACCCGCATCTTCTGTTTCGCGATGCGACGCCTAAAGCCCTACGCACACTTTTGCGGCAACGCGGCAGCCCTATCCTTAAGCATGGGGCAGAGACGCAGAGTCGCCGCAAAACTAGCCTCGCGCGGTCTGCCGCTGATGTGCCGCCTACGCGGCAGATGCGGTGGCAGCGGCAGTAATCCTTCAAGGTATTGTTGCCGCATTGCCGCGTTGGTGATTGAGCGAGCGGGAGGAGTGCCGCGTGAACTCTAGCACGCGGCAGTGAAAGCCGCGTACGCGGCTGTTCTGGCCTCTGCCGCGTACGCGGCTGCCGCAAAAGTGTGCGGAGGGCTTAACACCACAAGTGCGTAAAACTCTGGGAATTCTGATCGCAACAAAACATCATGTAACAATATCTAAAGCCGCTTTCACACTGCCGTTGCTGCTGTTGCGCAACCGACGCTGTAATGACTAAGCATACCGCAGAGACGCAGAGGAGCAATAACAGCAACGAGGGGGCTTTCACACTGCTGTTGCTGCAACCCCGCATCAGCAACACCGGCATCGGCTGCGCAACGGTTGCGCGGCCTCAGCAGCATCGTCAACGAAGGCATATCACAGGTCTTATCTCATTATCTAATCTCATCTCTGCGTTGCGGCTGCAACAAGCATCGAACTCCGCCCCCTTTTTCGTTGCTCGTTGCTGCAGCAGCAGCAACGGCAGTGTGAAAGCCGCTTAAGCCCTCAATGTTGTCACTTTCTAAACTTCCTGCTTGTATCAACTTCTCCTCAGTTTTTAGACTGGAAATTGTTCAATATTTATTGACAACGTTTCGGATATTTAGCCCTTCTAGATGTCTAAAATAGCTGTTACATATTTACGCATACATACTCTACAGAATAACTGACGCTTACGGATCAGGAGCTGATGGAAACGAAGAGGGATGAGCCCGTGCTTCCTTTAGGGATGTTTGGCCGTGATTGAAGCACAGGGTCATTGGCTCTTTGTAGCATATATCTGCGGGCTACAGACGGTCTTTCATCTTATACATACTATCGCCGTCATTTTCAGCAGTGACGCAGGGTGCCCTTAATAAGGTTTACTGCATACTCCTTCAGCTCACAAAAAAAGAGAGACCATTCTTCACGGTTAGAAAGGCTGCCAGTAGACTCCTCCAATCTTGGATGGTAGAATGCTTGCCAAAAAATGCGATGGATCCTCCTCGTTCCGAGACACTGCATCTTTAGCTTCACTGAAGCCCGGCAAACCAGCAGCTCTCATCCTTTAGAGACGAATCAACCTCAACTCTCCCAGTCGCAGAGCTTTGTCGCTCGCTCAAAGAGAACTTATTGCTGATAAAGAAGTTTCTTCTACGCGTGGAGGGAAGAGAACTGTCAACGCAAACCTTCCCTACCTCCCAAAAATGAGAGTTCTGTTTTTAATACTACAAATAATAACAAAAACATAGAAAACAATTAGAGCAAACAACAGGTACTAGCTATCACTTTCATCCACACGCGTCGGTCTTGAATAGTCCATCGGAATATACAAGAAATTAGACGGTGGCTCTTTGTTCTTGGTCAACATCATGAAAGCAACAACTATAGCCAACGCTAGCCTAACTTCGCCTCCAGGAACTGACCAAGAGAAAATGACACAGAAAAACATGAACGTATTCATTTTCCACTCCTGAATGCTCAAAAAAGTAACTCAGAACAGTTATTGCGTCCGTTAAAGAGACGAACAAAGGACAGTCGCATAAAATCTTCCCTAATGTGAAACCGATAGCTATCGCCTGCAACATACGGTTGGACCTGTTACGACCGGGATGGGCAGAGACTCCCGGAACCACGACTGAGGCACTCACCTCTGATCTACGGATAACAGGGACAGATGCTTCCATTAAGTAAATAGAAAACATAATGGAGCCAAAAGAAACCTGATCCATAAGCTATGACCTGGGCTAATTTTGGGTCTTTCCACATGTCCCCACATCGGCGAAGGCGAGCAAACAAGCAAGCAGTCTGATGCAGTCGGAATATCCCACTAGATTTCTCCCAATCATAGACGGGGCGCTTGAGAAAAATGACGGGATATCTATGAATGTCTTCCTGTCCTCTTGAATAATTTCACCTTTCCTGGATGCACGCTCATACGCCTCCGAAAGATTTTCCAAGGATTGCACTCCACAAATTAGGATAGCCATCAAAGCTCCTTTAGCGAGTTTTTTTTACCAGGGTTAACATTCATTCTTCCAATGACAGCAGAACAAGGGCCGTGGTCAAGGGATCCTCTCTCATCATCTCCTTAAATCTCTGCATCTTAACTTCAACTAGAATAGAGTTGATAGAAAGAATTGTCCTCTACCAAAGGGGTTCTAATTTGACGAATAGAGTCAATTCTCTTACCATTGAGGCACATGTCTGAAGCATCCACTCGTAGAATGCGTTGAACTCTGAGCCGCGGATAATTTAGCATTTGCATTTGCGGGAACTGTGCTGGCAGCCGGACCTGCAGATCCGGCTGCCAACACAGTTCCCGCAAATGCTAAAAGCACCCAGTAGCGATACCACACCATTTCTCCACCAGGCTGCCTTAACGTCAAGTGGAGTCTAACTTCATAAGATTGCTCAATGCTCAGTGATAGTACACCATCCACAACACTGATCAACATAACTGACAATCCAGCCCCGGCCTTGAGGTTTCCCGATACCGCTCCGTATCATCGGGTTTCACTGAAAATCCTCTTCTTCGTCGAAGATGGCCTTCTTCTCATCCACTTTCTTCTTCGTCTCAGGTTCTTTTTTCTGTGGTTCCTGAAAGAAGTCAGTCGAACTCACCTGAACCTTAGGCTGAGTTTTCACCACCTACTTAGTGAACGCGTCTTCTTCCCTTTTTGGATGGTTAGACGCTTATCCAGCAGGGTAGCCGCCGGTAGAAAAACGACCTTCTCTTCTCCAAAAACAACACTCTTAGTAAGTCGCGTATGAATAGTAGGGACCTCCTAGCACTTTCCAGACACAGTAAAGAACGTGGCAACACAAACGGCCTCCTGTTTGTTCCGTCCAGATCATGCTTCTGAAGGGTCTGGAATTCAGATCTAGCCATCGCTTCTTTTAGCCATATACAACCTAAATATTCATTTACAAGTTTAGAGTCATTCATCGAAGGTACGGTACAACTGGAATCCATAAGGCGAAAAGTCAGTGACCCTTCTTCTCCAATTCGGAATCTTTTTATACACGGAGCCTGGCACAGTGAGAGTAGCAATTGAGCCAATAGATCTTGGAGACTTAGCCAGTACTCCTTCTTGGCAATCGACACAGACTGGTCAGTGGTGATCACAGATCCGTAGCCAATAGCAGTGCCATGCACGGTTTTAGCAATACCAACTCCCGAAACTTTCCCTCCATCTCCTCGGCGGATTTGAGGTTCCACCGTCAACTCCATAGCGTCGACATACAGCTGCATGTCACCTTTCCAGGCAGCCGATTGAGCTTTGCTGAAAAGAGCGCACAGATCTGTACCCAGTTGTCATGCAGCTATAACTTGGTGGACTCCATCTTTCTTCTTCATCGATAACTGGAGCTTGTTTCTCATCAAAAGCAGGCTTGGACTTGGCTAAAATTCTCTGCTGTTGTTATTGTTAGCAGAAGCAGAAGAAATATTGCCTGAATGCACATTACGTCAATAGTTCTGACAAACCTTCTTGAACTCAAACGCACACTTCACTTGTTCCTTCTAGTAGATTCGTGGTTGCCAGTCCTTTGCCTCCAGCGCTTCCTTGATCTTGCCCTTTACAGTAGTCTGCCGGATGATTTCCTTGATCTGATTTTCACTTCTTATGAATTCGTTAAGGTCACTGCAGTAGATGTGGTCATTTTATGATGAACGATATTCCGTTTCATGAAGGACGGCAACTCAACTGCCAAAGGATGTTGCGGGTTGTCGACTTCCTATGCTACATGCTACTGATTTGTTCTTTGACATTGTCGCCTCCGTATTCAAATTGGCAGAAATCCGTCTGGAGCTGGAGTGAACTCAATCTTACGGAATGCTAAATTTAGCTATCCAAGACAGCGCTGTTCTCGACGTGCTCACAACAAAAATGTCAATGCATCGTCCAAAGTACACCACTGTTGGAGACAAAGCTGACTGCTCAAGATGATTCATAAAAATAACGGTGAGTAGCGGTTCCAACCTGCTGCCCATGGCAAATTTTGTTCCCTTGTAGGAAGCTGCCATCGACCAAATTTCGTAGAAATTTCTCAATTTCTTCTATTCCTATTCGACGCAGATAAATGTTCTTGTAATATTGCCGCCTTATTATACCTTTTATCGAATTCTTTTGCTTTGAGCATCAACTGTGTGGTCAGACGAAAGAAGTTCCTTATAGTTAGACCACCTCCATCTTTGCGACACTTGTTCACAGCGTGGCGATCTTACAAGAATCGTTGTGAAAAGTTGGGTCACTTAATCTGTGAAGAGGAGGAAAATGTTTGCCAAAGGAGGTGTGTCGCGCCGTCTCCTTTTTTTGCATTTGTACGCAAGCCCTGTGATGAGCTGCGCGCTCGCTCTTGCCTGCCCTGTTTGCGGGCTAGCGTTGAGGCCCTATTTTTGGCCGAAGAGACGGCGCGAAGTGGTGGCATGTTCCCGTTTACGACACTTGACGAAATTATCAAAGTCAACGTGACTTATCACGATACCACTTGAACGCGCCCCAACAGTGGTATCGCGACCCCTTGCAATCCCTGGCCCAGTTGAAATTTACTAACTTCGAACACGCTCAGCGTGTAGAATAAATCACAAACAACATTGAATTCGCAGTTTACTAGTCCTTAGTGTAACATTAAAGAAGAACATTCACGACTTACGCGTAGTTGGTCACAATTACGATAGTCACATAGGGTAAGGTTACCGTGAACCCGGGGTCCCGTACACACGCCCTCAACGTGTGTATGCTGAGCGGTTCTCTGGTGCAGGACGTCCCGGGTTACCTGCATTTGACCCAGATCCTCGTGACGATCAACGGCGGCGTGGTCCTTACTCCGGATGACGGCGTGGCTGGCAACAGCTTACGACGACGAAGCAAACAACCGGTGGACGGCGAAGAAATCGGCGGTTCCGTAGCCGGCCGCAGTGGAGCCGGCTACGGAGCGGAATGACCACTAACCGGAATGAAGTTCGTCGACTAGTAGACGTGTGCGGCCATGAGACGATGGTAAGGCACTCACGCTGGCAGCACGCATATGTTGAGTAGTGCCCGTTTTATTCGTTGGAACCACTACAAGGTTTGTGGTGGTTCAATCGAATAAAACGGGGGGGGGGGTATCAAGGAGCCTGTGTGGTGTGCGATGAATTCCACATAAGTGAAATAGCTAAACCACTTGGTGAAAGAATAAAAAAGCAGCTAAAAGCGCTGCCTCTCCTCGAAGCTACATAGGTAATCCGTTCTCTAGGCACTTTATGGTAAGGCACGCCCGAAGTCTTTTGCTGGAGCTGCGAGTCTCGATACTCTACAATTGAGAAAAGGTAGTCTATCGCCCTCTCCTCTGCCTTCCCGTGAGGTCCAAGTTGGCAAGGTACCAGTTTTTCTGTTAAGGACGTAGATGTAAGCCATGTAATATTGTTGCAGGCGATTGGCCGCAGGTCATCAGGAGACAATGGTTCCCACTCCTTGCGCAAGGACGCAAGGATTCCTTCAGGTACTCGGGATTGCAGTGGCATTTGACGCCGATCCTATCCTCTAAAATGCCCACACACTGTAATCCATCCGATTCAAATCGGGAGAATACGGCGGCCATTCCGAAGGCGTGATGAATTCCGGGAAGTTGGCCATGCACCACACCTGCGTACTCTTCGCACTATGTGCGGAAGCAGAGTTTTGTTGCAACGTAAAGTAGGCATCACTAAGGTGCTGCTGTGCTCAAGAAAAAACTACGGACTTGAGGATGTCCCGCTGGTACACATTTTTGTCGATTTTCGCTCCTTTATCCACGAAAGCGAAGGGTCTTGGCGCTGGCACAGATTCCACCCCAAATCGTGACCGATTTTGGGTTCTGGCGGTGCTCGACGACAGCAGAGGTGCTTGGAGTCTCTGTAGACCAGTTCGTACTATTTCGGCGACTGTACGCCTGCTTCGCGGCTTCTCATCCGTGAACACAATCCGTTCCCAGCCATGACCTGCTGCCCATTGCCGAAACGTTTGGCTCTCTGCATCCGCTCCTAGGGAGGCCACTTTGAAACCACTTGAACTTAACCTTAATGTCTGTATTGTTGTAAGTCAGTCGTGGTTTTTTCGAATTGTTGGTTGTTTTATAATTATGATAAAAAGTTCTTGTCCACGTTATTTTGGTTTACCCCGTTTTTTAGACCTGAAGAACGACTAAAGGTCCAAAACGCTGTCAACAAATATTGCACAGTCATGAGTTTCACAACTGGAAAAAGACGAAAAAAACAACGGTAGCAATGCATAGACCAAGAACAATCATGTGTTTGCTAGAACACCAAATGTAGTCAAATTGAACTAACCTGCATATGAGAAGATAAGTGTGGAACAAACTATTAGTGCTAGTGAGAACTGACATAAGAAACACCAAAAAAGTCACTACCATAAGGAGCAGGCTTATTGATAACGACCCACTTAGCACACCAGTAACAGGATACACCCAACAGAATTTCCACGTTACCACTCTCTGCAACGTGAACATGCACATCACCATCATAAAAAAGTTTAATATTCGATCACTCACAGGAGCAAGAAGAATTGCACACATCGAGTAGGCGACGTTTTGTGCTGCCGTGATCGGTATGAAATATCTCGAAGAGTTCATCTTCAAAGGGCGAATAAAATAGAGGATTAGAAGCAGAACATTTAACAGTATCGCTATGGGATAACCCACAAGCTGCAGAATAAGGTAGGTATCTACTATCATCTAAAGATGCAACGTTTACATCGACGTCAGCCACACCCATTCTAAGAAAGCTGCTCGAGATCAATCACAAAAACCCTGATTCAAATAAGCAGCATAGTATATTAGGGGCCGATTGCCATATTTTCAGTAGTTGAGGAGTGTATCTTTACAAGCATTTTGCAAAATGTGATAGCTCTAATCGATTGTGATCGATTATTGCACATAAATGATAATGGGAGTTAGAACAACAGTGACATTTGCTAGGTTTACAACGGGATTTTACGGTTGATTTTCTTCATTGTTATATTGTCAGCAGTTTTCTTGTAGCATGTTATAATAGATTTCGTAGATGAGGTTGCAGTTCTTTTTCTGAAGTGTTGAAAAATAATGACGTAAAGAGGTAAAGGCGTAAAAACGGCTTCGGAATTATTTTCCTGAGAGAAACATCTAATTCTACAGTCAAGAACTCGATTTGACTATCGACGTAGTCATGCTATGTCATTACTTTTGCAAAATGTTACAGATGTGTCGATACATATCTCAGCGGTACACATTCTTGGTAGGATTTCTCTAAGAGCTATCTGCACAAAAATTTACAAAAACGTATCAGAGAGATTGTTAATTGGCATTGTAAAAAAAACATTTGAAACGGCAGCAAACATAAATATTTACAAGTTCTCAGAGTCTCTACAGCTAGGATTAGGATAACATATTTGAAGAGCTTAAGGAATGTATATGTGACCCATGATTTGGTAAAGAACAGTAATTTTTAATTCGCTTAAAGAGAAAATCTCACTTCAGTTTAAAAACGTCTAAAGCGTTTTACAGGGAAACTTATAATCCAAGCTCTTGGCCTATTTGTGACAGAATTTCGTCGTCTTACACCTACTGGGTTAGAGATCGAGTTGCGTCTCTTTGAATGTCGAAAAATGTTGAATCTCCAAAGTTGACCATTGTTTAAAAATTCTTTTGATAGGCACCATAGTTTACGAAGTTTTTTGGGTCTCAATACTACATTGCTCTTATACACGTGGCTAGTTGCAAATATTCCTTTCATCTCACAGCAACTTCTTGTGTGTAAAATGTGAAATGGAATTGTGAAATGTCTTGCCCTTGGTACTGTGTTGTTTTCTTTGCTTGGGAAGAACTTATTGATGTAATAAATGTTACAATATTTGAGTGATACCAAGTTATGATATTGCAATGTTGAAAAAGTGATTATGAGGACAAATCAAAAATGATGATAGATGTTGAGCACCTATAATAAATTTTGTTTCTTTTGTTAACGATTGCACATTATCGTATTAAGTCTGAAGAAGGCTAACCGATCAAGTGGAAAAAATGTGTTGTTATTTGGTGGCATAGTTTGCTGCCACACAAAAATAACTAAAAGAGAGCCTATAAAGCTCGTGGGCACATTCGCTCAATCACCATTGTACAAGTTTTCCCATACAAAATATATTTTTAATTATAAAGAAGCAAAGGCATTTTTTATTGTATTAAAACCTCGTTGATATGGGTAAGATGCGCACGCGTATGCGCTCGCAGTTCTTTCGTATTTTCGTCCCCTCTTAAGTAAAGGCAAAATGAACTCACGTTGCGTGAGTACATTTAAAAAACTTAAGCTAGAAAACCAATACCTACCAAGGAGTTTTTGAAAATGTATTTGGAGAAGACAGCGCGTTGAGTATGTCTTTGATAAAAGTTAGAAAAAATAAATGAAAACTGTTCACTGCACGGAGAAGTGATATGTTTGCCGTTATGAGTTATGATGCAGGAAATTTGGACAAGCAACATTGCCCTTGGCGGATCCTTACTGGTAGGGAGGAAATAAGGAGCTGAAATCAATGCACCTAACAGGTTAACTAAGATTTTCATCTGCCGTCTATCAGGCAGCTGGTTTCCAAGTGTTGAAGTGAACCTTTTATGAAGAACAAAAAGGCAAACGTTGAATTCAGTACAATCCTCTAATATTGTAGTTTGAACAAATTGGTGCAGTATTTCTTGAAATGCACTTTAGAACTTTTCAGAAAGCTCATCACGTCAGGCGACAGTCCGTGACAATCCACAAGGATAGTAGAGGAATGTTTGAGAAGGAATTTTATAAAGAATTTCCACATGAAGTGAACATCGACATGCTTCAACGCATTACCATTAAAAACTGTTGCCGTTCAGTAGCGAGAATTACCGTTTTCTGTAAAGGCCTCTGCACACTTTTGCGGCTATTGCAGCGGGCAGCATGCGGCAAAACAGCACCGCTCAGGCCTATGCTATACTTCGGCAACGTCGGCAACGGTGTTGAGCGGGTGCCACGCAGTTCGTAGCAGCCAGCGCAACAGTGTCGCCGACGCCGCCCATAACAGCGTCGCCGAAGTGTAACATAGGCCTCACGCACATTCGAGTCTTTCTGGCGGCCAGCGACGACGGCAAGCGGCAGAAGCACGAAGCGGCGTGGTACTGTAATTCTAGTCGGGACCTACTGCTGCTATTCACTTTCCCAGTCTTTCTTTTCGGGCTTAGAGCACAGGCAGTCACTGCAAATCGGCGGGAAATCAACGGCGGTGGCAATGATTTGCATCATTGTTGCCGCCGCCGCTCTTGCGGCGCAGCATACACCAACCGCTGCTTGCCGCCGTTCGCCGACGACGGCGAGCTCTGCTTTCCTGCGCTATGGTTAAGGATAGGACTGCAGCGTTGCCGCAGAAGAGTGGAAGACACAGTTACTAGAGAACACCTGGATTATCAGCTTTTTCAACGCACTAGCGGTTTAACGATGTTCCTCAGAATTGCTTAGCTATCGCCTTTTGGTCGTGTGGTAAAGTGCCCATATGGAGTAAAGGGGTAGTAACGGCAAAAACCAGCGACATGCAATCGTCCATCTTCGAGAACGCGTCCTGCGCTGCACATGCAGTCTGGTAAAAAACACGTACAATATCATGCGAAAGATGTATGAAACAAAACAACAGTTTGAATGTTTCTTTGCGGAATCATTGTAATCCAACGTCATTGGCGAAAAAACCATGACAGTTCATGGTTTTTCCATGTTCCAGTTGATGTTCCGGTGCTGGAAAAACAGGATGATACTGCTAATGTAAGCAACAAATTGACGTTTTGTCAAGTCCTTAGCAATTCCATGCTTTAAATGCAGGGTACCAATCACCTCTCAACATTTAGCACTAGCTGGGGCAAGGTTTGGCTCACACGCAAAACTGTGCAACATTTATATTTTCTTTTATATTCTTAACAGTTGAAATCAACAGCAGCAATAACGTTTGAATTTTTCGAAAGAGATTGGTTTAAGATTTTTTAAAGACAATATTTATTAAACAAAGAATAAATACACACTTAGCCGATGCCTAGAGTGTCACACCAGCGAGTAACTCTAAATGAGTACAACTGTTAACATTTGCACTTCTAGGTCACCAAATTATGATTTGCTATTTACGATGTACTAGAAGCACTTTTTATTCCAAATCTTTTAAAGAACACATTGCGATACTCTTTGAAAAACCCTATTGTAATTATCGGACTAGACAGCGGGTAGAACATCCAGAAAATGTCGATACAGTATGCTGCGACAATATTGGTCGTTACGCCAGCAAACAGCATGATATATTGCACAACCGTCGGTGCTTGAAGAAACAGCGCAGGGCAGACTGTCTATACAAAGGTTTATCATAAATAATCGTCACAAAAATTAAAATTAATTGAAACACGAAATCAAATTTTATTTTACCTGTATCATGAGAAGGCTGTTCATTCGTCGTTGCATGATTTTAGTTTTTGTGCTCAGCGATGATTCATTTAGTGTCTTGTTGATCTGTCTCGCCCAGTAGTTTCCAATGATAGATAAAAACGACATACATATAAATGAGTCAGCAATGAACGCGAGTGCAAGCCAATTCATTTTAGGCTTAAACAAATTTGATTCAGTTTGAGAGTAGCTTAAAATAGGTCTTATTTCCTATTTCCTCGTTTACTGTGTCCACAGATTTTTCCACAAATGCGTGTATGAACAAGCATATCTACGTCAAAGGGAACAATTCGTGTTCTAAGGAGGACTGTTTAAGATGACAAGAATATTTGCTTGAACTCTGATGCTTGACTGGCTGCACTCAGCAACACGCCTCGGAAGCTGATTGCTCAAGAACACCACAAAGCTGAAATTCTGCTTAACATTGCACAGTAACGGTAATGCCTAACCGGCTTTGGTTTTATTTACGAAACCCCAAGTCATGTTTGTTGGATCAGAAATACTATTAGGTCGTTCGCTTTGAGTGGTTCACTTTGAACGACCATAACATTCTCAAATCTTATTGGATTTAGTCGAGATAAGCATGGTTCGATTAAACACACTTTTGCCAACGGGCCACCAGTCGACTTACTCCATCAGCAAAAAAATTAGGTGGTCAAGATTCGTCAAAATCCACCAAAGCTGTTTTGGCTTGGTCCCGATTGGTGAAGGTTTTACCAGCGAGAAAGTTCTGAAAGTGCTTGGAAAGGTGGCAGTCAGTTGGTGAGAGGTCTGGAGAATATGACGAGGCAGAACTTCAACCCTTAATTCTTTCAATTTTCGAACTGTGATTTGTGAAACATGTGGGAGGCCGTTATCGTTCAAAAAATCGGGCTTCTTCTGTTGGCCAATACTGGCTGAAGTCAACTCGTGGAGCACCCACTTTCCGAGCTTTCTCACCTTCCCAAGGCGCTTCAAAGCATCCGCAACAACTGTTTTGCTGACGTCTAGCTCTTCCATATTCCCTGTTTGGGATGGTCCAGCGTCCATCAATTCCTTCAACTTGTCATTCAGTATTGCTTTAGGTCGCCCGCTACATGGGTTCTTCGAGACTGAAATCTCCGGTGCGAAATGTACTGAACCACCGGCGCACAGTGCTTTCTCCAGCACTATTAAGCCCCCCATCATCTTCAATCGCAAGTATTGCCTGACCGACGTCTCCGTTGTCCCCAAGTTCTACACGGGACTACAGACTCCTTCGCGCGAGGTTCCGCTTTTCGCGTCAAGGAGAGAAGGCCGCCAAGTTCAAGAAGAGGAATCCCAGAACGACCATCAACTGGGACATGTACACCTCTCTTGTCAGCCTTTGGGAAGATGCCGTCATGGACAACGTCGATGAGGAATATGAGCGCTTCGTGCACCATCTCCACGATAGTGCTAAGGGAGCCGAGAGCTTGAAGACCACCAAGAGACGTCTGTCTCCGGAAACTCTCGAGCTCATACGCCAACGTGGAGCAGCACGAGAGTCAGGCAACTACCAGCTGACGTCCGAGCTTCCGAAGCTATGCAGAGCGGCGATAAAGGCGGATCCTAAGGAGAGAAGGGCGGAAGTGTTGGCTGAAGCAGCAGAGGCAGGGTTGAGCATCCGCAATGCCCGCCGGAACTTCGCCAACTTCAAGACCAAGATAACCGCTCTCCGACGTCCTGACGGAACCATCACCTCTTCCAGAAGGACCATGGAGAAAGTCATTCACGACTTCTACTCCGATCTCTTCGATAGCCACGTTCACCTGCCCCCATGCTATCTTCCGCAGGATGGATACGTCGTTCCCTCTGTTCTCCCTTCCGAGATCCGACACGCCATCTCGTCGGTGAAGAAACGTACAGCACCCGGCCCTGACAGGATCAGATCCGAACACTTGAAGAACCTCCCGCCAGCGCTCATCAACACCCTGGCGCGGCTCTTCACACGATACCTGTCGGAGTGCAAGGTTCCATCTCAGTGGAAGACCAGCAAGCCCGTCTTGCTGTACAAGAAGGGAGACGTGCACGACATTGGCAACTATCGCCCGATCTGCCTGCTGTCCGTAGTCTACAAGCTGTTCACTCGAGTCATCCTAAATAGGATCAGCAGAACGCTGGACGAAGGACAGCCACGCGAACAAGCAGGATTTCGGAAAGGATTCAGCACGATCGACCACATACACACCATTACGGAGCTCATCGAAGTGTCGCGACAGTATAAGCTGCTGCTGTGCCTTACGTTCATCGACCTGAAGAAGGCATTCGACTCCGTCGAGACTGAAGCGGTCCTCGAAGCCCTGCTCACTCAGGGCGTTCCTACTCAGTACATCAGAGTCCTTCGAGAGCTGTACAGTGGATTCACGACCAAGATCTCACCATTCTACAACGACGTCGTCGTCGACGTAAGGAGAAACGTTCGGCAAGGGGATACCATATCTCCGAAGCCCTTCAGCGCCACCCTCGAAAACGTCATGCGCGAACTGGAATGGGAAGACATGGGAGTGAAGGTCGACGGCCAGCAGCTGCACCATCTTCGTTTCGCTGACGACATCGTGCTCATAACACCGAGCATCAGCCAGGCGGAGCGAATGCTGGCCATCTTCGACTGTGTATGTCGGAACGTTGGACTGCATCTGAATCTTACGAAGACGATGTTCATGAGGAGCGGACAAGTTTCTGATGCCCCATTCTCGCTCAACGGAACGAACATCTCCGAATGCTCCAGCTACGTGTATCTGGGTTGCGAAGTTAATATGGCCAACGACCTAGCGCCGGAGCTGAGCAGGAGGAAACGAGCGGCTTGGGGAGCTTTCAAGAGCGTCGAAGTCGCGAAGAAGACGAAGAACGTCCGACTCCGTGCCCACCTATTCGACTCTACCGTTCTTCCTGCCCTAACATACGCCTCAGAAACCTGGACCATACGAAAGTAGGATGAACACGCGATCAGCGTCGCGCAGCGTCAGTGGAATCGAGAGAACGATGCTCGGAGTGACACGACTCACGCAAGTGAGAGAAGGCCTCCGGAGTTCCGAGCTTCGCCGACGTTTGAAGATCAGAGACGCTGTCGCGTGGGCCAAGTTGTCGAAAATTAGGTGGACCGGCCACGTAATGCGCTTCGCAGACCCCCGCTGGACGAGAGCCGTTACCGACTGGATTCCGCGGTATGTCAAGAGAAGACCGGGACGCCCACCAACGCGTTGGTCGGACTTCTTCGTGAAAGCCCTGAACAACCGATATGACGCTCTTCGTGTCCTTCGAGCGAGGAGGATGCATTGGACCACTCTGGCACGCGACAGGGACGAATGGAGACGCTGCTGGCGCCCGCTCGAGCAAGTCGATGATCAACGGGACGACAGGTGATACAGGTGATTAGGTCCCCACCCTTGATTGATTTGTCGAGCTGTCTCGGCCGAGGATTGTTCCAATTTGGAGTTAAAATAAAATAAAGTTCGGAATCGCTCCTTCGACATACTTCAATAAGCTGTCCAAGAACAGAAATATAAAACAACTTTAAAGCATAAATTATTTAATCAGATAGAGCGAGAAATTCTGTACAGAAAATAGTATTAAACCTTTCACGACACGCGCGATTTTCGGGTGACTGCCGCGTGGGACAGCGCGCATTTTTCCGCTGATTAATTGAAATATTTTATTTGTATTTGTATTTGTTAAATGCGAAAAACAGTAACGAATGAAGTTTCCTAGGGACAGTTTCGACCGGAGCTATTAGTAGACGCATTGATTAAAATTGTACTATTAAATCTGTGATAAGTTTCCTTGAACTGTTTTTATGATGGTGTCCGACGACATCGTCGGACATTGTCCCACGCGGCAGAAAAAAAGTGTTCGACGACTCGTCGGACAATGTCGTGAAAGGGTTAATGCACAATGCAAGTTGAATTTTTACTTAATAATAGATGAATAAAAATAGTAACACAAAACGCTCAGAACTTTCCAAACAACCTAATATTAAACGCTCCTAATACCGAAATAAGTGCAACTGTAGTGGAGTGAGTTGAAAAATGCTCCATGGATAAAGGGTCTAGAAACAAGGATAATAACTTGCGCTGGAAAAATGTAGATAGCAACCTTCCGTCATCAATGAATTCAATCAGTTACTACTCCGATGTACATCCACAGTGAAAAGATAGCGGTCCCAAAAAGCAAAGAAACAGTGTTGAACTGTCCTAGTGTTGCCTGTTGTAGCTCTTCGCTTAGCTATGTTATATTGCTTTAACAACTAGTTTTAATAATTGTTGTCAGTTGTTTAATTCTTTTCCTTGAAAATACTTTTACGAATATCGCCTTTCATCCTGACATCTTATTTTTTGATAGAAAGATCCTATTATAAAAAAGGGCTGGTCCGTGTGTTTGTGTTTGTGACCTGTGTAAACCAGTAAAACGCGTTGAACATGTGAAGGAGACTCGTACGTACATGTAAAACCTGTCAGAATGACCCTCACGTGCATACGACGAAGACTGGTGGCGAATAGCCCGCTTCGACAAGTAGGTAGGATTGGTGGCGATGTCCGTTCCTCCTCTTGGTGCCACTGGAAACTGCTCGTTTGGTGAGCTAAGCTAAGCACGGACACTCGAATGCAGGCGACAGGCCCTTGTGACAGGCCGGCCTACGAAGACCCATGTCACATCACATGGTGTATGACAGTTCAGGTATTTCGAGATAGTGCTACGGCGTCCGCGGGAGCCGACGCGCACTCGCAAAGCCCGGCGAGTGTGAGAAGTATGCGAGGGTCCCTGATGCAAGGACGGCATCGGGGGGCAACTGAGCTAGTCCGAAAGTCCCGTAGCGTGGGTAAGACTCGCATCGCTACCTGAATGTGGGTATGTTGACGGGCCTCTTATATTAGTTGGCAGAAGCACTGGAGCGAAGACGAGTCGACCTATGTTAGGTACAGAAGACGAGGTGGTCCTGCCGCAAGTCAAGGGACATAGGACGTGGCTTCAAGGCCGTTCTATGTGGAAGTCCCAGGACCACCAGTGGTGTCGGTGTAATCGTCTCCGAACGATTTCGTGACTCGATTGTAAGCGTCGAACGCTTTGACGATCGGTTAATAAAGATCGTTGTCGCCGCTAAGGAGCGACTCTATCATTTCTTCTCTGCGTATGCTCCGCAGACCGGCTGCTCAGAGCAAGCCAAGGATGAGTTTTGGAGCCTACTTGATGAGAAGACAGCAGAGGTACCGTCGAAAGATGTCATCATAGTCGCTGGTGACCTTAATGGTCACGTAGGTGCTACGAAGGACGGTTACAGCTGTCATGGTGGTTTCGGGTACGGGTCACGTAACGCCGATGGTGAGCGTATTCTTGATTATGTGGAATCGCATAACCTCACCATAGTGAACACCGTTTTCCGAAAACGCGACTCCCACCTCATCTCATACTACAGTGGGAGCTCCAAGTCTCAGATAGACTTTGTGCTTGTTAAGGATCGTGACCGGAGTCTTGTCACAGACGCGAAGGTCGTGCCGTATGAGACGGTCGCCCCACAGCATCGACCGCTGATCTGTACTTTGAAGATCGCCCCTCCGAGGCTGAAGCAGGCCGAGCGATGTGGTGCACCAAGAATAAAGTGGTGGCGAATGAGAGAGAAGGAAGCAGCTGTGACTTCTCGCGTGCGATTACCGACAGTCACGACTGTCGACGAAACTTGGAACAAGGCGACCGACGCGATTCGTCAAGCTGCACAGTCAGAACTTGGCATTACGAAGCCTGGGCGACGGAAGGTCAACAAGCAGACATGGCTGTGGACAAACGACGTGAAAGCAAAAGTGCGAGAGAAGAAGTCGCTCTATCACGTGTTTCTCGGCGAAAAGACAGCCGATAACTGGCGGAAGTACCAAGAAGCGAGGAAAGCTGCAAAGAAGGCCGTGGCTGTTGCAAAAGCCACTCATTATGCAGATGTCAACGAGAAACTTGAGTCACGCGATGGCGAGCGGTATCTGTACCGGCTTGCTAAGAATCGCCATCGGCAGACCGAGGACATTGAAAAGTTTTTCGGCATCAATTATGAGAACGGCCATCTTCTTATGGACCGCAAGAAAGCATTGAAGCGATGGCGCGATTACTTTGAGAAAATCTCTAGAATTTCCTCATCCAGCCATCCCTTCAACGGCTCCAACCCACGGCCCCGTTCAAATGATCACCGTGGAGGAGATTGAAGCGGCTTTGAAGAAGATGAGGCCAGGCAAAGCGACCGGGCCCGACGACGTGGCGGCTGACCTGTGGAAGTCAAAGTTTTGGTATCCGGCTGAGTGGTTGGCGAAGTTCTTTAATCAGGTTGTAGCAGAGAAGAAAGTACCTGACTGTTGGAGCCAAAGTACGACGATTCCGATTTGGAAGAAGAAGGGCAGTCCTGCAGACTGCTCCAACTACCGTCCAATTCGTTTGCTTTCGCACAGCATGAAGATCTTTGAGCGAATTGTCGACGGACGAATTCGTGACATCGTCCAGCTTTCCAGCAATCAGTTCGGCTTCGTGGCTGGCTGTGGCACTGCTGATGCCATACACGCCGCCCGCCTCCTGATAGAAAAGCACCGCGAGAAACAGAAGCCAGTGCATATCGCCTTCCTCGACTTAGAGAAGGCCTTTGACCGCGTACAGCGTGAAGTGATATGATACGCCTTGCGACATCATGGAGTTCCCGAAGAGCTCATAGAGTGGGTGCGAATTCTCTACTCTTGTCCAAAGAGTCGAGTTCAAGCTGCAGCCGGAACCTCGATGGAGTTCCCCATCTCTGTCGGGGTACACCAAGGTTCTGCGCTTTCCCCACTCCTTTTTGTTGTCGTGATGGACGCCATTACACGAGATCCTGTCCCCTGGACACTGCTTTATGCTGATGACGTAATGCTAGCTCGCGAAGATAAAGATGAACTGGAGCGAGAGGTGCAAGCTTGGTGTGATCGCTTGGAGCGATTTGGACTCAGATTGAACGTGAAGAAGACCGAATATCTAACGACGGACGTTACTGAGTCCAGCTCCATCAAGGTTAACGGCATCGAGCTCCCACGCACTTCGGTTTTTAAGTACTTGGGATCAGCAGTAGCATTTGATGGCAATCTGATGACTGAAGTGAACTCACGCGTGAGTGCAGCTTGGTCCAAGTGGCGCTCGTTGACTGGCGTGCTCTGCGATAGGAAGATACCAGAGCGCTTGAAGTCGAAAATATATAGAACAGTTGTCCGGCCGGTAGCGATGTACGGTGCTGAATGTTGGCCTGCGATCAAGGAGGTTGAAACGCGCCTCAGCATCATGGAGACGAAGATACTGCGCTGGACGGCTGGAGTCACGCGCATGGACCGCATCCGAAACGAAGCTATTTGGCAGAAGTTCGGTGTCGCGCCGATAGCAGACAAGATGCGCGAAGCTCGCTTACGATGGTACGGCCACGTTCTGCGTGGAAAGGAAGACAGCGTCCGCAAGATAGGCCTTGAGTTGGAAGTGTTAGGAAAGCGGCCTAGAGGACGCCCGAAGCAGCGTTGGTCGGATACGTTACACACGGACATGAAAGTAACTGGCGTCCACCCTGATCAAGCGCATGACCGGGAAAGGTGGCGTCATGACACCAGAATAGCGGACCCCGCTACTAAGCGGGACAGACGCTGAAGAAGAAGAAGAAGAAGAAGAAGAAGACAAGTAGGTAGGATCGTAAGACCCCTATCGATCAATACTATTGATTGTCTGACCGGTATTATTGATTTTCGTCCCGATTCGATCGATTTGGGGGACACGCGGATACGATACGATGGCCGACGAGTGAACTTCATAGAAGGTGGAAGGCTTAGATCGGAGGGCCAATATAGATTGATATTATCGATTCGATACCGACGAATACTATCGTTACCGGTTTTTACCTGATCCGATTCATTGGAGTGGGCGTCACACGGGCCCGAAGGATGTCGGAAGAGATTCACAGTAGGTGGGAGTGCTTGATTATCAGATCATCGATCGATATTATCGATTATACGGTTATGCCACCGCACAAAAAGAGGTATCGAACATCCGATCAATATCGTTTGATTTCATGTATTTTCTCAAAGATTGAACACGTTGATGTGGAAGTTGCACGATCCTATATAATAAGCGAGGAAAGTATGTATGTACCTCTAACGTCGCATGGGGACGGAGGCCACTTTGGACTACAAATCGCATGAATATGAGGATGGTGGACAAGTTTGATAAAAATCTCCTTGAGGACGATACCCTACTATATCCCGCTACCCAATTTAACATTACTTTTTAAGCGCGTTTTGCACTACAATAAGAGAAGAAGGAATAAAGGTGAAAAGAGGAACCATTGTGGTCAACGCGTTGTTTTATCAGGTTTTGGAGCGAGGTTCCCAATCTGACGTTTGACGGCAGGTAAGCCGCTGAACATTTAGTGTCTGTGTAAAGCGCGTGTGTTGTTTTCAAAACAGGTTGACATTGTCTTCGTATATTAATTAAGATTTTGTACGCTGAATTTTTTGCTGCTGTGGAGCAGACGAAGTGAGAGGGCAGCCCTGAGTGGCACCTCCTTTCTAACTAACCCTAGATCAAAAATTCGACTATGTTAAAAGCTAAACTAACCTTTATACAACATCCTACAAAAGGCACAACTGCTATGTCCAATTTAGTGACGCTCATGACTTTCGGCATTAAATATTCAATAAGCTCCTGTGTAGGCCAAAGGGCAAAGTAGATGAATGCAGCGTAGTTAATTACAAATAGTCCGTTTTTATTAAATATTTTTGCATTATCAGCTTTATTGTGCTTCATAAAATATGTATGCCTTATACTTGCAGGCATTGCATAATTTTTTATGAAACGCTGGATACGAACTTTTTATTTTATGTTGTCGAATATTACATCTATGTACTATTAGGGTGTCCCATAATTTTCTGGGCTATTTGAAGCGTGAGTGTTTGGCGCGTTACAAATTCTTTAAACAAGATCCGAACGGGATGTTCTCTTGGCACAACAAGGCGATTCGAATATATTTCGCAATAGCATATCAGTTACCTCTGTCGGCCTACTGCCCGCACTTTGGCAATTTCTTGAAAATGAAATTGACGACTTCCGTAATAGCAACTTGCTTCTTAATCACTTTCGTTCTGGACTGTCTGCGTACGATGCTCACAAAGCTATCGTTGCCTTGTTAGGTCCAGATGTCTGCAGTAAGTCAGTGTGTGAAAATTGGTTCAATCGTTTCTGGAAGGGGATGTACAGCATTTTGCTGCTCAAAGAAGATGTTGCTTTCATTTTAGTTCACGAGTCGGGAGTCGTGCACTACTTGCGTTTACCAGATGAACGGACGATTACAGCAAACTTGTTCATTGAAAAGATGCTAGAAATGGAGCGGAAACTACTTGAGAAGTACCCGAGACTCGGTAATATTCGTGTGTTAATGGATAACGCACAACCACTTCGAGCGAAACGAACGCAAGAGCCGATGAGAAAGGAGCCTATCGAAGTTGTGGCACATCCTGCATATTCACCAGATATCAGCCCTTGTGGATCTGCAGCATTTAGAGGTTTTGCTCCTTTTTCCATTAACAAGCGATGCTCGCAATGTCAAGAGGTTCAGTGCGCAATCGACAACTGGATCGACAGCAGGCCAGCTTCTTTCTGGGAGAATGTAATCAACTCTCTACACAATCGTTAAAGAAAGGTTGTGGCCACAGATTGAGAGTATATCGATTGACTATCCTTTGCCTTTATCTTGTTGTAATAAATTTTAATAAAAATGGTATGAAAGCCCAGAAAATTATGGGACACCCTAATGTACATCTCCAACAACAGTCTTCATGAAAACGAAAAAGTAACCGGTCAGCGGTGCAAAGATATTTTGATAAATTGAAAACAGGTTTAATGATGACAATTTATGCAACAGTTGTACGAGGCAAATAGGAAGAAAAAAATGACAAGAAAAAGAGTATTACTTTCATGGATACCTGCATATTTGAAGATACATGTGGAAGAAGCTGTTGGTATTCATCAGAATCGAGACAAGGAAAACCAGGAAAACTGTCACTATAGCACACTGGCCAAGCATCCGTGAACCGCTAACCACACCGGAAGCAACATATACCCAGCAGAAATTCCACACGACTTCACGCTGAAGTTATTAAACGGCGCATAACTGAGCGTTTAGATTAATACACAAATTTTTATGCTTACCGGAACTATGAGCATACTACACAATGAAAATGTAATGTTTATGGCAGCAGTGCTTGGAATGAAATACCTTGAGGTATTCATATTTAACGGGTGCAAGAAAAATATAAACAGGACGGTTACATTTAACAACACTGCACTTGAATACCCGATCTGTAGCGCAATAAATAGGCCATCTGTAATCATCTGAAACAGTTGCGATTATTACAAGGTTGCTGAGATTATAAAACTGTGTGTTAAAAACTGTGTAAAGAATCAGTGTTGTTTACAATTTTCTTTGCATTCTTAAGTTTAATCAAAGACAGCGTGAAAAGAAGTTGTTATTCAGAACCAAATTTCGTTACGATGCGGTACTCATTAACCCCACAAATCGTAAATTATCATCTGTGGGCAACGACTAAGTTTATAGTGTTTTCCTGAAATATTCCTTCAAAGAGCATGAGATGGAGGAAAATATAAATATTCTCTTAATGCAAGTTTTTTTTTGTACCCATTATCAAACCTTTCCCTAAAATTCCTTTGTTTTACACTAACAAGGAAAGGTTCCCAACTTATGGTGAGCTTTTGCGATGCTATTAGGTTGCTGCATAAGTTCTTGGACATTTGGGGCATGAAATTATTTATTATCACAACATACGAACAACAATATCAAATCAATTGATGTAACCACCTTTTACATCGATTGTCTTTCGCCAACGTGCTGGTAAGTAATGGATGTCTTTTCTCCAAATCGTGGCCGGTTGTGATTCGAAAAATGTGAGCAGTGCCTCCTTGACATCCTCTCGGTTCCTAAATTGCTGGTCGTCCAAATAGCGTTGAAGACTTGAAAACAAATGATAATCAGAAGGAGCGAGATCTGGTGAGTAAGGTGGATGTGGAAGAACGGTCCATCCGCAGTCCGCCAACTCAGCCGCCGTCGCTCTAGCAATATGCGGTCTAGCGTTGTCGCGTTGAAAATACACCTTCACTTGCTCTCCTCGCGTGGTTTGAAGGTTGGCCCTCAACTTCCTCAGTTGGTTGACGCAAACCTCTGCCGTCACTGTTATCCCTTTGTCCAGCAGCTACCAGTATTCTACGCCAAGAACGCTCCACCAAATGCATAACATCACCTTTTTCACGTGAAGCTCGGGTTTCGAAACGTCCTCTGCCTCTCCAGTTGCGTCAACCCACTGTGCACGCCGGTGATGATTAGAGTATCCACTTCTCATCCCAGGTGACAAGGTTGTCCAGCCATCCGTGGTACGTCTGAGGGTAAGGAGAGACAGAGCGACATCGGCTCTGCGATCCATGTCATGTTGTGTCAAGTCGTGAGATACCCAGCGACCCAATTTTTGCACCTTGCCAATTGAATTCAATCCTCGAACGACTGTTGAGTGGCTAACACCAAAAGTGCTTGATAATTCGCGAGTGGTTTGGTATGGGTCCGCTTCCACTCTACTTCGGAGGCCATCCAAATCCAGTGTCATCGGGCGCCCTTCTCGTTCATTATCTTCAACGGAGAATTCACCAACTGCAAACTTCGAGAACCACTGGTACACAGTACTTCGAGCAGAAGCACTCTCGTTGTAAACGTCCTTCAGGCGACGATACTATTCGTTGGCATTGAGGCCAGATTGATGCAGGAATAACATGACGTGCCGAATATACGTCTCAGTTGGGATGAATTGCTTAGCCATAATAGCTGACGTTAACAACGCAGAAGTAAATGTTAGGAAGAGTTTTGTAGCCCTTTCCTTTCTCCATCGATCGATCATTTACGCGTTGATACATGTGAGAAATTTGGCGGGAAAATGCGCTTTCAATTCAGGAGGGATCAAATGTCCGAGAACTTATGCACCAACCTAATATTTTGGCAGGATGTAGGGTCCTGTGAGCGGAGTATAAAATATACCAGGTACCTACTTTCATATATTATATATGGTATAACATATAAAATACACTTATACTTATGAAAGTAGGTAACTGGCTAAAATTTTATACAAAAAAGGGTACCACCCGTGACTTTTCTTTTGATTGCAGATTATAACCCAGACCTACCGACACTTCTGCGCTCCGGTGTTTCGGCCGCGTCATACATGGGTGGCAGCTGGTTACGCTGATGTTCACCCAGGACCTTTCTCTACGCCCACGGATTGCGCGTTCAACAAAGAAGTGGTCATTCCTTTCCATGGAGAAGTTTTTCATCATTGGCTTTTGGTAGAAGCTGCTGGTGACACTCGCTTGTTTTACTTGCTTCACAGTTTTGCATTATAACTGTTAACTAAAAGGGAAATATTAAATATAAGGATTTCAATTTAATAATTTATAAGACTTCTTATTTCCAAATAAGTGATATGGTGCAGATATGAATAGTTGATAAACTTGCACATATGAAGACGCAACTAAACAGCTTTGGTTTGTTGTAAGCATTGATGGTTTAAACTTGCCTCTCGTGATCATGAGAAAGCGTAATAACAGCAAACTGAAACGTGCAAAAATATTGGCAGTACTCGGACTCGAACTGAAAAGCGTGCTCCTACGAGGTGGCACTCCTACCGACTGCGCCATCGAGGCACATCTATTGGGTTGTCGTAGAGGTTGAGAAGTGTTGCACACACGCCTTCACATCTCTTTTTCAGGTCTTCAAAAAAAAGCGTTCAGCAAAAAGCAAAAAGCGTTCATCAAAACTGTGGTCCTATACTCCGCTCACAGGCCCTACATCCTGTCAAATTAGCATCGCAAAAGCTCACCATGAGTTAGGAACATTTTCTTGTTAGATTGTGGTGGTATCAATCAAATCATTATGTTTATAGAACTGTTTGTTAAAATTACCGAAAACGTTTCTTGTAACAAGCGAATACGTGTACATACATACAGCGACTTAAACAGACTACTATTATAGATTTATGTGCTTGTGAAGCGACCTTGAACAGTATCTTAAGTAGGATAACTAGGGTTTTTACGAAAGTTTGTCTAGTGCTTTGTGTTCTGAATTCGTTCCTAACATCTTACTGAATGTAGTCTAATCTGTAACACGAGTGACAGCATCTAAAATCTGAATCACAACGTCTAAATCTCCAGTTCATTTCCTTTGCCTCTGAGTTTACTTTATAATATTTTGGAAACATTAATAACTCATGAACTCTGAAGTATCAAGCATGGAAAAGGGTCTTGCTACGCAGTTTCAAACATTAAAGAAATGTGATCCATCCAATTCTAAGCGCCTTTTCTGATCACGATTAGATTAAGACTACAAACAATTTCGAAGCTCTCTCATAATAACGATACAATGTCTAGCAGTAGCTAGTTTATTGCTGACTAACTGAAGGATCAAATTCTGTTTTTGTTCTTACTATAACTGGTAGTGCAAATCGCAATCGCATCTTTGCAATCACATTATATCACTTGATGGTTGATTGATGGTGGCACTGGGCTTAGATTAATATTTGAAGCTTACTATTCATCTGAGTAGGCAAAACACTGCGTGCGTGCTAGTAACAAACACACAAACACGTGAACCTGTGTGTGAAAATCCCAACATGGTATTTTGAAAATGCCAAAGATTTCACTATATGGAGTGCATAAGGATTCGACTCGATAAATGCAAAGGTGCGCGGGTTAGACGACACACCTGTCATCATTTCTAAATTGCTGCATAGGAAGATTGCACCTGTTGATCAAATTTGATTAACTTCTGAAGCGGCATGTACGCACGTATGAAGGCTAATCAGCCACTGAAGGACAAATATAGAAAGGCCCACGCATCAGCTCTGTGGCCACTTCACTTGGCAGTATTCTTATAAATATGCTATGTAAAATAGAAGTGCAACAATTTTTAAAGAATCAAACCCCGTTGGGTAATTTTCTGTGAATAGATTCATAGCAGGACACTTGCACCTCTGGTATTCAAAATACGATGATGGCTGCGACACCTATAGCTGCCTTTCACGCCAAGTGAGTACGACGGCGTGGAAAACACGATGTTCCTTCCGACCTTGACGTTCAGTCATTCAAGTCTTGATAAGATTACCCATATAACGATCTGATCATATTTAAGTATGTCACATCACCTGAGCTGAGAAGCACAAACACTACACGAAGTTTCATACCAAAGGAGAAAGAACGACAAGGACGTGATAACTCTTAATGCTATTATTTCTATATAAACTCAAGTCAAGAGATAGGGTGTTTGAAAAAAGCCGAATATAATGTCCTAGAATGCGTCGCTATCCACTTCGGACGACTCCTAATGGCACCCAGATTTTAGAGGACCATCGGGTGACTAAACCTAGCTTCCTTCCAACGAACCGTCGCGTTAGCTCCCCGTGGCCATATTCCCGGGAGCGTTCGTAGAAATCGTTCATGGGAAGTGACCGTTACGGGATCTAAAAAATAGCATTCATGAAACACACGGGAACAAAGGGGACGGTCCCATGGCTGACGGGATGCTCCCGTTCTACCCTCACTCGAGCGATCGGGAAGGACGGTCTGCGGTACAATCTGCAGTCTGTTAATATGACGGCATAAATTTGGATCGTGCAAACTCATATTTGGATCAAATTTAAGGAGTCATGTTTGAGACAGGACTGTATGAATAAACATGAGAGGTTGAAAAAGGTCGGTATTTTGGTGTTCCTAACAAAAAAGCGGTAGGATAAAATCTACTATCGCTTCAAATTGGGCCCCTTGGAAAAGTCTCTTTTGTCAGAGTTGTCGCTTTTCCACTTGAACCATTTCGTACAGCTTTCGAACAAAGAGCTCCATCCACTTCACCCCTGCCGTAGGTCTTAGATAACAGCGTCTAAAGCTTCTGATGTCATTGCACGATACATTTATAGAGTATGGATGAGTGGTGCTCTGCAATCTTCAGATTCCATTCCAACTCCGCACCTTATGTTCCAATTCGATAATGTTTTCTACAGGGTGCACCAAAATTATGGCGACAGCACATGCGCAAACAATTTGACCTTTTATTCGGAGCGTCTGCTTTTTTTCGTGCTCTTATTGTTTTTATTGAGTCAATTGGTTTATGCCTACCTCAGTCGAACATAACAATAAGTCGTTTTTCAAAATAGTGAAACGTTCGTGCCACCGTTCTTAAATCATTGAGCTTTACCGTCAAGGCTTCTCGGCACGCTACATCCACCACTGTCTTGGAGTTCATCAAAGTATTATGAATAGGTTCATCAGACGCTAAGAAGACCTGGGAATCGAGGATGATAGATCCGGACGGGAAAGACACGTATCTGTGACAACTACGGACAACATTGGGAAGGTATGTGAACAAATTCGCAGGAAGCCGGCGCTCTCGGTCCGCCGGTTGTCGGGAAAATGGACATCATGGAGACGTCGTTGAGAAGAATCTTCCGTAAACTGGGACTTAAGGCCTACAAGAAGACCCGCGTGCACCCTCCTGGACCTTCAAACAGGAAGAAGGTCTAGCTCACAGAGCAAGAATGCTACAAGACTGGTGCAAAGGCAACTTTCCGCAATTCATCAGCTTCCACAAGTGGCCAACCAACTCTACGGATTTGAATCCGATGGATTACATGGTCTGGCCAGCTCTGGAAGCCAAAGCCTGCGGGAAACCTCACCGCCCCGTGGATCCTTTGAAGGAAGGCGTGGGATGAGCTCAACGCGCCTTACTTGCGTGCCGCCGTCGATGCCTTCCCGAAGCGCCTCAAAGCCTGTATCGACGCCGATGGAGATATCTTCGAATCTCAATGTTGCGTATAGTTTACAATAGACTGATAAACATTATCGCATCGTTGGTTTCTCGAAAGTACCGCATTTTCTCTCTCGGCGAATTGAAAACCTTGTCGCAATAATTTTGGCGCACCCTGTATAAGCATGGTAGCAGTTAGACATTGGTAGCAGTTAGACATAACAGTTAGATCGCCGCAGTGTTTTTAGGCTCTTAAGCTTGGTATTTTAACCAAAAGCTTGTTTAGAAAAGAGTTTTAGGCGGTGATCACGAGTGTAAGGAGCTTGTTCGAAATTACGGAGGATTTTTGAGGTTACATTCGTATGAATCATCAACTTTGCCTATGCTCTGCCTAATAGGGTTATTAGGTAAATAGTAAACTGTTCAGCTGCACATTTTTTTGCATAAACTTATTAATGGTTATTCAACAAAGAACAACAATGACGTTTATCGAAAATAGCCTACAGACTGGATGTTATCAAACTCTTATCTGTGGTCTGCTTCCGGCTGAATTGAGTAGAAATGCTTCAAATGCTATTGCAACGAAGATATGAATCGTTCCAATACCATCAGTCACCTTTTAACGTGGAACATCTCAGATTAAAACACGAAGTCAAAAATTGCTTATAATATCGCTTTACTATTTTTCTAGTAATAATCCTTCATAGTATGAATTGGTTCCTAACCTTTCACTTAATGATTACCGTTCTTGGTTTGAGGTATATAATGTGATTATATAGATTTTGAAGATCATTAATCATTTTTACCATGTTCTGAAGACAAGCGGCTCCCTTTGTGCCTGCTTATGAGACCCACGAAATACGCTCCAAACACTCACGATGGTGCACGTGAGGATTTCTTTACGGCAGGGTTTTCAGCATCGTTGCCTAAGTACCCATTGGTGGGACAAGTGCTAGATACTCAGTGATCGTTTGAAGATAGACGAAAACACTTTAACCACTTTTAGACAAGAATAAAACGCGCTTTTATGACCCTACTTAAGAGCTACACAGCGTATGTGGGAGAACAACACCTCAAATGTGAAAGCAAAAGATTACGGAAGCCAAGCCATCACTACTAGGATTACTACAAAACACCACCGAACAGTCTGACCATCGATAGGAATAGCCGAACTACGTAGCTAGTAATAAGTACCTCATAAATACCTCTTAGCCTCCCATTGGAATTGTGAATTAAAACCAAGTTCTGCTAACCAATCTTACCTGCCCTTTTATTTCCTGTGCCAAATCCACCTTAGACACCACTTCCACTTTCATAGATTGAATCGTAATCACCCTGGAACCGAGAAGACATACAGCCAACCGTTTCCTCCAAAATATTCCGCCTCTTCTTCTAGAGAAGTGACGACAGCACCGCCTTTAAAACGATGCATCAAGCAATCAGTTTATCTTGAAAAAGCAACGACACAGAAATAAGCATTATACTAAACAGGAAAAAGGAAGATTCAAATGTTTAGAGGTAGTTACGTAACCAAAACGGCCAGTGCACCAAATGATGTTACCAATCTGCCTGCGGCAAAAACAGAGCGAAGCTGCACACATCTTCAGCATCCAGTGAAGACTTAGCAGCAATAATTAATAATTTTTATTTAATAATTAATAATAACATTAATAGTAGTACGGTCTCACGCAAAAACAAGGAAAACGCCTGCCTGAGCGCGATTTCACGCCAGTGTAGGCTTCAATGTGATGTCGTGTAGCACTAGGTGGGAGAATTTCCAATGTGCTTGGAAGTTTGAAAAATACATAAGAAGTAGATTAGAAACGATTGTTTATAACATAAATCGGCACTATGATAATTCAGGCGAAGGGCGTGGTCTAGTGGTACGCTAACAAGGAGGCTATCTCAACGGTAGGCCGGAAAGACCCAAATGTTGTATATGGGCAGAATCGCATCTCTCTGGGAAACAACAAAATATTAGGTTGTCCCATAAGTCTTCGCCGTTTTTTTTTTCAACGATTCACTGCAGATTTCGCCAGCGATCTCCTGCACAGCGCTGCATAGCTTTCGAAAGAGAATGATGCTCTATCGGACCATGTATTGCATTTCTTTCTTCATTATGAATTTTGTCAATTTTTAGGTCGTTGAAGTGAAAAGTGAAAAAGTGAAAAAGTAGTCATTTGCGCACTTGTTCTCTCCGCTTAGGTTGGTAATTTTTTGCGCAGTTTTTTGAGCATTTGGGAGACAATGCTCTGTACTACAATAATACGTGTTGTTTCTATTTGCTTATCCGTCCTTTATTGATTTTTAGGCCATCAAATTGGGACGTCCGAAGGAGGATGGTTATTTTTACCTATAGCTCCTGCTCTGTGGTTGGACTTTTTGAGTTGGTGTTATATGTCATTCACTAGAGAATGTCTTGCTCTATAAGAATATGTGTCGCGTTTATTGATTTCTTTTGAATATCAACAAAATGCCAAAAAGAGAAAAATCGTCTTCACCAACAACTCCTTCTCCTTCTTCAGTTGTTGATATTCGACAGAAATCAGCGTGAGCCAATAAACGCGACACAAACTCTTACTGAGCAAGACATCCTCTTCCAAACGACATATAACACCAAGCAAAAAAGTCCAACCACAGAACCGGAGTTTTGGTAAAAATTCGGACAGAAAAGTCGGAATTCCCAATTTTACGGCCTAAAAATCAATAAAGGACAAGTGAGAAAATAGGACCAACACATATTCTTGTAGTACAGAACATTGTCTTCCAAGTGCTATAAAAAACTGCGCAAAAAATTACAAACCTAAGCGGAGAGAACAAGTGCGCAAATGGCTACTTTTTCACTTTTTCTTTTTTCACTTCAACGACCTAAAAATTGACAAATTTCATGATGAAAAAAGAAATGCAATACACGGTCTGATAGGACAAATCATTCTCTTTCGAAAGCTATGCAGCGCTCTGCAAGAGATCGCTGGCGAAATCTGCAGTGAATCGTTGAAAAAAAAACGGCGGGGACTTATGGGACAACCTAATACGAATACCAAATATACAATAACGCGCTGAGCCATCGTTCAGCGCGTTATTGTATATATGGTATTTGTATATATGGTATATATGGTAGTCATAAATCGATCGACGCTGAGTCATAAAATAACAAGGTATAATAAGGAGAAATTCGGGGAAAATTCGTGGGGAAAAATGGGGAGAAATCACGGCGCGAAAATAGCAAAAAATACCCAGACATCTTCGATCTGTTTGGGAACTTTAGCCCTGGGGTAATCGCGGTCGCTGAACACGAGTATGGAGATTGTTTTTGCATTATCGATCACTGTCAATCGATACTGATCAAATTACATGGCGCGAAAATAGCGGAAAACACCCAGACGTTTTCTACGTGCCAGGAGAATTCAGCCCTGGGCAATCGAGGTTACTGAACACGAATCTGAAGTTCATTTTTGAAGTTCATTTTCTGTGGATGTCGTTAAACCGGCTCGAAATTCTGCCATGAGGGTTTACTGGGCACAGCGTCAAAATATTGAAATTGTGCATTTGATGGAAACAACGCTATATTGTGAGGTGATTTATCTTGGAATCTTGCGGAGTGAGGAAATTTGAAGACTTGGTTGTGGACCACCGCAATGTGGTGTTTTACAGAAAAATCATTGGCAGTATAAGGAGCATACCAATGAAGTTCTGCGGCTCACCATTTCCTTCTTCGCATCTCTTGAAGATCGCAACTCCTTGTACAACAGTAGACTATGTTGAGTCAAAGCCACGCAAAGACTAATTTATTGTTGAAGATGGTGAGCTTATGACAAAACATGACTGCTAAACACAACAAATTAACGTTATATTTGACATGATAGTAGGTATACATTTGGTTTAGTGGCAGCAATGGCAGTAAATTCTAAAGGTCACACTGTTAACTTGTTCGAAAAGATATGAACAATTACAACGCTGTAGTGTGTGTTTACATAAACGAGCTTAGTAAAGTGAGGAGATTACCACCGAAGCACACACACATTGAATGGATATAGTTCAGCCATCATTAGTAACGTGTCGACGTATAATTCAACTTCCCGTTTTAAATGCTTTTTAATAATCTCACGTGCAAAACTATATAATTCACATTTATTGGTATTCGCAATGTTGTAGGGTCGCCTTCTTATTACTTGAACGACATTCCATGAGTTACAGTATGCATAAGATAGAGTTCGATAAACAATTGTTAAATCTGCCATCCTCATAGCAACACAGGAAACTGAAAAAGAGATCGGTCGGCGTGTATTGCAAGAATCTGAAATAACGCCTGATAAAGTTTGATGCCAACTATATATCTGCAGTCTATGCTTAAAAAATAAAATGGAATGCACCTACCGAGTTATTTGTGCGATAACAGTAAATCACTGATCACGATACGGGTAGAAAAAATGTATTTGTTGGCCTATCTAAATTAGCAATATTAATAGTTAATTTTTTAAAGGATTTTGCATAAAAATCAGAAACTAGGAAAAAGTCCTTACCTGCAGATGCAAGCGTGTAAAATAGAGAGCACATGTAAGTGAGATACAGGTGCATATTTGGCATAGTACGCAAAAATACTCGCTTTCTTTATTGCAATCTGTTATGACTTTTCTGCGTACTTTATTGGCAAAACCGTGTGAGCCAATGTGTCACTGACCGCATTTCCAGAAATTACTATGAAACCCAGTTTTTTGGCAAAAAAGTTTCGATATTCTTTTAAAAAAAGAATGATAATTAAGGGACTAAATATTGGGTAAGACATCCAGAGAATGTCGCAGAAGTAGACTAATACAGTGTCGGTCGTTGTTCCGGTGAACGTCAAAAAATTCTGCATAAGTGCTGGCGCGTGCAGAAACAGGACAGGGCGCGCAGTCTAAATAACACTTCAAGTTGAACTAAAATGTGAGATCTCACTCCTATCGTGAGTACCTGCATAACTAGTTCATTATTCATTCGACGCTGAAGAGATTTAGTTCGTACGCTAAGTGAAGATTCGTTGAGTTTTTTGTTGATCTCACGTGACCAGTAAATTCCAGCTGTAGCAAGCAGCGGCAGAGTTAGCATGATATCAATAACAAATACGAGCGACAACCAACTCTTTTCCTGCTAAAATGATTTCGAACAATACCTAGACTGTAAGCCGTAATCCGAGTGCAATTCATACAAAATTAAGGGGGAAACAAATCCTCTTACTGCAAGGTCTACTCTTGTTCTGCAATTTGCGATATTACTACTAAGCTGGTGTTTTGTCATTAATTTCTTGTTTTCTTCTCGACATAGAAAAACTTTGTAGATACACATTACAACCAATCACTGTTAATTTTATCGGTTATACGTGCATATCATCACAGTTAAGACATTTTCATGATTACATTACCGCTCCAGTCTTTTTGTTTTTGGGCGGAATAAGTGCCAAAAACCGCCGTTTTCCCATAACTCAAATCAAAGTGGTCTATTTATCAAATATTGTTGCCATCCGAATCCAATGTGGGTGATCTATCCAGTAATGTTGAAATCATCCAATGATTGTACAGGGTGCGCCAAAATTATGACGACAAGGTATTCAATTCGCCGAAAGAGAAAATACGGTACTTTCGAGAAACCAACGATGTGATAATGTTTATCAGTCTATTGTAAACTATGCGCAACATTGAGCTTCGAAGATATCTCCATCGGCATCGATATAGACTTTGAGACGCTTCGGGAAGACATCGACGGCGGAACGCAAGTAAGGCGCGTTGAGCTCATACCACGCCTTTCTTCAAAGGATCCACGGGGCGGTGAGGTTTCCCGCAGGATTTGGCTTCCAGAGCTGGCCAGATCGTGTAATCCATCGGATTCAAATCCGGAGAGTTGGCTGGAAGCTGATGAAGTGCGGAAAGTTGCCTTCGCACCAGTCTTGCAGCATTCTTGCTCTGTGAGCTGGAACTCCGTCCTGTTGAAAGATGCAGAAGGGTGCACGTGGTCTTCTTGTAGGCCTTAAGACCCAGCTTACAGATGATTCTTCTCAACGACGTCTCCATGATGTCCATTTTTCCCGACAACTGGTGGACCGAGCACGCCGGCTTCCTGCGTTTTCGTTCACGTACCTTCCTAATGTTGTCCGTAGCTGTAACCGATACGTGTCTTTCCCGTCCGGATCTTTCATCCTCGGTTCCCAGGTCTTCTTAGCGTTTGATGGACCTATTCATAATACTCTGATGGACTCCAAGACGGTGGTGAATGTAGCGTGCCGAGAAGCCTTGACGGAAAAACTCAATGATTTAAGAACGGTGGCACGAACACTTCACTATCTTGAAAAACGACTTGTTATGTTTGGCTGAGGTAAGCATGAACTAATTGACTCAATAAAAACAATAAGAGCACGAAAAAAAGCAGACGCTCCGAATAAAAGGTCAAATTGTTTGCGCATGTGCTGTCGCCATAATTTTGGCGCACCCTGTAGAGACAGTTTTGGTGACCTATAAATCCTGACGGCGACGACGCTTCTGAAATCGCTCGACGTAGTCACGCCGAAGAGATGCGAAAAGTGGGGTTTTTTGCGCCTATCCCTCCCAATAACCGAAAGACAGGAGCGGTGTTGTGTCTTGTGTTATTGTCTTTTTAACTAAAAAATCTTTAACTTGCTAAACCTAACACGAAGCTTAAGCAGTCAAGAAGTTGAACAATTTTCTTGTGAAAATAAACTAGCCTTTAAGCAACCTCCCAGAAAAGGCGCAGAAGACAGATCCATCTTTAGTTGATCCGACATTGAGATGGCTATGTAACGAATCATGTCATCATTTGGCCAGATGGCGAAGTAAATATAGCAACAGTAATTCAGGACAATTATACAATTCACCAATGCCATAACAATTAGTCCTCGAACGGAAGTGAAGAAAGCGAAATGCTTTTGCCTAAAGGTTGAACATTTTGAGAAAAAGTTGTACATACACCTAATTTCGAAAAGTGTTTTACAATTGTCTTATGTCTTGTAAATTTTTTGCAGCTTACATCTTTTTAGTAAACGTTTATTTTTGATATTTGCTAGCGCTGAATTTTTCAGTTCTATCTATGGATATACAAGTGCCGTGACACACCTAACAGAGCGTCTTGCACTTGCACGCTTTGCAAAGTGGTTCTATGCGATTAGCTTTTTACATGCGAAATAACTGTAGCCCTATAAAACTTTATCCGCGGTACAGTCAACAGCAGTGTTTTTTTAGAGCTTTTTCGTGCCAAACTTTTTAAAACAAGGATTTTGTTGAGAACCCTATGCTTGTTGTTGATCTTTGATTCAATGGGAGCCAAATTCTGAGATTAACCTTCAGCATAAGGGTACTCTTTGTGAAAACACCGAGTCTCTTCTTGGCTTCCTTAAACAGCTCGGTCACCCGAAGCTTAAGTGCGCTGCTGTACTTACTAGGGAAGGGTTTCGACCTCCCATGGAACTTCAAGTTGAGACCAGGATCATTACGAAGAGATCGGAATGCTGATTACGAATATGGGTGTCAAAATTGCGAAATGAAATTCCTGAGCGAGTTTTGGCCTCCGAAATCGCGGGCCTCACCACAGAGTGGTGAGTCATCGGGGCTCGTAAAAAAAGGCCGCCAGCTGCGGCGGGGCGCATGAATAGTGCTCGTAGGTGTGACGCCGTTGGTTCGGTTCCCATCGCTGCCGGTTTTTTGCAAGTCATATTTTATCTTCGAAATGACTTTTTGTTGTTCTGAATTATGACACGTGTTTGATTAAATAGCCGGGAAAACTACCATACACGTTTGTAAAAATGCTCGAAGGCAAAAAATTGCTATGGTGACATTTTATGTACCACTTTGTACAAGTAGATTCCAAATCATATATTGAACAACTAGAGGTGTTTCTAACAACCTTGGCCAGGAGCTACATACACGCAAGCGTTTTTTCGTACGTGTATGGTAATTTTCTGGGGTATTTAATCAAACACATGTTATAATTAGGAACAAAAGGTCATTTCGAAGGTAGATTACAATTTGCAAAAAAACAGGCAGCAATAGGAGCTGAAACAACGACGTCGCACCTGACGAGCGGGAGCACTACCCCTGCGCTGCCGCCGTAGCTGGCGTCTCCTTCTTACGGAGCACCAATGACTCACCACTCTCGCGCTACGTGTGCCGCCCAGCCAGCCTGTGGTGAGGCCTCCCGATTTCGGCAGGCCATAACTCGCTTGGGAACTTCACTCTGCGATTTTGATACCCATATTCGTAATAGCATTCTCCGTAACGTAGGCAAGACCCGCGTAGCAACGTTGAATGTGGGTACGTTGATGGGCCGTTCGTGCGAGTTGGTAGAAGCACTGGAGCGAAGAAAGATAGATTTCTGTGCGGTGCAGGAGACGAGGTGGCCCTGCAGCAAGTCAAGGGACATAGGACGTGGCTTCAAGGCCGTTCTATGTGGAAGTCCCAGGACCACCAGTGGTGTCGGTGTGATCGTCTCCGAGGGTTTCCGTGACGCGATTGCAAGCGTAGAACGTTTCGATGACCGCTTGATGAAGATTGTTGTCGCCGTAGAAGAGCGACGATGCCATTTCTTTTCTGCGTATGCTCCGCAGACAGGCTGTTCCGAGCAAACCAAGGACTAGTTCTGGTCCCTGCTTGATGAGAAGACAGCGGAAGTACCGTCACAAGATATGGTTGTTGTGGCAGGTGACCTTAATGGTCACGTCGGAGCAACGAAAGACGGCTACAACTGTCATGGTGGTTTTGGATATGGGTTGCGCAACGCCGATGGTGAGCGTATACTTGAGTATGCAGACTCACATGACCTCACCATCGTGAACACCAAATTTCGAAAGCGTGACTCCCACCTCATCTCGTTTTATAGCGGGAATGCTAAAACGCAGATTGACTATGTCCTTGTTAGGCGTCGCGACCAAGGCCTTGTCACAGACGCGAAGACCGTGCCGTATGAGACGGTTGCCACGCAACACTGTCCACTGATCTGCTCGCTGAAGATCACACCTTCGAGGTGTAAACATGTCGAGCGATGTGGGACGGCTAGAATCAAATGGTGGCGACTGAAAGAGAAGGAAGCGGCAGTTATTTCTCGCATACGGTTGCCGACAGTGACAACTGTCGACGAAACCTGGAAGGACGCTACCGATGCGATAACTCGGGCTGCACGCCTTGAACTCGGCACAACGAAGCCTGGACGACGCTGGGTCGACAAGCAGGCATGGCTGTAGACTGATGATCTCAGAGAGAAAGTCCAAGAAAAGAAACGGCTCTATCACGTATTTATCGGTGATAAAACAGTCCATAATTGGCGGAACTATCGAGAAGCAAAGAAAGCGGCAAAGAAGGCAGTGGCCGCTGCTAAAGCCGCATACTACGCTGATGTCAGCAAAAAATTGGAAACGCGCGATGATGAGCGTTATATTTACCGACTCGCCAAAGCTCGCTGTCGCCAAGCAGAAGACATTCAGAAGTTCTTTGGCATTAACGACGAGAGCGGTCATCTTCTGAAGGATCGTAAGAGGGCTGTGAAGCGATGGCACGACTACTTCGAGGAAATCTCGAATGTAGAATTTGAACATCCTGCTGTTCCTTTTGCATCACCTGTATACGGTCCCGTTCAGAAGATCACAGTGAGCGAAACTGAAGCAGCCCTGAGGAAGATGAAGTCAGGCAAAGCCACTGGTCCCGATGACCTGTCAGCTGACCTGTGGAAGTCGAAGGGCTGGTGCCCTGCTGACTGGCTGACTGCGTTTTTCAATCAGGTTGTTGCTGAGAAGAAAGTGCCTGAGGGTTGGCAGCAAAGCACGACCATCCCGATTTGGAAGAAGAGGGGCAGTCCTGCAGACTGCGCCAGTTACCGTCCAATTCGTCTTCTTTCGCACACATGAAAATCTTTGAGCGAATTGTCGACGGACGTATCCGGGATGTCGTACAGCTTTCCACGAATCAGTGTGGTTTCGTATCTGGCTGTGGCACCGTTGATGCCATTCACGCCGTTCGTCTTCTGCTAGAGAAGCACCGCGAGAAACGGAAACCGGTGCATTTTGCCTTCCTGGACTTGGAGAAGGCCTTCGACCGCGTTCCGCGAGATGTTATATGGTACGCGTTGCGACAACATGGTATCCCTGAAGAGCTTATTGAGTAGGTGCGCATTCTATACTCTTTGCAAAAGGAGTCGAGTGCGAGCGCCAGCGGGCACCTCGATGGAGTTTCCCATCTCTGTAGGGGTGCATCAGGGATCTGCGCTATCCCCACTGCTCTTCGTGGTCGTGATGGATGCAATCTCACGAGATCTCCAAATGGCGGCACCTTGGACGCTGCTGTATGCTGACGACGTCATGCTTGCATGTGAAGACAAAACCGAACTCGAGCGACAGGCCCAGGCGTGGTGCGATCGTTTGGCATTGTTCGGTCTCAAGCTAAACGTCAAAAAGAAGGAATACTTGACGACGGATGTGAATGAGCACGGATCTATTAAGATCGATGGTACTGAGCTCTCACGAGTGACATCTTTCAAGTATCTTGGGTCAACAGTCACGTCCGATGGCGGCTTAAAGATGGAGGTGAAGGCTCGTGTGAGTGCAGCCTGGTCCAAATGGCGCTCGCTGACTGGGGTGCTCTGCGACAGGACAATACCTGAGCACCTCAAATCGAAGGTTTATAGAACAGTAGTCCGCCCAGTAGCGACGTACGGTGCTGAGTGCTGGCCCGTGACGAAGGAAGTTGAAAGCCGCCTCAGTGTAATGGAGACGAAGATGCTACGGTGGACGGCTGGAGTTACGCGTTTGGACCGCGTTCGTAACGACACCATACGACAGAGGTTCGGTGTCGCCCCGATATCCGAGAAGCTGCGCGAAGCTCGTCTTCGATGGTACGGCCACGTCCTTCACGCTAACGACGACACCGTGTGTAAGATTGGTCTGAATCTTGTGGCCCCTGGAAAGCGGCCCAGAGGACGCCCGAAGCAACGTTGGCTAGATACGTTGCGCTTGGACTTAGAGATGGCTGGTGTGCACCCTGATCAAGCATTTGATCGGGAGAATTGGTGTCACCACACCAGAAGAGCGGACCCCGCCACCAAGCGGGACAGACGCTAATGAAAATGATGATGATGATGATGATTCGTAATCTGCATTCCGAGCTCTTCGTAATGGTCCTGGTCTAAAATTGAAGTCCTATGGGAGGTCGAAACCCTTCCCTAGTTAAAAGAAAATGTCCTGCCGTTTGAGCTGGTTCTTCTGTACTTCCATGGTCTCCCATGGTTCCGAGGTTGTTCGGCACGAGCTATTCATCATAGGTGTTTGAGAGCAACCATCTTTTCAAATACAATATTTATTTATTCACTGTCAATGGTTAAAAACTTGTTCCACCTCATGTTTCTCAACTTGGCCGCTCGAGATTGCTCCTTGGAAATATTCGTAGAAAACTTCAACATGAATATATAAATAAATAATAAATAATAAATAATAAATAATAAATAATAAATAAATAGGCCTGGCAAATAAAGATCCACCGTAACAACCTCGAGCGGCACAAGCAAAAATATTGATAAATAAGTAATATTTCTAGGTTTCCCATGAAAGCCTTGCATTTGTTTGGTTCTGATTTGTGTTGGTTTTTTGTCTCGCCTATATTTAGCTTCACATCTATAAGTGATTTCTGCAATTCTTGTTTCTATTGTTTCGGAGTTGTTGGTTCTTACAAAGTAAGTCAAGTATAAGAGCCTGCGCATACATCGGAGCTAATGTGAAACGTGTAAAGAATTTTGAAAGATACCTGCATATTTGAAGATACGTGAAGAAGAAACTATTGGTGCCGGTCAAAATTGAAGCAAGAAATACAAGAGAAGTTATCATCAGAATACACTGCCCGATAACCCAGGAATCGCTCACTACACCAGTGGCCACGAGTATCCAACAGAAATTCCACGCTACCGCACGCTGTAATTGCTGTGCCACATCTCTTGTCATGAGTTCTGATGAACACAACGGACCTACCGGTCCTGCGAGCATACCGAATACTGTGAAGACAAGATTTTGTGTAGCGATAATTGGAATAAAAACTTTGACTTGTTCATTTTCAATGGACAAAGAGAAAATGCAAGCCAAAGTAGAACATTTAATAGTATTGCAACAATATATCCGGCTTGTAGCACAATGAACAAGCCGTCTACAATCATTTGAAAAGTTCTCACCTAAAAATTTACATGTGTAAGCGATTGAAAAACGGATATTTCTTTTCAGGAAAAGCGGGAGTTCTATAACAAGAAAAGGTTCCCAACTCATGGTGAGCTTTTGCATGCTATTTTGGCAGGATGTAGGGCCCTGCGAGTGGAGTCCAGAACCTCAGTTAGTTTTTGCTGAACGTTTCTTTAAAGACCTGAAAAGGAGGTCTGAAAGCGTGCGCGCAACTATTATCAACCCCTACGACACCCAACGAAATGTGCCTCGGTGGCGCAGCCGTTAACACTGCCGCCTTGTAGGAGCACACCGGCGGACTCTTCTGGTTCGAGTACGAGGGCTGCCCTTACTTCTGCACGTATTAGTTTGTTGTTATTACACTTTCTAATGATCTTAGGAGCCAATTTTAGACCGCCAATGCTTACAACAAACCAAGGCTCTCTACATATTCGCGCCTTCATATGTGCTAGATTTTCAACTATGCATATCCGTATCACCACCATATCATACCGTATCACCAACGATGCTGTAATTGCAGACAAATACGCTCATCTTGCTGATGAGCATTATGAACCTGGGCCATATCGGTACATAAGTGCACTAAAAATATCGTTCTCACCTGAACGTATTGTCGGCCGACTACATACATACTTTCCATCTTCACACCGGATTTCACTTCTCCGACAAGAAATAGACTGCGCTGCGGATGCCATAAAAGGACTCGTCCTAGACTCCATTTATTGAGATATATCAACTGTCAGGAAGAAGAGGCGGTACAGGTTAGAGGTAGCAGGTTAGAGGCCATCCGGAATATGTTACATGCAGCCGAGATGGTTTATTGAAAGTAGGTAACTGGGATAAAATATTACATAAAAAGGGTACCACCCGTGACTTTTCTTTTGATTGCAGATTATAAGCCAGCCCACCGACAGTTCTGCGCTATGGTGTTTCGGCCGTGTCTGTCATACGTGTGGGTGGCAGCTGATTACGTTGATGTTCACCCGGGACACCTTTACACCCACAGATTACACGGTCAACGAAGAAGAAGTGGTCAGTACTTCCCAGGAAGAAGATTGTTCCTCACTGGCTCCTGTAAGGTGCTGCTGGTGTGACAAGCGCTTGTCTTTTACTTGGTTCAGTTTTGTACCCTAGCTGTTGACTAAAAGGGAAATAGTAATATAGGATATTAGTAATATATATATGACTTAGTTTAGTAATATATAAGACTACTTTAATTTAGTAATATATAACACTATTCATGTCCAGAGAAATGATATGGTGCAGATATGAATAGTTGAACAACTAGCACATATGAAGGAGCGAATAGACAGCCTTGGTTTGTTGTAAGCATTGATGGTCTAAAATTGCCTCCTGTGATCAAGAGCAAGCGTAGTGACAAACTAACAACAAACTAATACGCGCAAAAATGAGGGCAGCACTCGGACTCGAACTGAAAAGATCGACGGTGTGCTCCTCCTACGAGGCGGCAGTGTTACCGGCTGCCACCGAGGCACTCCTCGTTGGGTGTCGTAGGGGTTGATAATAGTTGCGTGCACGCTTTCGGACCTCCTTTTCAGGTCTTTAAAGAAGCGTTCAGCAAAAACTAACTGAGGTTCCGGACTCCACTCACAGGGTCCTACATCCTGCCAAAATAGCATTGCAAAAGCTCACCATGAGTTGGAAACTTTTCCTTGTAAGGCTCGTTCTTTTCAGAGCACAATAGTGGCGACAAGGCGTGAAAATCTGCTGGACTTAAATGAAGGAAAAATGAGCTAGCAGACATAATAAGTTAATAACAAGCAGTGAAATAACTCAATTATCTTTTATGTGTGCACTGTTTTTCAATTACAAATGCAAAGCTAGACAAACTAGGTTATGTTGGACAAAAATATGGCTAGTGGAATCATTGCGAGTAGCGTGCGTGGGAAAGGAAATCTACCCTCGCTCTCAAGGCATAATTGTTTACAAGGAAAACCATCTGAAGCGAATAATCGGAGGATAATTAGAGGACTGTCCTTACTGTTTTGACAAAGGTATATTCTGCTGGTTGTTCAAGCTGTAGCACAGACGGACAGAAGCGAAGCAGGAACGCGGAAGCGACGTTTATTTTCTAATATTTCACCTACAGCACTAGAGATTGAATTGCTTATAAGGACATATCCAAAAGCCGCAACCGTCGAATGACCATATCTGAAAACATCTAGTCGACTGTTGACTTGAAAACATAAAAATGGCCAATATATCATGCGAAAGCAGTTTGTTTTCCCCAGACAAGCAGCTAGAATGCTGTTCCTGCTATGTAATCTTTTAGCATGATTGATTATTGCTGCTCAAATATGAAGCGTGAGCTTTGCAACATGCTGAAAAAAAGAATGTTTTAAACTCACGTTTATCCATATTAGATCCCTTTTCTGGACTCCACCGAATATAAGCGGAAAATTTGCTGGTTGTGCTTGATCCAATGAATTTTTCCTTTCCTCTACCAAGCCTATAATAACAGCACCCTGATGCGCTCATGTTTCACGTTCCTGAAATACTTTGTCACTTACCCGAGTCTATGACCTTGTTCGCGTTGTTTCTGAAAAAATGCGCCTTTCCCCAAAAGTCCCTGCACTTACACTGAGTCATTCGGTTACGGTAGAGTGCGAATCAGTCAGCTCCGTCTTATCAAGTTGTAAAATATGTGAAATCTTCGTCATCTTCATCAGCAAGAGCAAGAAAATCGTTTCAGGAATCATTACGGAGACGGTTTCAAACAAGTAGTGCAACAAAAATTGGCAAAATCGGTTATGCTGAGCCATGATCTTGCTTAGAGTTTGCTGGTAATATTTTCCAAAGTTGTAGTTTAGAGTGCCAACCAAGAGCATCCATTCGGATCTACGGAGAAAATGCCCGAATCTCACGGCGCGCGTTGCGTGCGGAGAAAATGCCCGCAACCAAGGGAGAAAATGCGGGCGGCCAGGGGACAAAAATCCCGGGTTGACGAGAAGAATCTATAGCACACCATTATGGTGAATAGCAAAAGCGCCGAAATAAAGAAAACAACTTTGAGCGGTAAACAACACTTAGGAAACTAAGAAAGGTTTGAAACTGTGGAAAAAACCGTACATTAGGGAAGCCTTAACGGGACGTATCGTTATTATTATAAAATGGTCTACTTCCGCAACGTTTCATTCCTACCAAAGCTCTAATAAGAAGTTGATCGCAAAATTTCATATTCGAAAAACACTCTATATTTCAAGAAAGTGCCTTGAAAGATTTTTGGCGAGGTGGTGCACCGTAGGTTCCGGCCATTTTAATAACGTTTTGGTAAAACCTATGTTGCAACTAACCATTGCCCGCGACTAGTGGAGAAAATTCCCGGGTTGAAGAGAAGAATCCTTTATTCAGATATGTGGAAATTTCAGAAAAACAGCAACAAAGCGAAGCAAAACAGAAGTCTAAGAAAACTTACATACTGAGAAAACTTTAATAAAAAAGCACAACAAGTGTTTACGATACCAGCAGTGTATCAAATGAAAATCACTTGAAAAGCAATGAATGTTCAAATATCTATGTTCAAATCCTGTTTTAGCAAAAAAGGAAATGATTGGTCAAAAATGTAGACTTCATCAGAAAGACTCAGCGAAACCTCAGTAAAACCTAAAAACAATTTTGTAAATAATTTCCCAAACAAGTTCTGCCATTTTCATTTTCTACTTCTAATGACTTTGAAGTACATGTACCTTACTGTTCACTCAATGTAGCGTTCATGTGGCTCAAAAACAAACTCAAAAATTGAGGTGGCCTACAGTTCCGCAGCTCAATGCTTCGAAAAGTAATTCTAAGTTAAAAGGTTCCGTTGATGTGCTTATCTTCTAGTTTTACGTGCTAGAAATTGAGATCTGAGCGAAAACGCTTCTTTTGCTCCTTTGGGTGTTTTCAAGTGTTTTTTTCACATAAAACACTGTTTGTACTAATCTAACCGTTGAGCGTGCCTGTTGTAACGAGAATATTTCCTCATATTCTCCAAAGCTTCTCTATCACGGTAAGGCCATCAAGTCTGCTAGGGAATCCAAATGATGGTGCCACAGTTTCAGTTGCCACGCACACGATTTCTCATGCCCTTTACTCGACGCCATGAGAAAATACCGTATCCCTGTCCACGTGATTACCCTGTCCATGTGTTTTGTTGTTGTGGTTGTTGTAGTGTATCTTATCGAAAACCGTTCATTGGCCGCACATATTTTCTCCTCTGGCTGCGGGCACTTTCTCCCCTGGTTGCGGGCATTTTCTCTCGTAATGATCCATTCGCTATTAACCAGTAGTCGCTATTTGCAATTTGTAGTAACGTAGCTATAGTAGCTTTAAATGCAACATCTACTAACAATAAGAGGAGGATAATAAGGATATACCTTCAGTGGTCTCACATGAAACCTAAATAAGAAAAAATTACTGGATACGCTGATATGCTTCCTTTGCTATTAAAACGTTCTTCAAAAACAAACAGCTTGGAAGGGTAAGGGTACAAATCATGGAAATTCAAATCCAATTTCGAATTCAAAATGCTACACTGGCTATATGTGAGTGTCCGAATCTTCACGTATTCACATTCTCTGTTTGAGAAAAAAAACTAGAAATAGTAATTTACTACCTAGTAACAGTTTTTTTGTTGTTGAAAGAAATTGACTCTTGAGGCAGAAGAGTAAAACGAAATAAATGTGTGTAGTTCGAAACATTTATGTTTTACTTAACTCCTTTTACATGGTTTTACTGCTCAAAAAAGGACCTAGCTGCTGGTATATAAATGTTGTGCCATACGAGGTATTTAGGTGGACTTCTTTATTCAGCAGGACCTGACCTTTCGACATTCCGTCGGGGTTTGAATATGGTGTGAAGGTTAGCCTCTACCTCTTCAAAGTCCTCAGCTACTCTAGCATTTTGACCTGCATCTACAACTATCTCGAAGAGATCAAACGAGAGAGTCGAACTCACCAAGGTCCACCGTTGGGGCATATGCTCGCCCTGTTCGAGATGTCCAGTAGGGGCGAATGAACCAAACTGTGCGGATTCGCACTCTAATAATTCTACTGTTCATAATGAGGCGCAAACATCAAAATGTTGCTTGTTACAGCTCGGTTGTTCACTGCTGGGTTTCTTGTAAAAACCCAGAATGCTTCTAAGATATTTCGTGCTGAGATGTTGCTTTCAATGGCCAATCTCGCAGATTTCACCAAATAATCGTTCCCGTTATGTGCATCAAGAGATCTTCCAGTTTTCCCAATATATTTTGCGTTACAGCTCAAGCACTTGATTTGATAAATTGCTCATATCTTTGTGCAACCTCCTAAAGTACCGTTTGGGCAAATAATGAAGCTCTCCGGTACACACTGCTTGTCATAGAGTCGATTTCGCACATGCTGCCTTCTGGTGTCGTACCAGGAACATTCACCAAGACAACGTCGTCCTGCAGCTGTGGAGTAACCAGAACTCCCGAAAATCAGCAGTAACTCTGTCGGAGATGAAGGGAAGAACGAGAGATATCTTTTCCACATGGGGTCCACCTCGTTTATTATTGAGATCTTCGTTGGTGACCTGATACTGCATAGCCATTTGAGGCAGCTATATTTGCAGCTAGTTGCAATGATTGTTGTCGCTCATTCGGTCCTGTACCCACCCTCACTGCCGTTCAGAACATTTTGATTGCAACAGGTGTCTTCGCAGAAGTTGGACGCGCGGGCATGGCGTGAAACAGGATGCTCTTAGAGCTTGGTTTTCGGTACCATTTCACGATAAGTTCCGCGGTGAACATTCTGATCTGCAGGTTGAGATAAGCGAGCCAACCACTATTCGGTGTCTGCCAAGTGAGTCTAATGTACTGAGATTGTTCGTGTAGTAACCTGAAACACCTATCCGTTTCGGGCAGTGTCGATGTTACGATGCAGCAATCATCTATGTATCTGCAGTACATTAACCGTTGGCGCTCAAGTACCAGCTGCCCAATCTTACCTCCAAAGCAGACGGCGAGAACCGGCAAAATCGTTGACCCATGCATCGTAGACCATTTAAAGGTAATTGTATTGCGCAATCATTCCTTGACGAGGGTCACGATGTGTATTTTCGTGAGTCCAAAGGTGTTCAGGAGGTGAGGTGTCTGCAGGCATCGACAAGTGGGTTTTCGGGTAGGTGACCCTTGACACTAGTCGAAACGCACAAACTTTTCCAGAAGAACAATTTCCTGGTTTCTTAATGACATTGTGAGCCTTTTTTTGACTAAAGTCTCGTCCCATCTGATCTGTCAGTGCGAACAAATTCCTGAATTATCATAACTCCCGCTTTGGTGAGAGTTGCGTAATAGATTAACATGTCAGGAGAGTCGCGCTGAGTCTCGTCTCCACATCCTCGGTTGCGGGTCAGCACTCAGAATGACACATTTCCCGCGTGTCGAAGGCCTAGTAGATTTTCGATTTAAAGTGTTCTCATATCGTTCTGTCTTATTGCGCTTGTCCTTGAGTAGCAGCTTGACCATGTCACACCGATGCCTGTGGAGTTAGGTCAGGCCTCAACGTCGGGCTACCTTTAGAAACAATTGGCGGATTAAGATTCCTAAAATTCTTCGCTCGTATCAGTGCAGTGCTTAAGTGTTCCGTTTTTTTACATTTAGTATAAGCTCGAACAATGCAAAGCGGTAAGAACAAGCTTGCGCTTGTTGCTCAAGATCGACTTCGCCTTCATTGACTAACAAGACTTCATCGGCATACAGCATCGTTCAAAGTTTCAGTTTTCGAAGCTCTCGCGAAATTACGTATGAAAGATGTGAGGCAGCAAAGCCTTGATAAACACCGGCTGAGATAAAAACACCGTCGATATGCCGATTGGCACTCGCACTTAAATCAATGGGAAAGAGCATAGAATACGGATCACCCTAAGCTCTTCGAGAATACCGTCGTTGCAAATCGTGTATAGCCTCTCATAGTACACGAGCGAATACTTTCTGTTCTCATTAATCGAGAAAAGCAAGATGCAACGGCTTTTGTCCTTGCGATGCTTTTATTTTTTGATTTTCACACTGGAAGAAAGCAGTGGGATTGGCAATCTGTGAACTGCACAGTACTGTCTATCTTGTTCCTTGTTGGAATAATTGTGTTTTGTTTTCGTCTTCGAAACATTTGGAGACAATTATCATGACACCTCTGAGAGTCTCAAGACTTCTGCCTAGAATGGTTGCAATACATGTCCCTCCCAATGAAATTGTACCTAGCAATGGATCTGAAAGTAATTACGACACACTGAAGCTCGGCTCATTATAAATTTAACTGTGTTGTGTTCTTTTTAGTGACCTTCTCAAGATAATTTCTAATAATGTTCTAGATCAAACTTGCGTGCATGCCTAATCATTTCTACGTCTCAGGGCACCAGTGCCTTGTACTGTATAATAGGAAGATGAGATATGGAAAAAAGAAACCAAGATCGTTATTAAATTATTAGCAGTCAAGCGGCCTAGCGGCTACAATGCCCTGGACTTGGTGTACAAGATTTGGGGAGGGGGAGAAAAATTGCATAGAGCGCTCTTCAAATTGTTAAGTACAAAAGCCTTTCTTTTTTCGTAAACAATCAGTGGTCATTGTTCAACTCAATCATCTAAAAAATGTGCGGATGCTTCCTACGTTTCGACAAAACTTTTTCACTCTAAGCCAGTGTGAAGTAGACGAATATGCAAAAATTCACTGTGACTGCGGCGAACGTGGCCGCAAGCGCAACGACTGTGTGAACTCTTTTATTCCAGCTTCATTCAACCAGAGAAAGGATTCTATTGAAGGGTTAGTTGAAGCCGAAGATGGGAATATTATCCATTTTGAAGAATTTAGGATTGAATGTTCTGTCTCAGAATGTTCTGTCTCATTTAGGCCCTTGAAGAAGGCGATTTTGCCGAAACGTCGGCCAATAAACGGATTTCCCAATCTCGAGTGGCTAACCATTATCAACAAACAACAAACACCGATGCCGAGATTCAATGATAGTCGGACCTGGAGAATTTAGGATTCTGTGGCAAAAACTGGCGTCATTTCAAGTTCAGCTTTTTTCACAATATCATACACACAGACGATTTGCTGAAATATATATATATATATATATATATGTGTTTTTAATAGCAAAGAATTTTTCGAATAATAGGGTGTTATTTTCCAGCTCCTGCACATCGCAAAGATTGTAAACATTTATAACAACGTTCCTTTAGTATGTTGATACAAAGATTGTAAACATTTATAACAACGTTCATTTAGTATGTCAACATTTAGTATGTTAGTAAGTTATCACAGATCTTTTCGACGAACTATTTAATGCTTTGCCTTCGTGATTGCATCATAGAACTGAACAACCAACTGCATGATTTACATGCGATTAAGAAAACATACATCGATGCCTAGTTTTTTGACCAGGAAATTTCGGTATTCTCTTAAAAACACCATTGTGATTAAAGGACTAAATATTGGATAACACATCCAGAGAACACCGCAGCAGTTCACTACGACTGTACCAGTGGTCGCTCCAGTAAAAACCATAAGGTACTGCACCATTGCGGGTGTGTGAAGGAACAGAGTGGGACATGCAGTCTTAAACGTTTCAAATCGAAAGGAGAAAAAACTAGACACAAACTGAAACAATGTCAATAATTACCTGAATTACAAGCAGGTTATTCATTTGTCGCTGCATAGATCTGGTGCGCATGCTGAAGCTTGATTCTTTGAGTTTCTTGTTGACTTGGAACGCCCAATAAATTCCACCGGCTGCCAGCAGCAAGCGAGTAAGCATAGAATCCACAGAAAGCGCAAGAGAAAACCAGTTCAGTTTCGGCTTAAACATGTTCTGTAGTGATAGCAACAACGTATGTCATTCATTTTCTCTACATTTCTTCCGAGTGTTGTAAATATACTTTTAAGCATTGAGAAACTTAAAGTAATATTGAGTAAGACTAACTTTCGCGCAGGATCCTACAAATGGCACGTGATATAGGTCCAGCTCAATTAGCCGCAATAGAGACGGCGCTAAGTAAGAAACGAGATCATCTGTCGGCCAAAGGCCGACATAAATATAACAAGCGTAGTTGACGATAATTAAGCAATTCACCGATGCCCAAACAATGAGTCCTCTGATGGAAGAAAAGAGGGCGAAATGCATGCTTCTGTAATCAGCACAGTTAACAATTACAGTAGTGAGCCTAAACGCTGTATTGTGTCAGAAAATCGTCTCAATTTGCATTTTTTTCCAGAACGTAATAATAGCAGCCAGTTCTCTGAATGTCTTTTTCCCTATGATTATGATTTCTTCAATTATTTGCCATCTACTACTTTTCTAAAAATGAACTGATATCTAAATAGTTTATGCGAACTTTTAAGGTACGTAAATTGTTCCATGATAAATTTTTCAAATGTCACAAAAGAGTCAGTCCAACGCTCAAACACTGAGCATAAATGTGCGAAAAAATATATTTATCTAGGAACCTGCATATTTGAAGATACATGTAGATAAAGGGTAAAGGATAAAGGACAGCGTTACTCAATCTTTTTTTTAGGATGCGCTACGCATTCTACTTCTACGGGATGTCGTGGAGGCGACTTGAATGCGTATTTGGCCATACAATGGCCATACAATTGACTCCCTGCGGCGATCGTGAGCGGCCGGTTTTTCGATCACGTCTTTTCGTTCACTACCTGCTGCATCGTCTTGTGACAACTTTGTTTCGAAGCTACGTCTCTTGTGGCAAGGAGACATTCTCATCCGTTTCAATTTGCCACTTTCAAAGGTGTTGTTTTTGTTCATCGGTTTGAACGGTTCATCGGAATCAATGGCTTCTGTTGCCGGTTCTTCCACTGTTCCAGAGAAGAGGGCGAGGCGTTCACGTCCCACCAGCTCGAGCGCTTCTTCCGTGGATCCTGTGGAACGGCTCCGAGTAATGGTGGATAACGGCAAGGTCCCAAGCCACGTTAAACTGGTAATTGATCTCCTGATGCAGACGCGGGACGAGGTCAAGGAGATGAGTCGAAGAAACGGAGAGCTCTTGCAGGAGATCAACCGTCTCAGGGAAGAGAATTCTGAGTTAAAACAAAAGCTGTCTTTCTTAGAGTCGCGTAGTAACGTGAAGACTTCTGAGACATCGAACGCTAACTCTGACAGTGGATCTTGGAAAGAGGATATAGAAATTAAAAGATCGATTGTAATTGCTAATGTTTCCGAGTCTAAGGCGAGTAATGCTTCAGCTAGGGTTTCACACGACTTTCATTGTGTTTCGAGTATACTGGATTTTCTCGGCATAGAATGTGGCCCTATCGCTTATAATCGCATGGGCAAACCACTGCAGAATAGACCCAGGCTCATGAAGGTTGTCCTTCCAGCGAGTAGGTTCCAACGGGAGGCTGTCCGGCGTGCGCCACGTCTAAGTTTCTTCCCTCTCCAAAAGGGTGTATATCTGCGCCCCTCCCTCACTTGGGAGGAGAGAGAACGTAGACGCGGGCAACGTCAAGCTAACCGTGAGCCTGGGAGTGGTGATAGCACCAGAGGTAATCATACTCTGGATGTGTCACACTCACCGGCTTCAAATCATTCTGGGCACACTACGGGCGCGACTTCTTTGCAATTTGGTAGCCCCTCGGGAAACTGCTGAATTGTCACAGGAAGTCGTGCAAAATGATATCGTGGGCCCTATCGAACATAAGGTCACTGATAAAAAACTGCGATTTTCTAGTCATGAATCTGTGTCAATATAATTATGATGTAGTTCTTCTGACAGAAACCTGGCTCAGTGATAAAAATGAGCTTGACCCTCTCTTAGGAATTGCTAGTACCCAATATATCGGAGTGAGGTGCGATAGAACTTTCAAAAAAGGAGGAGGCCTTTTGCTGTTGCTGAAAAAGTATTTGGCATTCAAGCAGGTATTCGATGAGTCTGTAAAAGACTCATATGAAATTTTGATATGTGATCTAGCCTTCCTTTCGAACTCAATTCGTCTTGTAGCTGTATACCGAGCCCCAAGCTGTAATGTTGAAAAGTCCGCTCAGCTTGCAAAGGCTGTAAGTGACTTCTGCTCATGTGGCATCCCGAGCATTGTTCTAGGCGATTTCAACCTACCAGACCTATATAAGGATGGCCCTAGCACCGCCGCCACTGTGTTTCGCGATGTTTTCGAAACGCACGATCTTCAACAACTGGTAGCACAACCAACACGAGGAAAAGCCTTCCTAGACTTGGTGCTGTGCAATGAGCTTGCATTAATACGTGAGTTATCTGTAGGTCCTCCAATAGGAAGCAGCGATCATTCTACTGTAACCTTCAAGTTGAGATGGGAAATGGAAAGAAAAATGTCGATTTGGAGAAGGGATTTTAATGCGGCGGACTATGACAAGATCAAGCAGCACTTGGCAGATGTCGACTGGATTGGAACTCTCACTGCTCTGGAAACAGTTAACGAACAGTACGAAGCTTTTCTTGCGGTTTTGCATCATGTGATTGACCTGTATGTACCCATGCGTAAGATTAAGCCAGGAAATCTAAAAATTCCTAAGTATCTAGAACGAATGAACCGTTACCTTTTCTTGTTGTGGGATAAGGCTTCGAAATCAATGGACTCAAACGCATGGTCAGATTATGTGGCTTTCAGTAGAAAAGTTGACAAAGCGTTTTCGCGGTACAATTTATACACTGAGAAAAAATTCTAGAGCAAGGAGACAAGGCGAAATTCTACAAATATATTAACTCTCGTAATGGCGGTAGAAGAAGTGCTCCTAAATGCGTGCCAACTTTAGTCAGCAGTGATGTTTTATACTTTTCTTCTCCTTGCGAAAAAGCCAATTTGCTTGCTAGGGAATTTCAAAAGGTGTTTACGAAAGCTGATGACCAGGGCAAAAACCTGTTAACGGGTAGGGATGATGCGCGAACAGAGTTTCCTGAGATGAGTCCTTCGTTGTGGTTTCACAGAGAAGAAATATCTAAGATCATCGCGGAGTGGCCAAACAGTTACTCAGCGTCGCCGGATCATATACCACTTACTTTTATCAAAAACGTAGTTGACTACATAGGATTTCCTTTAGAATATATCTTCAACGGGAGCTACATGAGAGCAGAAGTCCCTAAGATATGGAAACACGCTTTTGTCACCCCGATTCCTAAGAAACCTCTTCTTGGCAATCCAACAAACTACAGACCAGTTAGCATAACGTCCGTATTAGCGAGAGCATTTGAAAAAATCGTTGGCAAACATATTCTAAAGCATCTGGAAAAGAAGAAGGTTATCTCTTGTAACCAGTTTGGATTCCTAAAATGATAGATTCCTAAAAGGAAGGTCCATCGAGACTTCCACTCTCACAGCACTGAATGACTGAACAAAAGCTGTAGAGGAAAAGAAGCGTACAGATGTTATATATTTCGACGTTTCTAAGGCCTTTGATAGAGTTCCATTGATGAAACTTTTGCAAAAACTGAAGATTGTGGGCGTTCATCACATGATAGTAGACTGGATACGAGATTTTCTCTCAGGAAGGACATACCAAGTCAAAGTAGAGGGACAGTATTCCAGTGTCTTCAAAACGTTCAGTGGAGTACCGCAAGGAGGGGTACTTTCTCCTTTACTGTTTCTAATGTACACCTACGAACTGCCGCAATCGGTTTCAAGGTTCGGAGTCGTTTGCAAGATGTACGCCGACGACATTAAGATTTACAAGACCATTGAGAAGACAGATGATACCGTTTCTATTCAAGCGGCAGTGAACTATATAGATTCCTGGGCTGAAAGATGGGAACTACCTTTGGCAGCAGAAAAATCGCATTGTCTCATTATTGGAGAGAATCGCGCCGGTGGCAACCCTTCATATAAACTGAGAGGTGTCACTTTGCAGTCAGTAAATGAAGTTCGTGACCTAGGTTTCCTGATATCTAGGGATTTGACGTTTGACCTGCACTACAAATCATTGGTTAAAAAGGCTAACTATCGCATCTACAACCTCTTTAAGGCCTTGAAAAGCAGAGATTCTCATATTCTTCTTCGAGCATATAAGACATATGTAAGGACCATCGTAGAGTGCGGAACCACCATTTTCAACCCTACAAAGAAAAAAGACATCAGACTTCTGGAGAGCGTTCAAAACAGCTTTACTCGTAAGCTTATGATGAGATGCTACGGCATCAATTACTACCAGATACCAAATAGTGCTGAGAGAGCGAAAATGTTGTCTTTACCAAGTCTTCACAGTAGAAGGAAAATATTCGATCTTCTTATGTTTTTCAAAATATTCACAGGAAAGGTTTCTATTAACCCACTCTGCTTTTTCGGTTCATCTTTGACAAGAAATAAAAGGGGCAAACTCAGACTCTATGTTGCGGTTGTAAAATCGCGAGCCAGAACAACTTTCTTCACCTACAGGAAAAAATGTAAAATCGCGAGCCAGAACAACTTTCTTCACCTACAGGAGTATAATGGAGTTCAACCTTGTTTTGAATGCAAATCAAGATGCCTTGGGTCTATCTCTGCGTGGTTTCAAGAATCTATTGTTGCGTTTGCAATGAACCTCATCGGATGTTTGTTGTATTTTTTATTGTACTTTATTGTCACTCCTTGGATGTTGTTTTAACAATCTACTTCTACGTGTGGCTACGGCCCATGTCTTGAATAAATAAATAAATAAATAAATAAATGACTTGCGGTGGCCAGTCGATGAACAAGTCAGCGCTTTATCCTTCCCAGACAAGTCTGGTACCAATTCACCGACCCCGGAGGATAAAAGGCTTGGTTGGCCTGGGCGGGAAATCCGAACCAGGAACCTGGTATCGGGTGCACGCGACAGCCGGCGCGTCCTCCGACAGCGCTACACGCGCCCGTATACATGTAAAATATCGAAAAATATATTTATTTAGGAACCTGCATATTTGAAGATACATGTAGAAGAAGCTGTTGGTGCAGTTTAATATTGATGCCAGAAAGATGAGAAAGAATAACACCAGAATAGATTGGCCAACCTGCCATGAGTCACTCACTACTCCAGATGCTGCGAAGACCCAGCAGAAGTTCCATGCAACCGCACGCTGCAATATGCGCATTTACACAACTCTTCAACCTGAACCGAATGGTGTACACGTACCGGCACCGCTAGCATGCTGCACATGGAGAAGATAATGTTTTGTGCAGCCATGATTGGAATAAAGTATTTTGATGCATTCATTTTTAAGGGACGCAGAAAAAATGTAAGCCCGAGAACTATGTTTAGCAGTATTGCAATAGGATACCCTATTTGCAGCATAACGAACAAACCGTCTACAAGCATTTGAAGAACAGACACCTGCAAATTGTCAAGTTTATATCAGGGTGATAAGGAACAAACCTAACGATGTACAGGAGCGCTGTAAAAGTGTTGCCGTTGCAGGTGAGTGAAGAAAGAAATTGGCGTGAAGGACACGCAAACATAACTGAGGAACAACCCTCGTTAAACATCCAATAAACTAATTATGAGTCTGAGTCTGTCAGCAGTCAATAACGGTGAACTCCTCCATTGACTTTTCGTCTCCATCCAAATTGATGAGACATTTTTGCACAGCTCTGTACGAAAAGCCATAACTTGATTGCGCTTTATTTATTACGATATTGTTATATATGCGCTTTATTTATTACGATATGAGTATGTTTTGTTAGCGCACCTCTATACTAGATTGGAAGAAAAATTACCTGCCACTCATAATTGCGTGTTGCCGGGTTTTTGGAAAACTTCTAGTCTTTTATCTAAAAAAAAAGTGCCCGGCAAACAATTAGACTGTATTAGGGTGTCCAGAAAGTATCTGCAGAAATGCGAAAATTTTTTCAAAATAACACATTTTTATCAACATTTTATTAATCAACCAAATTATTTTCATCAACATTGAGTACTCTCCGCCAACGTTCCACAAGACCTTGAATCCTCTGGCGTAGAAATCCCGCGACTTGGAGGCGAAAAAAGCTCGGAGGTCATTTTCGAGGTGGTCACGATCTTCATAACGCTTCCCTTCCAGATGATGCTGAAGTGATCGAAAAAGGAGGTAGCCACTTGGGGCCAGATCTGGGCTGTACGATAGATTCGGCAGAACTTCCCATCCGAGATCCAGAATTTTCTGGGAAGTCGTCTTCGCGATTTGTGGGCGCGCGTTATCGCGCAGCAAGCGAACTTTGTCGAGCCTGGGCTGTTCCTTGCGCAACTTGTCGGCCATCGTGCCGTCAGGCAGCAGCTCGAAATGGTAGATCCCAAAAACTCCCACCAGACGCTCAGCATGACTTTCCCCGCATGAATTTCACCTTTTGCGAAAGATTTCGGCACTTCATCGCGTTGGCACCACGCACGTTTACGGGCGTGATTGGCGTTGAGGACCCATGTTTCATCTCCTGTGACGATGGTGTCCAGCCAATTGAAGGTGCGACTTCGGGAGAGCAGCTGAGTGCACATGTCCAGACGTCTTCGCCGGTTGTCGTCGCTCAGTTCGTGTGGGAGGCACTGACCGAGCTTTTTAACCATTCCAAGAGATCGCAGTCCATTGTCCGCGGTGGATCGGAACGGCCAAGAGCAGAGCCGTTGCATGCATCTTCTTTCAAAGATGCATGCTACGGCTCTGCTCACGTCTATCTCCGTGAAATCGAAAATAAAACAGTTAACTGCAACAGTAGCAACAGAAGGAAAAAGAATTGTGGTTAAGGATAAAATTCCTTACTTCTAGATTCATACAGTTCTTCAAGAATTAGGGTGGTTAGAAAGCAAATGAACGCCCTTCAAGCCCACATTTGAGGGCATAATTATTAAGATAAAAGAGGCAAGCAAATGTGAACAAAGAACAAAAGGCGTTCACTTTTATTATTTATACGACTTATATGACCATTTTAAGAGGTTTCTCATGCGTCGACAGCTTCGCTGATTTTCGAGGGCATTCTCGTATCTTCCGGTCTTATTGCGCTTGTCCTGTGAGTAGGAACTTGACATGCTGCACCGATTCCTGTGGAGTTAGGTCTCAACTTCGGGCTACTGTTAGAAACAATTCTTTTGAGATACAGCCTTGCAATCCACATTATAGACCTGAAACTGTGCAGAATGCGCACCACATTGCCTCGCCCACACACGCCCTTTTGCATTAATAAATGTCATCCGCCGCGCTTTGAGGATCCACTTCCGGATTGATGCGTTTTCTTCTTGAAATCAACATTGGACCATTATTATTTCTGAATACTGATGTGACTCTAAGCCTCACTCTCATCTACTGATCGAAGACAGAACAGTTGGGACTGTTATACATTGTTTATTAGCGACCCTTTCTCTCGTTATAACTTCGTTAGTCCTACAAGTAGCATAAGTAGCAGGCTGACGGAAGTTATCGTCAACACTATACTGATAGTGATATACTGAGTGACCGTCGACGTTGGGAGATGGGCTCTCCTTTAGGTCCAATTTTTTAAACAACATTTTCACGTTTTGCAAGAGAATAATTGCACCATTCCCTGCGCCACGACCCGTTTCTGCAGCTTCTTGTCAACATTGAACTACTATCAGATCAGAGACAGTCACCCAATACATTTCATGCTCTAGACATCGCAACAATTTGAAGACAGTGTCGTTCTCAAGACATTTCAAAGTGAGAAGTTAGGCATATATAACCAAATTCAGTCTATTTAGAATGGTGTTTTCAAAGCGTTTGAGGTTGCAGAATTTTTTAAGTACATTTTAGATTTTAAAGTATATAACCTTTAAAACTGTCAGTACTTAATACAAACACTAAAGCTTCTTTGGAATTCCGCTACGAATAAGGCTACAAAATCGTCCTCGCCCCCACGTTCAGCATTCCCTGCTTTACTGATTCAGTAGCCACATGAACGCAAGCGATGCAAGAAGTGTATGAAAAGGTTCTTCATCGGTTTCCTATGAGACGTCAAAGAGTCAATTCTGCAAGTTCTAAGTTGACGACAAATTATTAGGTGGTAACGAAATAAATGGCACTGAACCACTGTAAATTTAAACAGTTAAGATCTCGGCTTGTAGGCAAGTTTATTAATCGGAATAAAAGCCTTCTGATTCTACACATATTTGCCAACGTGACACATGCTTTTTTATCCCAGTAGCATAAAAATCAGAAGTTCCGGAATTGACGAAATCTTCGAAGGCACTTTCGGCATCCTGTTGGTGTATGAATATTTTCCCTACCAAGAAGTCGCCAAGATGCTTGAAGAAATGGTAGTCTGTTGGGGAGAGGTCGGGAGAAAACGGAGGATGTGGTAGAGTTTCATTGCTCAGCTCATTCAATTTCTGCAACGTCATTCGTGCTACATGGGGGCGAGCATTGTCGTGCAGGAGAACTCGCCTTCGGTTTACCAAGGCCGGCCGGATATCCTTCAACTTTTTCATCATTTCCTCAATTTCAATGCAGTACTTCTCTGCCGTGATGGAATCACCGGGAGGGAGGAAGCTGTGGTGAATAATTCCCAGCGAACGCCACCACACTGTCACCATTACTTTCTTTTGGTGCAATTCCGGCTTCGCAAAAACCTTGGGGCTCTCATCGCTGTCCACCCACTGTGCCGATCGTCGCCTGTTGTCGTACATTATCCACTTCTCGTCACAGGTTACGATGCGATCAAGGAATGGTTCCGTTTCGTTCCGTAGAAGCAGTGCGGACGAGATCTCATATCGTCGGTCACTTTGCTCCTCAGACAGCTCGTGAGGCACCCATCTTTCCAGCTTTTTGGTCTTTCCAATTTCCTTCAGACGCCGGGCAGCTGTGTTGTGACTGACGCCAAGAACCTTCGCTATCTCCCTGGTATCTTTGTGTGGATCCTCCTCTACCACATCTCTCAGCTTGTCCTCATCAACATCACTATGCCTCCCACGACCTTCATGTTCTTCCAAGCTCTCATGTCCATTCCGGAACTTCTGATACCAACGATACGCCGTCCAAATTGTGGAGCATCCTTGACCGAATGCGGCGTTGATCTTCTCGTCCGCCTCCTTAGCTGTAGTGCCCAGCTTGAATTCATACAAGTAAATGCCTCGGATTACCCTTTTGTTCATCTGCAAAAAAGTCAATAAAACTCTAAAGTTTTCCCACTTTTACATAGAAAATTTGGTACTCACCGGTAGAGCAAAGTTTGCGCTTCTAAATGATATGTCACATGTTACGGTTTGTTCTTGATCAAACGCGTTAAGACGCGCCAAATAATGGCCAGTGCCATTTAATTCGTTACAACCTAATACAATCTGCCTGGATGGTTGCAATGGATGAGGTGCGCTTTCCGGGGCTGGTCGAAGAGAATTCGCCACACTTATATCCATGAGCTGGCAGTGGAGATCAAGTGAAGCAGCAACTTCTTAATTGCACCCATATAGGAAGGCAAGGAGATATTTATTTATTTATTTATTTAATACGCCGCAAGACGGTGTGCACCACCAGACAGTCAACCAGAAAGGAAGCACTCCAAGGCACCGAACGCAAAAGAGCCAATAGTATGTAGTGCATAAAATGCTGCAGTAGGAAAGAAGAAACAAACAAAAATAACATCAGAAAAAGGAAGAGAGCACAATTAGATATGACCCATTGAATCGGCTAGATAAAGGAGAGAGCGAAATGACAGAATCCTTCGTAACCGACTAAATAACAAGAAAGGCAGGTATCATAGCAGATGTTTCCCAGCACAAACTTGAAACCAACTGAGAGGAGCTTTAATAGAAGAGCGTTTTTTAATAGAAGGAATAACTGTAGTAGAATATTAATATTTAAATCAATTATTTTTCTGAAAAAAATATGTATGAAAACAGGACAGCATTACCTACTCCACACCTCTAGGCCACTGATTGCGGAGTCCGAAAAACCTAGAGTGCTAGGAATGTGTTGGCATAACGTGCATTTTATCAAGACTTGGCGCCAACAAACTAACATCTGTTTTCTTCGCAATGCATCCACCGAGGGACAAAACGTTTGACGACACTTGATAACGTGAAATGTACACCTTCGAGTACACTGTTTATAATTTTCATCCAAAAATTACCTGGTTAATGGCTGCCGATAATAAGAGCCTATAAATTTGTTAATTCTTGATTATATTGAAGAATATTTGTAAAATAAGAATAGAAGTAATAACGACGGAGGACCAACCAATATTATATGGTAATATAATATCTGCAGAAACGGCATAGGTGATGTACTATCTAATAACCAGTGGCAACGCTGCCGAATGAGTAATCAGCTGCCAGTTTAATAGGCGCCCATGCGGGTTAAAGACTACGCGATCGCAGAGGGCAGCAAGGAAGCAGTTGTACGTGCAGAAGTCCTCTCCTTTATAGGAGATTTTTTGGTGTGTTACACCAGCAAATTTTGTAATTTTTCATTGAACGCATAAGCAGTTAAAATTTTAGTTCTTACAGAACAATGGTCTGTTTTGCGGCAGTTGGCTAAGGACACGACCATGCAAAACTAGAAAAAAGTAATACATAACAAACAAATTTTATCCGAGGAACTCCTTGAAAATATGCCAGTACATAATCGCATCAGTTTTAGGGTGGTCGCTTCCATTTTGAGTGTTCGCGAGTCTTTGGACATTCTCTATCCTCACACCACAGAACAAAGCGACAGTAAGCTTGCGTGAAAAGCTTGTTAAAAATCAGTTTCTATTTTTGTTTCTGTTGCGAATTCTCTTTTCTCAGACATAGGCAAAAACTTGTTTCAAACTAGCAGAGAAGGACGCAATTTTTCAACAAACATCAGAACACACGCTGAATTATCGTTAGAAGTTACAGTTTCACATCGACAAATCACAAAGAATTTCACCACCTTTAGGGGCAACACGATTATTTAGTATAAAAAATGAATGAAAGCGGTGCGGAGTATTCTGACGGTTCAGGTGATTTTTTGGCGACAAAGTCTCCATTAGTTGTGCAAGACCAATGCCGCTTTACATTTTGTTGTAACACTGCAAACACAGTACCTCTGGATCTGTCTCAAACTATGGCGTTCGAAAATGGTGGTTTCTACTAATGTTTCTCACAAAGCCGTATGATTCCGCGGCCGTCTTTCCCTATTTTGTGGTCGTTTGATAGACAGAAGTCGCACTGGAGCCTGAAAATGCAGTTGGAACTAGCTAGTCTCTTCGATCTTTGACATTCCAGTCTCTGACGAAGGTGTATGGTCGAACCTTAACCTATCAAAGAAATGACGTTTTGGATACGGTTACAATCAAACAACTACAATCTCTCCAACATTGCTCCTTACTATGCAAGCCCACTGAATAGACAGATCACCCTTGATTACAAATACGACACAGATAAAACTTACCATGCAAGTATCCTCCGTCAATATCGTACCTCAACAGTTGGCTCATATAATAAAGGCTCTTTATAATTAGCATACAATATGAAATAGCATCAGTCATTACAACAAACTTCAGCAACAACACCAGTCATCAAAGAGATCTATGTAATACTAGGAAGATATTTATGTATAGTTGACACTCTAGCTCGAGCTACTACGTTTTTAATACAGTCATTCAGACTTTCTTTCAATCCAAATTTCCTACAAAAGAAGCTTCGATATTCCTCCAAGAACACAATGATGATGAGTGGACTGAATATAGGAAACATCATCCAAAGAATGAAACAGCAGTGTTCCATTATTGAGTCGCTCGTGCTGCCGATTAACATCATCAGATACTGCAGAAAAGTCGGTGCGTAAAGGAACAGCGAAGGGCATACAATCTGTTGATCAGAGAAATATTTTGAAAATCGACACGTCAACTGAACTAAGAAAAAAATGTTGTTACAGCATACCTGAGCCAACAGCATGTTGTTCATTCGACGCTGCATCGTTCGAGTTTGAATGCTTAACGACGATGCTTCCAGCGTATTTTTAATTTGAATCGCCCAATAAATTCCGATGGCAGACAACAGTGACAGCAGAAATATGGATCCAATCATAGAAATGATCGACAACCATGTTGGATTAGGCTAAAGATGGAATAAGTAATAAGAAGAAAATAAGTAATAAAAAAAGAATTTGAATATGCCTATAAAATATGTATAGGCTAGAGCGAATTCAAGGTGGTCATGCAGTTCTCCTTTTGCGTCATTCCTTCATAATAGGTTTTAAAGTTTTTTTTGTGTTTTTTCCTTTTTTCTTATATAGGATTTTTTAGAAAACAAAATGCCTTAGGAAATTAAGTAATCACCAACACGTTCGGATTTCGCCTCACTTTTCGCAAACTTTGATACCTTAAACAAGACGCTGCTCTTGATTTATAAAGAAAAAGTTCTTCATTCAGCGATCCGGGATCCATGGCAGCCTTGTTATCAAATTTTTCTTTCTACGTTTGTCATAGAACATTCGAAAACGAGGTAATCTGCTGGCGAAAACTATGAACCCTGTACGAATTCACGCAAGTAACGGAAGACAAACCCCGAAATCCCCTACTTAATGCTTCATGCGACGTTGAACACAATAGGGATTCGGGTTCTAAATACCGCTTGAAATCAATAATATAATAATATAATATTAATAATATAATAATATAATATAATTAATATTAATGGATCGTACGCTTTATATTCCATATGTCGTTGAAGGAATTGTAGCGTGTTTCCAAGTTGTTCGATGTCGGCTTTAGTCCATATTTATAAAGGCTGATTTCGGTGGGGGCGGAGAGCAAAGCAATCAGGTCAACAGTATCTCACCCGCGCGGACTCACTCGCACATACGGTTAACTACACTGATTCTAATAAAAAAGCCGTTATCAGATTCGTGATCAGCACCCTAAATTACACTCTTAGACGAAGTTTGGGCGAAAATGTTTCTCGAGACCATTTCTCGGCCTCTGGGATAATGTGAGTGCAACATGCCACTTATGGTTTACCTATAGTAATTGTTCAATCAGGGGTCGTATTCGTCAACGACTTACAGCAATTTAACGGAGAAAATGCAGCCGACGTTACTGATAGCGCGGCTTTCTAACAAGCAATACGGTGAAATGCTTCACCGTATCGCTTGTTAAAATACTCTATTAGTGGCGGGATTCATCAACGTTACAGCGGTAACATTTAACCGCGGATTCACATTCTTACAGATCTTACAGAGCCACAGAGCTTCGTACCTCGTATCTTTTGCATAGAATTTCACAGAGATTTCCCCATAACGATTGCTGTTAAGTCGCGTTATCTGCGTTTTCGGCTGCATTTTCTTTTGTTTTCTTTTTAAATTGCTGGAAGTCGTTGATGAATCCGGCCCAGGAGAGCCTACGTTCAGCTCACGGCGAATCAATTTGATCAACTTTGCATAACTATCTCTTCACCGCTACATTTAACACAAAATCTACGCATTTTTAATAATTTCTGAAAGGTCGGCCCACCAAAAAACAAGGTGTCGTTCATAGATATGCAAGAAGACCACGGTAGTTTGTCGCCGGCCTACTACGACTGTTGTAGCTACCTGTCATTGATGTGTCTAGCTGTATACCTTCGAGGGGCAGTAGAGCGCCGCTGTATTTGTGCAACGATGGGCTGCCCTTCCTTGAGCATGTGCGGCACATGTTACCTGACGATTATTGGACACTCAATCTCTCCTTGTGGACCAGTACCACTATAAGTTGCTCGTAATTGCTGCTGGGGCGCGTGTAGCGCAGTCGGAGGAGGCGCGACTGTCGCGTGCACTCGATACCAGGTTCCTGGTTCGGATTTCCCGTCCGGGCCAACCAAGCCTTCCATCCCTCCGGGGTCGGTGAATTGGTACCAGACGTGTCTGGGAAGGATAAAGCGCTGACTTGTTCATCGGCTGGCCACTGCAAGTCATTGTATGGCCAAATACGCATTCATGTCGCCTCCACGACATCCCGTAGAAGTAGAATGCGCTGGCGCATCCCAGAAGGGATTGAGTAACGCCTTCCTTTATCCTTTAGTTGCTGCTGCTTTATTTATAATGATTGTTGAAATGGTTCGTACCTTATCTAGTCAAGGTTCCGCCCGAAAATCTGCGGCAAAATACAGAGTCGTACACAAAAAGGGAGCGTATGTAACTGTCGCCTTTGTGCGCTTGTATTAGGGAGATAGTATGGTATACACCAACGAGAAGTTAGGCAATGCACGGGAGTCGAACACCTTGCCCTCTGGCTAAGGAGCACCGTCACTCCCGCTGAGCTACCGACCTGCTTTATCCCTTTCACTTCCGCATCTCTCATATAGCCACGTAGGACAAGCACGTACATGTTCATGCAGTGCTATCCCGAGGTCAAGACTCAGGGCCCCTAGCTCCTTGGGATGAAGGACTTTGCAAAAATCCAACACACCCTACTATTGTTGGAAGGGTGGGGAATCTAGCAAAGCCTTTTATTTTCGCTGCTCAGACTTGCCCTTGAAACAAATCCCTGGAAAGATCGAACCAAAATACTTACAAAAAGTAATGGTTTCAACAAATCAGTGTTGATGAGTGTTTATTTGTATGTATTGTAGCACTGCTGATACCAATTAATCAAAATGATAAGGTTGTTGCCTTCGGTGGACTCAACAAAATAGCACGGCGGTCTCGATACTGAACATTTCAAATACATGCAGCTATACCTATCAGAGTTTAACGAAAATATGTACTAAAGTTTATTATTACTAAAAAACACGAGATGAAATGCAAAAATGAGACATGCGAAGGAGGCTGACGGTGAGATACTTTGGACGAGACTCTCTTTCCCGATGTGAACTAGTAGCGCATTTATTACTGAACTAACGATGTACTAAATCTCAGGGGTTTAACCATTCAAACTTCGCGATTTCTGCACAAGAGGGATTCCACCGGAGGGGGTCGCAGGGACGAGGCGGACAATGAGAAAGCGACGGAGTCACGAAGCGACGAGGAGACAGACTGACTAAGTGACTAGCTTCCGACCCGGCACCGCCGCGGTGATAAGACCAGGTCAGTCAAAGGCGGATCAAGGAGTTGATTGCGCGGTCAAAACGGAGCCCTCATATGCGACAAAGGTCTACTAACGAAAGTGTTATTATAGTGAGCATATTAGATAAGAATGCAAATAAAGGTATAATGAGTATTTCTAAGCTTAGCAATATTTAAGAACGCTGGATACTTAAAAAAGGAAATAGCCACCACGTATACAAACTGATCGCTCACTCATAATTTCCTGCATATTGGTACCGTTTGTGACGCGCGAAGATTTCCGATAAAACGAACCTTCCCGCAAAACCCCATAAAAGCCGTAGAACTCAGATCGGCCCCTTTCATTTCTAACATAGGCGTCTTCAAATAGTTAATAAGCTCGTCGCTTGGCCAAGTTGCGAAATATTGACAAAAAGCCCAGCTGCTGATAATAAATGCGTTCACCACAAACAATGTGATGAGACCTCGAGGCGACAAGAAGAAGAAAGCGTATTTGTTGCTGGAAATATGTAGGAATCACTCAACAGTTCCGTTATGTAACGTAGCCAAACGAATTGTTGATCGAAATGTGAGCCACATCATCAACTTCGCCCTTATTTTTTCTGTCAGAATGGCATATCAGATCCAGCTTTTCTATAAAACACACGTAGTATTTAATCAAATCTACGACGTTATGTTTTTGAGACGCATGTTATTGCACATGTGAATCTGATAGAAGGCGGGTGCTTGAATGAGCTACTGGACCTGTTCACCTCTTCTTGTATGGGTCAATTTCGGAACCAGAAATTCGGAAAAATCACTCCTAAAAATATGATAAGCTGCCATTCCTGGGCAAAAAGTTTTTAAGATATTAAAGTACAAGTGCTAAACATAGGCTGAGCTAGTAGTCGAATATCAAATCGGTACGGGATTTTCACGAAAAGCTGGCGGTGCCAGGGTTGTACTCATTCTCCCACGTTTCTTTCCATCTGAGGATGACCTGAAGTCTTCTCGCGTATAAAAATCTTGCCTACAGCTACTAGTACTACACAAGAATATCTCACGAAACGCCGCCAATATCGATCACGTTAAACACGCAGGCCGATGCGACCCGCTCTATGATTTAAACAAAGACCGGGCGGAACCAAATCCAATGAATTTCCCCTACCCGAGGGACTATGTAGGAAGACAAACATAGTTCACCCCTCCCCTTCTATTCGATCTCGTTGTTAGTCCTCCAGGCGACACTCGCGTTTTGTGGCAGAAAGCCGCGTGGGACACACGCGCGCGCTATGAGCCACCGGTGGCTCATAATGTCCCTCGTGGTCCACTTTTTTGTTTTCGTGCTTTTTTCTATCAAACTTCGATCAGTGGGGTTATTTAGGGTGCTGATCACGAATCTGATATCCGTTTATAAAATTTCGGCCGACTACGATAGGTTATGGTAGGTAGGGTGACTAAGGCTGCCAAGGTCATGTTCACCGTTTTCCCCTAAAAGAGTTATTTGGGATGCTGATCACGAATCTCGCATCAGTTTTAGGTATTACGATGGAGTACGCTAGGTTACAGTAGGTAGGGTAATCGCAGACAGCCTTAACCACCCATACCTACCGTAACCTACACTAGCCCAGCTAATACCAAAAACGGATGTCGGATTTGTGATTAGCACCCCAAATAACTCCCATAGGCGACGTTTAGGCGAAATCGGTGACCATGACTCCGACAGCCTTACTCACCTGTACTCAACAATCGGCCCAAATTTTGAAAAGGATGACAGATTCTAGATCAGCACCCCAAATAACCTCCTTGGGCGAAGTTTCGGTGAAAAATACTGACTTGAATTAATTTGATTGTAGAATTGGTCTCCTTCCTAGTAACATTTTTTGATTTGATATATCTAATGAAATCAAAGACAATGCTTATTCCCGTTGGACATTCTCCTACACAAGCAGTTAGGAAACGTGAAAAACATCTATAAAAACCAACGGCAGCAGTACAAAAAAAGCGCGAAAAGGTATGAGCCACCGGTGACTCATATTGTCGTCAATGTGTTAAAAACCCCTCTCAAAAAAGAAGAACCTCAAGCTCTGGATTTATCGCTCCTCACTGCGATCGCATGCGACAGAGAAATTGGGACGAAGTGGATGACCATGATGGCGATAGCTGGCACATTTCACGAAATGATTTTGAAATTGTTGTCCAACTTTGACAGTAATAATTACCGGCATATCAGAAGGTAACTGTGGAAAAAGTTGTTCGCGATAGTGAGGGCATTGAGAAGCAGAACAATGAAGAGCATCTGAAGAAAACATTGGCCCAACGCCCACGAGTCGCTGACGAAACCCGTAGCGACGAACGTCCAACAGAAGTTCCAAGTCGACGACCGCTGTAGTATAATGATACTGCCAATAATTAAAAACAAATCATAGCTTACTCACCGGAGTTAACAGTGCTCCACACAACGAGTAAATGATATTCTGAACGGTAGAGATAGGTATAAAATACCTCGAAGTGTTCATTTTTAAAGGACGCAGGAAATAGGTGATCAGAACAGAGAAATTTAGTACCAAGGCAATTATGGTTCCAACTTGTGAGATAATAAACAATCCGCCTTTGATCATCTGAAAGAGTGCATTCAATTTACCACGAAGCTCTTTTAAAACGGAAGGACCTGCAGTGTAGTTCGACGGCAAGAAGCTATTGATGAGGGGTCAGATTCATCGAGGCAATCTAACGCTGAAAATACTGCCAAAATCCCTGATAGCGTGGCTTATCAACAAGCAATATGGTAAAACATTGAAACATTTGATCATATAGCTCGCTGATAAGCCACGCTATTAGGGATTTCTACGGTATTTTCACCGTTAAATTGCTGTAAGCCGTTGATGAATCTGGCCCCTCAATGTGAGAACTAATTAAAGAGTGTATGTAAAGGAAAAAATTCACTTGTTGACACTGATTAGCTTTCATTTTGAATGTGCCACGCATCCTACTTTGGCGGCGTCATCACTATGATTGCCGTGGCAACCTCTAATGCAAGCTTCTTCTTCAAGGCATTGCTACCCTCGGGCGCACTTCATTGTTCGCTTCTTCCATGACATGCTTGCCATCGAAAAATTCGAGGTTGTACTGCCTCCTACTCGTGATCCATTGGGAAGACCAGCTTGGTGTTAGATTCTTCTGAAGGAATCATTTTTTCTGGGGTAAGGCAGTAAATTCTGGTCGTAAAATTTCTAACGATTTTTTCGGCGATAATTTTTTATGCGTTTTTCATATCGTGCATGATGGATTGCATAGTGTCGGAGTAACGAATGCATTCATTGTAGCATGCATTCGTTACTCCGATTGCTAAAAAAGTCCTTCGTAGCAAACCCCACGAACGACAGACCAGTATGCATAACATCTGTGCAAAGGTTTGAGAAAATTGTTAGCAAACACATTCTAAAGCATCTTGAGGAAAAGAGCAACATTTCTGATGACCAGTTTGGCTTTTTTAAGGGAAGATTGATATTGAGACTGCCACACTTACAGCTTTAAATGATTGGACGGAAGCTATTGAGGAAAGGAAGCGTATAGGTGTGATCTGTTTCAACTTCTCGAAAGCTTTCGAGAGAGTTCTGTTGGCAAAGCTACTACTAAAATTAAGACTGGTCGGGGCCCATCACATGAGAGTGAACTGGATAAGTGAGTTCCTCTCAGTAAGGACTTACTAAGTAAAGGTAGATGGGCAGCTTTCCGAGATTTTTCGGGGTTTCAGCGGAGTATCGCAGGGAGAGTTCTTTCCTTTCTGCTCCTTCTGCTCTATACCCACCAACTGCCAGAGGCTCTTTCACGATTTGGAGTTATTTTTAAAATGTACGCTGACGACATCAAGATCTATAAAACCATTGGAAGTGCAGATGATTTATCTTCAATTCAAGAAGCAGTGAACTACATTGATTCCTGAGCTAATAAATGGGAACTGCCTCTAGCAGCAGAAAAATCTAAATGCTTTGTCGTAGGAACCAGTCGCGCTGCCGAAACCCCATCTAAGAGGTGTCACTTTGAAAGCAACTGCTGACGTTCGCGATCTTGGCTTTTTAATATCTAAGGACCTGAGTTTTGATTTGCATTATAAAGCATTGGTCAAGAAAGCTAACTACCGCATCTACAACCTTTTCAAAGCGCTGAAGAGCAGAGATCCTCAAATTCTTCTGCGGGCGTATAAAATATATGTGAGATCCATGGTAAAGTGTGGAGCAAAAGTTTTCAATCCTTTGAAGAAAAAGGACATTCTTCTTTTAGAAAATGTTCAGAATAGTCTCACTCGTTAGCTGATAATGAGCTATGGGAATAACTATTATCAGATGCCAAATGGTGCTGAGAGAGCTGAGATATTAGGCTACCAAGCCTTTTAATTAGAAGGAAAAGAGCTGACCTTCTCATAATGTTTAAAAACTCGCTGGTAGGGTTCGCGAGCCCGAGCAAAATTCTTCACATAAATTACACATAAATTTAAGGAAGTTCAGTCACATTTTGAGCACAACTGAGGAAGTCTTATGTCTATCCTTGCATGGTTTCAAGAAGCTGCTTTTACATGTACAATGAGTGCCTTCAATTGTATTTATTTGTCTTTGATTAGGTTTGTTGGTTTTTTATTCTAACACTGTATTTTCACGTGTCGCCCTAGCCGACGTCACGATTAAATAAATAAATAAATAAATAAATAAATATCGTTTTAGTAATCTCCAAGTTCGACTTTCTTGAAGCCTGGGCATTATTCTTATATGGTAAATAGGTTATTCTTCTGTGCCTTCCATGATTGTTATAAAATTATTTATTACTACGGCCGACGTTTCGACTAACTCGTCTTCTTCAAGGCCTGATAAAAGCTCGAAATGTTCCCGTCTAAGAAGCTGTATGGGTCAGAAACATCGTATCCCCCCTTTGGTCAATATCGATAGTCCTCAGGCAGAGAACCCAAATCCACCGATACTCCGCCAGCGCAAGAAGACCGACTCAGCTGGCCACCATGGAGCAAGTGAGAAGTACTTTGGCGATCGAATATACTGCACAGTGCGCCGGATGTCGAAAAATGCACATGGCAGTATATGCAAAGCCCTCACAGCTCGCACAATGGAATAAAAAGTACTGTATCATGAGGACGAAATTGGCTCCAGAAAGGCTCTCGAGGCTTTCTGGATACGCGAAAGAAATCCATATATGAACAACGGAAGCGAGTGCATCTCAATTACAAGTGAGCTCTTGCCTTTTATTCCATTGTGCGAGCTGTGAGAGCTTTGCGTATACTGCTATGTGCATTTTTGACCACCGGCGTACTGTGCAGCATAATTGACCGCCCCAGTGCTTCTCACTTGCTCCATGTTGGCCAGATGAGTCGGTCTTCTTGCGCTGGCGGAGTATCGGTGGGTTAGCTCACTAGATTTGGGTTCTCTGCCTGACTCTCCGAGGACTATTGATACTGACCAAAGGGGGATACGATGTTTCTGACCCATACAGCTTCACAGACGGGAACATTTTGAGCTTCTTTCAGTCCTTGAAGAAAATGAGTTAGTCGAAACGTCGGCCGTGGTAATAAATAATTTTATAACAAACCTGGAAGGCACAGAAAAATAGCCTATTGATAAAAATTTCGTTTTGTTTCTTTAAAGAATACAGCTAGCTGTGTTATTCTTGTAAATAATTGATTAGAAAAACGTTTCACGTACCATTCGCACGTGAAAGTCTTCGCTGTCCACGACCTTCACCTTCTAGGCGAAGATAAATTCCAATCCGAATATGCTTTTACTTTAAGGGTTTATATCAAAAAGGTTTATCGTGGCAAAAGGTTTTTTTGGAATAAGCCTATCCATAACCCACCAATAAGTAGACACAATTCGAACAAGGTTATTGGCCTTCAAATGACTCACAGTTACTATTTTTATACGACAAAACAACACATTTTGTGCTCCAAATGTCCGAAAACGTATGTGTCAGCCTAATAGGTTCCATCGAGTGACCCATGCTGCTATCCTTCCTTATGGCGGCAAAATGGGGATGTGTATCACAGTTAGGCCAGCAACACAAGCAATGGGCAGTAATAGTCGAATACATGTTCAATTTCAGCAGAGGGATCATCAACGCTGATTGTGAAAGCACCTGTCTTGTGCGTGACGAGAACCTGACAACCAAAGATAATCGGCACTTAATTGGAGTAGAGGCAGCCGCTTCGATGCTGTTTGCGGCCCGATGAGGGCACAAATCTATGATTGTACTATCATAGCGGTAAGACTGTTTTGGCCTTTTTCAGAGAGTATTATTCGCATTACTAAACAGGTTAGGATTGAATAAGATTGATTACAACCATGATAGGATTGAGTGCTCTGAAACTTCAATCAGCTCTATAAGGCTCTCAGATGTTAATGCTTAATGGCTGGCTACCGCAGTCCGTTGCGTTCGTGCTCCTAAGGAAGGTTGGTCGTTTCCAGTTGGTACCTCCAAGGGGTGGTAAAATAATAAGACACTTTAAAACTCGGATGTCGAGTAATTTTGCCCGAAGTTGGGACCAGTTAACAAACCACTATACTGCACTGCTGCAATTTCAACAAAAGGACATGAATTCTGTTGTTCTCCAAAATCAGTCTCTTTTATTTCTCCCTCGAATTGTTTCTTTAAATACAGTGAACTCAACGTTCTATGTGGCTCTTGGCTGCCGCATAGGGCAGTCGCTGAGGAGGCTACTCTTGTGTGCACTTCAAAGCAGTTGTAGCCTCAGTCAGTGCTCTGGCAACGAAAGCTTCCGTTAGTTTGTCAGTAGTTCATACTCACCAAATTAATCTGGGAAGTATTAAACCTTCTTTAACGGCTGGTCACTGCAATTCATTGCTTAGGGGAAAGCACATTCAAAATGCCTATACCGCCTCCGTAGACCTTTTAAGCCGATAGAATTCGTATCCTACAACGTATCAGACAAAATTTGTGAACAGACTTCTCCCTTTAGAACTACTGTATTATAGTTATTAGACCTTCAAAGGTTCTATGAGTACTTAAGCAATTTTAAGTGAGTTTGGTCTTTAATTTATTTTATTTAAGGTTAAAGCCGTCCTTGCTGGGAAAACACAGTTGTCAGAAGATCCGTTACACAGTTCAATATCCGCTTCTTTAAATGTAATGGCATGAGCACCGGTTGAATATCAGGGTATGCATCTTCGAGAACCACGGCTAGAATTTCGACCGTTGCAAGTCGTACTTATGGCAGCTTTTTAATTGCCTTTTCAACGTTTTTTTTTTGACTGTGGCCCAAAGAATTCAGTCTTTCTTGGTAATGCATTACTACTCTTCTTTTCAAAATCAGAAAATACTTGAAATGTACATAGACTAGGAATTGCCCAAATTGTAGCTGCTTGTAAAATGACTTCCAGTGGCAAGTTGCGTCTGGTGTCGGCAGAGGGTTCGGGTTCCCACGTTTATCCCGATATAGTCTCATATTTTCTTGGCGCTCTGAGCAGCTAAAGCTCTCAATCCTCCAATCTTCACGAAATGGTAGAAAACGTGTTCGGAATGGTGATTGCTTTTAAACGGACATTGGGTGGGCATAGCATTTCTCATATACTCAGACATCTTGGTGGGTGGACCGCAGACTAAAGGCCGGTCACAATCTCGACCACAAGCGGTCGACAAGAAGAAGTGGCCGGTATCGCCCCGAAACACTTCCATATTGCCCCGAGATATTCGCCGGTCCACCGGCACATATGACCTGTGTTTGACAACCTTAACGCCTGCGGTCCACAACCACTGGTGGTAATAACTACCAGCGTGAATATATCTGGCGGTTTACAACCTCTAAAGTGGACATGACCGGCAGTTCATAACCGCGGCATAGCTTGTTTAATCATGGCTTGCTGTTCATACGATTCCCACATTTAGGCTGACCATATGTTCCTATGTTCGCCAAGCTGCCTTTGGAGGTGGTAACCCATTCTGCAGAATGTGTTACCAACTATAAAGCATAATGGACCAATATGGAGGATGAACTCAACCGAAGTGCGGGATGAACTGCGAACCACGATGATAACTCAAAGTTCGAACGAACGTTTCTTGTAGAGATGATCTATCATCACAAAACGTAGTTTATTGTTTGACAAACGAAACATGAAAATAATTATGACTGACAGCAAGCGCAACACATAAGTCGACGAAATGCAGCGGAATGTTATGTTAATAACTAACATAACAGAAGACAAAACGATTCAGTAATTGCTTGGACGGGCGAAGATGTTTGAGTAGAAGACAAGGCCGTTCATTCATAGTGTGGACAGCTTCATAACATTCGGTTAAGAAGCTCTGTAGACGCTTCACGATATGAGCACCCCTTAAAATTCAAGTTGGATCAACGTGGGCCTCGGAAAATAATCTGCATCAGCCATATTCCCCAAACTACAACAGGATCACGAAACCTCTGCTGACGATGTTCTACCTAAAACGATCTTATTAAAATGGTGGTAAGAATATAAGCCCCTCCTGTTCGTGAATTCGCCCGATGCCCTCGTATTCCTTGCCAATATCCGAATCTTGAGGCGAAACAACTGATACACAAAGGATATTCACGCCTGGGTCATGTTCATAGTCCGCGTCAGGAGCGATGGAAGCAACAAGCTTGTCTAGACGACCAGTTCATCTTGTCACTTTCATCGCGGACTATAAGCAGGTCTTCGGAGGAGGTGCCACCCCTAACCCGTAAAGGTCCTCCTTATTCAACCTGGTTTTTTTCGTCTCTCGATGCTTTCTTCCCAGAAGAATGCCTTCTCCACAATAACTCGTGGAAAATTCAAAGACCATTCCAAGGAAAGAACTCTGAGATTGTAATTTGTTGACTTGTTTTGAGACGTCGTACCTTACGATGGCACAAGATGAGCACAAACTCGACCACTACCTCGCAAGGGGCGCAAAATGTAGGGAGACATCCGATTTGAGAGAAGTCGCAGGAATGCCTAGATGCATTATAAACGAATGTAGCAACTAATTGAACTCCGCCTTGTTTATGGCTTCTGGCTGGTTGCAATCTCTGGCTCACTGGACACAGATTTCCTTTCTGGAAGTAAGGAAAGATAAGAAACACATCATCATGTTGTTGATCGTGGCACTCACATTTGATGGAAGAGTGTGTGATCTTGAGCACTGAATTGCAGCTCCGCACATTAGTTCTAAATGCAATTTTGAAAACTAGAAAGTGTAAGATTCAAGCACTAAATAGCTCGGATATGTATAAATACCAAGGAAACTCACAAGGCACGACCGATCGCTTTTCTTATTAGCGAGCTCCATTCCACCCTTCACGCTTCAGAACGCGTGCGCGATCTGCATCGTTATCGGCTAATTTGCGTCAGATCCTATAGCTTATTCACGTCACTTAAAAGTCTTCAAAGTCTTAAAACTTTCAAAGGCTTGACAACTACGATCGAACACTTGCAGTTAAAAGCAAACAGTGTTGAAAATGTGTAGATTTCACAGCGATCGTGGTGGCGCTCTCAGAGTAATTAACCCACTTGATAACTGATTTAGTACCGGTAAACGGTAAGGCGTACTCCGTGATGTACAAAACGCACTCCATTGAGGAGCGCTGAGCGAAGACATCATCCGCAATAAAGCAGGGCTATATGGACGCTGCGTCATCAATTTGAGACGCTTGACGTTGGGTGAAACTTCCAACTTCGTTCGCGCGCCCTAGGTTGCGCTCATGTGGCGAGTTTCCTGGAAACCCCGTAGGACGTCAAATAATGGGAATGAGCGAATAGACAAGAGTTGCAATTTGGCAACAGTTCGACGCCGACTGGATCTCGTCCGCCTCGAGTGTGCGCGAGTACAGCGGACAGGTTAGGATTTGTTCACTCTTCCGTCACTGACATAATGTAGCCAAAGCTACGGATTGGTGAACACGATTTCGTTTCTATTTCTTTTAAGCATATTTCTTTACAAATACACGAAAAATACACGCTGGTGGGCTTCTAGAGGGCTACTTTTTGTAAAGAAGATGTAATCTTGGTTGATGTTGGCCACTTTTAAACGATTTCCCGACATAACGGAACACACTAGATCGGCAACGTCGCATAGAAAATAGCAAGCTGCATCAACCCAGGTTACCTCAGCTTAAAAGTTGCTAGTCGGAAGGTGGAACCTAAAAAGAACTGTTCTCGGTGCAAATCTAGTAAGAGTGGACTCCACTTTACATCTGCATCGAGAACGAATCATCTTTCAGGAATGAAACATATAACATCAGTAAAATAAAAATGGCTAAGACACATTTAGTCAACCTCTTAGGCAAAACAAACCAATCTACTTTACGTCCTTATAAGATTAAGCATTTGAAAACGTCTTAAGCTAGCTTTCAAATGTTATATATTCTCACTTTTTTATGTTATTTATTTTGCCTTCGTTGGGGCAGTTTTTTCAAAGGAAGGAGTGAGTTCAAAATATCTCAGTTCAGAAAGCATTCAGTTTTTATTCGGGCGTTTAAGAGCTTCCACCACCTACTAGGGTTGCACTACTATGTGGTTGTACTCCTTCGTAAGAAGAAAAATTTCCATATTCAAAGTAGTGGCTCCACTCGCCATCAGTACAGCACAAGGAATGTACGCGCCTATGCTGCATAAAAATTTTATTTTCGCACAACATGCCGTAATCGGGTGGTTTATATGTTGACTCGCTCCTCTGAAGTCACTTAACATCAAAAATAATTGATTGAGAAAGAGAATACAAATGATGCAGCTGTGGACCTACTATCTATCGCCGTCGACACGTCGGTGGTCATAAACTCATCTAAAGCTGGCTTGTGAACCGCAAACCAAACCGCCCTTAATCAATCTGACCGTGCAAACGGCGGACACTCCGTGCTTGTTTCGGGGCAAACGCAGGGCGTTACGCCCATGCTACAGATTAATTAGGGCGGTTTGGTCTGCGGTTCACCCCGATGGATTGTGTGAGTACAGTTTGCGGAGAAAACTTTAATGCCGGTAAAGCTACAGAAGAAGTTAAGGGCTGACATGAAGGCGCTAGAAAATAAATAGAGTAGATAAATAGAATACAATAAATAAAATAGAACCACGCACTCGTCTGATTCCCTTTATTTCACCCTCGATTGATTGTGTTTCGCTTAAACACTTGTCGCGATTTCTCTATAAAGTAGTCGTATCGATTGAGTTGTGCTTCCTTTAAGTTTAAATTTTAAAAGTACACTACTGCATGCAACAAGATGCAGGGTATTCCAAAAATGTAGGCCCTAAAATTGCAAGGCACTAACATTACTACTGATGAAGTTTTAGAAAAGCTTGAGACTCATAAGAAAGCACGCACAGAGTAGCGAAAATTCTGTGACTTGGAAATGGTTAATATTGCGCCATGCACCCGTCTGAAGCCTTAGATTTCAGACAAAACTGGTTGTGCTTGAGCTGGGTGTTACAGCTGAATGTTGTTTCCGTTACAATCGTTTCATTTAAGTTTCCTCATTATATTGACATGCCTGTGCTCATAGATAGCGGAGCATTGCATAATCAATCAATCGATAAACTTATGAGTGACCTTAAGAAGTAGATTGCCCTTAGAGTACAGGTGCGTAAAAAGTATTGACTCATTAAACGTAAACGTTAGAAATAACAACACATCATAAAATTTAACAAGTTTATGTACAAAACGTCAACAACTATCTTGCGAACAGAATAGCATCACTTGTATTTTATATGGGCTTCTTTGCTGTGAATGTAGGGGGCGAAGACGCATCGACGGTGCGCCGCAAGTAGTCCACGTCGATTTCGTCCTATTCTTTGACCTTCAGGGACTTGATACTTTTGTGCATTTAACATGTAAAAGTGTTACATACTCTTCAAGGACCTCCAAAGTGCTAATTCTGGCAGAAGGCTCGCTGAAAGGGAGGCGCGTCCGGCCAGTATCATGGTTTGCGCATTCATCACATGCGTCTCTCGTTTTCGTTGATACAGAAGTGAATACAAATCAGTAGAACTATCTGTATTGATGTCCTAAAGAAGCAACTAGTTTCTTGGCTTGAGTCCCAGGCCGTATGTCTTCCAGCAGGATTAGACTCCAGCGCAGAGTCGAGCATTGCTTAGGACTGGTGCCGCGCCAACTTGAAGGACTTCATTTCGGCAAAGGAATGACCTCTGTATAGACCGGATTTGAATCCGCTGAATTACTCTATATGGGAAGTTTTGGAAAACAATGCTTGCGTTACGTCCCACAGAAGAATTAAGTCAGTGAAAGATGGTCTGGTCAAAGCATGGAACGAAGTCGACGTGGACTACTTGCGGGGCACTGTCGATGCCTTTCCTCGTCGTTTTCGCCCCTGCATTCGCAGCAAAGAAACCCTTATAAAATACAAGTGATGCTGTTCTGTTTGCTAAATCATTATTGCCATTTTGTATATAAACTCGTTAAATTTTATGATGTGTTGTATTTCTAACATTTACGTTTGGTGCGTCAATACATTTTACGCACCCTGTATACGTTAAGAACAGATACGGCAACTCGTTGAGGTTATTCCAACAGTACCAAGATATGGGGCTCCGTCGATTTAGAACAGTTGTTGAAAAATCAACCCGCGGAAACTTTAAAGGAGCTTTTTGAAGGAGAAGTCTATGATAGAGACGTAGCTCCTTTCGGAACGGCAGTTTTAACTGCCAAATAGTAATTGTCCGATATGGAAAGATGTACCACTCACGCATCATTGGGTCCAAACAGGAAGCCCCATATCATACCGTGAAATTTATTGCGAAAAAACCATCACCATCATTATCAGGACAAATTTAGTAATGTCATGCAGAAAATCAGTCTCATATTATAAGGCGTTCTACAAATCTTAGTGCAGTTTCCACTGAAGCTCAAGCTCCTAATCAATTTTCGCCCATTACTTCATAAGTCGTTTTAACGACAGCCAAGCGAAGTATATGGAAGTGAAGGAAAGAAGAGTTCGAGAAAGTAGTTTCTTCTCCGGCTCGGGTTCTGAAAAAAGGACCTTACATACAGGGTGCTTCAAAAAAATATGTACACTTTTTTGAAAGGTGATAACTTTGCTCACAGTAAAGGCACTAAAAAAGTTAATGGCTCATATAAAAGCGTACGAAAATATGATTTTTCCAGCAAACGAGCAGTATTAAATGCGCCATGCACTCATCCGAAATTTTGCATTTTACACACGATTGATTGTATTTTCCTTGAATGATTGTCAAAATTTCTCCACGAAGCAGCTCTTTTGAGTGAGTTAGGCTTTTTTTAATATTTAAAACCGAAAAAAAAAACGCACTATGGCTTGCAAAAAAATGCAGGTACTATTTGAAGGGTTCTAACTGCTGCTAGTGAAGCTTTTAAAGATGTTTGAGACTCGTATAAAAGCAGAGTATATTGAGATTTCTGTGGCGTGTAAACGGTTATGATTGCTCCATGCCCCCGCCTGAAATCTTGCATTTCAAACTCGATTGATTGTGAATGGGATGAATGCTTGTTACAATCTTGTTACTACTTGTCTAGATTAACCTCTGATGTGGTTCTTTTCATGTTTTCCGTCGCTCAGTAGCTGCAATTATGCTGATTAACCTCTCCATTCAGATTGAATGTTGCTTCATCAGCCCTCATAATCCGTCTTGGAAAAAACTGATCGCAGTTAAATCGTTCAATCAATAAACACGCATGTCACGTGTCTCTCACATGACACGTTGACTTCAAGTTTTACACGTTGAAAAAACATAACACATGGTTAATCTAGCCAAGTAGTAACAAGGTTGTAACAAGCTTTCAGTTCATGCATAATCATTCGAGTCTGAAATGCAAGGTCTCACGCGAGTGCATGGCGCAATCCTGATTATTTGCATGTCTCGTTACCCTGTGCTTTCATACGAATTTCAAACATCCTCAAAAGTTTTACTAGCAGCAATGCTAGAATCTTTCAAATAGTGCCTGCATTTTTAGGATACTCTGCATTTTTGGTAAGTCGTAGTGCGTTTTTACGATTCAAACGTTAAAAGAAGCCTAAATCAATCAAAACGGTCACTTTTTAAAGAAATTATAACAAGCATTCAAGCAAAACACAATCAATCGAGTGTAGATCGCAAAATTTCGGACGAGTGCGCGGCGCATTCCATACCGCTTGTCAAAAAATTTCTACTTTCTTAAGCTTCCGTACAAAATTTCAATTCACAGTACCTTTACTGTACTGCAACGTATCACTTTCCAAACAGTGTATACATTTCTTCTGAGACACCCTGTAGAAAAACCGCTAGCTAGTTGAAAAAGGTACCCAGCGAAGAGGCGAAAACTCATTTCGCAGTCAAAGTGCAACTTCGATCGCTTTTAAATGCGCACCGTTTCCTCTAGTGAACTGCTAGAGGAAACGGTGCGCATTTGTACCAAAGGTTACTTTTTAAAATTGCTCTAGATCAACTGTGTATGCACTTTTGGGTCTCTTCATGCCTAGGGATGGCTGCTATGTAACGAAAATTTAGATAGGTTGAAGAGGCATCAAACGCGTTTAACTAATAGTTTTTGAGTAATACAATGCCGAGGTGTTATTTTTAGTTCCCGCACCTTAGCATATTTTGAGCCTTTGTAAACAATTTCTAAACACAAGCTTAATTGTTAGGGACAATTTATTACGACTGAATAACGACCTAAAACGATGGCATGATCATTTAAAGAAATGTGAGCATGTTTACGACATTGGGACATACCGTTCATACTCTCAGCCAGAGTGATCAAGATCAACATGCGAAAACCCGCGGCTACTGCGGCGACCGCGGCCGCAACCGCGATGCCTGTGTAATGTGTACCGTAACGTTCTGGAGCCGGATTCATCAACGACTTTCAGAGATTTCACGGATAAAATACAGCCGAAATTCCTGAAAAAACGCGTTAACGAGAAAACGAGTTAACGCGGCTTGTCAACGGGCGATATGGTGAAATGTTGGCGTTATCAGTAATTTTGGCTGTAATTTCTCCGTTAAATCTCAGTAATTCGTTGATGTATCTGGCCCCTGAACAAACAACCATCACCCAAACACGAATACGGACTGATTATCACAGATCTTCATAGTGAACTATTTAATGCTTTGCCTCCATAATTGGACCGTAGAACCGTAAAAGCAACAGTATCATTCACATGTGATTTCAAAGGTAATATGATACAAAGCTTCTTGTGTAGGAAATTTCGGTATTCTTTTAGGAACGTCATTGTGATTAAAGGACTAAATATTGGATAGCACATCCAAAGAATACCGCAGCAGTACACTACGACTGTATGAGTGGTCGCCCCTGCAAAAACCATGAGATACTGCACTATTGTGGGCGTATGTAGAAACAAAGCAGGACATGCAGTCTTAAAGGAAGCAAATTAGAACTAGATGAAAATGAAACAATGTCAACAAATACCTGAATTACGAGCAGGTTATTCATTCGTCGCTGCATAGATTTGGCTCGAATGCTGAGCGTCGACTCTTTGAGCTTCTTGTTGATTTCAGACGCCCAATAGATTCCACACGTCGCCAGTAGAGAGACAGTGAGCGTAGCATCAATGATGAACGCAAGCGACAGCCAGTTTACTTTTGGCTTAAACATGTTTATGTCGATTAGTGACAGTTGCACGCCTCACTCCATGTGAATTTTATGATAAGCTGGTGTTGATCTATTGGCTGTAAGGGAAGCTAGCTGCGAACGATTTTCTACGAGGCAAGTGTAGACAGCCGTGAAATGTAGTGCTTTAGAGTTACTCTTTTTACCACATGCACGATGTGAAAAGTGTTCGCCTATGACTAGCAAAAAGGAAGAAGAACAATCCGATCCACTTTTAGTAGTGCTGTAGCCTGCATAAAACACTTCATATTGAGTCAAACCAACTTTTAAACACGTTCCTGCAAATGGCACATAATATAGGTCCAGGTTAATCTGGTGCAATAGTGGCGGCGCTAAGTAACGGATGAGATCATCTGTCGGCCAGAGACCGAAATAAATATAGCCAGCGTAGTTGACGAGAAATAGACAATTCACTGATATCAACACAATGAATCCTCGAGTGGAAGACATGAAAGCAAAGTACTTGCCCCTATAATCAGCATGGTTAAGAATTAATGAGCAAAAAAGCTTGCTTCTAGGATGTCGTATACAATCATACGCTTATCATATACGGATCAAACACTATGTACATCCGACGTTTTCGCGAAGCTAATAGTTCTTTGAACCAGTGCAGCAACCAGTTCTTTGAATTCATTATTCCGCATGTTTTGGGCTCTCCTATTTTTCTTTGAAAAGGAGCAGACGTCTATGTAGAACAAGAACAGATAATTATGTAAAAGGTTAAAGTGCATAAATAATCCTAAGAGAAAGTTTCTGAATGCTACAAATGAGTAAGCTCAGCCTACAGACATTCAGAGCAAATGCGCGTAAAATAGAATTTATTTAGGTACCTGCATATCTGAAGATACATGTAGAAGAAACTGTTGGTACTGGATAAAATTGAAAGCAGAAAAATGAGAAATATCAACACCAGCATAGGTTGGCCAACTTGTGGTAAGTCACTCACTACACCAGATTCTGTGAAGATCCAGCAGAAGTTCCACGCAACCGCACGCTGCAACAACCAACAATTCTTCAACCTCAACGACTAATGTCGTGCACGTACCGGTACCGCAAGCATACCGCACACAGAGTAGATGATGTTTTGAGCAGCCGTGTTTGGAAGAAAATATTTTGATACGTTCATTTTTAAAGGACACAGGAAAAAAGTAACCCCAAGCACTATGTTTAGCAGTATGGCAATGGAGTACCCTATTTGCAGCACAACGAACAAACCATCTGTGATCATTCGAAAAAGAAACACCTGCAAGTTTAATCAATTGAAGTGAGCGATAAACAATACGAGGCATTTTGATAGCGTTGCAGAGCGCTGGCCTTTAAGGAGAGACAAGAACAAAGATTTATGTAAAGACACGACAACATATGGAAACAACAAAATTCAGAAGCATCCGACAAAATATTCATTGCATACCTGGTTATATTATTCAAAAAACAAAGTGACATAAAAACTAGCGAGAAAACTACAACAATTGCAGCTGATTGCAGCTGAAAATGGGCGTTGACAAGCAAAAAAATTGGCTTCCAAATTCTTATGAGTCTAGGAGGATTAGGGAGGCTAGAAAACAAATGATAACTTCCGACTCATATTAAATGATAAGGATAAACGACAGCGTCGTTCGACAGTCGTCCCTTTTAGGATGCGCCACGCATTCTACTCCTACGGGATGGAGGCGATTTGAATGCGTATTTGGCCTTACAATGATAGCGGTGGCCAGCCCATAAACAAGTCAGCGCTTTATCCTTCCCATACAAGTCTTGTACCAATTCACCGACCTCGGAGAAATGAAAGGTTTGGATGGCCTGAGCGGGAGAACAAGGAGTCGGGAGCATACGACAAAGGACGAATCCTCCGACAGCGCCACCCGTCCTCTACTGGCTTACATTAGATGATCATGACTATTGAAAGAAGGCACGCGTGAACGACGTGCAACAGCCGCTCACATAAAAACGTACGGGCGCTTCTAACATACCAGATTTGCTAACATCTTCTTGAAACTTGAAATTGAATAAAATGCGCAATTGGATGTCATAGAAATAGGCTCGCGTGAAGGTTGGGGTCCCTTTCTTAGAGAGTAAAAAGAGGAGCTTCTCTTTTTAGACAACGTTTTAGTGTTCTGATTAATAACTACCTACATCCAAGTCTCTAGAAATCCTCCTGGAATCTGCTCTGCGCAAACAAAAGTCATCCGTAGGGATTTGAAGATCCACTGTCGGATTCATTGTATATTTTTAAAATCAGCCCAGACCTCTGCTTTTCTAGTAGTTGTAGTTTAAATATACCTGAGCCTTATATAATACAGGGTTTCTCAAAAAGTGTATAGACTGTTTGAAAGGTGATAACCTTGCTAACAGTAAATCTGCTAAAGAAGTTAAAAGCACATGCGAAAGCTCAAGAAAATAGAAATTTTCTGATGAATGAGTGGTGAAAAATGCGCCATGCAATCGTCTGAAATCTTGCATGTTACTCTCGAGTGATTGCGTTTCGCTTGAATGATTATTATAATTTCTTCACAAAGTGGTCGTTTTGATTGATTTGTGCTTCTTTTAAGATTTAAAACTAAAAACACACTGCGACTTGTGAAAAGCTCAGGATATCCCAAAAAACAGGTACTGTTTGAAAGGTTCTAACATTGCTGCTACTGAAGCATTTGAAGACGCTTTACACTCATATGAAGGCACAGGGTAATTAGATTTCTGTGGAGTGTAAATAGTTAAGATTGCATCATGCCTTCGCCTGAAATCTTGCATTTCCGACTCGATTGATTGTGCATGGGTTGAATGCTTGTTGTAATCTTGTTAGTATTAGGTTGTCCCATAAGTCCCCGCCGTTTTTTCAACGATTCACTGCAGATTTCTCCGGCGGCTCTTGCATAGTCCCGTACAGCTACCGAAAGAGAGTGATTTGCTCTATCAGACCATCTATTGCGTTTCTTTTTTCATCCTGAATTTTGTCAATTTTCAGGTCGTCAAAGTGAAAAGTGAAAAAGTAGCCATTTGCGCACTTGTTCTCTCCGCTTAGGCTTGTAATTTTTTGTGCAGTTATTTATAGCATATGGAAGACAATGTTCTGTACTACAAGAATATGTGTTGGTCCTATTTTCTCACTTGTCCTTTACTGATTTTTAGTCCATCAAATTGGGAATTTCGACTTTTCTGTTTGAACTTTTACCAAAACTCCGGTTCTGTGGTTGGACTTTTTTGCTTGGTATAATATGAAGTTTGGAAGAGGATGTCTTGCTCAGTAAGAATTTGTGTCGCGTTCATTGGCTCACGCTGATTTCTGTCGAATATCAACAACTGAAGAAGGAGAAGGAGTGGTTGGTGAAGACGATTTTTCTCTTTTTGGCATTTTGTTGATATTCAATAGAAATCAATAAACACATTCTTACTAAGCAAGACATCCTCTTCCGAACGACATATAACACCAAGCAAAAAAGTCCAACTACAGAGCAGGAGCTGTCGGTAAAAATAAGTCTTCTTCTTCGGACGTTCCAATTAAAAATCAATGAAGGACAAATGAGCAAATAGCACCAACACGTACTCTCATAGTACAGAACATTGTCTTCCAAACGCTATGAAAAATTTCGCAAAAATTTCAAACCTATGCGGAGAGATCAAGTGTGCAGATGGCCCACTTTTCACCTTTTCACTTTTCACTTTAACGGCATAAAAATTGACAAAATTTAGGATGAAAAACGAAACGCAATACATGCTCTTATAAAGCGAATTACTCTCTTTCGGAAGCTGTATAGCGCTTTGCATCAGGCCGCCGGCTAAATCCGCAACGAATCGTTAAAAAAAAAACGAAGGGGACTTATGGGACAACTTAATAATTGGCCATATTAACCTGTTCTGTGCCTCTTTTAACGGTTTTCGTTGCCCAATCGGGGCAGTTATACCGATTAACCTCTCCTTTCAGTTTGAATATTGCTTTGTTAGTCACAGAATCCGTCTTGGAAAATCTGGCTCCTGCTCAAAATTAAGTTGTGCAATAAATAAACTCACATGTCATGCGTCTTTCAAGTGATTATCATTCTTTAAATGTTAAAGGAAGGTTGGGCGCGTGTAGCGCAGTCGGAGGAGGCGCGACTGTCGCGTGCACCTGATACCAGGTTCCTGGTTCGGATTTCCCGCCCAGGCCAACCAAGCCTTCCATCCCTCCGGGGTCGGTGAATTGGTACCAGACTTGTCTGGGAAGGATAAAGCGCTGACTTGTTCATCGGCTGGCCACCGCAAGTCATTGTATGGCCAAATACGCATTCATGTCGCCTCCACGACATCCCGTAGAAGTAGAATGCGCTGGCGCATCCCAGAAGGGATTGAGTAACGCCGTCCTTTATCCTTTATCCTTTATCCTTAAGGGAAGGTTGTAACAAGCATTCAGCCCAAGCACAAACAATCGAGTCTGAAATGCAAGGTTCCAGGCGGTAGTACGGCGCAATCTTAACTATTCACACGTCGCAGAAATTTTGTTACCTTGTGCTTTCATATGAGTTTCAAACATCTTCAAAAGCTTCACTAGCAGCAATGTTAGAACTTGTCGAACAGTACCTGCATTTTTTAGGGCACCTCACTTTTTTGTAAGCCGCAGTGTGTCTTTAAGTTTTAAACTTTAGAGAAAGGATAAATCAATCGATATGGCCACCTTATGGATGAATTATAACAAGCAGTCAAGCGAAATGCAATTAATCGAGTGTAAAACGTTCAAAAGATTGTATGGCGCAACCCACATCGCTCATAAGTAAGAAAATTTCTGTTTTCCTGAGCTTTCTTATGAGTTTTAAGCTCTTCAGTACCTTTACTGTGAGCAAGATTATCATCCTTTAAATAGTGTATACGTTTTTTTAAGACACCCTTATGATATGACAATGGCTTATATATGTGGTTGTTTATTGTTGACGTAGTGAGGAATACAATCAAATTTGTAAAGGTTGTGACGATGAAAGAACAACCAGTATTAGGTGGAAATGTAATCTCTAAAATTGCAGAGGTGATGTGATAACCGGTAAGCAATAGCAGCGAAGCCGAGTGAGTAATCACCTGTCCTTTTAATTAGCACACGCCAGCCCAAAGAGAACGTGATCACACAGAGCAGCGTCACAGGGCCAAATGCTGTAGTGTTCTCCGTCAAACAAGGCTTTGTGGGGTGCAACGCGAGTGGAATTGTAAAAAGTTGCTATACGGGCCTAGAGGCCGCCAAGTGTTAGATTTAACACAGCACAACTAGCATAGCGCTGGAGCTGTCTTTAGCATCGGGGTTCGAGTGTCATCCATCTTTCCAAATGTCTCGCATAAGATGCCATGGTATTCCACGGTCGTCTTTTCTTGGTTGTAACGGCTAAAAGCAACATTCGATTAACAAAAATTCCCAAATAATAAAAACTGAAACAGTACGCTAGCGCCTAGACCCGCCATGAAATGCTGTTTTAGGAATGGGCAACCGCATGACCAAAATCCTCATTATAGTTGTTAGATCTCCCTCGATAGAGAGCCTTCGGGCTCTCTTGTTAAGAGGGATCTCGGGCCGCTTGTCGCAGGGCCACGTGGCGCGTCCCCGGGTGGTGGATAGGGGAATTAAACGCGAACCAAATGCGACCGTGTACTGCCCAGAGACGCAGGTGGGATGCAGGGGATGGACTCCTTGCTCCTGCTGTGTCGGGTCGATGCGTTCCTTGTTAGTGGGAGCGGCATGTTCGTGCACAGTGTGCGTGGATGTGTCCGTGACTGTGCGGATTGTAACTGTGTCGGCTCGGCCAAAAGCTTGCACTCGGTAGACTGGGAGTACATGTAAGGCGATTCGAGGCCGCCTTAAGTCTCGCCCCGTCCCTTCGGGCAGTCTGGCTGGCTGCCCGGAGTTCTTCGCCCGCACGACAGAGCCTGAATAGCTACCCGTGTTGTATTCCAGTCAAACACAGCAGCACAAAAGGGCCTCATTCTCCTGACCCCGAAAGAGCCCCCATTTCTGCAGCGATGGGAAGGACGAGTACGGAGAGGCTGCTAAAATCTCAGGGCCTAACCAGGCTGCGCAAACTGAGAAGGACTAGGATGACGACCTGTACTTACAACGCCCGCACGCTTGCGTCGGAAGCATCCGTCGAGGACCTGATGATGCAAGCCAGGAAGATCAAGTACGACGTCATCGGACTGACCGAGACGAGAAGACACCACCCCCTACACGCCGCCTACGACTCCGGAGAAGAACTGTTCCTCGGAACATGCGACAGCAGGGGAGTAGGCGGCGTTGGTGTCCTCGTCAACACGCACTTGGCCATGAACATCGATTCGTACGAGTCTCTGACAAGCCGAATCGGACGTCTGCGACTGAAGCGATGTGGCTCCGTACCAGCCTTGACTGTGTTCGTCGCGTATGCCCCAACATCCGACTACGACGACGAAGACGTCGAGGCCTTCTACGTGGAGCTGGAGAAGTTCTATAAGGAAGATCACACCTTCTACAAGGTGATCGTCGGCGACTTCAACGCCAAGATCGGGCCACGAAGGTCGCCGGAAGAACTTCACATCGGAACCCACGGTTTGGAGTGGAACGAGCAAGGTGAAAGGCTCTCTGAGTTTATCATGTCGACCAAGACCATCCATGGAAACTCGCAGTTCCAGAAGCCTCCCTCCCTACGATGGACCTGGGAATCCCCCGGTGGCCAGTTCCACAATGAGATCGACCACATCATCTTCAACCGCAAGTATTGCCTGACCGACGTCTCCGTTGTCCCCAAGTTCTACACGGGATTGGACCACCGCCTCCTCCGCGCAAGGTTCCGCTTTTCGCGTCAAGGAGAGAAGGCCGCGAAGTTCAAGAAGAGGAGTCCCAGAACGACTATCAACTGGGATCTCTACACCTCTCTTGTCGGCCTTTGGGAAGATGCCGTCATGGACAACGTCGACGAGGAATACGATCGCTTCGTGCACCATCTCCACGATAGTGCTAAGGGAGCCGAGAGCTTGAAGACCACCAAGAGACGCCTGTCTCCGGAAACTCTCGAGCTGATACGCCAGCGTGGAGCAGCACGAGCTTCAGGCAACTATCAACTGACGTCCGAGCTTGCAAAGCTATGCAGAGCGGCGATAAAGGAAGATCTGAAGGAGAGAAGGGCGGAAGTGTTGGCTGAAGCAGCAGAGGCAGGGCTGAGCATCCGCAATGCCCGCCGGAACTTCGCCAACTTCAAGACCAAGATGACCGCTCTCCGACGTCCCGACGGAACCGTCACCTCTTCCAGAAGGACCATGGAGAAAGTCATCCACGACTTCTACTCCGATCTCTTCGATAGCCACGTCCACCTGCCCCTACGCCATCTTCCGCAGGATGGATACGTCATCCCCTCTGTTCTCCCTTCCGAGATCCGACACGCCATCTCGTCGGTGAAGAAACGTAAAGCACCCGGTCCTGACAGGATCAGAGCTGAACACCTGAAGAACCTCCCGCCAGCGCTCATCAACACCCTGGCGCGGCTCTTCACACGCTACCTGTCCGAATGCAAGGTTCCATCTCAGTGGAAGACCAGCAAGACCGTCTTGCTGTACAAGAAGGGAGACGTGCACGACATTGGCAACTATCGCCCGATCTGCCTGTTGTCCGTAGTCTACAAGCTGTTCACTCGAGTCATCCTGAATAGGATTAGTAGAACGCTGGACGAAGGACAGCCATGCGAACAAGCAGGATTTCGGAGAGGATTCAGCACGATCGACCACATACGCACCATTACGAAGCTCATCGAAGTGTCGCGAGAGTACAAGCTGCCGCTTTGCCTTACGTTCATCGACCTGAAGAAGGCATTCGACTCCGTCGAGACTGAAGCGGTCATGGAAGCCCTACTCACCCAGGGCGTTCCTACTCAGTACATCAGAGTCCTTCGAGAGCTGTACAGTGGATTCACGACCAAGATCTCACCATTCTACAACGACGTCGTCATTGACGTGAAGAGAGGGGTTCGACAAGGGGATACCATATCCCCGAAGCTCTTCAGCGCCACCCTCGAAAACGTCATGCGCGAACTAGAGTGGGATGACATGGGAGTGAAGGTCGACGGCCGGCAGCTGCACCATCTTCGCTTCGCTGACGACATCGTGCTCATAACACCGAGCATCAGTCAGGCGGAGCGAATGCTGGCCGACTTCGATCGTGTATGTGGAAGCGCTGGACTGCAGCTGAATCTTACGAAGACGATGTTCATGAAGAACGGATGGGTTTCTGATGCCCCATTCTCGCTCAACGGAACGAACATCTCCGAATGCTCCAGCTATGTGTATCTGGGTCGCGAAGTCAACATGGCCAACGACCTAGCACCAGAGCTGAGCAGGAGGAAACGAGCGGCTTGGGGAGCTTTCAAGAGCGTCGAAGAAGTCGTGAAGAAAACGAAGAACGTCCGACTCCGTGCCCACCTATTCGACTCCACTGTTCTTCCTGCCCTAACATACGCCTCAGAGACCTGGGCTATACGAAAGCAGGATGAACACGCGATCAGCGTCGCGCAGCGTGGAATCGAAAGGACGATGCTCGGAGTGACACGACTCACGCAAGTGAGAGAAGGCCTCCGGAGTTCCGAGCTTCGCCGACGTTCGAAGATCAGAGACGCTGTCGCATGGGCCAAGTCGTCGAAAATTAGGTGGGCCGGCCACGTAATGCGATTCGCAGACACCCGCTGGACGAGAGCCGTCACAGACTGGATTCCGCGGGATGTCAAAAGAACACCAGGACGCCCACCAACGCGTTGGTCGGATTTCTTCGTGAAAGCCCTGAACGACCGATATGACGCTCTTCGTGTCCCTCGAGCGAGGAGGATCCATTGGACCACTCTGGCACGCGACAGGGACGAATGGAGACGCTGCTGGCGCCCGCTCGAGCAAGTCGATGATCAACGGGACGACAGGTGATACAGGTGATAGTTGTTAGATGGATGTTTGGTTACGATCAAAGCTCTTGCGTCAGAGGGGACCTGAACCCGCACCTTCTCCTTTCCGGGCAGCGTTGCTACGAATTACACCATCGGCGCTCCTTGACCAAACGGAACATCCACGATATCTTCCTCATTATAGGACCTAAATAGCAAACTGAAAACAGCTGACATTTTTTTGCGCACAACCTAATAGCAGAATAGCTTGAGCTTTCGAACATGAGGAGGCTGATTCTTGGGGAGGCTAACTCAAACCAGCTCCAACCGCAAAGAAGTTGTCTCTTAGTGAGGTTTTGGATGATCTAAGAAACTGTCTGTAAAGTTGCTAAGCTCTTCACAAGGTTGGTAAACGGCTTCATTGGTGGATAGCGTTTCCGCTGGATCGCCTTCTTCAGAGCCTGAAAGGGTCAAGTCAATTAGGAGTTACCTCACCAACATCTCTTCAATGAATTTTGTAAGGTTGAAGAAATGTTTGGTGGGGTAACTCCTCATTGACTTGATCCTTTCAGGCTCTGAAGAAGGCGATCCAGCCGAAACGTTATCCACCAATAAAGCCGTTTACCAATCTCGTCAAGAGCTTAGCAACTCTACAGACAGATTCTACCATGCCGAGGTTCAAGGAGAGTCGAACATAGCTACTGCTACGTTATCTAAGAAAGAAATTGTCGGTCCCACCCTAGTGAATGAGGGTCGTAAGGTGTAAAATTTTGTGCAAAAGACTGGGATCAAGTGGTTGATTAGTTTATGGACCATAGCTACACCCCGATGCAAAATTATAGGTTCATACCCCCCCCCCCCCCCGATTTGTCCATTAGTATCCGAAGAACCCGCTGCTGAGGCTCAATGGTGCTATCATCGTATTTATCACTAGTGAAAACCTTTGTAGAAAAATGCTAAGCAGAACATCTTATTAGTGCAGGATACCACAAACTTTTATTGAAGAGGTAACGAATAGAGGCCGGTACAAAATATGGGTTCACTTGAGGAATTTTCCCACTCCACCATTTCCCGCTCAAAATTTGGTATAAATAGGCCAATAAACCGAAAAGCATATTCGATACAATGGAAAAGGTTCACAAACTTTCTACATGTGAGCAAGCTCGAGTCGATGCTGTCCATGCGGCCGGCCTTTCAAACAGGAAGATCGCAGCTCAGCTAGAGAGATCGCTGAACTGCATCAATTGCTATCCTAAGAATACGGAAGACTACAAGCAAAAATCGAATGCTTGTTGTCCAAGGAAGCTGCCTGCAAGAGATGAGAGCCGTATGCTCCGGATGGCTTCCAACAGCACCCAGTCCGCGGAGGACCTCCGTCGTCATCTGGACCTCCCCGTATCGAAATGGGCGGCATTACGAAGCTTGAATCGCAGCAAATCGTTTTTTATGAAGTGAACTTGTCTTTTACACCGGTCTCCATTCGCTAAATTTTCAACAATAGTTTGTTTTATCCTGCTCTGATAAGGTAACCTGCTTAGAATTCTTCTATAGAGGATTTCTATAGTGAGGAATACGATGGTATCATCATTCGGCAGCGGGTTCTTCGGGTACTAGTAGACAAATCGGGGGTGAACCTCTAATTTTGCATCGGGGCGTATATCGAAGTAGAGCCTCCTTGACTTGAGTGATGGAATACCTAGATAAGCCTGCCTAACGTTAGCTTTAGAGATTCTGCCGTGCAGGAATCTACCATTTCGCAATAGAACCTTCCTGGTGAAATTGTTTTGAATCTTCTCTATCATCAGAACATCTTTCTGTTTTGGAAAAAACAGATAAACATAATTGTAAGTTTTACAATATACGAACACCTAACAAAACCAAAGAGCTATACAAATATTTTAATAAACAATTTAGAATTAAATTAAACCACTCATTAATGCTAAATATAAGGACGATAAAGTACATATACCATTTAAAGAATTTAGGGTATTACAAAAGGAATTTGTTTTCTGTCCATTAGATAAAGCATCTAATAACTATGGCCTAGTATGTGTAAAAAGTTTCATCTTCTAAGCTTGATCAAATGTGTATCAAATTTAACAATACTTTTGATGCTTTTATCAATATCAGTACTAATAACACATATACTAATATTAATACTGTAGATAAACAATCCATTGTTTTTAAACATAGATATTTCCATAGTAAACACAAACTTAAAGTTAATACGGATGTGGATCTTCCTATTATCTATGCGTTGCCTAAATTACAGAAAAATCCTATTAGTTTAGATTTATTACTGGCTCCAGAAACAGTAGTGTGAAATCTATTGCATTAGAGCTTTGTTGCATTTTTTTCATTTTTTAAAAACCACTTTATCAACTATGCGAAAAGTATATCAAACAATTGCAGAACTATTAAAACATATTGGTCTATAAATAGTACCAACATTGCAGAGGAAATTAATAACTGACGTGATGGCAATATGAAGTTATACTCCTCATAGTTATACTCAGACTTTATAGACATGTCCACTAGCATACCACATAACGTTATTATATAAAAAATGAAAGATCTCATCGCTTTATGTTTTAAAAACGCAGGTAAAAAATTGGTTGCATGTAATGGTGTTAAAGTTTTTTATACGCATTCTTCAGTAGATAATTACAGATGTTGCGATGCTACCGATCTCTTATATTTAATTGATTATTTACTAAGAAATAGTTATTGTGTGTTTGCAGGAAAAATATACAAATAAAACTGAAGAGTTCCACAAGGAGGTAACTTAAGCCTGCTTCTGGTAGATAATACTATGCCCATGTTCGAGTTTGAATACTCGAAGAACACGAGAAAATATAGAAGCCAATTGTTCATACCTTTTAGATATATGTATGATCTTCTTATAATACACAACTTTAATGAGGGCAATATCAAATATGTCCTTAAACTAATTTATAAAAATATGCTGGCACTAAAAAAGAAAAATATTAATGAATACGAATGCAACTGTCTTGATGTCACTCTCAAAGTAATAGGACACAAAATAGAAACAAAATACAACAAAACAGACTCTTACAGTTTTAGAGTCAACAGATACCCACATATAGATTCAGAAATATCTTTCAGGGTTAAATAAAACACTATTTACACTGAGATTTTAAGAGCAGCTAACGCATGTTCTAATTTAATATACTTTTGTGATAAAGTTAAAGAAATGCAAAAAATTTTTGCTCTCAATGGTTATAACAAAGATTTTGTCATTTCAAATTTACTTAAATGTTTATATAACAATAAACATATAGTCTATAAGTATGACATGTTAGACAAACATAAAGATATTACAAATTTTGACAGGACTATTTGTGGTGGTCCTTAACTAATAGTATTCACATCCTTTTCAAGCTATCTTATAATACACTGGGTACTTTAGTTGGTCGCTTAATATTTTCTTAAGGGTAGAGGATCCCACTTAGCTTGAGCAAAAAACGCGCTCTATTTTCACTACCTTGCGATACTCTTCGCTGAGTATCAAACCTCACACCTTTGCTGTTGCCCATTTCTTAGGATATGGCGCAGAATATCCAACCAACCCTTTCACCTTTTTCCCACTTCTTTCCCACCATTTCTTTTTTATGATTGGCTTCATTCCTTTTCTTTTGTTTTTCTGCTTCTTCGTTCATTCTTATTATTATCTTGCTCTCAGCTAAGAATAGGAAGTTGATGTAACAGATTCGTTACCAATTTTTACAGTTTTCAGGTACCTTCAGTGCGTTCTGGACAATGCCGTGAGTTAGCTCCTTTATGTTCTTTTCTGTTTACTTATACCTCAATCTTTATTGTTTCTTTTTATATGTAGCATCTTCCTGTCCCACTGATGAGCCACCGGGGAGATGCTACATCAAAAGGTTCGTATGGTTTAGTGGCGAAACGAACCTTAACACATTACATTATAACATTTTAAATTTACACAAATTGAAGGCGAGAACATGGAACATGAACTCTCAACGAGCGGTCTCACATACACCTTGTAACTATGTGTTTAAGGGAACCGGCTATCTCAAGAAGTGTATTGGGTCGGTCAGTGATTTTGATCCGTCTGACATTCTCATCTTCTTTATTTTTATTTTGATTTTCTACAATGGAATTTACACAGCAATGACAACCACTCACCGCTAGACACTACATTTCGCCATTTTCTAAGCATGTCCGCGACTCTTCGCTCCCAGGAATGAGAAGATTGAGAGTCAAATAAATCGTTGACCGCCCTTCCAACATCTTCAACTTCGGGAATTTTTTCATCGCTAGGACAGCGGCAAAGGAGTGAAATAAATGACATTCAAGCAGCAATGGCATTGGAATAAGTATGTGATGAGTAGGTTCCCAGCGACACTTCTCGAATATAAAATTATTCTTGGCTTGCATCAGAGGCTCTTCATCCTGAGGTAGCCAATCAGTACGATGTGCGTTGGAGTCGTAGAAAACTGAACTCTCATCTCCGATGGCCATTTCTTCCAGGAACTCCTTGGGAGTGAGCGGAGAAGAAGAGACTGGCAAATGGATATGTGTGTGAACAGTATGTTATCGGCCATGTCTTGCGGGAGCCATGAAGTCAGCAATTTTCCGTGGTCAAAGGCCTTGAGAGGACTGAGGACAGGTGAAAGTGTACACCCGAGCCTCGCCGCAAGACTACGCGTTCTATCTACTGGATTCTCTTGCCAGCGTCGGCAACGGCGCAGTCTCCCACTGTGTGTGGAGTCTTGACCGAAGTTTGTCATCGAAGTCAACATCTCTTCCTACGAGGGAGCGAATCAGATCTTGGCAGCGGCCGCAAGCTCGACCTGTGAACTACCAATTTTCGAACGTCTACTACTGTTACTTTTCATACGTCCACACATGGACCGGTTAGCTCGATTATATGTAGTAAGATACTTCGTGGAACGAACTGTTATTTTTCAGCACTTGCATCTTACAAGGACTGTGAACATTTCTGTACATCTTTTTCATTGCACCTTTGAAAGATTGCAAATATTTATTCACACCTATGTCTGTTTTAACTTTATAACAGTGCAACAATTGTAACAGATCTTCATGACGAACTATTTAATGCTTTGCCTCCATAATTGTATCGTATCACTGTAAAGGCAGCTGCATCATTGACATGCGACTTCGAAATTACTCTGACGCCTAGTTTCTTGAGCAGAAAATTTCTGTATTCTTTTAAGAATACAATTGTAATTAAAGGACTAAATATTGGATAACACATCCAAAGAATGTCGCAGCAGTACACTACGACGGTATGTGTGGTTGCTCCAGCAAAAGCGAGGAGATACTGCAGTATTGCAGGCGTGTGAAGAAACAGAGCAGGGCATACAGTCTTAAAGGATCCAAATTGGAACTAGATGAAAACGAAACCATGTCAACAAATACCTGAATTACGAGCAGGTTATTCATTCGTCGCTGCATGGTTTTGGTCCGGATACTGAGCGTCGCCTCTTTGAGCTTCTTGTTGATTTGACACGCCCAATAAATTCCACACGCTGCTAGCAGCGAGAGAGTAAGCATAGAATCAATAACAAACGCAAGTGATAACCAGTTTATTTTGGGCTAAAAAATATTTATGTCGATTATGGATGTGATCATATCTTCAGAATCGCCTTGAAAGCGCCTTGTTTGCAGTGCATGTTGCACGCTTCATTGCATGAAAACCTTAAGCTGAACTTGAATTGACCTTTTGGCTGTCAGTGAAATTAGCTGCAAACCATTTTTTTGTAAACAGGTATCGACAGTGGTGGAAATAAGCAGGTGTAGAGCAATTATTTCATTGCATGATGAGTGCTTACTTGTGGCTAGCAGACAAATGACCAACAGCAATCTATACCTCTTTCGAGTAGCCTAAAGAAAAACGACTGCCGCAGCATCCTTGCTACGCATGCATTAATGCCACTTTCTGCACCAAATTTTTTGCTCTATCTGAATAAATAAATTCTGTTTCAACGTTGTTTTATATTTATGTTCTTGAAGAGCTTATTGAAGTACGTCAAAAGAGCAGTTCCGAACAATATTTCATTTCGACTTCAAATTGGGACAATCCGCAGCCAAGACGGTTTGACAAGTCAACCAAGGTTGAAGACCTAACAGTGTTGGAGAATGCACGATCCAGCGATTCAGTAATTTTCGGACCGGAGATTTCAGCCTCCTCAGACAAATCTCGGGAACGACCGCCGGCCGATCCGCCCACTTTTCGATTTAGCGGACAAAGAGGGGAACTCCGGCGGGGGCGTGTCCCCGGCCTTTGGCCGGCCATCGGCGCGCATCGACGCGGAATGTGGACCGCCGGGCGGTCCGCCCACTTTTGGGCTTGCTGGACAAAGGGGGGAACTCCGGCGGGGGTGTCGGTCCCGGCTGGATTCAGGAAAATTCAGGAAAACTACCGCGGGATCGCTGGGGTCGACCGCCGGTCGATGCCAAAAGGCGGACTTCCCGCGACCGGCTGGCGGTTCACAACGGGTGGCTGGCGGTTCACAACGCTCGCCGGCGCCCAAATCGATCGGCAGCACGCGCGTCGCGGCGCGCGAGGCGGCGCTGTCCGGGGTCGACCGCCGGTCGAAGCCCTGGGCGGGCAAACGGCGGAGCTCCGGCGGGTGGCTGGCGGCTCACAACGCGCGCCGGCGCCCAAATCGATCGGCCGCACGCGCGTCGCGGCGTGCGAGGCGTCGCTGCCCGGGGTCGACCGCCGGTCGACGCCCTGGGCGGGCAAACGGCGGAGCTCCGGCGGGTGGCTGGCGGCTCACAACGCGCGCCGGCGCCCAAATCGATCGGCCGCACGCGCGTCGCGGCGTGCGAGGCGTCGCTGCCCGGGGTCGACCGCCGGTCGAAGCCCTGGGCGGGCAAGCGACAGAGCTCCGGCGGGTGCCTGGCGGTTCACAACGCTCGCCGGCGCCCAAATCGATCAGCCGCACGCGCGTCGCTGCGCGCGAGGCGTCGCTGCCCGGGGTCGACCGCCGGTCGAAGCCCTGGGCGGGCAAACGGCGGAGCTCCGGCGGGTGGCTGGCGGCTCACAACGCGCGCCGGCGCCCAAATCGATCGGCCGCACGCGCGTCGCGGCGTGCGAGGCGTCGCTGCCCGGGGTCGACCGCCGGTCGAAGCCCTGGGCGGGCAAACGGCGGAGCTCCGGCGGGTGGCTGGCGGCTCACAACGCGCGCCGGCTCCCAAATCGATCGGCCGCACGCGCGTGGCGGCGCGCGAGGCGTCGCTGCCCGGGGTCGACCGCCGGTCGAAGCCCTGGGCGGGCAAACGGCGGAGCTCCGGCGGGTGCCTGGCGGTTCACAACGCTCGCCGGCGCCCAAATCGATCGGCCGCACGCGCGTCGCGGCGCGCGAGGCGACGTGCGCGTGATTCAATTGTTTGAGCGCCACCGAGCGGTCGGCGCTCACAGTTCGCTTCCGTCCGGCGCCCCTTCGATTTTTTTCGTGGCACAAGCTCTTAAGAGCTCAGCAAACCGAAGAGATCTTCGGTTTGCTGAGCTCGTCGTCTGTTGAATGTGCCTGGGTGCGATGAGAAGAAGCTGCTAAGGCGCAAATATGGTCGGAGGGAGGGGGGGGGGGGGCTTACCCCATACTCAGTGCCGTTGGTTTTACGCCTTAGAGAGAATCACGTGTATGTGAAGTTACATCGGAATGGCCTACCTCAGTGCACCGCAGGAGTAGAACACACCATTGCTGCAAAAAAAAATCCGGTTGCAGCCCTGTCCTACAAGGTAAGGTGACCCCCCACCCGACCCTATTTGCGCCTTAGCAAGTTGTTCTCATCGAACCAAAGTCCCTGAATGTTCAGCTTGATTTTTAATTGATATCAATCGTCTTGTTTTAGAATGTTCAGCTCGATTTTTAATTGCTATCAATCGTCTTGTTTTAGAATGTTCAGCTCGATTTTTAATTGCTATCAATCGTCTTTCTTTACTTTGAGCAGGTATTTTTTAGAGTGCAAGTTATCGAGAACTTCTAGGATGGAGGCGTCGATCCGCCCGCAATTGGAGTTCAGTCTACTGAAATTACGATTGGAGCGATGAGAATACGGCGTCCCAATCGTAACGAGCGGATCAGAGCCTGCATCCTAGCAGTCCTCTATTTTTCAAGCTGATATTATTCAGATCGTTTTTCTCATTCCTCTAATCTTCTTCCTTTTTGTTAATTATTGTGTACTGTGCCAGACGAGGTCAAGGTGTATCGTTATCAAACAGGGTCTAACTTTCCGCCTTCCCGTTGAATTGCCTCTCCCCAAGGGACGATTCGCTCACGTTTGTTGTGCAGTAAATGCGAATCAGCCTACGTGGTGATGCTATTTGGCGGTGATGAACTTATTGCCACCCGTCCAAGGTATTCTTCATATGTTGAGCAAATTAGGATGATATGCATCGGCAAGACTCCTCAAAAGTGTTGAAGGAAAGGAAATTATAGCAGCCAGACTTCTGACTTCCTTTTCCCTTGCCTAATCTAGTTTTGTGCTCTCGTTCGCTGACCCGAAGGAACCATTTTGGAACTGCTTCGATACCCTGAATGAGCTGATAGAGTCAAACGGCGGCAATCCAGGCCCATCTCGAGCAAATGTGCCTTGCTGAATGCCTCTTCTGGAAATCTTCTGACATTTGCCTCGCCCTTACTCTGATACATGTATTCGTACATTTGTACATGTACGACTGTAGTTGCCAGCACATCATCACAATTTGACGAACACATGAAGAATAGCTTGGACGGGGGGGGGGCAATAAGTCCGACTGACCTGGCGCGTCCTAATCATAACGAATACTAAGCGAGATCGCGCAGTGTGTTCGACTAGATCGCAGCGATATTTTATTCGATTGATAGCAAGAAGTTTTTCTGCGTGAAGTATCACTTGTAAACGGGACAAGAAATACTGTTATAATAACACATATTCTCACTTCGTTGTTTCAAGTAAAGACCTTTTACTCACAAACTGTTGTTCTAGGACAAATCGATGCTGTTTTCCCTACACCACCTCTAGCTGTTCGCTTACTACTTGTGTGTGAATTTGCGTGTGGCTGGTGCAGTTGCGTCGTCTCTTTCTTCCTCACGCCTTATCACATGTCGAGTTGGTTGCGAAATGAACCTATATGAATGGAAACGGAGCTTTACAAATCATTTGCCTAGGGAATTCGACTTCCTAAGTGGGTTTCACTTTGGAAGTGGGCCTAAAGGAAAGGAGATGGAGCATCACACATCACTTGTGTCCAGAACTGGACTTGCTATGTGGGTTCTACTTTCGAACTGAACCCTTGATGAATGGTGGGATTCTGACCTCTATACCATTCTCAGGCGTTTTCTGCGCATTTTCCAGCTGTACGCTGTGGAGGGTACCTTTCTTGCGACTTGTTAATTACTGACCGAAATCCAATTTAAGACGTACCCTTTCCTCCTGAACAAGAGACGTACCCTTTCCTCCCGAAAACGCTATCACATGCACACAGCTTGCTTGCCTCTCCACGTCCATCAGTTGATCTTGTGGATCTCAATCTTCTTGTTCTTCCACTACTTCCAGCTGTTCGCCTTCGTCAACTTCAAGTTGACGTGCTTCGAAGTCCTTTACTATGCTGGCCATCCGTTCGGCCAGCTTGATTTCTTCTTTCGAAGGTTTCTTGTCTAAGGGTGGGCCACACTTCAGCGTTCAGCATGAGCACGTGGATCACCAGCATCGGCGGACATTGTTGGTGTCGGGTTGTAGAAAACCTTCAACAGACCTCTGATTTTCCAGATAACAGGCAAAGGTGGGGAAAAGTGTGTATCGATGCCGCTTAGGTTAGCTTGCGGGATCCACAGACCTCGTTTCTCATTTTAACCACCTCCGACGCCACATCCTGGTCTCTTTTGAAAATCCGAGCAGGATGGTCCATGTAAGGAAACAAACTGTGAGAGCCTGTTTATACGCTGCCGTATTGTGCCCAATGCTGTTCCATGCACTTTGTACCTGTCCTTTACTATGCTGGCCATCCGTTCGGCCTGTTTGATTTGATCAAGGAAACGTATTTATTTATCCACTGAATGTACCCAATGTTGTATCGCTGGTGTTGAACATTTATACGTCACCGTGTATGAGGGAAAAAGAGACGACGCAACTGCACCAGGTCTAATAGAGGGAACCCATCTCCAGCTCCTTCACTTCTTGCTCCTTTCTCTAAGTAGTTGACTGAAAACCAACACATCCGCTACCAATGTTCCATGTGGCATTCAAGAAGTCATTTGTCGTTTTCGCGTCATCGTTTTCGCGTTGTCGTTTTCGCGTCGTCGTTTTCGCGTCGTCGTTTTTGCGTCGTCGTTTTCGCAATGAGGATGGATAATAAGCTCTGAGAAACAAGGGAACTAAGCGGGCTGGGGCCCACTCTGAGATTGCACATGGTCGTGAAACGCTCACATAAGACACGGTTTCTGTGCTCTCCTCGCTGACGTGGAGGAGAGCAAAGAAACCGTGTCTATGTGAGCGTCACTTGTCTCCAGAATTCGACTTTCTATGTGGGAATTTTGGTTTGAAAGTGAACCTAGAAGAGTGGAAACGAGACAATTATAAACGGCGGATATCAGGATTGGCTCACCGTAACCGCAGTGCGGGTCGCGCCGAGACTTTTGCTGTCTGTGCCCTCCTAGCTCATAGATTGCGCGTCGGCGTCCACGTTGCGACATCCGATCGATGTCTTGTGCGCACGCGATGGCACCGTCGGCAAGTGGGTCGTGGTGCAGTAGGTAGTAGGTGTTTGCTTCGTGCGAGGGACGTCAGGGGTTCGGTTCTCCTGCATTGTGGCATCCTTGCATTTCAGCTGAGTATCTGAGATCTGGGAGATTTCGACGTCTACACGACATTGCGCGTTTTTTGCGCATTGTTTCAGCCGTATGCACCTCGCCGCTCGAAGAACGCAGAACCCAGCCGCGAACTCCCCCTGAGCCAAGAAAGTAGTCTCCATACGAGCAGCTTGTATGGCACACCATGGAGTCCCTTCCCTAGCCTTGTTCTGCGATTGCACAAAGGACGTCTCACCCGAAGCCTAAGGTTACGGTGAGCCGGTCCTGATATTCGCCGTTTATAATCCTGTGTGGGAACGAAGCATCACACATCGTTGGTTTGACTTTTTGAAATTGTTTAGATTCTGTGATTACGTTTCTATTTTTTCAGTAGGTTTTATTAAGAAAAAGGACCTATTAGGTTGTAACGAATTAAATGGCACTGGCTCGCGCCATTTTTGGCGCGTCTTTACGCGTTTGATCAAGAACAAACCGTAACATGTGGCATATCATTTAGAAGCGCAAACTTTGCTCTACCGTTGAATACCAAATTTTCTATGTAAAAGTGGGAAAACTTAGAGTTTTATTGACTTTTTTGCAGATGGACAAAAGGGTAATCCGAGGCATTTACTTGTATGAATTCAAGCTGGGCACTACAGCTAAGGAGGCGGACGAGAAGATCAACGCCGCATTCGGTTAAGGATGTTCCACAATTCGGACGGCGTATCGTTGGTATCAGAAGTTCCGGAATGGAGATGAGAGCTTGGAAGAACATGAAGGTCGTGGGAGGCATAGTGATGTTGATGAGGACAAGCTGAGAGATGTGGTAGAGGAGGATCCACACAAAGGTACCAGGGGGATAGCGAAGGTTCTTTGCGTCAGTCACAACACAGCTGCCCGGCATCTGAAGGAAATTGGAAAGACCAAAAAGCTGGAAAGGTGGGTGCCTCACGAGCTGTCTGAGGAGCAAAGAAACCGACGATATGAGATCCCGTCCGCACTGCTTCTACGAAACGAAACGGACCCATTCCTTGATCGCCCCAAGGTTTTTGCGAAGCCGGAATTGCACCAAAAGAAAGTAATGGTGAGAGTATGGTGGTGTTCGCTGGGAATTATTCACCACAGCTTCCTCCCTCCCGGTGAATCCATCACGGCAGAGAAGTACTGCATTGAAATTGAAGAAATGATGAAAAAGTTGAAGGATATCCGGCCGGCCTTGGTAAACCGAAGGCGAGTTCTCCTTCTGCACGACAATGCTCGCCCCCATGTAGCACGAATGACGTTGCAGAAATTGAATGAGCTGAGCATTGAAACTCTACCACATCCTCCGTTTTTTCCCGACCTCTCTCCAACAGTCTACCATGTGTAGAATCAGAAGGTTTTTATTTCGATTAATAAACTTGCCTACAAGCCGAGATATTAACTGTTTAAATTTACAGTGGTTCAGTGCCATTCATTTCGTTACAACCTAATAGATGGTTTGAAATGCGGCGTTTTACATTACATAGGACGACATGCACATTACTCCACGATCACATTTTACCCTGGTACTTAGCAGAGCCGTCCACTTCCTAACTAACCAAAATTCACTTAGGAAGTCGAATTCTGGAGACAATTGTTGTGTGATTTTTTGAAATATAATTTTTGAAATATAAAGAAATGGACTAAGATTTCTTTTAATGAGTAGTAAGGTGGCAATTTGTTAGTGTTAAAAGAATGTTTTGCACCATGCCCTCATCCGTGACGTCGCTATTTTACTCGATTGATACCTTCGTACACTCTGAACACTTAACACTTCAGTGGTAGTGAAGTGAATGGATCCCCCGCGACCACACCGAAGGGAAAAAAGAACTATCAGAGAGATAAACGGTAGAAATTGTTTCCTTGCTGCCAACGGAGCCTTGATAGGATGAATCCCTTTTTCGTTTATTGCTTCCAGCATCTCTCCCCGTTGTCTTCCCTCCTAAGAGATCACGTGTAATGGGAATAAGGGAGGAGGTAGAGGGAAACGAGAATGTTGCTGCCGATGCCAAGGGTTCCGAAGAGTCGAAGCGGTCCGGAGAAGAAGAAAGTGCTCATACAGGCGAGCACTTAATGATGATGGAACGGAGTCGGAATTTGATGGACCGTGTGAGGGTCCACCTGCATGTGGTTAGCTCCATCCCGACCTCTGATTCTATAGCCGTTCGCTCTCTGTGCGACTCAGCAAGCAGATATCATTGCAGGGATGGCTGCCACTGTAAGCGTATCAATTCTAGTCCTAGTTCAGTCTACCACTTCGTTCACTGACGGTCCTTTTTAGATCGATTCGTTGATAAGTCAAGTCTCAGTCCTGCACAGGATGCAGCTCTTAGAAAAACCAACACCTACGTCGTCACATCGTCCCGGAGAACACTGCCACTAGCTATTGGGCGTGCATTGGGCGTAGTGGTATTTATATTCCACTCCATGTCACACACTTCTGCTCCAAAAATGTGCATTTAGGACCGGCCTGCACTGCGCGGCTTTCACGTTAAACCAGACGGCTCGTACTATCAAATGTGAGGAGAACTATTTCTTGTCCGTTGTAAGCAAAAAAGCGATGCACTCCTCATCTACGACTCCTTTCAGAAGCGCAAACGGCTCGTGATGGACAACATCGAAAGCATCCCAAGTCAATAAAGTCGCGGTTTAACACTACACTATTCACCATAATCCTCCTTAGTTTCTTGCAAGGGCCACATCTCAACGATGTCGCAACAAAGAAAGATTAGGTGAATTATCACTTCCACATTAAATTAGGCAATATACTTAAGCATCGTTGTCGAGAGAGTAGCAGTTCTCATTTACATATAAACAAAGGGAGGTCTATCAAAAAAACCTAAAGTTTCGACCAAAAGAGTAATTCAATTCGTCTACACACTACACATCGTTGAGGTGCGGCCTCGCCATACTAGAGGTCTGTTTTTGCATCGCATCTGTTGGCTGAAAGTGCTATGATTTTGAGATCTGTTCTAGCATTACGTGTTTTAGCTGAAGGTGTGTTTTGATATTGTTTCCTTGCCCCACTTTCTCTACTTCTTTGAGATGCTCAATCTCCGAAGTCCTCAGAATCAATCTGTATCTCTAGCCATGCTCCAGTTGTTGTTGATTTTTTTACGTGTTCAATTATCCGTGTGATGCCTCTGTCGATTTGTTCGTTCTTCTATAGTGAAGCCAATGAAACAATCTAGTTAAGATCTTCTAAGCACAAAAAGTGAAAAGGTGTGAAAACTTAAAAGGGGCACCAATCGTGATTTTTTACAAACCCTTGGAAAATGGGCCATTGGGATAACGACATTTTTCAAGTCCGGATCTCAGGATAACACAGATAAGGTGGTATTCACCAGGCCAGATTTTCGTTGAAAGGGACGAAAAGTTGAAAGGGACACCATCCGTGACTTATTTCGAAGTCCGGATCTCAGGATGGTTCAGATAAGGGTACTTTCACCAGAACACATTTTCGTTGAAAGGAACGAAAAGTTAGGAGGGATACCATCCGTGACTTATTTCGTAGTACGGATCTCAGGATAACTTAGACAAGGTGCTATTCGAGGCCAGATTTTCGTTGGAAGGGACGAAAAGTTCACCGTCGTCTATAACTCGCGTCCATAACTGAAACGTTTGACGTTATGGGCCGCTGGTCAGCAGTGAGAGGAGGCCGTACTGGTCACCAGCTGCAATGATGGTCACTGCACAGCACACATCGGATCCGACGCCGATGACGGATAATTCGGATCCTTGATTTTCTACAAACCTCCGGTAAAGGGCCCAGTGGGATAACGACATTTTTCAAGTCCCGATCTTGGGGCGATTCGGCAGAGGTGGTTTCAGCAGACTATTTTCTAACGATTCCGATGACTGAATTTAATCGGAAAATCATATCCCATTCGGATATCCTTTAGACGATCCAAAAGTCATCGGAATCGTTCGAAAAGAGCCTGCCGAAACCACCCCTGCCCGAATCGCCCCAAGATCGGGACTTGAAAAATGTCGTTATCCCACTGGGCCCTTTACCGGGGGTTTGTAGAAAATCACGGATCCGAATTATCCGCCATCGGCGTCGGATCCGATGTGTGCTGTGCAGCGACCATCGTTGCAGCTGGTGACCAGTACGGCCTCCTCTCACTGCTGACCAGCGGTCCATAACGTCGCACGTTTCAGTTATGGACCCGAGTTATGGACGACGGTGCAACCGGCGGTCCATAACTCGGGTCGGTAAAATTTCGGTAAAATTTCATGTTATGGTCCGCTGGCCAAAAGCCGGTGGACCGCTGATCATATTCCTCCTCGAGGAGGAATGGCTCCTCCTCCGCCTTGGTTATGAACCGCTGCTCATGTTCCGGTGGACCGCAGCCCGAAGTGCTTGTGAACCGATGAAGAACCGCCGGACCTCCGGCACTTTAGGTAACCGTCTCCGCCCACGTTTGGATACGGACGTCGAGCGGGCTATCAGAATCTCGTCTTTTCGCCGGCGGTCGCTCCCGGGATTTGTCTGAGTGTACGACGAGCTGAAGGAGTTGGTAGTTGGTGGGAGTTGAACCATCCCAAACAGTTCGCGGGATCGCGAAAGGGGTAGGCGTCAGTAAAACTGCTGCTGTGGATGCTCTAAAAGCCTAGGAAGGCGAAAGAGCTCAAAAAGTGGGTGCCCATTGAGTGGGCGACAAAAGTTATCACGAGATTTGCTCTTCTCTACTTTTAAGCAACAAAATTGAACCGCTTTTGAATCGATTCATCCATTATGATAAACAGTGGATTCTGTATGTATAACAGGGAATGGTCCGAACAATGGTTGTACGCCGACAAACCCCCCAGGCATTTTCAAAAGGCGAACCTCCACCAATAAAGGTAATGGTCACTGTGTGGTGGACGGCGGCTGGTGTGATCCATTACAACTTTTTGGCACCAGGCCAAACGATCACAGCAAAGTTCTACTGTGAGGAAATCGACGAAATGCACCAAAAATTGCATCAACTTCTGCCAGCATTGGTCAGCAGAAGAGGCCCGATTTTCTTGCACGACAACGCCACCATTCGAAAATTGAACGAATTAAGGGTTGAAGTTCTGTCTCACCCGTAAAATTCTCCAGACTTCTCACCAACCGACTACCATCTTTTAAAACACTTTCGGAACTTTTTCGCCGGTAAAACCACCAATCAGTAGCAAGCCAAAACAGCTTTCGTAGATTTTGTCGAATCTCGACCACCTAATTTTTTCGCTGATGGAATCGGTCAACTGGTGGCTCATTGGCAAATGTGTGTTGATTTGAACGGTGCTTATTTTGACTAAATCCGATAAGATTTGAGAAAGGTATGGTAGTTCAACGTGAAGCACTCAAAACGCTTAAATCTTTCCGGACAACCTAAGATTTCTGCCGCACATTGAAAGATAAAATAATTTTGAGCAAAACTAACTTTCAAGCAGGATCCTACAAATGGCACGTGGTATAGGTCCAGGTTAACTTGCCGCGATATTGGTGCTGTTAAATAACGAATGAGATCATCTGTGGGCCAAAGGCCAAAATAAATGTAGCCGCCGTAATTGACGATAATTATACAATTCGCTGATGCCCAAATAATCAGTCCTCGAGTGGAGGAAAAGAGGCCAGAATACTTGCTCCTAAAAATTAACAATTATCAACAAAAAAGCTAAAACATTATTTAACAAACTATGTTTATGAAATGACATTTCATCCCTACGATGTGTCGGAAGTTCTAACTTCGCTGAAGCCTTTTATGTCGTTAATTCTTAAGGCATTTCGTAAACTGTTTTGGAAGAAATGTGCTTTTGCTCCACACAAACCTCACTCTATGGTCTTCAATTATCGGTGGTGTTTTGTGAAATTCCTGTGGTGTGAGAAACATCCATTGTAACATCTCTTCCTAAGACTTGCACGCGGTTCTAGTATCGCGCTTCGTCTGACAAGTATTAACCACACCTCGACCCACGGTGATGGAGAACATGACAAGAGGTCAACTTTCAGCAGAGCTTTTCAACTTCCAAATTACTCAATTTCTTTTTAGCAGCATGATATTGCTGCTTAGTCATCCACCGGTACACAGCTCCTGACCGCGTTTTTGACTAGAACTCTTCACTTGGGTTTTCTAAAGCTTTGATAAAAGGTAACCACATAAATCTGCTCTACTGTTTTTGCGTGGGAGGAGCAATAGTACGTTGAATACGATTATAGTTAATAGATTCAGATGTGTGAAAAGCATTAAGCGAATTTTGTAGCCGCTTCTATATGGAGTTTTATTGGAAAGTATGCTTTTGCTTCCTTTATTTCTTGTCTACGCTTACGACATTCCTTTGTATTTGAGCATCCATTTTCTTGCCAATAAACAAACGCATTCAAACGACATTAAGTTGCTCAGAATTTGTGATGAATCTAATAAAACCGTGACCAACCAGACTGTTTCCAGGTCCGTCACAAAAGAGTGTCCTTCAGTCTGCGGTATCCCCGCAAATTAAAAAACGTCTTCATTAAGGGAAGACTGGAGATGAAGCGGCATGTTGACGACAAGATGCAAAAACTCAAAAGCACAAATGGAATACGTGACCTTAGAATTCTCGTTAGATATCAGCTTAGATTTTGGAATGCACATACTCGTCCGAATAAACTAGCCCTTCTTTTTGTCAATGCAAAAATGTTCCGTGCAGCAATACTCAAATGCTGATTCAAATTATTAGCCCTTCTTAACAACAAAAGATGCATCAGTTTACAGCAGAACATCAACGATTCAAATGCTGATTGTGTTGCACAATGAGGAGACTAATACAAGTCTCACATAAAGACCCAACATTGAAAAAGCCTTTAAACAAGATTGGGGTGGTCCAGCAGACTCTCAACTACATTTTGACGTATAAATGTTTCCCGTATCCTGAATATGTCCATAGCATGATTGTCGCGAATCGATCGCGATCGCTCCTCTTTTTACTGGTTTCCAACGGTGTACTGCCGATGAGGCGACCAATGCCGGCCTGGGAAAGCTCCATCCCCGAGCCCTATTGATCCGCGCAGTATAGGCAGTTCATTCGCATATGAGGGGAGACGGTCAGGATGTACGAAATTTTGGCACGCCCCCCATAGACTGCCACGGAGGCACCGTACGCCCCGCCCACTCGTACGAGCCGCCTCATTTTGAGAGCGTGCAACGGCTATTTCGGGTCAGATATCGAAGGATATCAAGGACTGGAGCATGTGTAGTACATTTTTTGATAGTGTAAGATTTGCTTTAAAAGGGGATAACATGGTTTTCAAGATCGAATGAAAGGAGAGCAGTTAGGAGCCACGGAAAACACACATTTCACAGCTGGATTGTTAGCAGTTGGGAATTAACTTCATCCACATTAATATGAGATGTTTCATGAATAACTAGACGTACGAATTTCCGAAAAGCTTTTCAGTAATTCAACGACAGCTTTTCTCCGAAGATGGTCTCTCGCTGACACTGTTAAAAGGTTACAAAACCATAAAGTTCTTTGAAGTTTTGCTGCAACGGAGATTTAGTATGTCTTTGCCGCCAAGGATGCACGAATTCGACTTTCATTTGGATTGAGGAAGTTGTCCTTTCTCTGGCTTTTTAAGGATATTTTAATTGAAATAGTGAAGCGAAAACTATCTTAATTTCAGTACCAGCCAAGAAATACAAATGGACGTCTCCTATATAGAGCACACTGAAGTTTTCCTTAATGTTTTGCCTGATACGGAAGAAATTCGAGGGTAGTTAGTTCGATGTAGTCAAGGTCTTCCGCTCCTTTGGTATGCTGGCCAACAAAACCAGCAGTGTCTGCTGGTTATTATTGGACAAAACTACAAAAACAACGTTTTTCCTTCAGTTCTTATTTTTCTGAAGTCGAAGACCCCTATATGGCAATTATCATTCCTGGCACATCCCTCCGCTTGCTTGTTGGATGCGACTAATTAACCTACTTCTACGTACGTCGCACTTACATCGCACCTCCCCATGCAGCCCTTGGAGCACCACTGTAGCCTAGCTGTCGTGCAGGCCAGATCTGGTCACCCCACTCAATTTCTAAATAAATGAACAAATTCAAATGACAGAAGCGCAAACCTACTCCCGATCAGAGATCCAACCCATAATTTGTGGAACAACGACGGCAAAATGGAAACAGACAATTATGCAAAGGTAACCCACTAACCTCATCCACGTAAGAGTAGCACATATTTTTTTCACAATTTTAAGAACAAAAGAAAGAAGAAATGTGTTATATAACTACCAGACGTTCAGCAGCCTTGCGGCCTTCGAAAGTCTGGTTGCTTTCGAAGGCCGCAATAGAACAAACCCAATCTTCCTCCTACTTTCTTCAGGCCTTCTTCTATTACAGCAAAAAACGGACTTTACTAGATTAATACATTAGTGCAAAGAGATATAGTAGAGCAAAATCTTCATTGCTCCTATGAAGCCCATCCATCCTCTATCGCAAGTACGCAATTTGTTCTCCGAAGCGCCTGTTCTCTACGTGGCGAGAAACAGATCATGAGAGTCCCAATCCGAAGTGCCTAATCTGCAGAAGCATAATTCAAATTAATCGCTATTGGTCGATAGGTCGACACCGTTTACTGTCCGACGGCAATAATACTCCTCCGATTCCCCGATTCCCGTAGTCACTCTCATATCTCTCCCTCCTCCCCCCCCCCCCCTCTCCCCGCTAATACTTCTTTACCTATGTGCTGGCAAAGAAACGGAGTGAGAGTCAAGCATTTGACACTAACTCCCTACTTTCGTGTCACCACGTTGCCACGACGTCTATTACACTTCTGCACCTCGACACATCTGCCATCTGCCAACTTCTGTGACCAGTCTTCAGAAACCCAACGCACATTGGACGATATTGAGGAAAATACTGGTCCCCCCTATTCTCTCCCCTCCCCCTCCCCCTTTATTTGTCCCCTTTTGCTGATTCCTTCTTCACTGGCTCCCCTTACTCGGAATCCCTACGAAAGTTGAACTTCTGCGGCACGTTTTCTGAATCCTAAAACACGTTGGACGACGTCTTCAGTACGTCTTCTGAACCCCAACGCACGTTGGACAACGTCTTCAGCACGTCTTTTGAATCCCTGCGCACGTTGGACGACGTCTTCTGCCCGTCTTCTGAATCCCTGCGCACGTTGGATGACGTCTTCTGCACGTCTTCTGAATCCCAATGCACATTGGACGACGTCTTCAGCACGTCTTCTGAATCCCTGCGCACGTTGGATGACGTCTTCTGAATCCCTGAGCACATTGGATGACGTCTTCAACACGTCTTCTGAATCCCTGCGCACGTTGGTTAACGTCTTCTGAATCCCTGCGCACGTTGGACGACACCTGTTTATGCTTTTTGTTGATTTCCTCGTTTATTATGTTTCCGGCCAACAATCCGGAAATATTTGAAGAAAAGGGCTGGGGACACAAAAAAAAAACGCGGAGTGGGAAACAGTGCTCGGAAGAATGGTGACGGCCCACTCAACAGTACCACTAGTTGATTTAACGAGGTAGGTTGTCGAGTGGTTCCGCAACGACTGTCCGAGTACTGTCGGCAAAAGCTTCCAACTCTTAGTGGACAACTCTTTGCTACCCTTGGTTGTTCAGTCGCGAGTGGCCTTCTCTAACTTGGGAATCTTGGGAAGCCTTCGTTAACTTGGGAAATAAAAAAGGGTGAATCGCATCACTCAGGGCACGCTGATTGGGCATTCCTTCCGCTTTCGCACGAAGAACGGTGGAGCCGAATTGGGCAACTCATACTCCGCGATGGCAGCGCGTCGGAACGTTGCCAAGACGTCTACGACACGCTTTCTGCATCCTGACACACGTGGCAAGACGTCTGCGATTGCTCATCTGAATCCTGGCTAATGCAGCACGACGTCTACTACACGTCTTTGAATTCCACGCACCTTTCCCTTCAACCTCTGTCACGTCTTCTGAACACCTGCGCTCAGCGCAACATTACCATCTGTACCCCGACGCGTTGCTCGCCCAATATATCGTAAACATGGGCCATCGGCTGCCAAGGCTATATTTCAATTCGCCAGCAATAGCCAGTGGTTAAGGAAGTTTCGTGTTGTTTTAAGTGATTTTGAATGGAACATTTTGGGCCTTTGGCCTATGTTATACTTCGGCGGCGCTGTTGCGGGCGACGTCGGCAGCAGTGTTGCGCGAGCTGCTACGCACTGCGTAGCAGCCCGCGCAAGACAGCGTCGCCGAAGTATAACATAGGCCTTTGTCGTGTGAACAATCGTGACGGACTATCCCACAAGGTGTTTTTTGTAGGGTACAGCGTCTTCAGACTGTTACCATAAGAAAGGCCGTTGCGGGACCACCACGTCTTCGGATCACAGTGCTGGCATTATGCCAACTCCACGGCAATCACTAATGGAGGTGCGAAACCGCGGAGTAAGGAAGTTTCGTGTTGTTTGAAGTGGTTTTGAATGGAACATTTTGGATAGTTGATTACTGATCACCGTGGAGTTGGCATGGTGCCAGTGCAGAACCATAGGTGTAGTGGTCCCGCAACGATTGTTGTTACGGTGACGGTTTGAAAACGCGGTACCCTAGTAAGGACGTTTTGTCTTCTGATCGTAGTGTCCCTCCTGTATGTGTTACAGAGTTTGGACACATTCCGACAGTGGAGTGCTAGGACGATCCACTTTACCTAGCTTGCCGTCAAACACATCATAGTGAATCCTGACAGAACATGAGTACCTTACACACTACCATTATAGGAGGGTAAAATAGGGTTTTTCACCCAAATCTTCAATCCATATGGCCTCAAACACGTCCGGAAGGCATAATAAGGAAGGAGGAAACCAACAGAGAGTATAAAACATTAAGGAAATTTGAAAACTGGCAGAAGGGGTGAAGGGGGGGGGGGTCGTATACGAATTCTCTTACGCAAATTGGACATGCGCACAGGTAATAACCAGAGGAGATAAGTATCGATTAGCCCAGCTAGATGCAAGAAATATATTGCAGCACATTACAGCATTTTTTTTTACATTTGATTGACTTTGCATTGGAGAAAGTATGATTGTAATTGCTCAGTGTTCTTTGCATGGGCCTTGTAAATTACCGACTATCAGTGGAAATGATTTTAAAACATTGTTCTTATGTTTAATTTTCAGCTGCTCTTGTAAGCTTGGAATCAAGTTGTGGGGCAGCCTCAGGCAATCGAGATTTCTGCTTTAAAAATAGTTCGGGCGCTATGGTAGTTAGGGGAGGGGTCACCATAGCATACAGGCGTGGCGAGTAGCTACATACAGCGAATGTAAATGCAGTCTTAACTCCTATTTTCGATTACAGATCCGTATTTTGTCTGCTTCCGCATTGGGCGAGTGAGGGAACTAAAGGATGTAGGCAATTTAACATGGGTGCGTCACTCCAGCCACATCGTGGAGTCCCTTCCCCTCCTCAAACCGAAAGCATAGAACAGAGCTATAGCTTGTTTCTTTGTTTTCTTCATTAAAGGAGTGTCATCATTTCTTTTTGTTCGTTTTAGTGACACTTTTTATAAGGTGACCCACTCCACAACTACCATAGCGCCATAGTTCGTTATATCAGACTAAGAAAATCGTTCAACCATCTACTGCAGAACTCCGCTTGAATGGAATTTCCACCATCAATGAACAATGTGGACAGGTGAATGACAGACAGTTCCTCAAAACAGATATAACATGTGAGCAACAGGCACTTCTCTAATGGAAGCGAAAAGAGAAGCGCATGCTCATCCCAACAGTGCAAACGTTTGCAAACATTTTTAGGGAATTAAAGGTCTTCTATTTCTTCCAGCTCAATGCTCGTATTGTAGTTACCACTCATTCTTAGCATTCGTCTCTTGTTTCAGTGCAACTTCCATAGATTCCTGCTGAGTACAGAAGCCTACTCACAAGAATTGCACGTAAGTGATACCAAATAGTACCCACCAGCGAAATGAAGGTTGACGAGCGTTTGTACGTTTCTTGATGATTGATTGAAGCACTTGGGTCCCGCAACGATCGCCTGCATACTGCGCGAAAACTCGTCCAACTCCGCCCCGGAAAACTCGTCACTACCATGTAGCTTTAGACGCTAGTGAAAGCTCGTCAATTTCAGTGGGAAACTCGTCGCTACTTCGGTAGTTTTACAATGGAACTGTCTCCCTCACAAATTGGTCTTCCTATATCATATCGAGGGGCGCAAATCGGGTCGGAGGGGGGGGGTCAGCATGGCCTGCCGCGGCGAGCAGCTACAGCGAACGTAAATGCAGTCTTATCTCCTTGTTTCGATTTCATATCCGTGTTTTATCTGCTTCCGAATTGGGGAAGGGAGGAAACTCCAGAATTTAGGCAATTTTAACACGGGCGCGTCACTCGAGCCACACCCTGGAGTCCCTTCCCCTGCCCAAATCTGTGCTCTCCTTGTATTTGTATTTGGTTCCTCCCGATTGTAGAAGACTGGGATTTTTTAGGTAGAAATGAATCAGGATTAGATAGGATAGAGGATAGAGGACGGCGTTACTCAATCCCTTTTGGGATGCATGCATTCTACTCCCAATGGATATCGTGGCTTGAAATTTCAAAGGCGCCAAGCTTGCCTAAAAGATTTCCAATTTGGTTTGGAAGGTGCCTAATTTGACGTGAAAGTGGAACATACTGGAGCTATATGGCTATAGGTTCCCCTTCAAAGGATTATGACAATTGATCGGTTTCTTTGAAACCGCAGATTCGCATGTAGCTTTTTTTTTTCAAAATTTGGGCACAGATGCTTGTAGAATACCAGGCCGAGAAGGCTCCAGCATCGTTCCACAGATGACGTGATGGTCTCGCAACGACTGTTCTGAGGTGATACATGGTGACGCTTACACGATAGCTCTATAGAGCCATCAATACCACTTATAAATTTATTCAAACTCAAAATGCTGGTTTGAAAACAGAAACTGCATGCTTGGAAGTAGCATAAACAGTGGGTTTATTTTAATTATCTACTATCGACGGCTACATATGCTTTCATTCACATAGTTTGAAACGATCCTTGAAAGGAACGTGATTTTACTTCAGCTCGACATCATTGTAGAGCAACAGCTGTTTATCAGCTTGCACATTTGTTGCATCCGAGACGATACTTTTCAAATCTGCCACCCTGCACAGCGGAGGAACCAAAACCTTCGTCCCTAGGAATCCCTTCGTTCCATGGAACTGCTTACGGCCAATTCGAGCAGATCGTTCGAAAGACGTGTCGATGACTAATCGCTCATTGACAAGCTTCTAAACGATCGTGCACAGGAATTCAGAAGACGTGCTGAAGACGTCGTCCAATGTGCGTTGGGATTCAGACGACGCGCAGAAGACTTCATCCAACGTGCGCAGGGATTCAGAAGACCTGCAGAAGACGTCATCCAACGTGCGCAGGGACTCAGAAGACGCGCCGAAGACGTAGCCCACTGTGCGTCGGGATTTAGAAGACGTGCCGAAGACGTCGCCCATTGTGCGTCGGGATTCAGAAGACGTGCGAGGACGTTGCCCAACGTGCTTAGGGGATGTGTCACAGGCTTTATGTAATGAGTTTGCGTGTGCTTCATTGCCGCTCGTTTGTCCTCCTACACATAGGTAAGCGGGTATTGACCACGGGAGGTAGGGGGGGTGTGAATTACTGCCGTCGGACTGTAAACGGTACCTGCCACACACACACCTACTGTCCTATCCTATATAGTACGCAAGGGAGATAAGTTTTTACTGGAGTGAACATAAGAACATAGAGAAGAAAGTAAGTGCCAACATTATGCCAACTCCTCGGTAACCAACAATGGGGCTGCGGAACTATGGAACGTGGAGCCTATAGTGTTTAGGCGGTTTTGGATGGAATATTTTAAGAAAAAATACTATTTGATGGTTCCATAGTACTTCTATCTAAGTGTTCACGTTCTATCATCAAAACTTATTGCAATGTTTTTGACACGACGTTAGGTTAAGTAGATCGTCATAATAATAAAATAATAATACTTCACTCCAGCAATGTGTCTGATACTATAAGTCATGGAGACGAAACAGTACGATAAGCTACAGCGGGATGAAGCTAATTCGGAGCAGAGCTCTCATCCTCTCTTGTAATCGCTGTTCCAGAGTAGGAGATTGATAGTAAAAGCTCTAGTAAAAACTATTTAGAAGAGCTTCCTTCACCTGTTTCTTGAGCATTGTAAAGCAAAGAGTTTAATTCGTGCATCTAGCGCAAGCGTATAGTTAGACTTGTATTATTAGGGGGGGGGGGGGCAAAAGTAATGAGACACCCCATGCCGTGTCCATATATCTCGTGGCTGGAGTCTGGTTTCGTGCTTGTCGTATTTGTATGTTTGTATGCTACTTACTGAAGCCCATCTGAGAAGTTACCACTTCCGCCCTTTCCAGAAGTATGCCAAAACCCAGCCTGTCTCATGCCGAAACCCCAATCTGACGAGTCGACCTGTGTCGCGCAAATCTCCCCCAATTCCCAACCCCGAGCAGCCTGGGCTCAATATTCACGAAAGGTGAGAAGTACGTCTTCTACCTTAACCCTGCCAAGCAGCGAGTCTGGGTGAGGCCTGGTGACCTGCTAACGACCTTCGTTCGGCGAGATGTTCACGGCGAGAAGCATCTTTGGCGCTTTTGGGTCTGCGCCCACGGATCGGTTTACAGTAAGCTGTTTCCCAAGAGCACTACGATCAACTCCAAGGCCATGGTGAACGAAATAGAAGAGATGGGCCGGCGACTCGCTCTTATTCATTCGCAGCGCTTCAAGAAGGTTTCTTCGACAACGCCGCACCCCATCGGGAACAAGTAACCACGGATAAGCTTGGCCAGCTGGGCTACGTTCACATCAGGGATGAGCGGATAACAAAATTTAGAAACCCGGATAACGGATAATTTTGCTCAAAAATCGCCGGATAACGGAAAAACGGATAACGAACAAACAACAAAAATAAAACTGGGCTTAAACCGCTCTACAGCAGACATGGAATGCAACTACTGTCAAATTATAAGCCTTTTCTAACGACTTTAATGGAGTTTTTTTTAACATAGCCACTTTAACAAGCCCTATGGGATTCTCACGTAACTTCAGTAAAAGAAACGCTTCTTCATTGCATCCAAACCGATGCCGAGTTCGATTTCCCAACCACAATTCCTTAACCAGGTTCCACGAACTGCTGTCAAACTCTTCAGGGAGGCCAAGTAGCAATACCACCAAGATGTGAAACTAAAACTGTTTTACAAACTCTACTCTGCTGATGTTTCACTATGATAACCTTAATTAAAGTCTGGAAAAGATAAGGAGAGGTTGAGAATTTGTTCATTCAAGTACATTTCCATAGTACAATTTACTATGGAAATGTGCTGTCTTTCATATTTTACCGTTTAAAACGAATTGGGAGAACGAGGCAAAGGATGCGTAAAACGGCCGACTAACTGTATGAAAACATTCATAAGTCGCCCTTGGAAAGAGAGAATGTGAGACTCATTTACATCTTATTCACTCACATTCCCTTCATTAAACAGCAACTTGCCGGCATTTTGTCGGTTTCCATTGTTGGGTTGTTCTACTAATCAATCGTCAGATTTTCTTTTTGAATTAAGGCTGTGGCAAAACAGAATGATGTTTGAATGAATGGCTACTCCGACGCCTCTTGACTTTTCTATGCTAGGCCGATTCAGCCGAATAGAGTCTGCATAACAATCTTGGTTTCGCAGCTTCACGCGGACCGATACTCTTGTTCGACAGTATCCCAAGAGCTAAGAAGAACGTGGAATGAGACGGATGAAATACCAGATTTCTGCAGGCTAGCCACTACAAGCCATTGCGCCATCCAAATACACATGCAGATATATAAATGAAAACTAGAAAAGGAGAAGAATGTCCCTAAAAGGCAATCTTAAATTAGAAAGAAGCTCCAACATGGGCAGGGGAATCAGATTAGTACAGTTCAATTGCACTATTTAGATTTTTAATAGAGAGGATCAATTCCCTAGCATTACGGAGGTACCACCAGCGTACAGAAAATGCTTTTCTATAAGCACACCTCAACAATTTGTAGGAGCGTAGCTTTCTCCACGCATTTAGATTAAACCTGTGCCTATTTTGCATGTATTCATTACTGCTCAGCGGTATGTGTATTATGCGTTACAACAGTCTATCAGTAAAAACTAAAATACCTTTGTCGCATGCTACCTACACACTGCGGTCGTGGAAGAGGACGCTAAATTCGGCACTAAACAATTCTTCTTGGGAAGTGTCAGGCCCCCACTTGTGGCCGTTAGTAATATCATCCAGGCAGCTTGTATGCATTCTTGGTCTGCACATGGCTTGTGGTGACAAGCTCATGAACAACTCAATCCATAGTAGTTTCATAGTTGTATGGCATAAATGAAAGACCCTGGAAGGATAGAAGTTAGACGTCTTTCCAACTACACCACATGTGCCTGTAGGCACCTCACCCTTCTAGATTTAGATGCCCTCTGTTGCTGCTCGCGATCACTCCTGATTGTGAAGCTTCTACACAGATATCCAATACCAAGCCCAAACCTGGGTATCAGCTAATTTGTTGTTCGTTATCCGCCCCAAATTTGCCGGATAACAAACAACAAAACGGATAGGCCAAACCCCCCGGAAACCAGATAACAGAGAACGGATAACGGTTAATCCGCTCATCCCTGGTTCACATGCCTCACCCACCGTATTCGCTGGACATCTCTCCATGCGACTACCACTACTACTTGAGCCTACAGGACTTCCTAGTCGGAAGGGACACAAGAACCCAAGCAGTCTTTGACAACCATATCGAGCAGTTGATCAACACCAGGCCCAAGCAGTTCTGGAAGGATGGGATCAGGAAGTTGGCTGAGCGATGGCAGCAAGGTCCTTGCCCTTAATGGCAAATACACTCCTCAGCATCGTTGAGTTGTAATTGAGTTATAAAGAGATAAAGATTTTTTTTAATTTTGTCTCATTACTTTTGGCTCCCCCCCCCCCCCCTAATAGATTCATGAAGATTAGAACACATTTGCTGTTCTCGAAAATGCGAATGATTGCAGCAATACAACCGAGATAATATACTGGCAGTCTTTTTCAACTAGAAGAACTATGATAGTAATTCGAAAAAAAAAGGAAAAAACTGTTCCAATGACTGTTGTAACGGCTACCTTCTAGCTATTGATGTATAGTTTCGAGGACTTCTCATTGTATATAAAATTGGGCACAGATGCTTGTAGAATATCAGGCCGGCAAGGCTCTAGCGTCGATTCACAGATGTCGTGATGGTCTTCAACGGCTGTTATTAGGTGGTCACGCTTACAGGATAGCTCTTTGGAGCCGTCAATAGCATTTCCTCCCGAAATGTTCCATCCAAAACCGGTCTACCAAACTTCCCATTTCGTAGTTCCGGAGCTCCACTATTGATTACCGTGGAGTTTCTGATTAACGGCGAAATCGTCGATCTTCTTGCAGAAGTTTTATAGACTTCTACCAATGTCTGTTTCTCCTTCGAAGTTCAGTACTATGCTCCCTAGCATTTGGCGCCTCTTACATCTGCCGAGGGACGCCTAAAGCATCTCTTTAGGGTAGCCAATGTAGGTGCGAAGGACCGTAAAAGGTGCGAGGATCGCAGCGGGTCACGACACATCCAGTGAACGCATAGGACAAGCAAGCAATTACAGGGGACCAACGTGGAAATGAAGGACCAATAATACGGCATTGGCTGCAAGTCTAGAGCGGGGGCCCACTTCATCGAAGCATCAAATATCAAGATTTTGTTCAAAAAACTCGAAATAAGAACGCTGAGCACATTCACATCTAAATTATGAATATGGAAGGATGTCATGGATTACTACATTAGTGTAGGGCTCCGACTTTAGGAAGGCACACTATGGAATCCCGCTCTAGGCGTGACCCTGACACTCTTTCTTAGAAAACTATCATAGTTCCACTTGAAAGCAGAACGGTTAAAGATGAATAAGAGGACAACTTCATAAAGGATACCAAACCTTGACAAAGTTAAAACAAACAAAGGGGAATAAATTATAACACATCAACAACAAAAATGAGTAGATCAACTTACATGAAAGCTTAGTGATCACCCACTTGTTCCTGAGTACCCATTCGAAGGCATTGGATCATCTTGCTTATCAAGAAGGATACTTGTTGCCAGAAGCACAAGGAAACCTTCATGAATTAGCAAGTGGTTACAAAGCCGAAGATGAAAATGGGAGCATCAGAGAGAATATAGCGCAGCATGGTCCGGTCGATGCCATCGATGATAACAGCTGATATGTGGTAAATACATCGGTCTCGGCGCCGCGCGCGCGAACTCGTCCGCGACGGCCACTCCGCGCGCTGTTAGCACCGCCCTCCTCATGCGGTCGTACATCCTGTACCGCCGCCGCATATGAGCAGCCGCCGCTTCGGGTGGGGGGGAGGGGTTCGCGAGCAGACGCGGCTTGGTCCGCCGACCTTTGGCGCTTATCTCCAATTCCGTCCTTACTGGAGCTCCTACCGCGGGCCCTTGACCCCAGAATATCCTGGGCAGTTCAACTGATGGCCAGCTACGGGAAGTTCGCGAGCCAGACAGGAGTCACTGACGTGCTTGCGACCCGACGAGACTCCATCATCGACGGGTATGCCAGAGAGCCATCTCAACTATATTTCGCCAATTCAACAGTCTGTACGGTATTCTGCATATTCCTTTAGTTTAATAAATATGTATAACCTACATTGTCTTCGGCAGCGGATCAATCGGTGATTCACCTCAGTACCTCTGGGGTTTTGGGGCAATTCAGATTGTTCATGTCGGGGTTCGTTGTATCCGTTGTGCATTGCATGTCATTTCCATGCGCGCTAAACCTAGGCCCGCTACTTGCGTCCCGCTAAGGCAGTTCGTAGCCCCCTCTCAGGCCCACGGGAAGCGATGGAGGATAGGGCTTCCTTGCCGGGTGTCTTCCCATAGGCGGTTCACGGCCCAAGGCATGCAAGTCAGTACGGGCATCGGGGCCACAGAGTTCGCGACAATGATGATTTACACGAAATAGCCCCTCTCACGCGAAAGCTTGGAACAAATTTCTGACTCTTCACGTGTAGCACAATTTCCGAGCTATTTATCTTAAAGATATTTCCTTAACCTTATTTGGTACGTCTTCTTCTGACCTGTTAGGGATAGGGACTATTTCATCTTCGCACAGGTGGTCACGAGGAGTGACGTGATCTCTGCGTCATCTTCCACCAAAGAACTTAAGGGAAATAGTCGAAAACAGAAAGGTCAGCCGGAACTGTTTTTGAATTTTTCTGTTCTCCGCTTATAGGATCTATTTGCCCATACCTTCGTAGGGTTTGCTTCGTTTTTCGTCTTTCCATCAACAGCATTTTCGTATATGTTCGGTTGCTCACCTGGTAACCATCCTGTCTAAGCCCAATTATTGTGGGAAATGAATAAAATTTCCTAAAGCTCTCAGAAAAACATATCTCTGTGCGAGTATCAGCAAACTAAGAGTAGCAACCAGTTCGTTGAATTCATCCTTCTGCATGTTTTACGTGCTTATGTTTCTAGCTACTACTTTTTAAAGGTTGTTATCTAAATGGGCTATGCACAAATTTGATCCAACTGATTCCAAGAGTACGTTTTTGAATGTTACAGACGAGTGAGCCCAACCACAGACATTGCAAAAGCGCAAAAAACTTTTCTTATTACCTGCATATTTGAAGATACATGTAGAAGAAGCTGTTGGTACTAGTTAAAATTGAAATAAGAAAGAACAGGAATACTAGCACCAGAATGGACTGGCCAACTTTCCATGAGTCACTCACTACACCAGATGCTGCGAATATCCAGCAGAAGTTCCACGCAACCGCACGCTGCAGTAAGTAAGATACACAGTTGTTCGACTTAAACGCATAAAGCAGTGCACGTACCGGTACCACCAGCATGCTGCATACGGAGAAAACGAGGTTTTGTGCGACCATGTTTGGAATAAAATATTTTGAGCCATTCATTTTCAAAGCACACAGATAAAATGTAAGTCCGAGCACCATGTTCAGCATTATTGCAATAGAATACCCTATTTGTAGCACAACAAACAAACCATCTACGATCATTCGAATAACAAACACCTGCAAAATTTCAAGTTTAATTAACGGACGTAAACGAGAAACTACACTAAACATTTGATAGCGCTGGAAAGGTGCAGCCCTTTCACGGGATAATAAAGAAAGCGAGGCGTGAACTAACATATGCAAAAAATAAAACTCAAGATTTACTGCATAATTGGAGATTTGATTCATTAGACGCCTTCGGTTAACTACAACTCTATTAGGTTGTACGGAAAGTCTTCACCCCTTTCGTGTCATGAGATTTTGCTGACTTAACAGGATCTATAAACACATTAGGAAAAAAAGAAAAAAACACATTAGGTCATGAGCCATCCTTTTCTTCACTTTTCAAACAGACTTCGATAGAAGACCAACAGTACAGAACGCTTCTAGGTTTCACGTGGAGAAGTAGTTCAACAAGCGATCCACATCACCATCATCAGTGAACTTTTTTTTTGCACAGGGTTGTAGAGCGGCATTAAAGGATGGCAGCTTTTGGAGTAAGGTCCTCTGGGTTATACGGTGAGTAGAGCAGCTCTTCCCACTCAAAGTTGAGCAGCTCTCCACGAGTCACTTATTGTAGGCAAGCGTTGTCGTGCTGGAATGGGATTGTACTGCGATTCGCGCGCTTCCACTTTTTGGTGATTCAATTTTGACGGTCAGTCTGTCCAAGCTCTTGCCAGTTGACAATCCAGCAATGGAGACTGGGGTCGTGATATCAGCTTGTAATAAATAATGCCATTACAACCCAATCAAACGCAAACCACAACCTTAGGGTGCTTCAGGATTCAGCGTGCTCACCCTTTCCAACCCAGTGTCGACTACAGTTATTGATATACAGAACCACTTCTCATCTCCTGTGACGATTCCTGCCCCTGTATGAGAGAACAATGACTGGATGGCGCTGCTGACCCATCGTATTTGAAGTCTATAATAGACATACTCTTTTGAAAGCTCTTGGAGAGGATTAATCACTAGTGATCAGCTGATAATAAACTAATAAATTTATGTGCACCTGTCTGATCTACTTAAATATGCAAAAAATTGGTTCGAGGAGGAAGAAAAGAGTTCGCAAAAGAATAAACAAATATTTGCCAACAACATAATGTATTCCACCACTATACAGGGTGTCTCAAAAAACGTAGACACTGTTTGAAAGGCGATAACTTTGCTCACAGTAAAGGTACTAAAGAACATGAGTGATCATATGAGAGCTTAAGAAAATGAAAACTTTATGACATATGAGAAATGTAGAATGCGCCATTCGTTGATATTTTGCATTTGCACTCGTTATCGTGCTGGAATGGGATTGTACTGCGATTGTAAAATGTAAAGGAGATAACTTTGCTCACAGTAAAGGTAGCGAAAAAGTTGAATGCAAACATGAAAGCTTAAAAAGATGGAAATTTTACGATAAATGAGAGGTGTGGTATGCGCCATGCGCTCGTCTGATGTTTTGCATTTACACTCGAATGATTGTGTTTCGCTTGAATACTTGTTGTAATTTCTTCACAAAGTGGCCGTATCGATTGCTTTGTGCTTTTTTTTAAGGTTTAAAACTTAAAAAGCACACTACTGTGTTTGAAAAACGCAGGGTATCCTAAAAATTCAGCTTCTATTTGAAAGGTTCTAACATTGCTGCTAGTGAAGCTCTTAAATATGCTTGAGAATTATATAAAAGCGCATGGTAACGAGAGTTCAGTGGTGTGTAAATAGTCAATATTGCACTATGCCACCGCCTAAAATGTTACATTTAAGACTCGATTGATTGTGCATGGTCTGAATGCTTGTCACAATCTTGTTCCTACTTGGCCATATTAACCTGTGCTGTGCTTGTTTCAACGTTTAGAACCTGACAATGATGTGAAAGACACGCGGCATGCAAGTTTATTGATTTCACAATTTAATTGTGAGGAGGAGCCCCATTTCAAAAGACGGATTCTGTGGACTGATGAAGCAACATTCAAGCCAAATGTAGAGGTTAGTCGGCATAATAACAGCTGCAGGAAGACGGAAAACGTTAAAAGAAGCACAGTATAGGTTAATGTAGCCAAGTAGTAACAAGATTGTAACAAGCATTCAGCCCATGCGCAATCACTGGAGTCTGAAATGCAAGGTTTATAGAGGGGGGATGGCGCAATCTCGACTGTTTATATATCACAGGAATCTCGTTACACTATGCTTTCATATAAGTCTCACATGTCTTCAAAAGCTTCACTAGACTAGCAACCTTAGAACCTTTTAAGTAATAGCTGCATTTTTTAGGATACCCTAAGTTTTACAAACAAAGTAGTGTGTTTTAAGTTTTAAACCATAAAAGAAGCACAAATCAATCGATACGGCCACTTTGTGAAAAAATTATAATAACTTTTCAAGCGAAACACAATCAATCGAGTGTAAATGCAAAACATCAGACGAGCGCATGGCGCATACCACACCTCTCATTTATCGTAAAATTTCCATCTTTTTAAGCTTCCATGTTTGCATTCAACTTTTTCGGTACCTTTACTGTGAGCAAAGTTATCTCCTTTACATTTTTTGAGACACTCTGAATAATAAAGAAGGCGGTGGGAAATGAGGGTGCACTACTTTGAGCTTCCAGTTCCACACAAATTGATGAGAAGTTTCCTCCTCACTTCCTTGGAGGAAGCTGTATCTTGATTGAATTTTATTTATAGCTTTATTACTGAATATGAAGGCACTTCCGTTTCCGCACTTGGTTATAAGTTCAGTGGAGACGTTTCCCGCCACTCTTTTCGTTTTTTGAAAAAAATAGAGTGTTTTATCCAAAGTGCATAAAAAGGTGGCCAGTAGACTAAAATCTTGCAAGAAAAATTTTCGCAGTCTTCGTGCATTCACGAAGCAAAAGCGCATTACAAATTGCGTGCTTTTTAATCACTTAAAAGAAGAGGTCTTCCTCTTTTTAACATGTGAAAACCATTTATGAAACATGCGAAGGAAAACAACAAAAGGAAAAACGCATGTGTTAGTAAAATTTTCAAGCGTCTTTCTGGGAAGCATTAATGCTTCGGTTTCTGCATTTCCATCTTAGTGGGAGAAAAAATCAAGGGAGACCACTGCAACAGTGGCAGCTGAAGGAAAGATGATCTTTGAGAAGGAAAAAATCCCTTACTGCTAGATCTATGCGATTCTTTGAGGAATAACGTGGTTAGAAAGAAAATGACCGCCTTAAGAACCTGAATTTGTTGAGCATAATTATTGAGAGAAAGCGGACGTGAACGGCAAACAACAGGCGTACACTTAGATGACTACATACCTAGCATTTTACTAACAACACATCAGCATTGCTAACCAATCTTGAAACCTGAGGCCCTACATGACACATGTCAGCTGGTAGCGACTTTTGGCACAGAAGGGTTTTTCACAGTATGTCCAACCATTCCGATTTGTGGCTACTTATCTATATGCTTCAAGATTTTGCAAAATAAATGCCATACGTAGCGGCTTGAAGATCCGCAGCCGGGTAGAACCGATGTTTCTTCTTAAAATCAACATAGACCACTATTACATTTAGGACCTGAAGTATTAAGGGGTCCCTAAGTCTTATGTATTGGTAGCCTTTAGTGGAGTTGAGACCCCTATTCGCAATTTATTGGCGAGCTTTCGCTTTATAACAGCTCCATCGGCAGTGGCATAGTTGGTGGGTAATAAGCGTCTTAATTTTTAACCCATGGTTTTCAAGTTCTGCGAGTAGATAAGTGTTATATTTTAGGCTTTTATTAATAAAGGTTTCCTGAATAATACGTTATGTTAGCGTGCTTTATGATGTTACGATAACATATGTTGATATGACACTTGTAGGTCTACCTTCGTTTCGACAAGGAAGGATAAATCTATGGACAAGAGACTCAACTGCTTTGATTGCACTCGCCTTCTAGTATGAATAGAGAGCAATTATGCAAGATTTTACTTCGTTTGCCGTATGTGGGTCATTGTTCATGTTGGCCAAATAAAATAAATAAATAAACGAACTTAGACCTAACCATGGTTTTTTTCCCGAAACTTCTATTAGGTTGTTGGAAAAGTAATTATCGTAACGGAGTCCTTAATCAAGATATCATAACTTGAGTCCTACACAACAATATTTATTATTATACAACCCATTCAATTTAGCACCGCTTTTCCAACGTCTCTGCAAGAGCGTATTCCTCTAAAGTCAAAGACTCACAAGAATTGAGGAACTTTCAAAGGTCGTTTTCAAGATGCTTCAGATTATGAAACTGCTACTGTCATCGAAACTCGGAGAAGGTGATAAACAGTTTGAGAGTGGTCTGCACAATAAGGAGGGCGAAGGAGAACTTTGGTGACTAACAGCGTTAATTTCTGCTGGGTGACATTTGAAGCTCACGCAGGAAGGCTTTCTTCCGCTTACTCTGTCGGCCACTTGTTTCGCAACTTTTCCAACATCATTTCTAAATTACAACAGTAGGATCTGCTGTGACTGTTCTACCAGGATGCAAGCGGCTTTAGTGGATCAAACCTTTGCAGCATCACAATACAGTTAACAGCCTTTAGCCTTTTAGAGCGGTGATACAGTTCAGGAAAGTCTGCTGGTGGGAAAGACTTATCCATCTATAATAGATATATCCTTGCTTTCTGTTATTATACAAAAGCGATTTCTTATCTACGGTTATCAAACGATGTGAGAAAGGGTCGTTTTTCAGGCAAACAAGAAAGTTTGAGCAGATGTCGAAGAGAGTCAGCGGCTTCTATTTACCGAGCTGATTTAGGCCTGACGCATTGATACTGTAGCAGAGCAGACACCAACATCTGCTTCTATCCTTTGAATAGCAGTGTTCGGCTTTGACTCAACGACTGTACCTAAAACTTGATCATCCAGCGACATCCACCGACAAGGAACACCTCCAAAAGTAAAACTTTTCGAACCAATATCTCAAAAGACGATTTCAAGCCGATTTCAAGAGTTTGCAGGATTATGAGTTGCCCCTCCTTTAAAATGTTTGGGCTTGAACACGTAGGATCACGTCGGTTCATCATTTTTCGGAACCTCTTATTAAAGTCTAGAATGGAGATAGGCGGAAATCCTGGCAGCGCGGCAGGAGCTACACCCGCCCCTGCTGAGGGGGGGGGGGGGGGGGCGGGGGTGGCGTTAGGAGATACAGCTGTTGTTGTTCTGTGGACTGGAAACCTTTGTTTTTCGTGTCAAAGGTTTCGTAGGGCAGCCGTTGGACCCCCTCGGTGAAGCCTAGAGGGTTGGGGGTGAGTGAGCAAGGGGATGAGAGGAAGATCTAAACATCTTTTGAGAAAGGGCCAAAAAACTTCAAGATGTTTGCGCAAATTTGGACTGGTTGAAAATGTGACACCCTTGAGTGAAATAACTGTCTGTTGCAACGTAACCCGAAACGGCAATTACTTTTGCAACAATAGATACCTTACTAGATACCGCACGAAGGGAAGGGAAAGGAGTACATAAGACGGGACAGATTCTAAACTCTACAAACTCGTCCTGCTCATCTCCCGTAGGTCCCGTCTGGAAAGCGCTGCGGCACTATCGCCTAGGAGCTGCAGCTTGAAGGTTTAGGGGGCCACTTTTGTCGCCTGTCGGCCACTGCGTTGCCGCAAAAGTGTGCGAACGCCCTAAGGCCTATGGCCTATGTTATACTTCGGCGACGCGTCGAAGTATAACACGACGGATGTCCGTCACCGACGTCGCCGACGTCATCCAAGGGTGGCAGAAAATGCGCTCCGATGGAGTGTTTTGGTTGTGGGTTGGTTCTTCGTTCCCGGCACTGCCATCATCACCACCGGACTCAGGGTCAAGCGTGGGGTTCGATTTTTGCCGAAAATTTACGACCCCCCCCCCTCCAGACGAGGCCACAGTACGAACTTCCCCCCCCCCTCGATTCCCGAACCTCAAGCTTGACCCTGACCGGACTTCGAATTACGAAATCGAGAAGTGCAAAAGACGACCGTCTTGCGTACACCAATAGTGCCATTCGTTAGAAAAGTGAGTGTTTGGGAGGGAGTGGGAACCTAAACCTTACCTTCCCTTCACTTTGTCACCTTTCTTCGCTTTTCCATCCTTCTCACCCGTGCTTTTCGCATTTTCTAGGCCTTTTCGCTATCTTGCAGAGCAGGTAACACAAAATAAAACTGTATAGAAAATAAGTAGTGTTCCTCGCTTTCTGAAATGATACTGCAAACCTCTACGAAGAGCTTTTTCGAGATACAATTCATATTAATTAAGATTTAAATTTTCCTTTGAATTTCGAAAATTCCGCGTAAATTTATTTTGAATGCGATTTAACAAAAACGGCCTTTGCTAAACTCTAATAAAGAAATTCAAGGAAAATGCTAGTAAAATCGTTAAATTGGTAAATCAATAGTCAGATCAGACTTCAGATCACACTAATCCATCCTTCTAAAAGCAAATATGGTTAGTAACATAACATAACATAGGCCTATGGCGTACCACCGGCGACGCGACCCGTTGCCGGTGGTATGTTATAAGCCTAAGTTGGGTAATCATGAACAGCTTGTCAGCGTAGTTATTTCAAAGGAAAAATTCGTTGAACGGTTCAGTGGTGAGCATTTCGGTTCAGGTTAGAGCTGAAGTTGTAGACATCTTTTCTACTAAGTATAATAGACAGTTAGTGAAACTCCTCGAAGAATATTTGATCTATAGACGCGTATGTGTGATGCGACATGTTACTTTGCGCGAAACAGGATTTCGATAATAGTGAAGAGCCAACGGTCTCCTGTTAAATGCCTATACGTTCTCGATAATAACTGATATATGCCATTTTCACGTCGAGTTGAACACTCTTCAAATCAAGCTGGACGCTCCTCTAAGCTAACATAAGACTTTTGAAATCTAAGCGAAGTTTCCCTAGTTGAAGTGAGCTCCTGCACTAAATTAGACTCTCCAAAAAGGTTAAAATAATTTTTTGTTCAAGAAAAATGTCAGTGAAACCTTTTCTGAGGGTTTAATTTATCTACTCAATAAGTGAACACATTGCTTGAATTTCTATAAAAAATTTTATTCTTTGGGGAAACAGTATGGTTTGAAGTTTGCTTTAAAGAATGAAAAGTCGGCTAATTTTTTAGTGTCAAAAAGAGGTTGCGCCGAACCCTCTTCCAAGGCAGTGCAATTTTTATTTGATTAGCAGATTTTGTGTTTGCATGGAGTTGCCGCCTGGTAACGATACAACACAAAAATTGTAAAAAAAACACATATACTCGCTTTGATGGACTATGAAAGTGGCATTCACACTATCAATCAAATAAAAGTTGCTTTAATCTCATTTAGTGTCGGGATCTAATCCTTTAATGCTCTAAATGTTTGATTCTTTGCTATCCTTTAAGATAAATTTTAGTTTATTATTTGTTCTCTGAATTAAAAAAAATGTTTTTTGAAAAATTTATTACACCTACTGGGCAGGTAAACCAAAAAAATTTCAAAGGAAGTTATACCAAATTTTCCTTGAACCAAATTTTTTTAACCAATTTATTAGGTCTGTAGTTTAACCTGTCTGAAGGACATCTCAATTTGGAAGAGTTCGCTGTGATTTCAGACCTCTTAAAGGTAACTTAGAAGCGTGTCCAATTTGATTTGAAAAGTGTCCATTTCGACGTGAAAATGACACATATTTGTCAATTTTTGATTCTATTGAGGAATGTAAGCAAATTTTAAGGAGTAGTAATAACGACGGAAAACGCACCACTATTGCGCGGCAATGAAACCTCCTCCAAAACGGCAGAGGTGATGTGCTATTCACCGAGCAATAGCAACGCTGCCGAGCGAGTAATCACCTGTCTGTCTAATAGCATCCACGAACGCTAATGGCTGCGTGGTCGCAGAGCAGCATCACCGGGAAAGTTGTACATGCTGAAGTGTTTTCTGTTGAAGAAGAATTATTCGTGTGTCACACTTGTGGAATTTCCAAGTTGTTGTGGCAGTGACCCAAACGTTTGACCTGATGGCTGAGTCCGTGTTCGGCAAGTTCGACGCCGATGACCACCCAAGTAGTGGTCTCCCGCTAACAAGTAAGTAGATCGCGAGCAGGCGAGGCGGGAAGCGGACTGCATAAAAGGCCGGCAGCAGTAGGCCTTGGCATGCTAAGGTCGGGTCCACGACTCCCCAGTTGTGGATATTGTTCTCCTTATCTTTCCCTTAATAAATCTTCTCTACATTTCTCTCTCTCTCTCACCAAGTGGCTCTCGGAGCAGACGGGTCGCAGGAAGGAGACCCAGCAGATTTGTATACCAGGCAGAGAGGTATACAACAGTGGCGATCAGGAGTAGGAAGCCACTTGTCGCAAAGGAAGGTGCGACATTGTTTCGAGCTCAAGAAGGAAGAGCTCCAGGTGGTCTTGTTGCGAACAACACTGATTGTTGTTCTGGAAGAGAGAGAGAGCGCGTGTAGCCTGTAAGAGGCTAGTTGGAGAGAAACCGAGTGGATAGAAAGGTTCTGTGATTGGAGTTAGAAGAGAAGCCATGGATCCTCAGCTGGTGATGACAATGTTTAAAGAGCTCATGGAGAAGCAGAGGAAGATAGCGGAAAAGCAGCAAAAGGATATGATTGCCATGGTTATGAGTCAAATGGTAGGGACGGGTAGAGTAAAGACGGAACCCGAAGAAGTATCCGTTCCCAGCCTGATGTCGGCATTGAGCAATCGGCTCGAGAGATTCGTATTCGATCCAGAGACGGAGATGAGCTTTACCAGGTGGTATTCAAGGTACAAGGACGTGCTGGTTGACGATGCAAGGCAACTACCGAAGAGTGCCAGAGTCAGACTGCTTTGTGAAAAGTTAGACTCAACCACATTTGGGAAGTACCAGAGGCATGTACTGCCACGAGAGGTGTCTCAGATTGGTTTTGATGAAACAGTGCTTACACTGAACAGCTGTTTGACTTCAAAACGTCAGAGTTCACCACGAGGTACCAATGTTTGAAGTTGGAGAAGAGTGACTCCGAAGACTACCTCACCTACACGGGTAGAGTGAACGAATTCTGCGAGAAGGCGAAAATCCATGAGCTGGATTCTGATGGAACTAAATGTTTGCGATGGATTTTCGGTCTGAAATCCCAGAAGGAGGCTGAAATAAGGCAACGGCTCATTGCAGTGCTAGACAGAGAGTACAACGAAGGAAGGAAAGTGTCACTCCAGGAGTTGCACAAGGAATGTGAGAAGTTCTTGAGTCTGAAGAGGGACAGTGACACTATTGCTGGCAACGTGAAAGTTGTAGAGAAAACTTATAAGGTTGAAAAGAAGCCGGTGGTTTGCTGGAATTGTGAAGGACAGCATTATGCGAGGCAGTGTAAGTTGAAGCCCTGGTTTTGCAAGAAGTGTAAGGAGACTGGACATAAGGAGAAATACTGCGATACCGTCTTCCGAGGAAATGGTGCTCGCAAGAGTGGCACAGATGCAAGACGTCGCAGTAAAGACAGTAGTAAGAGGACTAAGCAAGGCTCCAAAAGGCACGTTAGAGTGATCATAGCGAATGCCGCTGCTGATGTCAATTCGACACGCATGTATGTGGAGGCAGTGGTAAACAGTCACCGAGTGGAGTTCTTACTCGACACTGGCTCGGACATAACCCTGCTAAATGAAGATGTCTGGAGGCAGATGGGAGCTCCAAAGCTTGAGAGGACAAATGTCGTTGTTGAAAACGAAAGTTAAAGTTCCATGAAGATACATAGGAAATTGTGGTGTGAATTCAAGATAAAGGGCCGTAGAGCGGAAGGCTACGCGTATGTAACGCCCTTCAACTCCCTTTTCGGATTAGAGTGGATCCAGAAAAATGAGGAGATGATGTACCATATGAAGATGATGGTAGCGCAAATGAAAGTGAAAGACTCCGATCTGGGAGAGGAATTGAAGAAGACCTTTCCTAGTGTTTTTGAAGAGGGTCTGGGACTCTGCACAAAGGAGAAAGCTGAACTACATCTTGTGCAGAATGCTCGTCCAGTTTTTCGAGGTTGCAGACCAGTAGCGCATGCTGCAGTAGAGTCCGTCGACAAAGAACTCGATAGACTTCTGCAAATGGGTGTGTTAGCCCCGGTGAGCCACAGTGAATGGGCTGCACCAATTGTATGCGTAAAGAAGCAGAATGGGAAGTTGAGAGTTTGCGCAGATTTCTCAACGGGTCTTAACAAAGCATTGCAGTCTTTCGATTATCCTTTGCCAGTGCCAGAGGATATCTTTGCGTCGTTAAATGGAGGAACGGTGTTCTCGCAGATAGATCTGTCAGATGCCTATTTGCAGATGGAGTTATCTGAAGATGCGAAGAAGATGGTGGTGATCAACACGCACAGAGGATTGTTTCAGTACAATCGCTTACCGTTCGGGATAAAGACTGCGCCTGGAACCTTCCAGCAGATAATGAATAAGATGGTATCAGGTCTGAGAGGAGTAACGACTTATCTGAACGATATCCTTGTGTGTGGTAGAACGGAGCAGGAACACAAGGAAAACTTGTTTGCGTTGTTCGGAAGAATCGCGGAGTACGGATTCAAAGTACGCCTGGAGAAGTGTGCGTTCTCCAAGCCAGAGATACGATATCTTGGTTTTATCGTAGACAGAAACGATGGTGGCGATGTCCGTTCCTCCACGTGGTGCCACTGGAAACTGCTCGCTCTGCGAGCTAAGCTAATCACGGACATTCGAATGCAGGCGACAGGCCCTTGTGACAGGCCGGCCTACGAAAATCCATGTCACATCACATGGTGTATGACAAGTCAAGTTTCTCGAGATAGTGCTACGGCGTCCGCGGGAGCCGACGCGCACTCGCAGAGCCCGGCGAGTGTGAGAAGTATGCGAGGGTCCCTGATGCGAGGACGGCATCGGGGGGCAACTGAGCTAGTCCGAAAGTCCCGTAACGTAAGCAGGACCCGCGTGGCTACGCTGAATGTGGGTACGTTGACGGGCCGCTCGTGCGAGTTGGTTGAAGCACTGGAGCGAAGAAGAGTTGATTTCTGTGCGGTGCAGGAGACGAGGTGGTCCTGCCGCAAGTCAAGGGACATAGGACGTGGTTTCAAGGCCGTTCTATGTGGAAGTCCCAGGACCACCAGCGGTGTCGGAATAATCGTCTCAGAACGACTTCGTGACTCGATTGTAAGCGTCGAGCGCTTTGACGATCGATTGATGAAGATCGTTGTCGCCGCTAAGGAGCGACTCTATCACTTCTTCTCTGCGTATGCTCCGCAGACTGGCTGCTCCGATCAAGCCAAGGATGAGTTTTGGAACCTGCTTGATGAGAAGACAGCAGAGGTACCGTCGAAGGATGTCATCATAGTCGCTGGTGACCTTAATGGGCACATAGGTGCTGCGAAGGACGGGTACAGCTGTCATGGTGGTTTCGGATACGGGTCTCGTAACCCCGATGGTGAGCGTATTCTTGAGTATGCGGAATCGCATAGCCTCATCATTGTGAACACCGTTTTCCGAAAACGCGACTCCCACCTCATCTCATATTATAGTGGGAGCTCCAAGTCTCAGATAGACTTTGTGCTTGTGAAGGATCGTGACCGAAATCTCGTCACAGACGCGAAGATCGTGCCGTATGAAACGGTCGCGCCACAGCATCGTCTGCTGATCTGTACTTTGAAGATCGCCCCTCCGAGGCTGAAGCAGATCGAGCGATGCGGTGCACCAAGAATAAAGTGGTGGCGAATGAGAGAGAAGGAAGCAGCTGTGATTTCTCGCGTGCGGTTACCGACAGTCACGACTGTCGGCGAAACTTGGAAGAAGGCGACCGACGCGATACGCCAAGCTGCAAGGTTGGAACTCGGCACTACGAAGCCTGGACGACGCAAAGTCGACAAGCAGGCATGGCTGTGGACAGACGATGTGAAAGCGAAGGTTCGAGAGAAGAAGTCGCTGTATCATGTGTTTCTCGGCGACAGAACAGCCGACAACTGGCAGGAGTATCAGAAGGCGAAGAAGGCTGCAAAGAAAGCCGTGGCTGTTGCGAAAGCCACTCATTACGGTGATGTCTACCGAAAGCTCGAATCGCGCGATGGTGAGCGGTATTTGTACCGACTTGCTAAGACCCGCCATTGCCAAACCGAGGACATTGAAAAGTTTGTTGGCATCAATGATGAGAGCGGCCATCTTCTGACAGACCGCAAAAAGGCGCCGAAGCGATGGCGTGATTACTTTGAGGAAACTTCCACTATGGAATTTCCTCACCCGGCCATCCCTTCTGTGGCTTCTGTTCACGGTCCCGTTCGCAAGATCACCGTGGAGGAAACAGAAGCGGCTCTAAAGAAGATGAAGCCCGGTAAGGCAACAGGGCCGGATGATCTGGCAGCCGATGTTTAGAAGTCGAAGCTCTGGTATCCTGCTGAGTGGTTGGCTGAGTTCTTCAACCAGATAGTAAAGGAGAAGAAAGTGCCGGAGTGTTGGCACAACAGTACGACGATTCCGATTTGGAAGAAGAAGGGCAGTCCTGCGGACTGCTTCAATTACCGTCCGATTCGCTTGCTTTCGCACAGCATGAAGATCTTCGAGCGAATCCTCGATAGACGAATCCGTGAAATCGCTCTCCGACAACCAGTGCGGCTTTGTGTCTGGTTGTGGGACCATTGATGCTATACACGCCGCCCGCCTCCTGGTGGAGAAGCATCGCGAGAGACAGAAGCCGGTGCATATAGCCTTTCTCGACTTGGAGAAGGCCTTCGACCGCGTACCGCGTGAGCTTATATGGTACGCCTTGCGACGACACAACGTACCTGAGGAACTCATAGAGTGGGTGCGGATGCTCTACTCTTGCCCAAAGAGTAGAGTGCAAGCTGCAGCTGGAACCTCAATGGAGTTTCCCATCTCTGTTGGGGTGCACCAGGGTTCTGCGCTTTCTCCACTCCTCTTTGTTGTCGTCATGGATGCCATTACGCGAGATCTTCAGCAGCCTGTTCCATGGACGCTGCTTTATGCTGATGACGTGATGCTCGCTTGCGAAGAGAAAGACGATCTCGAGCGGCAGGTGCAAGCTTGGTGCGACCGTCTAGCGAGGTTCGGACTCAAATTGAACGTCAAGAAGACCGAGTACCTAACGACTGACGTGAACGAGTCCGGCTCCATTAAAATTAACGGTACTGAACTTGCACGCGCTTCGGTGTTTAAATACCTGGGATCAGCAATAGCGTCTGATGGCGGTCTGATGGTTGAAGTGAACTCACGCGTGAGTGCAGCTTGGTCCAAGTGGCGTTCGCTGACTGGCGTGCTCTGCGATAGGAAGATACCGGAGCGCTTTAAGTCAAAGATCTACAGGGCAGTCATCCGGCCAGTAGCGATGTACGGCGCTGAGTGTTCGCCTGCGACTAAGGAAGTTGAAACACGCCTCAGCGTCATGGAGACGAAGATGCTGCGCTGGACGGCTGGAGTCACGCGCATGGACCGCATCAGAAATGATGCTATTCGGCAGAAGTTCGGTGTCGCGCCGATAGCGGACAAGATGCGCGAAGCTCGCTTGCGATGGTACGGCCACGTTTTGCGTGGGAAAGAAGACAGCGTCCGCAAGATTGGCCTTGAGTTGGAAGTATCTGGAAAGCGGCCTAGAGGACGCCCGAAGCAGCGATGGTCCGATACGTTACACACGGACATGAAAGTAGCTGGTGTGTGTCCACCCTGATCAAGCGCAGGATCGGGAAAGGTGGCGTCGTAACACCAGAAGAGCGGACCCCGCGACGATGCGGGACAAACGCTGAAGAATAAGAAGAAGATCGTAGACAGAAACGGTAGAAGGCCAAACCCGGATAAAGTGGAAGCTATCAAGAACATGGTGGAACCGACGAATGTCAGCCAACTGAGAGCATTCCTGGGCATGGTTACATATTATTCCGTATTCATGCCAACGATAAAGGAATTACGAGGACCGCTAGATGTTTTGTTGAAGGAGGATGTCAAGTGGGAGTGGACATCGCAGCACCAGAAAGCGTTTTGTGACCTGAAGGCAGCACTGTCTAGCGAACTGAATCTCGCTCACTACGATCCTAGGCAGAAGATTGTCGTTGCGGCGGATGCATGCGAATATGGCATCGGAGGTGTCATTTCGCATAGGTACTCAGATGGTTCTGAGAAGCCTATTGCACACGTTTCTCGATCACTGACAACGCTGAGAAGAACTACTCGCAGATCGAAAAGGAAGCACTTGCGCTTGTGTTCGCTGTCAAGAAGTTCCACAAGTATGTGTTCGGCAGGAAGTTTCTGCTTTTGACAGACCACAAGCCGTTGTTAGCCATTTTCGGTGACAAGAAAGGAGTTCCGGTTTACTCAGCGAATCGACTTATGAGATGGGCGATAACTTTGCTTGAATATGATTTTGACATAGAGTATGCCAACACAGCGAAGTTCGGTCAAGCAGATGGCTTGTCAAGATTGATGCAAAGACATCGTTATGAAGAAGAAGACATTGTGATCGCTGCTGTAGAAAGCGATGTGTCTCTGTTGTTGAAGGATTGCATCAGGAATCTGCCTGTCACTCATGAGCACGTAGAGGCGTGTACGGAAAGGGATCCAATGCTCAAAAAGGTCAAGTCATGTGTGAGAACAGGAAGATGGTCCAAAGGAAATTCCGAGCTGGTTCCGTTTTACAACCGAAGGGAGACACTGTCAGTTGTAGGGAAGTGCCTTATGACTGGAGAAAGAGTTGTAATTCCTCGGGAACTACAGGCGAAAGTCTTGAAAGAACTACACATAGGACATCCTGGGATTGTGAGGATGAAGAAGTTGGCAAGAAGCTATGTGTATTGGCCGAGCGTTGATAAGGATTGTGAAGACGTAGTAAAAAAGTGTTCAAAATGCCAGGAGAATGCGAAGTCTCCTATCAAAGTGCCTTTAGAGACTTGGCCAACCCCAACTCGGCTATGGGAACGAATACACGTCGACTTCGCTGGACCGATGCATGGATATTACTACATGGTAATAGTCGATACTTTCAGTAAGTGGCCAGAGATGGTAGAGATGAGAAACATCTCGGCGAGAGAAACCGTGAAGGTTTTGAAGAGCCTGTTTGCGCGATATGAACTACCGCAAACCATTGTGAGTGACAATGGTACACAATTCGTGTCAGATCAGTTCAAGAGTATGTGCGAAGAAGGAGGAATTGCGCACATTAGAACTCCCCCTTATCATCCGCAGTCGAATGGGCAGGCGGAGCGCTTTGTTGATACTCTGAAACAATGTATCAAAAAGCTTAGAGGGGAGGAGAGACCTACGGAGGAAACGTTGAACGTAGTGCTAGAGGCGTATAGGACGACGTTAAATTCAGCATTGAACGAGAAGACTCCCGCAGAAGTGTTCTTGGGGAGGAAAATTCGGACGCGGCTAAGCTTGTTGATACCGCTGAAGCAGGAATCAGAAGACCCTCGCACAAGAGATAGGCGAGAGACAATGGAAGAACAGTTCAATAGGAAGCACGGAACTGTTTCGCGGAAGTTCAAAATTGGTGCCAAGGTATTTGTACAGCAGTGGAAAGCACCACATTTTGTCTGGACGAAAGGCGTGGTGAAAGGGCGTGTTGGAGCTGTGAACTATGAAGTTGAGGTAAACGGAAAGGTGATTCGGAAGCATGCGAATCAAATGCGCCCACGCCTTGATGGAGATGACAGTCTTAAAGACGATTCGGCACTGAAGACACTTTTGGATGTCCTCGAGCTACAAGATGATCAACGTCGCGGTGTACCTCTTTCTCAACCCGTCAACAACGATGCAACCAATGCTACGGATCGCCAACGCCACTCTTCTCCTCAAACGCCACCTCCTCTGCGCCGGTCAACGAGGATCAGACGACCAGTCCAACGATATGGATCTCCTACCGCGTAGTTTCTGTTGTTGAGTGTATTTGTCTAAATTCCATTTGTAATTCGGATTTTTGTAGTAGGATAAGTATTTAACAGTTTAAATTATTTTCCTACTAGGGGAGGTGTTGTGGCAGTGACCCAGACGTTTGACCCGATGGCTGAGTCCGTGTTCGGCAAGTTGGGCGCCGATGACCACCCAAGTAGTGGTCTCCCGCTAACAAGTAAGTAGATCGCGAGCAGGCGAGGCGGGAAGCGGACTGCATAAAAGGCCGGCAGCACTAGGCCTTGGCATGCTAAGGTCGGGTCCACGACTCCCCAGTTGTGGATATTGTTCTCCTTATCTTTCCCTTAATTAATCTTCTCTACATTTCTCTCTCTCTCTCACCAAGTGGCTCTCGGAGCAGACGGGTCGCAGGAAGGAGACCCAGCAGATTTGTATACCAGGCAGAGAGGTATACAACACAAGTAATAAAGACCAACTCATGCAGCACATTAGCCTATAGACACACAATGACATCCTGGGGCCGGGTTCATCAACGACTTACGTAACTTTAACGGAGAATTGTAGGCGAAAAGCTCAGATAACGCGGCTTATCAAGTGAACGATAAGCTGCGTTATCTGAGCTTTTCGCTTACAATTCTCCGTTAAAGTTACGTAAGTCGTTGATGAATCCGGCCACTGCTTAGCCGTTCACCGTAAAAAGACGAACGCAGTACCGCTGGGGTCATCTCTACCGTTGGCTTTCAAACGTGGTGAAACTCCAGTTGTGAAAATGTGAGGCTTTAACTAATGAAAAAGCACAGAATTCTTTCTAACCTTTCTATTTAGGTTTTTCAACTAGAAACACAGAATTCTTCTCTTCGTCGTTTTCGATTTTTGCTTTCAGATAGACGACGATACGATGGGAGACGAGCAAGAACCACGGCCCACATAAGACCACCGACCGAGCAGAGGCGGGACACGGGGATCGTCACCAACGTCACTTTCGACTTTGCCGAATTACGGATGTCGGACGACTAACTACTACCACCTCGGCCGAACTCCGTGATATTCGTGATCTATATTTCCGCCCGAGGTCATGTCCAGGATCATGCAGATAAAGCTGTGCTTTGTCAGAGTTGTGGAAGCTGAAATGTGGAGCTGTTTAGGAGCGGCGCACTGAAGTAAATCTGAGGTAATGAGACCCAGGGTAAAGGCTCCCGTAGGCGACGGGCGATCTTTTAAGCAAAGCATTTGTTTTACGCAAACTAACAGCAGTTTTCCCGATTGAGGAGACTAATTGATCTCTTCAAATGTTTCTTATAACATGTGAACTTGTGGTGTGATTTTGCTCTGTTTCCTTTTTCGTAGGCAGTAAGCAGACCCGCTCTCGGGTCTTCGTTTCAACATTCGCTCAAAAAAACTCCAATAAAATAAACTAACTTACTACTAACTTAGGAAGCACGCTAACTGCTAGACGCACAATGAAAATTTAATTTAGGTATACGCAACCGCATGATGAAAATTCGTCGTTGTGGTGCCTAAATTGCAAGCTCAAAACATTTCCTTTTACACAAACTAACCGCAGCTTTCTCAATTGAGGCGACTAATTTGCAAAAATGTGATTAAGGAATTCAGTCATATCAAAGAATATAATGGCAAATTCAAGAGTTTCTGTAAAACTTCATGGTGCAAATGTTGATCTCTCAAATTGCGAAACATCAGCTACGACTACAAGACGATTTTAATTTCTGATTTCACTAGGCCTCGGATGAGAAAGATCAATCTCACTAATGAACAAGGCATACATGGAACACCTGCAAGACAGAAGCAATATCCTCCCTCGAGGTTATGGCTCAGCATTCAGCACCAATAACCACATCTCTTTTCGTTGCAGGATGTTTTGTTGCGATCAAAACTAGGATATCGCAGATGTTACGTGCGATCAAACAGCGCCGGTGGTGTAAGGCGAACATCGCTGCCCGGGAAGCAAAAGATGCGGGTTCGAGTCCCGCCCGGCGCAAGGGTTTTGATCGCAACAACACATCCTCTAACGACATATAGCCTCTCTACAAGCCACTCCAGGCTTAAGCAAATGTGTCAAAACACATCTCTTTTTATTCCACATGCAGTACGAAAGCAAACAGAGTTGATTATGAAAACAAACTTTAGAAGCAGCACCATTCATCAAAAAGATCTACTAGGAAAATATCTATGTACGGACGGCACTTCAGTTCGAGTTACTGTGTCCTTAATCCAGAGATTAGAATTTGCTTTCAAGCCAAATTTCCTAAAAAAGAAACTGCGATATTCTTTTAAGAACACGATGTAAATCAGTGGGCTGAATATTGGAAACATCATATAAAGTGTGAAGCAGCAGTGTTCCAATATTGGTTCGCTCGTGCTACCGAATAACATCAACAGATACTGCAGGAAGGTTGGTGCGTAAAGGAATAATGAAGGGCATGCAATCTAAAAAAAAAAACAGATCAGTCTCCCCAACGTCGATTTCGTCAATTTCTAAATTGAGAAAGAAGAACCTATGGAGCAAACCTGAGCTAAAAGCAGGTTGTTCATTCGACGTTGCATTGTTCTTGTTTGAATGCTGACCGACGACAGTTTCAACGTTGTTTTTATTTGAATTGCCCAATAAATGGCGATGTTATACAGCAACGACAACATAAGTACAGATGCAATCACACAGATGATTGATGACCATGTTGGATTAGGCTAAAAATGGAATAAGTAACAAGAAGGAAATAGTAATAGAAAAGTTTAATAAGCCTGGTAGTGCAGTTGGAGAGAAGCCGGCTCTCTCGCGTACCCAATTCCAAGTTCTTGGTTCGGATTGCCCGCGCAGGACGACAAAGCCTTCCATCCCTACGAGGTCAGTTAATAGCACCAGACTTGTTTCGGAAGGGGAAATCACTGACTTCTTCAACGGCTGGCCACCGTAAGTCATTGTATAGGCTGATTATGTTATACATTGGATCCGAATGAATCATCTTCGGAGATACGATTCGGATGATCCAATCCGAATCATCCAAAAATCCGGTGCACGCGAAATTATCGATATCTGAATCATACAAAAATCCGAGGTCGGAGAAATTGCCGTTATCCGAATCATCCAAAAATCCGAGATCCGCGAAATCGTCGTTATTCGAGTCATCCAAAAATCCAGGGTCCGCAAAATCGCCGTTATTCGAATCATCCAATTATCCGAAGATTTTCGATCGGATCCATTGTATCAAACGAATCGTTTTTAGATATCCGATCCGGACAACCCGATCCGAATCATCCAAAAATCTGGTGTTCCAGAATCGTCGTTATCCGAATCATCCAAAAGTCCGAGGTTAGCGAAATTGCCGTCCGAATCATCCAATTATCCGAAGATTTTCAATCGGATCCAATGTATAGAATATATTCAGTCAATTGGCTTTCACAATAATCCGTAGAAGTACAATGTGTGGTGCATCCGTCGGGGAGGCTAACTTACGCTGACCTTTATCCTTTGTCCTTTGAATAACGTTATAAACGATGGGCTAGAATAAATCTAAAATGACCGCAAAGCTTTCTTTCCCTTTTGTATCTTTCCAACGAATTGAAAGAACTTTTTTGGTTTCTTTTCTTCTTTAGAGGGTAAAAGAAGCTAGAGAATCACCAACAGGATCTATCAGGTTTCGTCACTATTTGCGCAAACTTTAGGTACTCTAAGCCGTAAACTATTGTGGCTTTATATAAAAAAAGTTGTTCAATCACGAATCCATGTTGGCATTTTATTTTTCAAAGCTCTATGCATTTTGCTCTACAGTTGAGAACAACTTACGAAAGTGCCAAGTTCTATGGAGGATAGGAGGGCTCTTGCCATTGAAGAACACTGTCCACGTCCTATGCTTATTGCCTTAGGGGAAAGACCGGGAATGGGTTAATTTGTTGGTAAGGAGTGCGCACCGTGTACGCTTCCCTTTTTGCAGGATCCTTGAACTTACCAGGTTGGGGTCCCGACAGATCTCTATGGAATAGTGTTAAAGTCCCACAACGCAATATTTTAATTTTCGCATTGTCATGGAGCACTTCTGATTCCACTCATTCGAAAATTGGTGATATGCACGAACTGAATGGTTTTCACTGACAAGTAGACAAGTATGCAAATAAACGTAGATCAGCTATTTCCAGGTTTATGCAGTATTTGAGAACGCAGGGTGGCTAATTCCGGAAATAGCCTCCACGCACGTAAGCTATTAGCTCAAATGTAATTTCCTGCGTATTGGCACCAATCGTGAGGTGCAAAGATTCTTGATAAAACGAACCTTCACGCAGAATCCAACGAAAGCCGTCGAGCCCAGATCAACTCCTCTTCTTTCTAATGTATGCGGCCTCAAGTAGAGAATAAGCTCATCGTTTGGCCAAATTCCGACATAGAGGTAGACGGTCCAGGTGATGATAATGAAAGCGTTCACCGCGAATAGCACTCGAAGTCCTCGAGGTGACAAATAGAAGGAGAAGTATTTGAAGCTGTAAATGAACATAATTCGCTCAACAATTTTCAAACAAACTTAGCTGATCACAGCTCTAATTCTGAAACAAAACCAAACAATTTGCTGATCGGGATATGCTAACACATCATCAACTTCATCTATCCTTTTTCATGCCAAAATAGCCGATTATACCATGCTTTCCTAAAGAACACGAAAAGTGAAACTTTTTCCAAACCTCGATGTTATGTTCCTGAAACGCGTGTGATTGCACTATGAATACTTCAGTCGAATAAAAGGGCAGTTAAGTGGTAGCGTCTTTCGTCCCCTCCATCTGTTGTTCTATGGTTCAATTTCGGAAAAAGGTCAGGGAGGAAATTCCGAATCCAGATAGAGCTATACTGCTCAAGTTACCTTGTCTTCCTAGTTGAATAAAATTGTTTGATATGACCGTAACCTCTGAGATGCTTAAAATATAGATTTCGAATGATCCCACGTATCTCTGGTGCATCCTTGACTAGGAACAGTGAGGAGTAGGGGGTATCATTATTAATACAGTACCGGACGCGTCTTTTGAATAGACGCCGAAAAAACCGCACTTTTGCGGTTTTTGCATCTTTTTGCTATAACTCTCCCAAAGGTCATCCGTTCAAAAAACCAAGAGCATATTTGAGCTCAGGAGATCGAGCTCTATCGTTTGGTATATACATTTTCTATGAAAGATCAAAAATGACCAAAATTGAAAACTTACGCTCCATTGCGAAGGACGTTCACGGACGAGTTGTCGGCTGCAAACCGTCGAAAACGGTTGCGTGCTCACAATTCCTCCAGTTTGAGGCCTTTTGAGAAACGGCTGATACCGTTTGATTTGTCTCTTCGAGATCTACACAATCGTGTATACAACTTCGCCAAACCACCGCATTTTCGCAGTGGGTGGTCAAAGATGACTGGAGCAGACTTTTTGCTATTGGAGAAGCTTTTATTCCCAGACTGCATGTTGTCGAGGCATCTCAAGCATGGCGTAAAGTGTTTTGTCATGCCAGGAATCCTCCGAGATTGCGCCGTGCACAATGCATATAGGGCCGAACCTATCAATCGAGGGCGGGGACAGTTTGTAGAGTGAGCATTTAGGGAGTTTTATAAGAAATTCTCAGCCGCCTTACTCAGAATATACTGAACTCTGCTCCAGCGAGACTTTGGAGTACGCTGCGCACAATGTATATAGCATCGAACCTATCAATCGACTGGGCGCGACACCTCGCAAATTGCACGCGTGGGCGTGTTCGGAGCGCGATAACTCTGTCAGCTTCCAATCTTTCTGGCTGAAACGTGTGCATTCCACAGGCAGTAATATGCTTTAGTAAAGCGCCGAAGCATAGCAAATTATCTTACGAATTGGCAAGGTTACGGCGGTGCGAAAATGAAGGTTGGGCATGTGTGACACGATTTTTTCAGAAATCTGTCGACCGCTGCGGGTACACGAGACGAGCTAACAGCATGCAAACTGGCGGATGAGCAAAGCACCGAAGATAATTTACAATGATCTGCACCTAACTCTCCAGCTGCCTAAACTGCCTTAGCCCCATCTGCCATTTTAGAGCGGCGGAGGGCAGCGGTGAAGCCTCTTCCGCCCTTATTCGCCAACGTTCGAGCTTTCGAGCCCCAGCCAGGATACCATTCTATTCAGCTTAAAAAGCCCTATCGAACGGTGTCAATTTCGACCAATTTTGAAAACATCGGTGTTTTTTTTTTGACAGTTTCTCATCGAAGAGCGCCATCTAAGCCGCGCCAGATGGAAGATGACGTCATCGAAAATCGATATTTCCGAAATTGGTAGAGTTTGATACCGTTTCATAGAGCTTTTCGTGCTGAATTGAACGGTGTTACTATAAGTGGCGAGAACTGTTATCTGACCGAGTAAGAGCACGGAGAACATAGACCGTTGTTGTGCTAAATTGCCCGCGCGGGTTAACTCGCGCGTGAGCGCAGCGTGGTCCAAATGGCGCTCAATGACAGGCGTTCTGTGCGACAGGAAGATACCAGAGCGCCTTAAATCGAAGATCTATAGAACCGTTGTCCTGTAGCGATATACGGTGCTGAGTGCTGGCCTGCAACGAAGGAGGTTGAGAGCCGCCTCAGCGCAATGGAGACGAAAATGTTGCATTGGACGGCTGGCGTCACGCGTTTAGATCATATTTGCAACGTCTCCATACGTCAAAGGTTTGGCGTTGCTCCGATTGCTGATAAGCTACGTGAAGCCCGCCTATGGTGGTATGGCCATGTTCTTGTGCGAATAGCGACACCGTTCGGAAGACTGGCCTCAACACAGACGTGCCAAGAAAACGGCCTAAAGCGCGGCCTAGGCAACGCTGGCTTGATACGTTGCACATGGACTTAAAGGAAGCTGGTATCCACCCCGATCAAGAGTTTGATCGTGCGAAGTGGCGCCACCATACCAGAAGAGCGAGCCCACCGCAAAGCGGAACAAACGCTGAAGAAGAAGAAAGAAGAGGGCAGCGGACTAGGACATTCCTGTCAATTTATCGAAAACTTGTATATTTCATGTTGGAAATACAGAGCTCAATATCTATAGGTTTAACGACATGGTTCTAAATACCAAAGAAGAAGTTCGAGATCTTGGTGTTATCCTAAGACCTGATTTAAATTTTGAAGCCTCCATAGATTCAATTATTCGCAAGGCATATGCCACTATGTTTACAATATGCAGAAATACTGAATGCCGCAGTTATCAAATCCTCCTTAGGTTATACAAGACATATGTGGTCCCTATTTTGGAATATGTGTCACAGATGTGGAGTCCCACTGCAAAGAGACTTCACCGTAGAATTGAAAAAGTCCAACAAACTTTTACAAGGATTCTGTGGTTTTTGCTTTTTCCTAACCCTGAACACCCTCAAACTATACCAAGCTACAAAGGAAGGTTAAATTTGTTCAGCTAAACACACTTTTTACCGAGGGTTAAGGATATTCATAGATTTAGTGTTTGCCTTCAAAATTCTTAAAGGGGAAACGTTAAGACCAAAAAAAAAAATTAAGGGACATTAAGGCCAAAAAAGTAACACCAAGTAAGTACTGGATTTTCAGACCACGCAGGGGACGGACCAGTTTACTAAGATTACACAACACCACATTAAATACTAACTCGCACTCCAAAATGTACAAAAAATTCTTTCATTCTGCTAGGTAGATACAAATGTTGCCGTCTTACGTCCTAGAATCGCCATATAGTTCTGTTTTCAAAGCAAGACTGAAAAAATTAAATCTAACTTCTGTTCTAATAATAATAATAATAATAATAATAATAATAATAATAATAATAATAATAATAATAATAATAATAATAATAATAATAATAATAATAATAATAGATTTAGACGTTCTTTAGATCAATGTTGGACCTCTTCGTCGGATTCCTTTATTGCTAAATCTGCTCTGTGGTCTGTTTGAAATAAGGACATTAATTTTGTATCTTTTCAGTGGTTTACTAGATATCTCCTCCGGAAATGACAGCAGGAAACGCTATGTCATTATCTTTTGCAGACAGCTATGATAACTCCGAAGATTTATCCTGGCTTGAGTACTTTCGCTTTCATATTTTCACTTACTGTTAAGGAAGCGGACTGTGCTGGTGGCGACATCTCTTACGGTACAACCTCCGCAACTGTGACCTTAGATCGCGATGTTTGACAAGAATGAAGTCGACCTGTGTCTTGGTACTCTCGCTATAGAAAGGCACCAGATGGGAGTCACGCTTTCGAAATACGGCGATAATGAGGTTATGCGAGTCAGCATACTCGAGGATTCGCTCACCATCAGCGTTACGTGCTCCATATCCAAAACCGCCGTGACAGCTGTAACCAACTTTCGCAGTCCCAACATGACTGTTCAGGGGCTCTTACCTACCTTATCTCTATCTCTATTACCTTATCTCTATCTGACTCTCATCTTGTCTCTACCCCTTATACCCCGCATACCCACGGGTTTAATTGTTAAGGAATCCGGCCCCAGGTCACCTGCGATAACGACAGCGTTTTCTGGCGGTACCTCTGCTGTCTTTTCATCAAGCAGGGTCCAAATCTCATCCTTGGCTCTCAGAGCAGCCTGCCTTCACAGCGTACGCAGCGAAGAAATGATACATACGCTGTTCAGCAGCGACTACGGCCTTCATCAAGTGGCCATTAAAACGTTCCACGCTTGCAATCGCGCCTCGGAGAAGTTCGGAGACGATTACACCAACTCCACTGGTGGTCCTGGGGCTGCCACACATAATAGAAGGTTACACAGGTCGTTCTTACGGAAAAATTTTGCCCAGAATAAGATCCACGAAGATTCCCAGACCCATTATTGAGGAAGAAGAAAAAAGCAGACAGCCCCCCTCCTATTAGTTTCATTCTTCATAGTAACGTTTGCTCCGTAGTAACGTTTGCTCCAAAACCTCTCGTAGAAGAGCATCAATCTCTGACTTTAGCGGTGTCACTCAGCCAAATAGGATGGGGGTCGAGCGTTCTACCCCCTCGTCCCCTGGCCCGCCCACCCCCAACCCCGTTGGGCTTGCTCGAGAGTCCAGTGGCTGCCTTACGAGATAGTGGAGACGCAGACATTTGCCACGCCTCTGATTAAAGGGCGGGGTAGAATGTCACTCCGCCAAATAGGATATCTGGGCTATGCTGGCATGGAGTTGTAGTTGACGATCAAGATGACGACAGATTAAAAGTTTAACAAACAACTTGTCGTGCAAGAATTACCGGCATATCTGAAGGTATCTATGGAAAAAGTTGTTGGCAATTGTGAGGAGAGTAAGCAGCAGAACAAGGAAGAGCAACTGAAGAAAACACTGGCCCAACGCCCACGAGTCGCTGACGACACCTGAGGCGACGAACGTCCAACAGAAGTTCCACGTCGACGTTCGCTGTAATTTAAAAGTGTTGCCACAAATGAACAGCCATTCAGAATTTACTCACCGGTATTACAAGCATTCCACACAACGAGTAGACTATATTCTGCACGGATGAGATAGGTATGAAATATTTCGAGGTGTTCATTTTTAAAGGACGCAGAAAGTACGTGATCAGCACTGATGCATTTAGCACGAGAGCAATTGTGTTCCCGACTTGTGCCGAAATGAACAATCCGTCTTTAATCATCTGAAAGAGCACATTCAATTAGGAACTTTCTTCAGATTGATGATATCAAGTGATTGAGCTGGAAGCAAGAGCTAAAGCTAACAATAAAAGATGTTCGTTTGGCAAAGGATGAAAGAGAGCATCGGTCCCTGGAAGCGCTACGCATTCTAAGTCAACGGGATATCGCTCAGGCTATTTGAATGCGTACTTGACCTATGCAATGACTTACGGTGGCCAGCCGACGGTCAATTCAACATTTTATTCAACACATACGCACCGGTTTCTAATTCACCGCACCTGATGGAGGTGGTAGTCTTGTTTGACCTGAGGGGGAACCGAACCAAGAAGCTGGATTCGAGTGCACGCATGTGTCGTTTTCCCAACTGCGCTGGACAAGCTTAGCCAATGAGTGAAAGGAACGCCTGCAAAAAGGCAAAGAACTTTAACAAGAACTATACGAAAGGCTAGAGTCGATGATAGGCCGGATAGATAGCAACATCCGAGTCCTCAAGCCAGTTTTAGGCCTTTGAAGGCAACGAACGGGTCGAAACGATGGGCAGCTCAATAAATGCCGATCCACTTTACATGCTCTTTCGGCACAGAAGTAATCGAAAGATTTAAAGAGAGCCTTTATTGGATCGCTTCTGGAGTGGAGATACACCGTTTACCTAATAACGCAATACTACTGCTACTACTAATACTTTTACTTTTATTCTATGCGTAGTTATCTACCTCACTACGTAAGGCGGCAGGAAATCACCTACAGTAGTCATCCACACGACTTTTATTTATTTATTTATTTATTTATTACACAAAATGTGTGCCATAAATAATAAACAAAACAAATACTGTAGATTAAATCAGACCACATACATGACATATGTTTAGTTTGAGTGTTTTTTAATCCACTGGTGAATGTGGGAACTCCAGTTTGAAATTGGATAAATTGGTGACTTGATGCTGACTGACTTGGTGCTAGTCCAGATTTAAATAATATTTGGGTGCTTGCTTCAGTACTTTTATTGTAATTACCCCTCCCTCCCCTCCCCACCCCCCGAAAAGGATTGATTCAGAATTGCTGCTTGGATGTGTTAGTCCATCAACTGGCTTGTTGCACTACTGAATGGTCTGAAAGCGCTTAGCAGCTCATCGCTGCCTGTTCTCCTCGTTGTTCCTGTCGCCTTCCGAGCCCACAGAACGTTCAAGGCACACCTTAGCAGACGCCTCCATTGCCTGCAAGCTGAGTTCGTTCCCCTTCGCAGAAGGTGCATTTCGAGAACTTGTGATTCTTTCCCTTTCACTTGTAGTGCTATGCTACTCCTTATTTCATTCAGCTCCATGGAAGTATGTTAGAATGTTACAATGTCTACAGCAAACCGTCACTAGGACTTGAGGGGCCAGATTCATCAACAACTTACAGCAATTTAACGGAGAAAATACAGCTGAGATCCCTGAAAACGCGGCTTATCAAGCGATATGATGAATATGTCTCGTGTTGATAAGCCGCGCTATCAGGAATTTCGGCTGAATTTTCTTCGTTAAACTGCTGTGAGTCGTGTATGAATCTTGCCTCAGATCGCCTTTTAACCACATGGCTGCTTACGTTAACATGTATTGGTAAAATGTATTGTAATCCTTCAGAATTTATAAGGATTCTCTGGGGGGGGGGGGGGGGAGGGATCCAGATTAGTAGTTTACATAACAATGGAGCGTTGCTGGTACGGGTGCTAGGTGTGCTCTCGTTCATGTTCTTGGCTCGTATTTACCGCCCAGGCCGACCAAACCTTTTCTCAAGAACGGGTTGGTGAATTGTCTGGGAGGTGTAGCACACTATCTTTCCCTTCGGCTAGCCACCACAACTCGTTGTATGCCAAGTGCGCCCACAAATTACCTTCACGATATCCTACAGAAGTAGAATATGTGGTGCATCCCGCAAATGAGAAAATGCCGATTTTTATCATCTGATCTTCTTATCCTAATGGCGACTAGCTTGCCAGGATCTCTCCTTAAAAACCTCTGATCTTTGTGATTTCCTCCGATTTCACTTGGCACTGATTCAAAAGTTTGTTTTCTGAGTACGTCCTAATCGCTCTTCATGCAGTGCCTTCGGAATAGCCGTCTTCATGTGACCTCTTCCGTTTTCCCTTGCGGTGGCAAGCTGAGGATGTGAATCATGAGGCATGCAAAACAAGCAATAACCGGCAAAAATCGAGTACGCGTTCAAATTCGGCTGGGAGATCGTAAACGCCGAAAGCACCTGCCGTGCACATGACGCGAACCTGACGACCAAAGATAATGGGTACTTAATTATAGTAGGGACAGCCGCTTCGAAGCTGTCATCAAGAGCTCTATACGGCTGAACGAGGGCACATAACTATGTATACATGAGCTACCATAATGGTAAGGCTGTTTCATTTTTGTTCGGAAAGTGCCATTCCCATCACTGTGACAGGACTGACAAAGGAAGGGTCTGAAGCGTATGTCTGAACGGTGGGATCGAGTCATAGTAGGAGGAATCCTCACCACTCAATTAGTATAAAAATGTGTTTATTTTTTGTCAAATCGCTAAACCAAGGGCTATGAGACCTTGAAGTCACAATGGAATACGGCGCATCACGAGCTCGGGGGTCTTGTCCGCCCGCGATGCCGCTACCTGCAAGGGGCTCGGAGCACAGTGGAAGTGGGGTTGCTTAATGCGAGGAAAGTCGGAGTTTGGTTCTTTTGCGCTGCTACATTTTTGCATTTCAACTGAGTGATTGAGATTTGGGCATTCTGACGTCTATACCAATTTCAGACATTTTTATGCCTAATTTTCCAGCTGAATGCTGCGGTATTCAACATGGATAAAGGACGGCGTCACTCAATCCCTTCTGGGATGCGCCAGCGCATTCTACTTCTACGAGATGTCGTGGAGGCGACATGAATGTGTTTTTGGCCATACAATGACTTGCGGTGGCCAGCCGATGAACAAGTCAGCGCTCTATCCTTCCCAGACAAGTCTGGTACCAATTCACCGACCCCGGAGGGATGGAAGGCTTGGTTGGCCTGGGCGGGAAATCCGAACCAGAAACCTGGTATCGGGTGTACGCCACAGTCGCGCCTCCTCCGACTGCGTTACACGCGTCCATTTCAACATGATGATGTAGAAATGTTCAACATCAGTGATACACAGGTACAAAGTGCATAAAGCACCACTGGGCACAATACGGCCAACGCATAAAAGCTGCAGGCTCCTCACAGTCTGTTTCCATTTCCACACACCAATGAGCTCGGGAAAAGCCATCCTGCTCGGATTTTCAAAAGAGACCAGGATGTGACGACGTCGGAGGTGGTTTAAGTGAGGAACGCGGCCTGTGGATCCCGCAAATTAACTTAAACGGCATCGAAACACTCTTTTCCTCATCTTTGCCTGTCACCTGGAAATCAGAGGTCTTCTGAAGATTTTCTAAAGCCTGACACACCAACAATGTCTGGAGACTCCCTCCTCCTTGAGTTTAACTTGGCAAAAAAAAACACATTTTTATACTAACTGAAGGGTGAGGATTCTCCCTATGACCCCTTCCCTTGTGAGTTCATGGAACCGCAAACGCAAGAGGGTGTATCGCGTCATAGCAGAAGACGTAAACGGTCTGCTTTTAGCACCAGCAGCGTCTCCATACGTCCATGCCGCGTGCCAGCGGGCTCCAATGGATCCTTTTCGCTCGAAAGATACGAAGAGCGCCATATTGTTTGTTCAGGGCATTGAGGAAGAAGTCTGACCGCATTGGTGGGAATCCTGGTGTTCTCTAGACATCCCACGAAATCCAGTCGATGTCGCGAAGCGCATTACGTGGCCCACATAATTTTCGACGACTTGGCCCATGCGACAGCGCCTCTGATCTTCGAACGTCGGCGAAGCTCGGAAGTCTCGAGGCCTTCTCTCGCTTGCGTGAGTCGTTTCACTCCGAGCATTGTCCTCTCGATTCCACGCTGCGCGATACTGATCGCATGTTCAACCTGCTTTCGTAGAGCCCAGGTCTCTGAGGCGTATGTTAGGGCAGGAAGAACAGTGGAGTCGAAAAGGTGTGTACGGAGCTGGACGTTCTTCGTCTTCTCCACGACTCTTTCGACACTCTTGACAGCTCCTCAAGCCGCTCGCTTCCTCCTGCCCAGCTCCGACGCTAGTTAGTTGTTCATGCTGACTTCGCGATCCAGATGCACGTGTCTGGAGCATTGGGAGATGTTCGTTCCGTTGAGCGAGAATGGGGCATCAGAAACTTTTCCGTTCCTCATGAACATCGTCTTCGTAAGATTCAGCTGCAGTCCAACGTTCCCACATACGCGATCGAATTCCGCCAGCATTCGCTCCGCCTGGCTAATGTTTGGTGTTATGAACACGTTGTCGTCAGTGAAGCGAAGATGGTGCAGCTGCCGGCCGTCGACCTTCACTCCCATGTGTTCCCATTCTAGTTCGCGCGTGACGTTTTCGAGGGTGGCGTTGAAGAGCTTCGGGGATATGGCACCCCCTGCCGAACCCGTCTCCTTACGTCGATGACGACGACGTTGTAGAATGGTGAGAGCATGGTCGTGAATCCACTGTACAGCTCTCGAAGGACTCTGATGTACTGAGTAGGAACGCCCTGAGTGAGCAGGGCTTCGAGGGCCGCTTCAGTCTCGACGGAGTCGAATGCCTTCTTCAGGTCGATGAGCGCAAGACACAGCGGCAGCTTGTACTCTCGCGACACTTCGATGAGCTTCGTAATGGTGTGTGTGGTCGATCGTGCTGAATCCTCTCCGAAATCCTGCTTGTTCGCATGGCTGTCCTTCGTCCAGCGTTCTACTAATCCTATTCAGGATGACTCGAGTGAACAGCTTGTAGGCTACGGACAGCAGGAGGATCGGACGATTGTTGCTAATGTCGTGCACTTCTCTGTAAGCAAGGCGGTTCTGCTGGTCTTCCACTAAGATGTAATATGATACGTAGATATGAGGAAAAATAAGAGCAATGTGATAAAGTGGGTATATGCTCGATCTTCATTATATGGTGTCTACGCATGCAAGAATGCACCTTAACCCAATATCTGTTGTGCTGACAGCGCCTTCAGTCACAAACTCGTGTTGTTCTGTGAAATATCAAGCCAGTACACAACATCTTTAGTCGGCGGAGTAGTAACTAGGTGCGTAAAGAGCATTGATAAGTAGGCCTGAAAACTTTCAGCTACGCGGAAACTAGGCCACTTACAAGGAAAGATATTCCCGAAGAAAGAAACGAACTAGGAATACAGATTCTGGGGGAGCCAGTAATACTCTACGAATCTCTACACAGATTTAGAGTATGTTGCGAGAGTGTGTCTACAACCTCAAGCAATTGTGTTGAAACATGCAAACAGTGATCACTGAGCCTTCATCGTGTTTGGTACTCTAAACGGCCAGTTTCTTACTAGTGGGACCATTATCTAATTGAGGCGTTAGCGGAGAAACGGAGCTGTTGAGTAATGTTGTATACTTCAAGTGTCGAGGTTTCTACGTCTATCAGTCAAGATTTACAACTTGCTGATTGCAGTACGCTGGAGTGTACTATAAATTTTTATAAGCGCTTGCAAATTGAAACGCTGGTCTACGACTCCAGTCATAGTCATATGTTCTAGTCATACAAAAGCATTTGCTACTGGAAAAATGGATCTTTGGTTAGAATAATTAGGTCGTGTGATAATATCGAAATTTTCTGTTTTTTTCTGTTTTCTGATTTTCTGGCGTTTTTGGCTTTTCTGTTTTCTGACGAAAGCAACTTTCTGTTTTCTGTTTTCCGGTAAAATTTTCAAAATTTTCGCCCGTCCCTGGTCCGAAATGAATCGCGTGAATCCGCGAACAATTGCCCAGCGAAGGATCGCGACACAATCGAAATGTGTGCGATGCGATGGATCGCGTTGGATTGGGGCGCGGTGTGGTCTGATCAGCTGATTTTCGTAGTGCGGCTTCGCACTTGCTATTGACTTTTTGCTTTATTATTCTCCGGCGACACCCTTTATATGTTTTGTGCTTTCTTGGTAAACTTTTCAGTTCCGTTTCAGGTCGCCGCATGCCCGGATTCCCTGCAGAGAAATTTCGAGAATGAGCTACAAGTGCCACGCGTTAGACCATTGGTACCCATCAACAATGGAGATGACACTATTTTATTTGATTCTTGCTATTGGATTTTCATGGTGAAATTTTGCACGTAGCTCTATTTTCTGTTTTCTGACAAATTTTAGCAATTCTCCTAGAAAACAGTAAACAGAAAGAATTTGCCCGAAATGGCCAGAAAATCAGAAAACCGAAATTTTATCCATCCCTGCTGGGGGTACTACGTTCACTCTCATATATAGTTTCATATTTTTTTTTTGACTACCAGACCAAAGGCCGGATTCACGATTGGTAAGCTAATGGGTTGGTGGTAATGGATAAGTTTACCAAAAGAGGATGGCGAGCAGAGGGCAGGTTTGGTATTCATGATATGGTATAATTCTACCCCACCATTCAGCCGCCTCCACGCTCTTGTGAATTCCGATTCTGAGTAAAATCGTTCATGAATCCAGCCTCAGAAGAAAAACCTTCCATCCACATCCTTTCAACGTCAGCGAAATGGTGCAGCACATACATCTCTGAGGTCTTTATCGTGTGGCCATCTGAATGCTCAGGACACGTGCTCTTGTCTCATCGACATTCCATAAGGTGGAATGTGTGGCGCAAAAATAACATACGTATTCCTTATTGGATATTTTCTCAAAGAGCATATTTCCCCGGTACTCTGGATAAGAACGAACAGCTATTAGTTGTTACAGGATGTTTTGTTGCGATCAAAACTCTTGCGCCAGGCTGGTCTCGAACCCGCATCTTCTGCTTTCTGGGCAGCGATGTTCACCTTACACCACTGGTGCTGTTTGACCACCGGAACAGCTATTATTCTCAAAGACGACCAGTTGAACGAAATTAAAAGGTATGTAGCAAAAACCTATGCCGATAAATTAGAAAGGAATTCCAAACAATTCATATAACAAGCAAAGCGTGTAACTACTGTTGACTCATAGATTAAAAGAACGCCAATGATCAGGGCAATAGCCATAAATGCTACGTTTGACATTCGAAAGACCACAAATCTGTGGTCGCTCAAATGTCACCAGTAAGCTTATACTTATATAGAGTGAAACAGCTATAACTTGAGCGTCAGCCTACGCTGTTGGAATGCTAATCGGTCAAGTAGGACAATCAAAAAGTAGATTCACTCGATTGTAGTTCATTGCCAAGCATTTATTCTCTTTGCTCAGGAAATTCGTGTCAGACTCTTGAAAACAGTATAAAATGCTATGCTGTTAATATTTATTAGTATTGTGTATCTGGGGCGCGTGTAACGCAGTCGGAGGAGGCGCGACTGTCGCGTACACCTGATACCAGGTTCCTGGTTCGGATTTCCCGCCCAGGCCAACCAAGCCTTCCATCCCTCCGGGGTCGGTGAATTGGTACCAGACTTGTCTGGGAAGGATAAAGCGCTGACTTGTTCATCGGCTGGACACCGCAAGTCATTGTATGGCCAAATACGCATTCAAGTCGCCTCCACGACATCCCGTAGAAGTAGAATGCGCTGGCGCATCCCAGAAGGGATTGAGTAACGCCGTCCTTTATCCTTTATTTTTTTATTGTGCGTCTTACAGGGCAGAACCATCAGTAAAAGCATTTCTACAGTATCAAGACCCTGCAAGCGTAACACATTTTGTAAACTCATAAGAGGTGATACTATCTGCTGGACATGATATAGATGATCCAATTCTAAATGTATTTTTTATTATTGTTTTAAATGTAGAAAAGCAATTGGAGCAGCTACAACAGAAGCTTACTCTAACTAGCTTACGCTTGCAAAGGCTACTACGTAAAAAAGGCTACATGTAACGACTTTATCGAACGTATGTTATGAGTAGAAGGCTAATGGGTGGTGCTGTACATGTAAGAAGAGAAAAAGTATCAAATCAACACTGGTTCTTGTGCACATGAGGTGGTCAAGAGCAGTATCACATCCTTATAGTTTATTCATGCCATACCACTATGAGCGAAACTGTGTAACAGAAACCTCAAAAAGGTCACACCTTTAACTTAATGACGAGCCATTAGCTGAATTGCTTATAAACAAATGACAACACAACGATCGTAACGGTTTCGTTTTCGAGAACTGACACGCACAGAGCTTCTTGAGAAAGAAATTTCGGTATTCTTTTAAAAAGCCGATAGTTATCAAGGGACTAAATATTGGGTAAAGCATCCATAGTATATCGCAACAATACACCAGAACGATATTGGTCCTCGTTCCAGTGAAAACCATTAGATACTGAGCCACTGCAGGCGTCTGGAGAAATAGAGCCGGGCACGCGGTCTTAACAATGCTCTCTATGAAAATAGTTATGCACTCAAACCAAATATATAGAACAATTTACCTGTGTCACCAGCAAATTATTCATCCGCCGTTGCATGGCTTTGGTTTGACTGCTGAGCGACGATGTCTTGAGTGTCTTGTTGATTTCACGTGCCCAATAGATTCCAGCCGTGGCCAACAATGATAGCGTAAGCATAGAATCTAGGACGAACAAGAGCGACAACCAATTCACTTTTGCCTGGAACAAATTGTGGTACAACGTAATCTATGAAAGTATTTGTGAATTTTTTATAATACTATAACTTAAAAAATTGAGGAAAAAAAAAGGTAAGAAATCGAAATAAAAATTGCGGAAAAAGTCAGGCTGGAAGTTCACAATTAAGTAGAGCAGGGGGTTCGACCATATAAGGTCTTTAATTCCCATCCAAAAATCCATATTACCTAAAGGCTAAAGGTGATGTGTAGGAAACAAAAATGGGCTGCCAAACATATTGTATCGTTGACCTCCAACTACCACTGATAGTAGGTGGAGCAGCGAGTATCTTTGCGAGACCCCGCTTCTGGTGTCGTCATGGATTTCGATAAATTAACATTTGTCGCGTTGTCTCTCGGGCCTTTGATGTACCATGATATAACTCGCTTAAAACTCTCTCATTTTAAAAAAGGACACAATTGAGCTCAGGAGCTCGAGCTCTATCGTTTGGTATACACTCTTCATATGGAGGCATGAAAATGTTCGAAATTGAAAACTTACGCTCCATTGCCAATGACGGTCACGGACGAGTTGTCGGTTGGAAACTGTCGAAAACCGTTGCGTGCCCAGGATTCCTCCAATTTGAGGCCTTTTGAGAAACGGCTGGTACCTTCGAATTGTCTCTCCAAGACCTACAGAAGCATATATACAGCTTTAAAAGACCACCGCATTTTAGCAGTGGGTGGCCAAAACGAATGAGTGGAGCGGGCTCTTTGCGATTGGAGCAGCTTATTTCCCAAGACTTTCATGCTCTCGGAATATCTCAGGCATGGTGTAAAGGCCCCCACAGAGTTCTGCGGCAACGCCGCTCGCCGCAATGGTTAAGGATAGGGCAGGGACGCCGCCGGCGGCGAGCTCTGCCTCTCTGCCCTATGGTTAAGCATAGGGCCGCGGCGCTGCCGCAGAACTCTATGGGGGCCTTAAGGTGTTCTGTCATACCAGGAGTCCTACGAGAGTGCGCCGTGCGCAATGCATATAGGATCGAACCTTTCAATTGAGGAGCGCGACAGCTTGAAGGGTGAGGGTTTGAGGAGTTTATCAGAAATTCCCAGCCCAGCCGCCCTACTCAGAATTTGCTGTACTCTGCAACGGCGAGAGTTTGGAGAGCGCCTTGCATAATGTATAGGATCGAACCTATCAATCGAGTGAGCCCGACAGCCCGCAAATTGCAGCCGCGGGCTGTTCTGAATGCAATGACTCTGTCAAGTACGAATCTTTCCGGCTGTAACTTGTGGATTTTGTTGGAAGTGGAAAGCTCAAAAAGCGCTCTAAAACATAGCGACGCAGCTTATGATTGGACAAAGTTACAGCGTAGGCGAGACGCGCTAAGCGCATGCATATGCATGGGCGAGCACGAGAATGAAAGCACTTTAGAGACAATTCGAACGGTACCAACCGTTCCTCAAAAAACTCAAATCGCAGGAATTGAGAGTGCAACAGTTTTGACGGTTTGCCACCGACAACTCGTCCGTGACCGCCCTTCGCAATGGAGCGCAAGTTCTCCGTATTGTAAGTACAATGTAGACGTGTCCAACGTGGACGATGGAAGTACACAGAAATATCGAGGAAAGGACGATGGAAGTAATATCCTGATATGGACGTAAACACCTATTCATTGCGCACGCGATCCAAACGCTGACCTTTCACAGCACAGAAAACCAGTTAAGTCTGCCGGAGAATCACAACTGCCATTCACAAATGCGATGGGATAACACTCCATTCCGCTAGGAATCATCGTAATGAATGAAGGACAGGTGACAGTCGACACCGTGGACCGCCGACGAGAAAATCAGAATAAAAGGACCCTCGGAAGCCGCGATGGACCGAGGGGAGCGATGCTCCCGACCTCTGCCGCCACTTCCTCTCCTTCTTCCTCTTCTTCGCCATGGCTCTCTAATTCTTCCTCCTCTGTTCTCGCATTATTTTCCTTATGCAGCCTTGTTTTCTTATTATGAATTCTCGCTCTCGTCTTTTCTTATCTCTTTTTCTTGGTTAGCCCAATGATTACCTAGAATTATAAACGCTGGTTTCTCTATAGTGGTTTAAGGTGTGAACTTTGTTGGGAATAAATAAATTGGAAATGATTCTTGAATGATTCTATAAAGATTATGTCAACCTCAGCTTATTAGACTCCAGGAGGAAACTTGGAGGCCACGACATTAGCTCTCCGATCGGCGCTGATCTGTACTGGGGCATGTCGTCTCAGCTAAAGAACTTCCAGCTTAGGTCCCTTAACCGTCTAGTTGACGCCTCCCAGGGATTCCCATTTCACAAAGGGCCCTCAGATAGCATCATGAACGGGGAACCCAGGGTAAGGGCATTACAATATGAACAATGTATACCAAACGATAGAGCTCGAGCTCTTGAGCTCAAATATATTCTTAGTTTTTGGAATGAGTGAACCGTAAAATTGCGGTTTTTGCGGCGTCGATTCAAAGGGGCGTCCGGTACTGTACTCTTTAGTTTAATGACTCAGGAAGTACGCAATGTGTTTGTGTTGTAATTGAATGTAAGAAGTTATTTCTCAATGATTTGCTTCCGCTGTTCTTCAGATACTTCCCTTGTAACTATTACATTGTTTCAGGCGGATGGAAGCGTGGAAAACGTTTATCCTCTGTTTTTCAGGATTTTTCTTAAAAGGTGCCAATGAAGGCACTATAGCTGACATGTTTTGCTAAGGTTTTTCACTTATTAGTTTTAACAACAATGCTCTTGTAATCAAGTATTGAGTGAAATGAAGACGTAAAATATAACTTACAGTATAGTCAACTTTCAAGCAAAATCCCACAAAAGGCACATGCGTCAGATCCACCGAAATTTGGTCCAGGACCGTCGGAGCCAAATAGTCGATCAATTCGTCTGTAGGCCACGTTCCAAAGTAAATGTAAGCACAAAAATTGATGACAACCAAAAGGTTTATCAACATGACGGTGAAAAGGCCTTGCGTCGAAGAAAACAAGGAGAAGTATCTGTGCCTAAAAGGAATAAAAGTACAGAGAAATGTACAGCAACGCTCGTCGTAATAGAGTAGAGAAGTTGTTCAACTATCAATGTTCATCTTTCCGTTAGCGTTGGCGCAATGTAATCCTGTAATTGTCTATGCTAATTTCATCTCTCAGCGTTTTTCTCCAACTGCCTTCCCAATCCTGTTGCGCTTTTACCCAAGCTGCTTCCAACCACGGGCGATCGAAAACCACCGAAGAAATATGATAATGCAACATGTACCCTTATTATTTCATCTGTTTAAAAAAAAACTCAAAAAGAGTCATTGTCGCAAAAAAGGCACCTCCAGATTACTCATCGGTATGAAGAAACAAGTTCGGACTACTTGTGCCTCATTATCAGTCGAACTATCCTTCTTTGTAAGGAACACTTCAGTTTCTGTAGTCTCTTATTACTAATTGAGACGGATAAATAAATCTGGTGTTTTCTCCAAGGAAAATCGAGGTTTCCAAATCATGTCGAGATGCTAGCAACTGCTTCTGTCAAACGGAAAGACATTCGCCTGAGTTAACTCATTTTTTCTTCATCGTAATAACCCTTTGTTGCATCCTATATTTAATAGTGGTGTTATATACTGTTTTGTAAACCTTAGAAATTGTAATCTGCCTTGAAACGTTAGCATGCTTGCGCTACTCAAAAGGATAGTTTGACAACAGCAGGTTTTAAGGAATCCAGACTTTTCCTACCTCATGGCAGTCTGTATTAACAGACCGCCATGAGGTAGGAGGTCTCGCTCAAATAAAGGTAGCGATTATTAGACCTTTTCTCTCTGTCTTATTTTAAGCCAAATTGAAGAATTTTTACAAAGCGCTTAATATTTAAAAGTATTTATAATTTTTTGTACGAAGCCAGAAAACGAAAAAGCGTTCTTTTACGTCTCGAACTTCATGAGCGCTGCTTTGTGGGTGACAATGGGTGTTCAACTGCAATGTGCAACGTAGGCTTTCTATTACCGGCAGGGTCTCGCAAGCTGAGAAGAATTTCGACAAATCTTCGGAAGCCTTGCGAAGTTCAAACCACGTCCCGAATTGGTTCTAACAAAGCTGTTCATGGCGGTTCATTCTTAGCAGGACAGCACAGCGCCTGCCTCAGTACCTTGCGTGCCGGGTTCTGCCATCTACATATGAAGCCGGTTTGTGTCACAACCCGGTGAGAGACAGAAAATCTCAAGTTCAATAAGGATAGGGATAAAAGGATAAAGGACGACGTTACTCAATCCCTTCTGGGATGCGCCAGCGCATTCTACTTCTACGAGATGTCGAGGAGGCGACATGAATGCGTATTTGGCCATACAATGACTCAATAAGACGTCATTTATTCACGACCAAGATGAAACAAGCACGGCACGCCATGGATACTATTTCATGCTCTGTACCTGCAATAGCAAGGCAATCTCCTCAAGCGCCGATCTACACGCTTTCTGAAAGCGGCTAGACGTATCGGGTTCCACGTGATTGCCCTGCAGAAGACCAGGGCTCGGAAGAACCACATGCAACACTTAATGGTCCCTCATTCTAGGTTAATCAATAAGTTGAGCTTGATTGGGATTCATCCCGATTTTTACGATGGATTAAAAGCTTCTTGATGGACCGTACGTTTCAGGTCAGAGTTGGAGACTGCCTTTCCAACATCTACCCCTGTGTTAGCGGCCTCCCACAGGGAGGTGTTCTGTCTCCTTTACAGTTTCTTGTGTATACTGCAGATCTTCCATCTTTGGTTTCTTCGAATAATGTGAGGTGTCTGATGTACGCCGATGATCTAAAAATCTATAGGACTATCGAAAACCCATGTGACACATTGCTTCTACAGGCCGCTGTTAACTGTGTCCACGCCTGGTCGTCTCTTAATGGGTTACCCCTTGCACCTCATAAGACAAAGGTTCTTTCTCTAGGCCAACCAATCCCTTCCGCCTCATATTCTATTGGTGATACGGAATTGGAAGTTGTTGATCAGGTTCGTGATCTGGGGTTCTTCTATGACAACAAGCTGTCCTCTCTTCCACACCTCAGGCATATTTTCTCCAAGGCGATGTCACGCACGTTCGATCTCTTTAAGGCGCTTAAGACACGAGATTCTGCCACGCTCATTAGGGCTTACAAAACTTATATCCGACCCATTGTTGAAAGCGGAACTTCAGTCTTTTGCCCTCAGTTGAAAAAGGATATCCGATTGCTTGAAAGTGTTCAAAACAACTTTACTAGAAAACTTGTCTTGCGGTGCAGTGGAATTGATTACCGTTTCATACCTAGCGGCACCCAAAGAAATAAGTTATTTAATTTGCCAAGTCTCCACAGTAGACGGGTGAGAAATGATTTGATCTTGGCCTACAAAATTATCACGGGCTTGACCACAGTTACTCTTCATAATTTCTTTCAATTCGCTTACACACGTACAAGAAGTGGGCATTGCAAACTAAGGCGGTCGCTAGCAAAAACTAGGCTTCGGTCGCAGTTCTTTTCTCAGAGGGTTGTCTCCCTGCTCAACCCACTCTTGGCAAAAGGCGGACTACGTTTAAAACTTACGTCGTTTAAAAGTCTAGTTTCCCGCACGGTGCTCAATAGCTCCAATTTCTCCTTTTAGTCTCCTTCGTCCTTTGTTCGTTTTTTTTTCACTTTTATTTCATTCAACAGCTGTTCTGTTTTGTTCTATTGTGGGACACTGAATGTTGTTCCTCGGATTGTTTATTGTTGTTCTCTTCATGCATATGTAATATATGCGTCCAATAAATAAATAAATAAAAACTTAAGAGACGAAACATTCGTCATTCGTGAAGGGAAGACTCCTTCGCGCATCTTTGGAGTCGTGCACCCACCTGTCGTCGTCTGCTTCGAATTCCTGTCACCCTGTCTGGCCATCGTTCGACTAAATCTTGATCATCGGAAGCCAACCAACCGCTGATGAGACCGAACTCGATGCTTTCTACGAGGAGCTGGAGAAAATTACAACGGGAAGTCCTCCTACAAGTCCGTCGAAGGAGACTTCATCGCAAAGTCGGGATGGCTCTCGAGTGGGGGTACAGAATCGGATGATTTCGATTGGGAGAACGGAAGGAATGCACAATAGTCTCGCGGGGTTTCTTTCTAATTAAATTTTCGGTAAATCCTCGATAGCCACGCGGTTAGATCCAAGAAATGAGTTGCATCAAGTTTATTCCAAATAACCACAACAGCGTCACGACAACGAAAGCGTCAGGCGTCACCTCAAACTTGGGTAATTAAACCAAATTTTTATTCAAAAAAATACGTCGAAACTAAATGGTGAATCGAGGAACAGAAAGTATGCGTCGAAGTAAGGAGAAAAAATGCGAGAAAAAGCCTACACAATGCGTGACGCGATTTTTATACGAGACGCAGGCACGGCTCGGCAACGGAGATATGTTTATTTGATAAACCAGGCGCCATGCCCGCGCCTCTTGACAACAGCGTCTTTTCCCTATTAATCGACCACATGTAAAAAGTAACTCGCATTTTCTGCGATACTTTCCATCGCACACCTTTTCCATGGAAACTCAATCTTCATGAGGAATGAAGATCTTCAGTGAACATGGGAATCACTCAGCGGTACGGTTCATCTGGTGCTCCATCACAAACTTATAATATCATTTGAAAGTGATGCCTATATTATGCTGCGGTAGTACCACCGTCCTGCAGTGGATCGGATCAATTCGATCGAAGGCGCGATTCAGCAATAAAAAAGAAGAGAAGAACATTTTTCATCGTGCAAAAGGAAGAACAGAAGCCAGAGGAAGAAGAGACGCCATAATCTGATTTCGCGACACTCCGGCGCATAAGCCAGATGAGACACTTCACGCTCTGATGTAACACTAGTTAAACAAATCATTGCAAAATAAAGGATAAAGGACGACGTTACTCAATCCCTTCTGGGATGCGCCAGCGCATTCTACTTCTACGGGCTGTCGTGAAGGCGATATGAATGCGTATTTGGCCATACAATGACTTGCGGTGGCCAGCCGATGAACAAGTCAGCGCTTTATCCTTCCCAGACACGTCTGGTACCAATTCACCGACCCCGAAGGGATAGAAGGCTTGGTTGGCCTGGGCGGGAAATCCGAACCACGAACCTGGTATCGGGTGCACGCGACAGCCGCGCCTCCTCCGACTGCGCTGCACGCGCCCTATTGCAAAATAAACCAAAAAAATCCATGAAAAATCTTTACGAATTTCCTATATTTCTTTCTATTGTATTTATTACCTGCATATTTGAAGATACATAAGGAAGAAGCTGTTAGTGCTGGTCAGTACCGAAGTGAGAAATACGAGGAATATTAACACTAGAACTGACTGGCCCACAGCCCACGAATTGGTTAGAACACCGGAGGAGGCGAATATCCAACAGAAATTCCATGATGCGGGCCGCTGTAACATTGGCGTCCATTTTCCTTCATATTTATCGCATACATAATCCCTTAACTGTACCTGGACAGTAAGCATACTGCACACAGAGAAGGCTATGTTCTGCGCGGCCGCGCTAGGTATGAAATATTTTGAGGTATTCATTTTTATAGAAAGCAGAAAGAATGTCAACAAAAGTACTAGATTCAGCACTATTGCGACTGAATGCCCGATTTGCACCACCATGAATAATATATCTACGATCATCTGGAAAGTATTCATCCATTAAATAGTTGATTTTAAATTTCTGGAAAACAAATGCGAAAAAATTTCAGACAAATAAGACAAGTGAATGAGCCAAAAGTAAGAAGAAAAATAACGAAGACACAGGAAAAAATGAAGGAGTCCTTGTTCCAAAAAGGGACTTAGACATTTGAATTTCGAAAGCATCACCATCTTTACTAGAACGAGCAGCAGTCACAGCAACCATTCACGAAAAAGAAAACATCACGAAAAAAGTTTGAAAAAAAGTAAAAATAACGGAGGGCTATCAAACGGACAAAACCAGTGCAATACAAATAAAGTTTGTAACATCCTATCAAATAGGAAACTTCGAGGAAGTGCATGCATTGATTCTTTGTTCTGTATGCGCTCAACAACAAAAAAAAGGGATGCTATAATAGTAAAATAATCCAAGCGGCAACAGCGTTTCTGCATAAACAATCATCATTCTGCCTGATAGGAACGGAAGGCGACTGTCTTATTAGGGAAAATTGTTTGTGGACAGCATTGAGGCGCATTGATATGAGAGTGTTTTTCAAAAAATGAAGCATGACACTTGAATACGTAGGCAGCTACAGATCGTGATCGTTGATGAGTCGAGAGTTTTCAATAAAGACGTAGTCCACACATTCCCATTCTGATGGACCTTTGTAACACTAATTATGCATATATACATTCCATTATGCATATATCCGTTATGCATGGGTTGTGAGAACCAGCATATTTTTAACCAAATCTGGGCTCTTATCCTTTGATAGTTGTCCATTTTCACAACTTTTGTGAGTTTGATGCTGCGGGTTTCTTGTCCTAGTTGCCGGTTCCATGGGGCGGACAGCGTACCCATGTGCCGAAACTCCGGTACTTACCTAAGGGCGTCATAGCTGGCTGAGGCGGACAAGCAAGCTTTGTTGCCTCAATAGTATCCTCATGCTCATTTGATCATAAGGAGTTTTGCCTAAGAGATGGATATGGTGGTTAAATTTAGACTACCGGCAGGAATGTATGCGTTGTAGCCTCCGTCAGCCCTACTTACGTTTGGTTATGTCTAATTACACTTATCCTCTCAACCCGTGTATATTGGTCCTCGTATTTCTGATTTGTTTCTGTGATTTCTGTTTTGTTTCTAAGCATCGCCGTAACTACCTGTTTGTTGGAAATTTATTCACTTTTTTCTCACTTTTTTCTTTAGAGACTCGTAATTTAGTCACCCGGGTTATTTCTGTTTTGTTCTTTGTCTTGCATTTGTGGCACGTCCCTGAGACGTATTTAAATAAATATATAAATAAAAAAATATACGTATTTACTACAAGTGCTTCGATTCGCGCTACTTTGCAACATCACTGACCTACGGAAAGCAGTTTTTGTAAAACTTAAATTTCGCTAGCATCTAGCCGAACTTTACTGGCATCAAGCCGTTCACCACCTCCGTGCGTTCATCATAGACATCACTCTGGACCGTCCAGTAACGCCATTGGTTTGTGCTGCGCAGTACTTCTGTCCTCAGGTGGCTCCTCCGCAACTGTTCTCATGCCCAACAGCTTGTGTTTCCGGATATCGCTGACACGTCTTTCAAACCCGGACGCCAGGTTTCCCCTCACTCGTTTCTTCTTACTGGACCTAATGGCTGGTCCGCCTTTACTGGTCTTCTCCTCTTCTGACTCCAGCTTCGTGACGTAGGGCTCCCGTCTTCTAGACCCAGACGCTCAGAATGCGCGCAGATGCCGCTTGTCAACCAGGAGGAGGCTGAGCTTCCTGTACTGCACCAGCACCCCATGTAGAACGCCTCACCGAACCCCGCGCGGAACGAGAGGGACCTTACAGTTCCCTCTCGTTAGAACGCATTTGAGGAGACCGGAGAAAATCCGCGTTATAACGGGAGTTGCGTTCTAACCGGAGCTGACCTTTTTTACACCAATTTATCCACAGATTTATCTAAAATCACCTAGAATGCCTAAATATGACTATATCAATAAAATATGTAACCGTGAAGAGAGTGTGGAGGTATAAAGCAGCTTTAGATTATTTGTGAACCCCTTTCATTAGAGATACTGTCTGTTATATGCGTATGTTAAATATGTGGGAGTAAAAATATGGGTAGTTAAATGTGATCAACAACAAAACTGTGTAACCAAGAATGTTGCAAGATCTATTACTGCGATCAAACCTATCGCACCAGGCGGAACTCGAAGCCGCACTCCATCAACAGCGCCGATGGCATAGTGGGCTAACACCCCTGGCAGGATGTTAGCCCATCGACGCTGTTAAATCGCGTATCACATCCGTGATGTCCTCGTTGCAAATGGCTTACCAGCACTCTCCCATGATAGAGAATGTTGCTTGTAATCTAACAGCGTTGTAGCTGTTATCTTTATCTTGTCCACACACTGCAACAGCACATAGTATCTATGTGCTGTTATATTACACTACCAGACGTTCAACGGCCTAGCGGCCGCCAAACGTCTGGTTGGGGGCTTCGCCCCCAAACCCTGAAACCCTGAAAAACTTCTTTACACAGACGCATACCATGCTGATTCGGTTTGCTCATGTCCGAAACCTTCTGCGATTGTGATACAGCTGTTTCATATAACTGCTCTCTTGAAATAAAGTTCCCGATAAAGTCATCACTGTTAGAAGATGGAAAGAATCACACAGATATCATCCATTGAGGAGATAACCTCTCTCCTATGTTTTAGAAAAATGTTTTCCTCAAAACTGTCAATAATAAGAGATACTAAACGGATAAGCGAACGCGCCTGCCTCTGTACGTCGGTGACACGTCTTGCAATCCCAAGCGGCCTTTGACCAACATCGGAGACACGTCTTCTGAACGCGGAAGCCCGTTGCCCCACAACACTGACACATCTTTTGAATCCGGACGCCACCCCCCCCCCCCCTCCCCACCCCACCTTACCGGTTCTCTCGAACAGGTCATCCTTTAGTGGTCCCCTCTTACCCGCTTCAGCTGCTGGACCCCTTCTTTTTGATTGCCCTTATTGGTAACCATCCTTAATTAACTCCTCCTTTCTTGTTCCCTTATTGGTAACCGTCTAGTGAACACCATTATTGGTTTCCCCATTCCCTTGGTCCCGTCTACTGACCCCATTTTAGAGATCCCGTATTACTGGTTCCCCGTCTCCGTGTCACCTCCAGCTCCCCTCCCCCTTCCAGGTCAATTTCACGAATTTCAAGAATTTCACTTTTCAAGATATTCCCCCCCCCCCCCCAAACTTGTCCTCCCACGCTCACGGCGTGACATCGGTGACATGCCTGAACCCGGACATCGTTTAATCGACATCGTTGACTCGTCTTCTAAAGCCGGACGTCTTTTGAAGGACATCGCTGACATGTCTTCTGTACCTGCCCCCCCCCCTTCCCCCTTTGCGCGACTTCGGCGACAGCTCTTCCGAACCCGTTCGCCTGTTGCATGACGTCGGTGGCACCTCTTATGAACCCGGACGTCTGTTGAACGACGTCGGTGACACCTTTTCTGAATTCGGACGCCTGTAGAACGACGTCGGTGACATGTCTTCTGATGGTGAGTACGAAAGCCCTTTGCGCGACATCGGTGACACGCCTTCTGACCCTCTCGACCTGACATGGGTGACACATGGTCTGAACCCGGACGCCTGTTACTCGACGTCTAGGATAGGAAAGGCCAGACGGATAGGCAGACGGACGGACAGACGGACGGACGGACAGACGGACGGACAACCGCTTACTCTTTTATATATAGTAGGTAGGATAGGATGCCAGTTGCTCCAGGCTTGAAACAAATGTGTAGGGATTGTTTTGAATAATCTGAGTTGTTTCCACATCTCTCCTTCCCGATAGAGGAAGTCTTCCAGTACACGGAAGCTTCTGACGACTACTGATAGTGCTCGACATCTTGCTGACAATATGTGGGCTTTTATGTGCGCACGAAAACCGTCGATCTGCATCTAATACATGGTCGCATTGGTGCTGCTTGTGAAACGAAGAGAGCAAAACGGTAGATGTGATCACAGACGCGGTCAGCACTTTGCTCCCAATTTTTTTGTCTTAATTTTCTGCGTGGGACCAAAATTGCGCCCTGGTGGCGTTATAACGGGAGTCACTTTGACGGTAAGTTCATCTCGGAACCGCATTATGACGGGAGTAGCGTTGTATCCGAAGCGTCTTAACCGGAGCTGATTTGTATTGGTGTAAAGGTAAGCTAACCGGGACCAGAGAAAATCTACGTTATATCGAGAGTCTTATCCAGAGGCGCTACAACGGGAGAGTACTGTGTATAGTCACAGATACCTCTTTTTTACGTTTATTGGTTATTGTTCTAAAGAAAGCTTTTCAGCAACACAAAACAAGCAAACGGTTCATAGCTTCTAAAAATCGCAGAAACATGCTTTTGAATGAAACACCACACGAGTTCGTTTTTACTACAAGAATAAACAGAATTCTTGCAAAATTTATGAGTCCACCCAACACTTCAACAGTACAAGGTGAGGAGGTGGCCGAAATCGCCGACGAGAGTGCCTCATGAGTTATCGGAAACAAATCGCCCTGCTTTCCAATGTAGAGAGCATGTGCACTTGTTTATTACGCGGCTGGATGGAATCCTCACTAGGGATAAAAAATGTAACTGTTTTATCCCTGAGGATACACTTAGCTGGACCTCTGTGGTCTCTTCTTTCTGCTCTCTCTGTTAGAAGCGAACTCCATGTCAGCGTGTGACAAGAGGTAGCAGAATACACAGATTTATTAGTAGAATAAGTCGACCACACGAACGGCGACGGCTGGAGGCGGCAGAGGCATCCTTGTCATGAAATCTCACATGGAAGACTGTTCGCCTCAAAATAATTGATGCTGTTGTACGATCAATTTCACTTACAAGGGAAGGGTCTGAAGCGTATGTCTTAACGGGGGGAGCGAATGATATAGGGGAATCCTTACCCCTCAATTAGTATGAAAATGTGTTTATTTTTTGCCAAGCCGTTAAACCCAAGGAGTAGGGGGTCACAGTGGGATACAGAGCGCACGCGTTTGTAGGTCTTTACGCCCGCGATGCCTCTGCAGCGGGCGGCTCAGAGCGCAGGTGGGTAGAAGTTTGACCCACGTGAGAGAGGTCGGGGGTTCCTCTGCGCTGCTGCATTTTTGCATTTCAACTGATTGGTTGAGATTTGGGGTATTCTGACGTCCATATCATTTTCAGACGTTTTCTGCGCATTTTTCCAGCTGCACACTGTGGAGAATAGGTTTCTTTCGACTTATTTATTACTGACCGGTTTTCTAACCACAAGACAATGAGAAAGCTACTCAACATAATGATGTACAAACGCTCAACACCAGAGATAGACAGGCACAAAGTGCATGAAACAGAAGCACTGGTCACAATGCGGACAGCGTATAAAACCTACAGGCTCCTCACAGCTTCCAAATCTTCTTCTTCTTCCACCACTTCCAGCTGTTCGTCTTCGTCAATTTCAAGTTGACGTGCTTCGAAGTCCTTTAGTATGTTGGCCATCCATTCGGCCGGCTTGATTTCTTCCCTCGAAGTCTTGTCTAAAGGTGGGCCACACTTCAGCGTGAGCAGGAGGATCACCACTCGAGCGTCGGCGGACATTGTTGGTTCAGGCTTTAGAAAACCTTCAGCAGACCTCTGACTTCCAGGTGACAGATAGAGATGAGGGAAGGAGGGTATCAATGCCGTTTAGCTTAATTTGCGTGATCCACAAATCTCGTCTCTCATTTTAACCCCCCCCCCCCCCGACGTCACATCCTGGACTCTTTTGGAAATCCGAGCGGGATGTTTTTTCCTGAGGTCATTGGTCCATGTATGGAAACAAACTGTGAGATCCTGTAAGTTTATACGCTGCCCATATTGTGCCCAGTGCTGCTTCATGCACTTTTCACCTGTGTATCACTGGTGTTGAACAGTTATACGTCACCATGTTGAATACCACAGCATACAAGACCCACAAACGCGTGCTGCGCCGTATCCCATTGTGACCCCCTACTCCTTGGGTTTAACGACTTAGCAAAAAATAAGCACATTTTCATACTAATTGAGGGGTGAGGATTCCCCCTATATCCAGACCTGCTAGATGATAAAAAGTGTTGCGATATTATTTACTTTGATTTCTCCAAAGCGTTTGATAGGATCAGTCTTATGAAATTAACTCACAAAACTAAATCATTGGGTTTTCACCCCGTCCTCGCAAAGTGGCTCTGTGAGTATGTCACTGACAGAACGCTTCAGGTTAAAATCAAAAACGTTCTGTCTACACCTTGGAAAGTTATCAGCGGAGTCCCTCAAGGGGTAGTCCTCTCGCCTATTTTGTTCAACATTTACACATCTGATCTCCCACTGTTATTTAAGGATACTAGGATCCATTGTATCCAATTCGCTGATGACCTCAAGATTTACTGTGAGTTTCGGGAAGATGACCCTCTTCACTTGCAAAATGGAATCGACAGTGCCTCCAGCTGATCTAAAACATGGCGGTTGTCGTTAAGTCTAGAAAAAAATTATTTACGAATTGGTCAAGCCTCTACATCTCCTTCATACAATCTAGACGGAGTTACATTAGCTAAGTCTGAAACAATCACAGATCTCGGGTTTCAAATATGACAATAAGCTGGACTTCTCCGATCACCTCAAAATGATATGTAGTAGAGCACATGGTGTAACATATCGAATATTTAAAGGGATATCCACCGCGAAGAAAGAGGATCTACTTAAGGTCTACAAAACATTCGTAAGACCCATCGTAGAAAGTGGAAGCATAGTGTTCTCGCCGCATAAGAAGAAGGATATCCAGCACATTGAGAAAGTACAAAACAGCTTTACTAGAAAAATAATCACCAGATATAATGGAATCTTTCATCCCCAGGTTCCTAAAGATTCTATTCAGAACAGATTTTTAAATGTTCATTCTCTGTTCTCTAGAAGAAGTATGGCGGATGTCTGTTGGGTCTACAAAATTCTCTCTGGCAAAACAGGAATCAAACTCGCGAAGTTTTACAAGCTGCGACCTTCTAAAAGAAGAGGAAGCCCACTTAAAATCTGGTATCCGAAGCCTAAAAACGGCATTAGAGCACATTCCTTCACGGTTAGTGCAGTATCCGCATATCTAGCGTTAAGAAGCACTGTAAATCCAACTCTAGACAATTATCACTCGTTTAAAAGACTTGCTGGGAGAACCCTCCTCAGATACTGATGACGTTTTCTGTTTGTGTCTTTGTTCCGATTGCTTGTATTTTTCCTTTTTTAATTTAACAATTGCAGTTTTACACCAGTATTTGATTTCGTTTCGTTTTGATTTTTCTCGCTATGTATGTACCTGTTCAATTGGGTGGCGATACCATGTTTGTTGCTGTATCTCACGTCCATCTTAAATGATCGTAATAAAATATTACTATTACTATTCCCTTGTTAGTTGAAATGAAATGTGCATAAAGGAACACCGGTGGGGTATGAAAGCCAATAAGAGATCTCACAAATTATGATTACTGAACAGCTAAGAGCAAGTAGATTTTCAGTTAGGGCACAGAGAAAATGAAGTCCGTCAACGACTTACGCCACTTTCACATTCTCCTCGTCCCCGTTTTATTATATCTTGTTTAGAAGATTTCACGAGTATTTCAGCCTCTTTCCCACGCAGATTTTCACACCATTATACAATTACTGACGTCCTTGAAATTTGTCTTTAGATGGATCTAAAGTGTGATAACCAGGACGGCGTATGGACTTTCCTTCCGTCTGCTTTGGATGCAGTGTCCTTATTCAGGTAAAAGACCTGAGGTCTCCTCATCACCTGCAGCACCTGTCGTCTCGACGATCATTGAGTTGCTCGAGCGGACGTCTTCAGTGTCACCGTTCGTCGCTGTAGCGTGCCAGAATACTCCTATCGATCTTCCCTTCCTCGCTCGAGTGACACAACGAGCGCCATTTCCTTCGTTCAGAGCTTTATTTATTTTATTTATTTATTTTTCAGGAAGAAGTGCCTTCCAGTATTCGCTTGACATCATCCGGAATCTAGTCGGTGAAGGCTCTCATCCAGCGGGTGTCAGTGAAGTGCATTACGTGACCCCCTCCACGTAATTTTCGCCGATGTCAAAAATTGCTCTATAGGTGTCTCCATAGCCACATTTTTGCCTTTTTATTGGGTAGCATAGTTGAGTTCAAAGGGATGCAGCGTTATAGGTTTGATTGGTGCAAAAACTAAACTAATACAGAACCTTGGTAGTGTTATAACCCACATTTACTAAAAAGAAATGATCTCGAAAGGAAAACTGCGGTTACCAAATCCTGAAAGTGTTATTTTAACGATGTGCTAGGTCAGTTGGAGGTTTTGAGTTACTTTCAAGGAATCTAGTACGGAGTCTAGCAAGCATAGGCAAGGAAGGGTTTAGAAGATTTTTCTTATTGATCCTGCGCTGCTACCTGCACCAAATAATGCCAGCTTTCTCTTTTGTCAAAGCTCTTGCTCTAGGCTCTTCCTCCATCTCTAAATCTTGTAGGATGGTAGTAGTGGTCTTGACAGTTTCAAACTAAAGTTTCCACAGAACCTCTGACTTTGATGAAAATTCCATTATTTATACACTAGTAGTGCATCAGACCACGTTATTTGAACAAACAAGTGATCTGTGTACCCGTATACTATCAATTAGTACATATTAAGAGATTTGTGTAACACGATCTCTTGCCCCTAAAGTGGGCCATACATGAGTCAGACCAAGCAAAGACATGAGGTAACTACGATAGTCCTTCAACAACGCGATCACGATTAGAGGGCTGAAAAACGGCATCAATGACTGCAACACTCCGATGGCGAAGCTGACTGCTGGACTGCTGCTGACTCCCGTCAGCATCATCAGATACGTGATCGCCGATGGTGTTTGAAGAAACAGAGCAGGACAGATGCTCTGAAATTGAAACGGACAGTACGCTGCTCTTTTCTTCTGGAGAATATGTTTTAGGGCTACCACTAGCACAATGAAGAGTGCATGAGGTATACACAGCGGTCTCCGTCTCTCAAGTGCGAGTCCACAGTTCGTCGTCCCTTGGGGCAGTTGCACTGTTAACATTAGTACAGAGACTGATGCATGTATACTCGTTCACGGTCAAAATAGATTTTCAATGCAAATACTGCCCTTTAAATATAAAATTGGTACATGTCGCGAAGGTGAGCAGCATTGGTAGGTGGGAGCGCAACAGCCGATAATAACCAAACAGAGCATAGACCGAACACATTGCAGCCGGTCAGGCTACCGGCTGTATATGCCCTTTCTGAATGGCATGCCCATTCAAGGCGATATGATATGTATAAGGCGTTCCCATCTCCCAATGCTGCCCGTCTTCGCGACATATGCCCATTATTCGCTTAATTTTATTATTCTAGTTTGTTTGGTGTCCAGTTTGTTTTGGAAAATTTGATATAAAGTGCTATGTCTAGAAGCAGCTAGTGTTATGTCTAGAAGCAGTATGAATGGCCTATTTCACAAAGATTTCTCCCTGCCGCAAACTCAATAAACCGATCAGTATCGGTTTCATTCCAGCCAAAATTGGAGCGACATAAGCGTGGTATAATTTCGCAACCACTGGATTGGAGTCTATTACAAAAATCGATAATACAGGTCGTAGGCGATAGTGCAGATATTAAGCAATCGATAACCATCGCCTTTTTTAGAATTAAAAAATAAACGAGATTATAGGAACCCAAGAAAGAGAATGAAATTTGTCGGCTTTTTAATATCGAACAGTACATATGAATTAATAATGACCCCAAGCATGCTTCGAGCTTCACGACTTTACCGTCCTTCCGGAGCAACCTTCCACAAGAGAAGCGATGACCGTCGCTAAAGAAGCTGCAAAATCAGTGAAGAAGTTCGTGGGCGCATCAACAAACCCCGAGGCTTCCCCGATGGGGGATTGAGGCGTGATAAGATATGTTGATATTGATTGGATTTCCCTCATCGGAGTAACACGAGCATACGGCCCCAAGCGAAGAACAAGTACAAGACCCATGGATATCCATTAAAAAAAAATTCAGAACTAATTAGACACGAGAAAACGTATGAAACGGAATAGCTTTTGCAGAGAGTTGACAGCTTGAGGTGGGAATTCTATGAACATGATGGCAGATGAGCATACCTTTTAAGGATGATTAAAAGACTACTGATCGGGCAACTGTTTCCGGTCGATGCTTCGGTTTTATTTTCAGATTTTACGAAACGGACTGGGTCCTTCCACTGTGCTCTACAGGGAAAGTATGGTTCCGAAAAATCAAGAACGGAGACTTTTGCTCGCACCAACCACGGCTGAAAGGCAGTTGCAGTGCATGAGGAGCGCCTTCTGGAGCTGGTTCAGGAGGATGCCCGACGTTGAACCCTTGAGCTGGCAAAGGAACTCAAGTGCAGTCTCGCCGCATTAGCTCAACACCTACGTGGCTTTGGGAAGACATCTAGATATGGTGCATGGATGCCGCATGGACTTAGCGGCCACCAGCTACAGATGCGCCAGGGGCCGGATTCATCAACGACTTACGGCAATTTAACAGAGAAAATACAGCCGAAATCCCTGACAGCGCGGCTTATCAAGCGATGTGGTGAGCAATAAGCCGTGCTGTCTGAGTTTTCCGCTGTGAATTCTCTGTCAAAGTTATGTAAGTCGTTGATGAATCGGATTCCAGGATGCGTGCATGGACTTCTTGACCTTACGGCGAAGTTTTTTGGATCGAAAACCTGGTCACTAGCGATGAAAAGTGGGCGGTCCACGTTAACCACACGCGAAAGTGTCAGGAAGTTCCGGCCTCGGCGTGGGAATTCCTGCTTCGCTGCGACTGAGGTGTCTGGTGGAATTGCAAAGAAGGCAATCACTGGGAGCTGCTACCTGCGAACATTACTGTCACCAGCGATGTCTACTGCAGGAAGTTGGATCGCGTTGAAGCAGCTCTTCGTGGAAAACAAGACAAGATCTTTCTTGTTTCCCACGAAGAGCAGGCGCAAAGTCCAACTGTGTATGTATTACGACCATTTCAAACTCGCAACATGGCAACATTATTCAAACTTTTTTCTACTTGTGTAAGACCTCTTTTGGAGTAGTATACACCTGTATGGTCCCCATTAAAGCAGAGTTATATCAGTCAGATAGAAAGGGTGCAAAAAAAAATTACAAAACAAGTGTTCATTAGGAATGGTTTATTTGAAGTTTCTTACCCTGAAAGATTGGCTCGACTCGGTAGCATTTTGTTGTCACTAAGACTAATTATTTATGACCAAAACTTGTTTTTAGAATGATGACTTAGATATTCATAAAAATAAACTCTTCACTTTTTCCTCATTCAACGTGATTATCAGAGGGCACAATCTGATAATTCAACCGCAAAAACCTCACTCAAAAAATTTCAGGAATCTTTTTCGGCTCGTGTTAACAAAATCTGGAACGAGCTTCATCAATACTCCACCAAAAACATTCAACTACAAATTAGAAAATTTTGTTAAAAAAGAAAAGAAGTCAACTGCAAAACAGTTTTTAAAGAGTAGAGAATATTTTGTTTGAATATATAGTAACGTTTTGAGTGATGAAATACTAAATCGAAAAATTGTGAAATGAGCAATTTCCAGATTTACAAATTTTCGAAAAGATCACTTTTGCGAATATTTAAAAAGGTAAGGTTCGCTGTAACCAATATGCAAACTCTTTTTGTGTCACTTTCGACTCAGTAAATGTTCTGTTCTATTTTTCGCGAAAAGGCGCGTCCAGACGTTGCAAGGGTGACTCGGAAAAACTCCAGTGTTTCGGATAGCATGTTCTGGCATAACCACTGTAGAAAAGTGGCTCCAACCGACTACCACTTGTTTCTTCCGTTGACCATCCTTTTACATTAGAAGCGATTTGACGATGGAGAGCAGCTTCAAGGATTGTAATTGTTTATTACACAGGTCAGTGCCTATCTTGTAAAAATGAACCGACAACCGTATAACCAAAAAGGACACAATATAACACAAATAAGAAAAAGTGAATACTTATTATATTTGAAATGTCTTTAAATGTAGGAATTTTACAAGCGGGACCTCGTAACTTCTCATCAGCCTTTCAAACTCAACACCAGCTCTGAGAACAAAAAAGTTTCGCCTCACATTACGCTTCGCCGTTTTGATATATAGCTTCCTGGAACGTTCCCTAGTATTCGAAGCTCTCAGTCAAAGAAGCGCATGCGGTTTCGTTTCAGAGAGTCTGAACAAAATCTTGTAAAACGTGATGGGGTCAGGTGAAACTTTTTTCTTCTAAGAGCTAACGATTCCAACCCTAAGATGAAGTTGTATGTATTACTACAAGGAATTTGCTTATAAAGAAAACCAATAGTACTTATCATGGTTTTACGCGTGAAGTTATTTTGCACCCTTTCCAGGGTTTTCACACTGGCTAACTTCGAAGGATTGAAAATCACAATTCCATATTCTAACAACGGTATAACATAGCTTTTGTGCAAGAGAAGGTTGAGATTCCTAGTCGACAGAACTCGAAAGATGATGTGCATCATGATTGTGGCTTTTAGTGCTACCTTTTTGCAATGGGCATCAAAACTTAGATCACTTCGTACCAGAAATCAAAGGTCGGTAATTTCCTCCACTTGCTGTAGTTCAAAAATTCCAATTGTATACTTTGGGTCAACAACCGATTGACCAAGATGTAGGATGCCTTGGATGGTAAATTTTTTAGACAAAGCCCTAGATCATCTATGGAAGTGGCATCCACAAATTATATTACAAGTGACAATATGACATTGATGGTGCCTAAGCCATAGGCTGCTAAATGCATTGAAAGAAAAAATCAAAAAAAATGCGGAAGTGACGGGCAACTTCTTGAACAAGGATAAAGGATAAAAGGATAAAGGACGGCGTTATTCTATCTTCTTTGGGACGCGCCACGCATTCTACTTCTACGGGATTTCGTGGAGGCGAATTGAATGCGTATTTGGCCTTACAATGACTTGCGGTGGCCAGCCGATGGACAAGTCAGCGCTCCATCCTTCCCAGACAAGGCTGGTACCAATTCACCGACCTCGGAGGGATGGAAGGCTTGGTTGGCCTGGGTGAAAAATCCGAACCAGGAACCTGGTATCGGGTGCAGATGACAGCCGGCGCCTCCTCCGACTGCGCTCCACGCGCCCCAACTTTTTGAACAACCTGATATAAAATGAAGCTCACCTGTAATAATAACATAGTGTACATTTTTCTGTGCAAGATCTTCGTGTACGTGCTTAGCGACGAGCGTTTCAGAGTCGTGTGGATCCGCGTGGCGCATACAAGACCGACGAGTGCCAGAATGCTCATCAACAGGATCGACTCTATGAGAAGAGGTCCTGTTAGCCAGTTGGCACTGAACTGAAACGTATCCAGTTGATCAGAGAAGGTAAGAAAGCAGTGTCTACAACTGTCACAATGATGTTTTGTGACAGTTGTAGACAGGATGTTGCGTTCGATCAAACGGCGCCGGTGGTGTAAAGGCGTAGAGCATTCCCGCCCGGTCAGAGGGAGGTGCGGGTTCGAGTCCCGCCTGGCGCTAGAAGTTTTGATCGCAACAAAACGTCATTGTGACAGCTTACTACCTCGATACCAGCCACTTGAGGCTTAAAGAAACTGATTTGAGTGTCTACAACGTTAAAGATGTGGTTACAGATGTGCAGAAAGGCAGAAAATTTTGTTGCGGCTTCCATGAATGGTATTGCAGCTGCACATGGAATACGGCATTGACTCGCAATCAAGTTAATGAACGTACTTCAATAGAAAATCCTACGAAATTGGTGCTTCTCAAGTCGAGGTCTGTAAGACTGAGCACGGTGAGCCTCATCGTCTGTAGAAGACCGTTGTTTGGCCAAAGGCATATGTACGTCATAGCAATCCAATTAATCAGTATCGCCACATTTACCACTCCTTGAAGGAGCATCCATCGAAGAGACTTGTAGATAAATATTAGTTTACTCCTGAAAGTTGCAAAATAAGCGCACAGCATAAAGCACGTTTTAAACAAGAAATAATCATCATAAATATAAAGGACGGCGATTCTACTTCTACGGAATGTCATGGAGGGGATTTGAGTGCGTATTTGGCCACACAATGACTTGCGGTGGCCAGCCGATGAACAAGTCAGCGCCTTCTCCTTCCCAGACAAGTCTGGCACCGAATTGCCGACCATGGAGGGAAGGAAGGCTTGGCCTGGGCGCGAAATCCGAACCAGGATTCTCGCATCCTCCATAGGAGTAACAAAATCACCCTTAAAATTGTTTGCCACGCATAAACGCTCCACTTCCCGTCCAAAATTTTGCACAGTGTCACTTTTAAAACAATAAGATATAAAATGTTTTGTTGCGATCAAAACTCTTGCGACAGGCGAGACTCGAATCTTATGCTGACCAGGCAGCGATGGATGTTACGTGCGATCAAACAGCCTCAATAGTGTAAGGTGTAGCATCGCTGCCCGGAAAGTAGAAGGAGCGGGTTCGAGTCCTGCCTCGTTCAAGATTTTTCTTCGCTACAGAGCTTCCTGTAACAACATATAGCCTCTATATCAGCCGCTCTAGGCGCAAACAAACGTTTTCAGATGAAGTTCAAGACCATGGGCTCCGATTTCTATATTTGATAAAATGCTTTGAAAAAGACCCATAAGTAGCAAAAGTACATGTTTACCCGCTAAAAATGAAAGAAGGTGTAAATGAATTTAGCTGTATAATAGTATTATGCCAAACACGACGTTGCAGGTGGACTTCATTTCGGACTAACGTTTCGACTGAACCGTCAACATCAGAGGCTCCCACCACAGTTTGGGCGTAGTCGCCCTGTCGTCTGCAGACCAGCAAAGCGATAGACCAGGAATTTAGCGTTACGGAAATTAATGTTTGTTTTATACGCCGCGATCTATACCTTGCTGGAGGATGAAGTCCGGTGCAACCCTAGTTTGGCCCAAGTGGAGCCTTGCCCGTCATCCCCTACCATGAATTTATGTGCAAAGTGGAGCGGGTAGTGAGACGTACGAGCACGAGGCATTTGCTTCAATTGTGGGTTTCCACTCGAAGCGAGAATTGCAACAGAAGTACTTCAAAGTTGTGAAAGGAGCTGGTCTCGTACCTCTTCTCCTTTACCCTCTGCATCTATTAGGGGGGGGGGGGGGGGGCAAAAGTAATGAGACACCCCACGCCGTGTCCATATATCTCGTGGCTGGAGTCTGGTTTCGTGCTTGTTGTATTTGTATGTTTGTATGCTACTTACTGAAGGCCATCTGAAAAGTTACCACTTCCGCTCTTTCCAGAAGCATGCCAAAAACCCCAGCCTGTCTCATGCCGAAACCCCAGTCTGACGAGTCGACCTGTGTCGCTCAAATCTCCCCCAATTCCCAACCCCGAGCAGCCTGGGCTCAATATTCACGCAAGATGAGAAGTACGTCTTCTACCTTAACCCTGCCAAGCAGCGAGTCTGGGTGAGGCCTGGTGAATTGTTACCGACCTTCGTTCGGCGAGATGTTCACGGCGAGAAGCATCTCTGGAGCTTTTGGGTCTGCGCCCATGGATCGGTTTACCGGAGGCTGTTTCCCAAGAGCACCGCGATGAACTCCAAGGCCATGGTGAACGAAATAGAGGAGATGGGCCGGCGACTCGCTCTTATTCATTCGCAGCGCTTCAAGAAGGTCCTCCTCTTCGACAACGCCGCACCCCATCGGGAACAAGTAACCACGGATAAGCTTGGCCAACTGGGCTACGTTCACATGCCTCACCCACCGTATTCGCTGGACATCTCTCCATGCTACTACCACTACTACTTGAGCCTACAGGACTTCCTAGTCGGAAGGGACACAAGAACCCAAGCAGTCCTTGACAACCATGTCGAGCAGTTGATCAACACCAGGCCCAAGCAGTTCTGGAAGGATGGGATCAGGAAGTTGGCTGAGCGATGGCAGCAAGGTCCTTGCCCTTAATGGCAAATACACTCCTCAGCATCGTTGAGTTGTAATTGAGTTATAAGGAGATAAAGATTTTTTTTCATTTTGACTCATTACTTTTGCCCCCCCCCCCCTAATAATACAGGATCCTAGTCGGCGCGCTTGTTTGACGAAAGCACTGCAGGGTGTTTTTAAAAAAAATGCACGCACTGTTTGAAAGGCAATGACTTCACTGCTAATGAAGAGTTGAAGGAATTTAGGGCGCTAAAAAAGGATAAGTGGACAACAAGTGGTAGTGCAGTCGAAGGAGGTGTCGGCCGTCACGTCAGTCCTGTTCAAAGTTCTTAGTTCGGATTTGTGGCTATGCCTTCCAAGCTTCCCGTCCTTCCGAGGTAATAGCAGACTTGTCTGGGAAGGATAAAACAGTGACATGCCCTTTAGCGTGTTTCTTCTCTAAGCTGTTCACCAAGATTGTTAAACAGGCTTTACGTCTTCGCCTTCTTCGGAGCCTGTAAAAGTCGAGAGTATTAGTGAAACTACTCCCCCCAAACACCATTTCATCATACAGAATAGCATTCTCAAGGTAGCCAGAGTAAAGAGCCGATATCACAGGTACAGCTCTTCAACTAACCTTCCAGGGGTCGGATTCAACAAAGATTTACGTAACTTTAACGGAGAATTGTAAGCTTATCAAGCGATATGGTGAGCGATAAGCCGCGCTAACGCGGCTAAACGAATCCGACTCCAGGTGGGTGCCGAGCAGCACAACCAGTCACCCCCCGCCCCCTCGGAGAGAGACGTGGTTGAGTGAGTTTAGACAAGGATACTACCCGACATAAGTACCCTGGAGATCAGATCAAATTGATAAAAACCCAGAGAGCTCAACAAAGTGTGCCAGTTCTTGGGTTATTGCTATGTACTCGTCCTTGCAATTGACCTGAAGGTTCCTGGCCACAATCAAGCGCCTCAAGTGTCCTGCGTGCTTAGATTTCGCTTTCTCTCGCTAGGATGGAGACGGACACTTGGACCATGGCGCCGTAGTGGCATCGGACCCTATGCTCTCGGCAAGGAGTTGACACACTGGGTTTTTTGAGGCCATCCAAATGCTCTTTGACCTTAATGCACAACGGTCTGCCCGTTTTCCCTATGTATTCCTGCGCGCACCTCCTACATGACATGAGGTATGCCATCCCCGTTATCATGCAGTCTCCCTCCTTACCTTTAGGGCAAGCTACGCAGTATAGAGTGGAGCATATCCGGACCAACTACCCGTTCAAGTTCGTGGGAGGCACCTCGACCACCCTCACCACTTCTTGGAGATCCGCTTTGCGAAAACAAGCACGGATCTCTGCGCTCACTCCATCTGAGATGAAAGGCACACAGAAGGGTATTTTCCCCGCTCACGGCGAACCATGACGCTGGGTTGTGGTCTCCCTGTTCTAGAAGAACTACTACTAGCTGGTTACCCGTTGATCCTTACAATATTTTGTGTCATTTTTAAAGACAGCAGCTTTTGCTCGTATATCTGCGAATAAAATCCAACATCTCCGTGTACAATTTCTATGCAATACTATGCAATTACCTGCGGTGGTCAGCGAAGTGACATGTCCATCGGTTATCCCGCGCAAGTCATTGTGTGGACCGAATACGCATTCAAATTGATACACGCAGAGAGAGAGAGAGAGAGAGAGAGAGAGAGAGAGAGAGAGAGAGAGTATGATGCGTGGCGCAACCAAGTCAGGTTGGGTGCGCCACATATTAATCTACCTCTGCGGGATAAAGATAAAAGAATAGGGGGAGGCAGTTTGAATGCGTATACAATATCCATGCAATACTATGTATGCAATTACTTGCCGCGGTCAGCCAATGGGCTTGTCTACGTTTTGTTTTTAGTCAGTGTTTTATCCGTTCCAGACAAGCTTGCTACCAAACTCCGACTCTACTTGGTTGGTCTTGATGGGACATTAACATCGAACAAACAAAAAGAAAACAATGAATGGATTAGCTTACTAAAAAGCTGAAACCTGCAAGCCATCCCCATAATCAATTTTTTGCTTTATACGATTTACGTTTTAAGAGCCGTTCATTGTACAATCGAAGCGACTTATATCACATAGGCTTTTCATTTATCTTTTTGTTGATTCGATTGAAATGCTGATGTTGTTACAGGATGTTTTGTTGCGACAAAACCTCTTGCGCCAGGCGGGACTCGAACCCGCATCTTCTACTTTCCGGTCAGCGATGTTCGCCTTACACCACCGGAGCTGTTCGACCGCACGTAACATACGCGATATCCTCCAGGTCTGTCAGCATCCACCCGTGAAATGTTATGATTACTCCGTTTGCAGTTATGGTCATATTTAAAGTGACTATTTCGCGAGTGTGTTGTATATGTAGTGGTAATACGTTGTTATTTAGTTTCAGACTTCCCAGACTTTAAGACCAACACAGGAGAGATAAGATAATGGTTGGCTTCTGATGTTCCTTTTTTAATGTCTAACGCTGCCGTTTTAGTCTAACATTGTTGCCTGGTTTGTTTTTCTTTTCTTTTTTTAGTTGCATAGCCTAATTTTTTTGTTGTTCTCACATATAGTGCGCGTTCTTGAGACGCATTTAAATAAATAAATAAGAGCTCCTTACAACAGATTTATATTACAAGTATTTCGCGTATGTAAATAAAATGAAAAATCTAGAATGGAAGTTTCTAATCCGTACATCTTATAACTCTTACCGTTCGCATATAGCTGCCTTCACCTGTGCACCAACCGCGCATCCTACACTGGCACTACCTCAACAAAAGCAATACAGGCTGCTGTAAAAAATGTCAACAGTCTCTGAAAGGCATTCTAAGTGTCTTCTAACCGATTTCAAGAGCAGCGATTTGAGCTAACACGTACGTTAGAACTAAACGAAGAACCAACAAACAAATTTCGGTTGTTCCTGCTTCGTTCTGAGAGAACGGGAACGCCTCCGTACGACATGGCCAATATGCTGCTGCCAGTGTGTACTTGTTTCATAACTTTCTGGGTACTTTAAAAATAGTTTTACGTGATGTACAGTCTCTGATTTTCTCGTGTCCTCCTTTCTTTTTTCTTAATGTCCTCATTTCCCGTTTCGCAACTAGATAACTTTCTCGAAATACCTGCTGATTGTAAGATATCGATGAACGAAGCTGTTGGTGAATATGAGTGTAGACGTTATGAAATAGATGCTGAACACTGCCGACAGTACCTCGCCGAATGTCCCAACTTTGAGCGGCCCTGTAGCTAAGAACACGTAGCTGAAGTTGTGCGAAATCGACACCTGGAATTATGCCATGCAGCAGCTAATATTTCGTTGTTCGGATAAAAGGATTGTTCACGTCTCCCAATCTAGAGAATGCGCTACGCCTCGTCAGCGTTACCTCCCCCGTTGGATTCGCTGACCGGGTCCATTCATCACACTATAGTTTTACCAGGCAGCATTGGGCGTTTCCAATTCACTAGCAAAGTAGGTGTTTCGCCCTAGATTTCTGGCAAAGCTGCTATGCCGCGCTCACACCTCAAAATACTATTTCTAAACAGTCGCGCAGACCACAATAAATCACGTTACTAGAAAGCCTACTAAGTACTGTGCGGCCGTGGTGTAAGGCCTATGTTATACTTCGGCGACGTGTCGCCGACGCTGCGACCCGTCACCGACAGCCCGTCACCGACGTCGCCGACGCTGACGTCACCACCGACGTCGCCGACGTCGCCACAGACGCGTGGTCGACGTCGGCGACGTTGTCAACAGATTCTGTGGCGGCGTCGGCGACGACGTTGACAGGAGAGCATCGGGGCGCATTTTTATCATAGGAGCAAGTTTTCAATGTCATCATTTGGTAACCAGTCTGCCCATAGAAAGGCTAAGCGATCACATCTGCCTCGAATTTGCATATATTTCGAGCTTTTCTTAATCTTCAAAAGAAATTTTAATTCTTAATTCTTCTTAATGCTTCAAGACTTGATGATGATTTTTTGTTCTGTATGTACGGTAGTCTGCTCAACCATTGTTAATCTGCCGAATTTTCTCTTACTAACCAAATTTGAAGGATGGATAAGTGTTCAAAGGTTTCAATAGCAGCAATTTTAGAACCATTCAAAAGTACCTGTATTTTTTAGGATACCCTATATTTTTCGCAAGGCATAGTGTGTTTTTACGTTTTAAACTTCAAAAGAAGCACAAATCAATCGATACGGTCACTTTGTAAAGAGATTATAGGAAGTATTCAAGCGAAACACTATCAATAGATTGTAAAATGCGAAATAACAGACGAGTGCATGGCGCAGTCTATGCCGATCATACGTCAAAAAAGCGTCGGTTTGGCAAAGACCTTTTTCGTTAAATCGTATTTGAATTAAATTTACGCGGAATTCTCGAAGTTCAAAGGAAAATTTAACTCTTAATTAGTAAGAATTCTACCTAGAAAAGCTCTTCGCAGAGGTTTGCATTACCATTTGAGAAAGCGAGGAAACACTACTTATTTTCTACACAGTTCTATTTAGTATTACTTGCTCTACAAGGAAGCAAGTAGGCCTAGAAAATGCGAACACAAATGCTGAGAAGGACACAAAAAGGAAGAAGAGTGACAAATTGAAGGGGAGCTAAGGTTTAGGGTCCCCCTCCCTCCCAAACACTCAGTGTTCTAATGAATTGTGCTTTTTCTGTTCGCAAGACGGTGTCTTTTGCACTTCTCGATTTCGTAATTCGAAGTACGGTGGTGATGATGGCAGTTCCGGGAACGAAGAACCAACCCACAATCATAACACTCCATCGGAGAGCATTTTCTGCCACCCTTGGATGACGTCGGCGACGTCGGCGACGCTGACGTCGTCGGCGCGTCTGTGGCGACGTCGGCGGCGGAAGTATAACATCCCCTGCGGAGCTCTCGGCGAGTCGCCGGCGATGCTGTGATGTGCGGGCTGCTACGCAGTGCGTAGCAGCCCCTACAGCATAGCGTCGCCAACGTCGGCGACGCGTCGCCGAAGTATAACATAGGCCTAAGGGGAGTAGAAGAGTGAGATAGTGTGAAAAGAGAACATGAGTCAGGAGATCAACCAATACAGATCATTCCAGACCTTCCCAGCCGCTACGAAGAAGCGAAAGTTGAAAACTGACGTGAACGGTGCGTCGAATACTCCGGGTTTCGAATTCTTGTGGACGACCACCGTGGGAACATTCTTTTTATTACTTATCGGTGATTACTTGTCGTTAGTTTTTGTTATATTCAGCCAGATAAAACATTGTATTGATGGGCGGAGAGGTCGGGTGTTCAATTCCGGTATTGATGCGTTCACTTTGTTAGACAAACCAAAACACGTTACCTAAAAAATTTACTGTGCAAAGAAAAATGAAAACTGGAATTTCAGACAGCATTGTCAGTGAACAAGCACAAGCGTCGAAGCTTTGTCCTACAATGTCGCGAAGGCGTGAACCAGTCGATGTTTTTTCGTTATTCGAGAAGGCATTCCTTCAACTCATAGAGATAGCTTACGGCTGTTTCTTATCCCTCTAAGCTTAATTATGAGCATTTCAGTGAACGACGACGCGAACTCACCGGTGCTAATGCGATCGTACACATGGCGTAGACAAGGTCTTGAATTGCGTTTATAAGAATAAAATACTTCGTTGAATTCGTAGATCGTAACGGTCGATGAAGGAATAGATATATGAGAAGTATATTAACTGCCAAGGAGATTCCTGATATTGTCTGCACAACCACTGTGTAGGCATCTACCATCACCTCACAAAGAGCCACGTATCTGAAAAGAGGATGCATTGCTGTCGAAATTCTTTCATTAGAAAAACGCTACAGTGATCTTCCTGCTTGATTTAGTCAATCAAGGAAAGTCATATGTTGTCGTTTGCTCTAGTTTTGTAATAACGATAAATTCGATGAATGATGGCACACAATCACACTACTTTGATTCGCCGCTGATTTTACTTTTGCGGAATCGTAAAAGAACTTTGAGTGCACGTTTTTGTGCACATTGCCGTTTGGTAAGGGGATGGTGCAACCGGTATAGCGATGACTCTCGTGCGGAACGCGATTCAAGGCTTAATGGTTCAGATACCTCCTAGTCAACCAAGCTTCCAAGTCATCAGATGGTGAGTAGGGACGTGTTCGTACGTTAGGTGTCTCGCTGGGTTACGGTAGGGTCCGCCGCCCGCCGCCCGCCACCGCCCCCGATTACGGTAGCCTGGCGTGTTGTTGAGCCCGCCTTGGACGAGCTATGACGGATGAACAGGCGGGGCAGACTGCGCGCCGCAGAATAGACGTTCCGTCGTAGGATGATGACAGAGGACTTTAGTCGTTTTCGGCCAGCTTTCTCTTTGCATTTCTGGTATTCATATGCTTTGGGACGTTCACTGACACCTAGGAGGCGGGGATTTGTCTTGTAATGCACGTTAGCGAAGGCAATAAAGATTGAATTAGCCATATCCACATGACAGTAAGACTTTTGCTTTACGTTTGTTGCTGGTAAACCAGTAGCAGCGCATCTAACCTTAAGTGAATTCATGACATTAGAAATCTTCCTCGCTTTTCCCAATCAGTCTAGCTCTTCCATGATCCCGCGAACCGTTTGGGATGGTTCAGCTTCCACCAGTCCTTTCAACTCGTCGTCCAAGACTGCTTTAGGTCGCCCGCTATGAAGCTCGTTTTCGAGGCTGAAATCTCCGATCTGAAATCTGCTGAACCACTGGCGCACAGTGCTTTTTCCAACACTACTGGGCCCCCACACTTTATTGATTTTGGAGGTGTCTCGGCTGTGGAATCGTCCTGATTCGAAGTTGAAACGAAATATTGTTCGGAATTGCTTCTTCGATATACTTTAAGAAAAAAGCGCTTTAAGAAAAGAAATATAAAACAACGCTGAAACATAGGTTATTTAGTCAGATACAGTGAACAATTCTGTACAGAAAGGGTATAAATAGGCAATGCAAGTTGAATTTCTACCTATTGATCGACAAATAAAAAATAGTAATACAAAACGCTGATAACTTTTACAACAGCCTAGTAATAATAATAATAATAATAATAATAAATATCATTTTATTTCTTTGCGTAAAAATCTGAAAGATAAGTTGTTGCTCTGCCCTTCGCGACAGTTCACGAGATGTTCCTACATTCATTCGGAGGTTCGTCTACCTTTTCAGTTGGGAGTCATGGTGAAATCAGCTAGCTCTTGGGTGAGATAGCCCATCACATTGGGCGTTCAATTATTTCTCTCTCCTGGAATTGATCCTGGTAGAATTTTTTCGTGACGTGGTCTGCTCCTACAGGCCCAAGTCTATTTAGTGAGAGGTGTGATTACCGGCGGCGAAAGCCGAACTTAAAATCGATTCAAAACTTATGCTCCTCCTACCGTATGCGTTTCAAGCAGTCACCGAAAACTGTAGGATTTTAATGAAAATATATCCTGTCGACTAGAAGCAGAAGCAACCACGTTTTAAAATATTAAAGAAAACGTTTTATGAAGTTCAGTTCAACGACATTACTTTTAGGGTCCGTCTAAGAGACGCTGCGCATTATTTTCAGTTTGACATGGATACTTTTTGAACCAAAATAAACAACTTTTAAATAATACTAAACATAGGTAGCGCAAATCATTCCAATTCAGAACTTTATAATAAATAAATAAACTTCGAAAATCGAAACAATACCTGCTCTCTTACACACCACTTTTCCCAAGAAAACATTTTCAGAACCCTTGCATTTTTCTTTTGACAACCGAGGTAAACGCCAGAAACAGAACTGATTTCGACAAAGTTTCCCAGGTTTTCCATAAAGATAAGATATATTTGCTGCGGCAAAGTAATAGAGAAGTGACAATTGATCCCGTCATGATGTAAAAGTAAAAAATCCAGCGGAAGCAGATCTTATGGTTAGAAAAATTAGAAAATAGCAGAATGGTAGCAAAATATAGCAATAGCAAAATATATTAATGGTTCTTTCTTACAGTCGGCAATAGGTTAATAGAAGTGATTGCAAACGAAAAGCATAAGGTGCGTCAGACGGGGAAAGTGTGATGAGCGATGACGCCTCAAACAAGCCTCAATTAATATTAATCATCGAGCAATCCCTGCCCACCCGTAATTTCCGTCCGACGTCGTCAGATGAACCTACATGTGCCATGTAGGCAAAGGGAACTTTATATGTGTGATACGTGCTTCAGAAAGCCGCGCATTTCCTTTGTAACACGGCGGGAAATACTTTTCTTCCTTGCACTTTCAATAAATCTAACCAGGATACTATCTCAACGGTAGGTCGGAACGGCGCAAATGTTGTATATGGGCAGAACCGCCTCTCTCTGGGAAGTAACAAACTGCAGGTATCTCGACCCCAATACAACTCTGCGCAGAGTTAGGGGCGACGGAAGTCGCGGGTTGGCGCCCTGTTGATTCAGGTGCTCCACAGCTGACGGGCGCGCGCGGGATGAAGGCTCGTATCGCGGCTAAGAGCAGTGCTCAGGTGGCGTAGTAGGGAAGAGCTCGGGCTCGTAAACGCGGGGTCGGGGTTTGGATCCTGCGGATTGCGTTCGTTTTGCACTTTTGCAAGATCCATGTTTATCATATAGGTAATCCACCTAGGGGTATTATAGTGTGTTATAGAGCATGTTTACATGTAACATATGCTTCAAACTACAGATTAGCTAAAATGTTCACTTCTGCGTGTCACTTATTTTAAGCCTATTTTGTGTGAAGCTATAGTTATGTAACAATAGATATTTTGTGGCACTAGTTAGAAGTTCCGACTCCACCGACAAGACTTCGGTCAAAAAATTTTTTTCGCTGAAACTTCGTCTAGGGGGGTTATTTGGGGTGCTGATCACGAATCTGACATTCGTTTTTCACTGTTCTGTCTCTACCTGCCGTCGTCGGCATAAACTTCAAGAATGTAATCATGTGCCTTCCTGTATCTATATTATTCAGCCGAATCGTGAAAACGGATGTCAGATTCGTGATCAGCACACCAAATAACCCCCCCCCCCCCCTAGACAAAGTTTCAGCGAAAAAAATTTTTTGAGCGAAGCCTTGTCGGTGGAGTCGGAACTTTTTACTAGTGCCACAAAATATCTATTGTTACATAACTATAGCTTCACACAAAATAGGCTTAAAATAAGTGACACGCAGAAGTGAACATTTTAGCTAATCTGTAGTTTGAAGCATATGTTACATGTAAACATGCTCTATAACACACTATAATACCCCTGGGTGGATTACCTATATGATAAACATAAATTTTGCAAAAGTGCAAAACGAAAGCAGTCCGCAGAATCCAAACCCCCGACCCCGCGTTTACGAGCCGGAGCCCTTCCCTACTACGCCACCTGAGCACTGCGCTTAGCCGCGATACGAGCCCTCATCCCGCGCGCGCCCGTCAGCTGTGGAGCACCTGAATCAACAGGGCGCCAACCCGCGACTTCCGTCGCCCCTAACTCTGCGCAGAGTTGTATTGGGGTCGAGATACCTGCAGTTTGTTACTTCCCAGGGAGAGGCGGTTCTGCCCATGTACAACATTTGCGCCATTCCGACCTACCGTTGAGATAGTATCCTGGTAAGAGCATTAGAGAAGAATTATTGTGGCTGCAGTACCAAAATTGTTAGTAGCTTTATTCGGCTTAAATGTCGACGTAACCGCAATTTTCAGGGCTGGAAAAGGCAAGGGAGTTGGGGAAATTACTCACCCAGGTTCATTACAATATAAAAAAAAAAAAAAGGACGGCGTTACTCAATCCCTTCTGGGATGCGCCAGCGCATTCTACTTCTACGGGATGTCGTGGAGGCGACATGAATGCGTATTTGGCCATACAATGACTTGCGGTGGCCAGCCGATGAACAAGTCAGCGCTCTATCCTTCCCAGACAAGTCTGGTACCAATTCACCGACCCCGGAGGGATGGAAGGCTTGGTTGGCCTGGGCGGGAAATCCGAACCAGGAACCTGGTATCGGGTGCACGCGACAGTCGCACCTCTCCCGACTGCGCTACACGCGCCCTCATAACTTCGGGAAAAGGATTGGCTCCAGTGACCGGGTCGGTTGGCCTGTTAACTGATGCTTGTGCGGTTTCGTCCGTGGCTGGCAGACGCTCACGCTGATGCTGGACTAGTGACAAGACTGCCTTGTGGACGTTTTCAGGTGTGTGCATTACAATATACTTGAACATTATGGGGAATAACAGTAAACTTCAATGGTTCGTTTCGCCACCTTCATTCAGACAAACCGTGTTATTAGGTTGAGTTATAAGTTTTGCAACAAAATTAATTTTCCAGTAAAAATCCTTCTATATAATAAGCCGCTAACGTCTGTACGGGGCGGAGCGTCTGTACGGGGCGGAGCGTCTGTACGGGGGAGAGCGTCTGTACGGGGGAGAGCGTCTGTACGGGGGAGAGCGTCTGTACGGGGCGGAGTGTCTGTCCAGGGGGGGATCAGTGACGGTCTGCCTGGCCATCTGGGTGCTGAACTGTGAGGGGGAATCGTGGGGGGAGGGGGGTTGCAGTTGTGCAACGTGCCTGGCGACTCAGTAGACGTGCCGAACACGTTGCCCAACGTGCCTGGCGAGTCAGTAGACGTGCCGAACACGCTGCCAAACGTGCCTGGAGATGCGGTGCTGGAGTCCTGTAAGGGGGAATCGTCGGAGGAGGGGGGTTGCAGTTGTGCAACGTGCCTGGCGACTCAGTAGACGTGCCGAACACGTTGCCCAACGTGCCTGGCGAGTCAGTAGACGTGCCGAACACGCTGCCAAACGTGCCTGGAGATGCGGTGCTGGAGTCCTGTAAGGGGGAATCGTCGGAGGAGGGGGGTTGCAGTTGTGCAACGTGCCTGGCGACTCAGTAGACGTGCCGAACACGTTGCCCAACGTGCCTGGCGAGTCAGTAGACGTGCCGAACACGCTGCCCAACGTGCCTGGCGAGTCAGTAGACGTGCCGAACACGCTGCCAAACGTGCCTGGAGATGCGGTGTTGGAGTAGAGAGAGGGGGGGTGTAGGGGGGGGGGGTGTATTTCGTTCAAGCGGTCCGAAACTTTAGCCTTGGGGGTAATCGAGGTCGCTGAACACGAATCTGAAGTTGATCAATCGATATCGATCGATAATATCGATTTTTCGTGTATTTCGTCCAAGCGGTCCGAAACTTTAGCCTTGGGGGTAATCGAGGTCGCTGAACACGAATCTGAAGTTGATCAATCGATATCGATCGATAATATCGATTTTTCGTGTATTTCGTTCAAGCGGTCCGAAACTTTAGCCTTGGGGGTAATCGAGGTCGCTGAACACGAATCTGAAGTTGATCAATCGATATCGATCGATAATATCGATTTTTCGTGTATTTCGTTAAAGCGGTCCGAAACTTTAGCCTTGGGGGTAATCGAGGTCGCTGAACACGAATCTGAAGTTGATCAATCGATATCGATCGATAATATCGATTTTTCGTGTATTTCGTTCAAGCGGTCCGAAACTTTAGCCTTGGGGGTAATCGAGGTCGCTGAACACGAATCTGATGTTGATCAATCAATATCGATCGATATTATCGATTTTTCGTGTATTTCGTTCAAGCGGTCCGAAACTTTAGCCTTGGGGGTAATCGAGGTCGCTGAACACGAATCTGAAGTTGATCAATCGATATCGATCGATAATATCGATTTTTCGTGTATTTCGTTCAAGCGGTCCGAAACTTTAGCCTTGGGGGTAATCGAGGTCGCTGAACACGAATCTGAAGTTGATCAATCGATATCGATCGATAATATCGATTTTTCGTGTATTTCGTCCAAGCGGTCCGAAACTTTAGCCTTGGGGGGTAATCGAGGTCGCTGAACACGAATCTGAAGTTGATCAATCGATATCGATCGATAATATCGATTTTTCGTGTATTTCGTTCAAGCGGTCCGAAACTTTAGCCTTGGGGGTAATCGAGGTCGCTGAACACGAATCTGAAGTTGATCAATCGATATCGATCGATAATATCGATTTTTCGTGTATTTCGTCCAAGCGGTCCGAAACTTTAGCCTTGGGGGTAATCGAGGCCGCTGAACACGAATCTGAAGTTGATCAATCGATATCGATCGATAATATCGATTTTTCGTGTATTTCGTTCAAGCGGTCCGAAACTTTAGCCTTGGGGGTAATCGAGGTCGCTGAACACGAATCTGAAGTTGATCAATCGATATCGATCGATAATATCGATTTTTCGTGTATTTCGTCCAAGCGGTCCGAAACTTTAGCCTTGGGGGTAATCGAGGTCGCTGAACACGAATCTGAAGTTGATCAATCGATATCGATCGATATTATCGATTTTTGTGGATGCCATTCAAGCGGTCCGAAACTTTAGCCTTGGGGGTAATCGAGGCCGCTGAACACGAATCTGAAGTTGATCAATCGATATCGATCGATAATATCGATTTTTCGTGTATTTCGTTCAAGCGGTCCGAAACTTTAGCCTTGGGGGTAATCGAGGTCGCTGAACACGAATCTGAAGTTGATCAATCGATATCGATCGATAATATCGATTTTTCGTGTATTTCGTCCAAGCGGTCCGAAACTTTAGCCTTGGGGGTAATCGAGGTCGCTGAACACGAATCTGAAGTTGATCAATCGATATCGATCGATATTATCGATTTTTGTGGATGCCATTCAAGCGGTATGAAATTTAAGGCGTGTAGGTGGTGGAGGTCATCATCATTCTTCTTCTTTCTATACAATAAGCTGCTAAGGAGAGTGTAACTTCTGTCAGTCTTTACGGGATGCGGCGTCAGTCCAGGGCGACGTGTTTGTCCTGTCTGTCCAGAAGGGGTCCAGTAACGATATGCCTCTATCCGGTGTTGGAGGAGTGCGAGGGAAGTGTGAGGGGAAAATCGGTGACGATGACATCGACAGCCTTAGTCACCGTTACCTACCGTACCCTACCATAATCGGCTGAAATTTTAAAGAAGGATGTTAGATTCGTGATCAGCACGCTAATTAACCACCCCCCCCCTAGGCGAAGTGTGGGCGAAGTTTTTTTCGTAGCTCTACTCTACCTCTGGAGTGAGCGATCTCTAAGCAGGAGGGTGCAGACACTGCACTCTACTTCCCTTCAGTGCTTTTTCTCAAGAATTATTGACTTGACGTTTTGAATTTAAGATTACGCGGGTGTTTTGAATCTAGGCGGGACCTAATCGAAGCGCAGTGGCGCTCTCTGACTTTGTCGACGGATTCATTTTCTCCTAATCAAAGCGCGGTGGCGCTCTCTGACGTCTTCGACGGATTCATTTTCTATTTTGAGGAGTTCGACTTGCTTTTTGGGTGTCTTGCTTTTCATTAGCTTCGTCGATAGTTACGCTGCGATCCGGTGAACAGCGGAGGAGATGTCGTGATATCGCTGATGGGGGGGGGGGGTGAGACAATGTCTCGATGATTCGTTCAGCTCGAACTTTTTCGACAGTCTGACCTGCTGTATTATCCTCCTAATATAATAAGCCGCTAACGTCTGTACGGGGCGGAGCGTCTGTACGGGGTGGAGAGTCTGTACAGGGGGAGCGTCTGTCCAGGGGGATCAGTGATGGCCTGCCTGGCGATCCGGTTCTGAAGTGTGGGGGGGGGGGGTTGTAGTTGTGCAACGTGCCTGGCGACTCAGTAGACGAGCCGAACACGTTGCCCAACGTGCCTGGCGAGTCAGTAAACATGCCGAACACGCCGGCAACCGTGCATGGCGAGCCGTAGACGTACCGAACACCTCAGCAACCGTGCATGGAAAGTCAGTAGACATGCCGAACACGCCGGCAACCGTGCATGGCGAGCCGTAGACGTACCGAACACGTCGGCAACCGTGCATGCGAGCCGTAGACGTACCGAAGACGTCGGCGACCGTGCATGGAAAGTCAGTAGACATGCCGAACACGCCGGCAACCGTGCATGGTGAGTCGTAGACGTACCGAACACGTCGGCAACCGTGCATGGCGAGCCGTAGACGTGAAATCGAATCTGATGTTGATCAATCGATATCGATAGCGATCGATATTATCGATTTTTCGTGTATTTTGTTCAAGCGGTCTAAAATATGAGCCTTGGCGTAATCAAGGTCGCCGAACCCGAATCTGAAGTTGATCAATCGATGTCAATCGATATTGTCGGTCTTTTGTGGATGCCATTCAAGCGGTATGAAATTTCAGCCGTGTAGGTGGTGAAGGTCATCATCATCCTTCTTCTTTCTATATAATAAGCTGCTAAGGGGAGTGCAACTTCTGTCAGTCTCTACGGGATGGGGACTCTGTCCAGGGCGACGTGTTTGTCCTGTCTGTCCAGAAGGGGTCCGGTAACGGTTTGCTTCTATCCGGTGTTGGAGGAGTGTGGGGGAAGTGTGAGGGAAAATCGGTGATGATGACATCGATAGCCATTGTCACCGTGCCAGAGCTGAGTGAGAGGAAGCGAGCAGCTCAGGGAGGTTTCGAACGTCGAAGAAGTCGTGAAGAAGACGAAAAACTTCCGGCTCCGTGCTCACCTATTCAACTCCACTGTCCTTCCTGTGGTATGTAGCATACGCCTCAGAGACCGGCGCCATACGAAAGCAGGACGAACACGCCATCCGCCTTGCGCTGCGTGAGACGACATGCTCGCAGTGACACGACTGACGCAAATGAGAGAAGGAATCCAGAGTTCCGAGCTTCATCGACGTCCAAGGATCAGACGCTGTGGCATCGTCGAAAATAAGGTGGGCTAGCCACGTCATGCGCTTCGCAGACACGTTGAATGAGAGCCGTCACCGACTGGATTCCGCGGGACGTCAACAGAACACCAGGAAGCCCATCAACGCGTTGGTCGGACTTATTCATGAAAGCCTTGAACGACCTTTATGAAGCTCTTCGTGTCCTTCGAGCGAGGAGGATTGGAGCACTCTAGCGCACGCCAGGCACGAATGGAGACGCTGCTTACGCCCGCTCGAGCAACTCGATGATCAACGGGACGCAGGTAATATAGGCGACAGCAGTTTTGATGATGATAGATGGACTGTCGTTATTTGTTGTGAAGATGAAGACAGTCTTATAATTGCCATGTAGGAGGGCTCAGAAAAATCAATAATGAAAGAAATCTGGCTTTTCACATACTAAAATACTGCTAAATTGACTGCAGCAAGATAATTTTATTTGACGAATTTACCGAACTTACCGATTTTAACGCAAATATTTTTCGTTAAAAAATGGTCGTTAAAAATTTACCGTAAAAAAATTAACGCACACCCCTGGCCCGAGCCTCAAAAGACTGCCAAAGACGTCTCTCAACGTGTTTGGGGATTCAGGTAGACGTACCGAAGACGTCATCCGCTAAGCGGGATCATTGAGGGGAACCACTACCAGTAATGGAAGACCGTTTCACTAAGGGTAGAACAGTAATGAGGGACCAATAGATCGCCCTATCATACTATATACTGTACGTGCTGCGAGCCTTTTGTACTCCTAAGTAGGGAAGAAAGCTATACAAGTATAGCAGCAAGCTTGATGTGATTGTCCTTAGCTTAGTGATACTGCAACATCGCGCGAAGCGCGCAAGTGCGAGGCACGCCGATAGGCGTGACGGAGCACTTGTAAGATTATACCACAAAAGAAAAATGACTGACATAAACGAAGTAATTGCCATTATTTTCAATGAGTTTCTTCCGTTTTTCATGAACTGAGTGGATTACATCTCTGTAGAATTCGGTCGGTTTCGACCTGAAGAAGTCATGTACCACCGCCATGACCTCATCGACTTCGGCGGCGAAGCACCTCCCATGGAAGAAGTGATCCATCGACCGAAGCAGATAACGGACGGACGGCGCAATGTCCGAGGAGTGCCGTAAGCGGTCTTATGTTGCCTTGGTGGATGAAAATTTGGCTCGCATCGACTTTATCCACTATTTTTTCTGGAGCTAGTCGAGTTCTTTTCAGAAGCGAGGATGTTTGACTATATGTAGCAGCACCCGGTGCACTGGACCACCACACATCCACCAAACAGCAGGACTTTCCTTCGGTGGAGCTCCGGTTTTAACGTCAGAAGCCCGGCTCGTTGCGTTCTAGCTATTGCTTCTCGGCTTAACAGTTGCCGTGAAGCACCTCTTTTCACCGCTGATAAAGATTCGATCCGGGTCCCCTCGCTTGAACCGGTGCAGGAGCTCTCGGAGGTCGGAACCACAGCAATTCACTTGGGTTTCCGTCAATGCATGAGGCACTGACGGTGGCGATTTTGGGGATCTACCAGTCTTCTGCAGCCGACGAGCGGTGGTTCACTGGGAGATGTGGAGATCAGCATTTTTTTATTTCTAGCTTATTTTATATTCTTTGTTATATTATTATTTTTATTTTTTATATATCGCATTTTTTGCTTTTTATCTTTACATTTATTGTCAATATTTAGAAATTGTTAAAGTCAGTTAACTTACACACTCCTACTTACGCCAGCCGGTCTTAGCGACTTTCCTATAGAAGATGTCCATGGTACTTTGGCACACTATCGAGTAATCTTACTATAACAATATTACTTTTCATTTCCCAATTACATCAACTCCCATCGACTTACATATGTCGTTGTTTCCACATTCCCTTCGCCGCCATACCAATTTCCACATAATATCCTCTTATATGTATGTTAGCAAAGTAAATTTATGTAAAAGGTTCCAACTGTATGAATGCTCCCACTAATGTTATTGCTTTATTATAGTTGTCTAACATCTAACGAAGGAGGCTAAATGGAAGTGAAGCAACGCAACTACCGTTATGAAAGAAGCCGAGCTGCTGCTAAGTTAAGATCGGATGAAGACGCTTTGTGTTACCATTTGTGTTACCTTCCCAACGATCCTACAGCTGCCGCACTCCTTGGTCAAGCTTTCACAGAGGGCCGGCAACAAAGGCCGGCTTCTGGGTTATGACTATACACTCCTCCTTTATATTGATAGCGGGACATTTGAAGGCCCATCCACAGTGCCTCGAGACTTGACCGCTTCGAGTCTGGCTTCGCATATTAGAATTGCAACAGCAGGCCGCTAAAAAAAAATTCCGCCTTAGCGTTAGCAGGCGGTATGTAATTAGCAGGGCCCCACCGCCCAGGGCAGCCCTGTTATGACATTCCAGTACTAGAGCACTAGAGAAAGGCACCGAGAAAAAAAATTTGATCCGCCTTTGGTCTTTGAGATCAGCAGGCGGTCGGCGATACTTCGACAATCTGCCGGAGGCACACCCAATAGAAAGTTCTATGCATGAAGTAGAATCTTGCTTGAAGAGCTTGAAGAGGACACGAAGTAGTTGTTGGAAGACATCAGCGTCGTGCGTATCATGTTCTCACAATTTCAATATTGGTAGTGCTTGCGCGTGCAGACCCTTGTTTTACAATGATGCTCTTGTTGCTACTCTTCCAGTCCCACATAGTGTGGAAGGTTTTTTTTTTTTGAGGGGCATGGTCTTACACATTAATGTGCGGTAGTCAGTTGCTCGTTGGTTTCTTCTTTGTGAGCCGGTTACCCTTAGCGTTGCCTGATTTACAGAAACAAGAAGATTGGATACGACGCATACGAAAATATCGACCGCGAGCCGACTGAGGACGAAACTTCACAGATCGTCAGATTTACAGTTACAGTGAATAACTTAGAAGGTTTACAAAGGCAGGAGTCGTTCTGGCGCGTGTCCTAAACACTCTCATATCGGAATTTCGACCATTATCTGATGGACTGTACAAGAGTGCTCAAAAATTCCGCTGTAGAGATATTTTGACGCAGGCCTCTGGATAAAGCTGCACAAATAAGCCATTTAGTAGGGAGCCTTCTCAGGACAATCCTGTTCTAGTTTTTTTTCATAATATTTCTCAGATATTTCTTAGGTCCTCGTCATCTTTATGAACCTTTGTAATACACAGCACGATTTTTTTCGAGACTAAGGCTGAACAGTTAAAAGTAAAAATTTATGGGAATTGAGTTTTATCACACAAAATATCAATTTGTTCTTCCAGTAACATGCTTTGACACTGGCATCTTGTAACAAAACTTTCTTATTTCACTGGCAGTCACTCGTCGTCTACTGTAACGTTCGGCAAACCTATAGAAAAGAATTCATCTCTAACACTACACAATTTACCATAAATAGAATACCTTGTATTTCTCTATCTATAAGATATCTGCTTTCAGCATCAGACCTTCGAAGCAACTGGAAGCATTATACGATTCTTTTTGCATACCGCAGGTGTGTACTTTTATGACTCCTAGTACTCTTCTGACTTCGCGTCCCACAGGCAATATGATCCCACGGAAAGACCCATTTATCGTCTGCCTCTGCCTACTTAGTTTATGGTGGCCTGCATCAAAATGCCTCTACAGGAAAAATTTTAAGCATTCTTGTACGGTCCGCTAGATAGAGCTCAAAATTTTGATGTGAAAATGTGTAGGACTCGCGCCAGTGCGACTCTTTACGTTGCCTTTGTAAACCCCCTACATAGTTGTCCACTGTATTTGTAAATCTGATCTATCTGAGAAGTCTCGCTATCAGTCGGGTCGCGGTCGGTTTGCCGGCTCCCGTGCTCGGCTAGGTCACCATCGCGAAGCGGCGGGTGTCACGGCGCAAGTCGACGCTAATTGGCTCCGCAGGCACTGTCGGCATCGTCAGTCCGCATCGGAGTCGGGACTAACGACTGCCTTTCTATGGAAAATTCCAGCTCCTAGAGTTAATAGCAACCCAAGATCTTCTTTTTTCACAAGTCGAGCTGGCAATGAATTCCTGAAATTCTCCAAGAAAAACGGTTTACCAAATTCTGTAGGGTAATGCAAAATCCTCATTGACAGGTATTGTTTGGTTCGATCGATTATGTTGTTGTACTATTTGTACCATCCTACTTTGCTGATTTTGTTCTGTGTTGATTTTGTTGATTTTTGGTCTTGTGTTCTTTTTGCGCTGATTACCAAGTACAATAAACAAATAACCACGCGCAGCCATCCGATTCACGCACTTGACAGCCTTCAAGGATTGATAATCGATATGGTAGACTTCCATGTGCGAAGAAGAGTACTTGGAGTTCTTTCAAGATGTCCTTTTAAACCGACACATGCGATACCTTGCTTGGCTTCTAAACGTTGACTCATCTGATGTGTGCCAACACGCGGCATCGGGAGTATATTCTTGATCCGGCAAGGATTGCCAACGGTTGCTGGTGCCTCAACGGTTGCTGACCATGAAACCCCTACCTGAACAAAACGGGAGGTGACATTGCTCCATAGCCAAGTCAGGCCCTTGTCGCCCTCGCCGTCACACAGTGGGTAAGCAGTGCGTTCCATGGTTTTCCTCCATTCTCTCACCCGAAAATCGTGTTGCGTCAGAACGAGGTCCTGAGTCATAGAAACTCGTACATTGCCATTTTACGAACGCATAATGGCGAGCGAAGCCTTGCTCCACTACAGCTTTTCGACCACATTATTAGGCATCGTCCTCACTACACGCACCTCCATAGAACTGTTTCTTGCAAATGTTTATATGGACTACACTATCTTAGGATCTAGCTGAAGATCTGCTTATTGTGCGACACAGGGAAACTATGTATGTTGCTGTCAAAAGAGATAAACTGAGTTGTCGGACACCACTGTCCTGCCTTATCCAACGCTGCAACACCAGTATCGGACACCATTGTCCGGCAGTGTTGGAACGCAGTTGGAACGCACGGCTGGGATGAGCGAAACCCGAACCAGTAACCCCTATTCGTGGTTCTCGCTACTGCAAGCACCCTCTTCGACTAAGGTACTACGCCCACGGGCAAAGTAAGGCCTATGTCATACCATCGCTCACCCCTAGCGAAGCCTAATGATAGGCTCCTATATCGACTCATCGTAGTTGCGATCGATCTGGGAGCTTATCATTAGGCTTCGCTCGAGGTGAGCGATGGTGTGACATAGGCCTAATGCAGTAGGAAACTAGCCAGCACGGTGACTCTGATCTTGGCAGATGGGCCTGCTGAATAGCATCAAGCGGTACAATTATACTTCCTTAAAATATTTAAGGTTACACATGAAATTAAGGCATTTTTTAGACAAAATTTTTTGAATATAAGTCCAAGAAATTTGAAGCGATGTCCAACCAGTGCGGGATTCCCTGTTAGATTTGCCCTACGACTGTGAAATAACACTAAATCAACGCTTCATTCATAAACTGCAGCAAGTATTTTAATAGAACGGATGTAATTGATTGACACATACCAATTCCATTCACCATGTGTCCCCACTAACAGGGAACAAAATTGCAAAAGCCGGTACTACATTAGCGACTTTCAAATAACTGTACTATAGTGTTTCATGATATAAAACTTTGAAAAACCTGCAAACGCAGAACAAACATAAGCAGTTGATGTGCAAGGATGTAACGGAGGTGGGTAATGCTGAATGGAAAAGACCTTGAGGACGGTAGTGCGATGTGAGAAAACGAAGGCAGTGAAGACAATAAAGATGACAATGCAAATCGCCACGTCAAAGGATCAAAATGTTCCTCTATTTTCCAAACATGGAGCACCAAGCGTGATGAGTGCAAGTGCTGAAGCGATTACAGAAAATGTCACTTGGAAGTTTATCTGTTGACGTAGAAAAAAAGGAGGGGAAAAGGAAAAATCATATCAGTCTTGTCTGAATGGAAGAATATCGTCTACACTTGACTTTTATGAATATACATAGTATACTTCCAATTATTCCGCAAGTGGGCAAAACGGTCATGAAAACTAATTCCACGAACTCCTCAACTGGTTGAAGTAGGCATTCGCTGCTCCGCGATGATCGTTGATTAAATCCAGCCTGGCTTCCGATTTAGTGCTCGAACGATGAGGTAGAAGCCATCGAACACGAAGCATATTAAGGGCCGCCATGAAAATGGCTAGAACGAAATCGAACGCTCTGAAAATAGCCTTCTGTTGAAGCACATATACGCGTGCAAAAAAAGGAAAACAGGAAAACACTATTACGCTAGGAAGGAAATTCTTCAACTTATTTTGTAATTTTGCGTGACGACAACGGAGGGCGGCGCTTAACCCCAATTTTGCTGCGCCGCTCACGCATACTCGATTCTTGCAGAAGCAAAGGGCGGTAGCGGCGAAGCACCGTATCCTTTCCAGTCGGGCCTGCTGCCGCTGTGGAAAAGTTAAAATTCGACTCAGCTGTAGGTATTGTTGATCGGTATCGATCGCGGAGCTTAAACGACGCTTCTCTATCCATTTTGGATCCCTGCCACAATTGACTAGATCGCATACAGAACCCTGCCGCCTAGAGTGGGGCGGGGCGTCGATAATGATGTGAACCATTATTGCCGTGGCGGCATTTACCGCGACGCCACCGCCACTGCCGCCCAAATTCGTAGGTCAAAAGTGCGCTCGTGCAACACGACACCGCTCGCCACCTCTGCATCTCTATCATGTGTTTAAAGATAGGGCTCTTGCCGCGCCGTAAATGTGTGTGGGAGCTTTTATAGTGTTCGGGTGCTAGGTGCTATAAAAATAGTTAAAATTTTGTGAAATATTAAGGAAATCACTTATAATAGAGTATTAAAAAAAAACCTAGCACCGAAGTCGAAATTGTACATTGCAGTTGTAACTTACATAAGGTATCTGTTGCATAACACAAGGAAATGACGGTGAGAGAAAATGGTACTGGTTGGCTTGGACAGAGTAACACCCTCAACTAGGTTCCATATATAAAGGACTGTTTTTTATTTTGCGCCGAAATCAGTTTCTCGTATATATCACAATCAGACTAAGTGTTCAGCAGTACTAGTATTGAGATGGACGCGTGAAATGCCGGCCGTCGCGTGCACCCGATATCAGATTCTTGGTTTGGATTTCCTGCTCAGGCCAATCAAGCCTTTCGGAACTATCCTAGTCCGGGGGGGCCACATAACTAAAAAGTATTACACGTGACAAATCCCCTTGAGACTTACCGAGCGGCATCCACAGAACAACATGGGACCTAAACAAGAAAAGTTACAAAGAAAAACGAAAAAAATGCATTTGTTGCGGTTTTAAGCAGGGCAACGTTGTGTGCTCTCCTTACCATGTTGGATCCTGGTTATAACATGTCAGGCGGCGGTCAGCACGAGGCATGCGGCTTTATGCGCCCTCCTCACCGTGTTAGACCCTGGTTATAACATGTCAGCCGGCGGTCAGTACGCGGCATGCCTCCACTCCGTCGCTCTTTGTCCGCCGAGACGGTTGTGAACCGCGGCGATTTTTTTATTTTTTTCGTTTGTTCGCTCATTCTCGGTTTCTTTTAGGTTCCAGCTCGTTCTCTAGTAGCCGCTCGGTAAGTTTCAATTCATTTTGTCACCTACTTTTTAGTTATGTGGCCCCCCGGACTAGGATAGATCCAGCCTTTCTTGACTCCAGGGTCGGTAAAGGTTCCAGACTTGTTCGGGAAGGATGAAGCGCTGACTAGTTCATGGGCTGGCCACCGCAGGTTATTGTGTGGCCAAATTCACTCTCATATTGCCTCCACAACATCACGTAGAAGTAATATGCATGGCGCATCCCAAAAGAGATTATATAACACCGTCCGTTGTCCCTTATCCTTTATCACAATGAGGTAGTGGCGCAGGCCTGGCGAACGATTACTACGAGTTCCAATTGTAAATGAGTCATCAACCTACACGGCCAGAATGACGTCCATTAGTTCATGACAAAGTTGACTCCATTCCAAAGCATCTTCGAACGTTTTCGCTGTCAATGTGAACAGTGAGCATTCAACAATTGCGCTGACCAGAAAAATTAGGGAGATTCGTACGAGAACCTAAATCGTAGTCTTTTATAGCAAGACAAAGTTAAAATATAAATCTGAATAGACGACACCAATTAAGTCACTAATTCGATCTTTCACACCCATCGTATAGGCATCCCGTGCTCACGATCAGTTTACTTTCAGGCTCTTTCAAAGTTTTAGAAACTATTCATAGAATCCGCAACAATTGCTTTTCTCTTTTTTTTTGCAAAGGAAAAAATGTTCGTGTAGTACAAAGAAATGCATAGTGTACTTACCTTCATAACTCTTAGATTCTCCGCCAGCTGAAATCTCGTGCTGAGAGTGTAGACATTTTCATAGACGCCTACGTCAATTTTTCTTAACTTCTTGTAGTCTCGATGAAGAAATACCATGTATACTGCAGAACAGGTATTGATAAAACTCGCAGAAAACACAGCCAATGCTTCAGTGCTGAGCAACTCTAAAAATATCGACCGGAACAATTATACGATAAACTTATAGCCTTAGCTGTACACGTGAAGCGGCTTCTTTTTTCTGCTTAAGATGTGAGCCTTCCAAAAATACTGCAACCGCAAATTAATCAATTTTATATTTTAACAACAGCTATTCATGAAGTAAGATTATTCAGCCAATAAATGAGACAGAGTATATCCCATTCAATGTAATGACAGAAATCTAGTCTCGTTGACACTTTCGCTGATTACCAATTATTGTGAAGAAATGTAGTATAAATCGTGTTCTCTCTGTCTTTCACGGGCTTGTTGAAGTAGATTGCGAAAGAGCAATTCCGAGCGATATTTTATTTCAACTTCAAACTGGGACGATCAGCAGCCGAGTCAGCTCGACAAATCAATCAAGTGTGGAGGCCTAATAGTGTTGGAGAAAGCACTGCGCCGTTGGTTCGACAAATTTCGGACCGGAGAGTTCAGCCTAGATAATGACCCCGTAGCGGTCGACCTAGAGCTGTCCTGGACGACGAGTTGAAGGAATTGGTGAAAGCTGAACCATCCCAAACAGTTCGCGGGATCGCGGAAAAGCTAGACGTCATTAAAACTGCTGTTGCGGATGCTTTGAAACGCCTTGGAAAGATGAAAAAGCTTGAGAAGTGGGTGCCCCACGAGTTGGGTGAGCCGCAAAAATTGTCACGTATCGAAATTTGTTCTATGTTCTATTTTTACGCAACAAAAATGACCCGTTTTTGGAAAGAATCATCAGTTGTGATGAAAAGTGGATTCTGTTTGAGAATAGGAAACGTTCTGGGCAGTGGTTGGACGCCGACGAACCCCCTAGACATTTTCCAAAGGTAAACCTCCATCAAAAAAGGTAATGGCCACTGTGTGGTGGTCGGCGGCTGGGTGATCCAGTACAAGTTTTTGGCACCAGGACAGACGATCATAGCAGAGTCCTGCTGTAGAGAAATCGACGAAGTGCACCGAAAATTGCGTCAACTTCGGTCAACATTGGTCAACAGAAGAGGTCCGATTCTTTTGCACGATAACGCTACTATTCGAAAATTGAACGAATTAAGGGTTGATGTTCTGCCTCACTCGCCGTATTCTCCAGACCTCTCACCATCCGACTAACCTTTTCAAACGCTTTCAGAACTTTCTCGCTGGTAAAACCTTTACCAATCAGGACCAAGCCAAAACAGGTTCCGTGGATTTTGTCGAATCTGTGCCACCCAATTCTTTGCTGATGAGGTAAGTCGGCTGGTGGCCTGTCGCTAAAAGCATGCTAATTAGAGCGGTGCTTAATTCAACTAAATCCTATAAGATTTCAGATTTGAGAAAGTTATGGTAGTTCAAAGTGATGCCCTCGAAACACTGAGAATTTTCCGGACAATCTAATACACCGGAGTGCTAGTCGTTTTGGATACCAAAGGAGGCTCGTACATAGCAGAGTCATTTGGTTTAAGTAGTCAAGTTCTTCTTTTATAATTTCTTTCGAGTAAGTTGAACTTGATTTCCCCTATGTAGTGTCGAGAACCGCCAATTGGTCGAGCTAGGGGGGGGGGGGGGCGGAGAGTCGTTGGATACACCGCCCTCAGAAAGGGGCGGGCGAGGGGCGCACCGAGGACAAGATGTTCGGGTTCCTGCCTTCACATGAAGGCGTCGCATTTGTAATCCCTTCCTCTATCCTGAACTGATTTCGTTCTTGAGACAAGAGTCAGAATCTTGTTCACCGTATTTAGAGGCAAAGTGTTTTCAGCTCAAGCGCCAAAGCTTTCTTCACGTCCGGCCACATTACTCAGTACTGGTGTCGTCCGCATTTTCCGACAAGTATAGCAATATCTTAGCGAGATATGTCATGACAACAACGCGACCATCCACTAGAAAGCTCTTCAATACAATTACAATTGCAACACACAGAGAATTGTCTGATCCTTGGAAAGAGAGGACGGTGAGCCGGTTTCGCGCACAATATCGGATAAGCCTTCAATGTAGAACTCCTGGCCGGAATCACCCATATTCCCTAGGTTGAGACAAAAATTTAAAGAATTGTGACGAAAATTGAAAGAATCTTGAGAGAAGAGCGACGTTCTCCTTTCCTCAACTGCCTCCATAACCGAGCCCACTGAAAAATGAATTCAGAGTTTCCCGAGATGCGCTCCCCAATCGTCTCCTATCAGCTGTTAGGTTTTTGGACGACGTCACGCCAATTAACGACGGTTTCGCGCGCAGCAAACTTGTCCAAATAGGGCGGAGCGCGCAAGGCGGGAAGTGGGCGGCGGGCAGCACGGGGTGCCGAACGACTGCCCCCCGAGCTGGGGCTGGAATGGATTCGATGTGAGTTCATATTTTATTAAAAAATAGAAAAAATATTTTACACAGACAAATGTGAAAATAGTAAATTTAAATATTACACAAAGCAAGATCTAATCTACTTAGTCGACTTCTTGCTTAACAACAGTTTTTGTCAATTTGCAGGTATAACATTCTAACAAAAAATAGGAGTACCACAAGGAGGTAACTTTAGTCCTCTATTAGCCGATCTCACAATGTCATATTTTGAATACGAATATTCCATTAATAACTACATTTATAATATACTGTTTAAACCATTTAGGTATATGGATGACCTGTTGATAATACATAATGCACATGATAATGTCATTGCTGATATGTTGAATAGTGTTTATAAAAACACATTATCACTGGAAATAACACATAAGAGTGAATTAAAATGTTGTTATCTAGATCTAAACATATGGGTACATAATGACAAAATATTTACAAGTTTGTATAACAAAACTGATGACTATAATTTTAAGGTTCTCAGGCTTCCTAATTCAAGTTCATATATCAGTGATAGAACTGAACAAGCGACAATTTATACAGAAATGTTACGAATAGCACGTACCTGCAGTCTGTTACAAGACTTTACAACTAAGTTAAGGATACTTTACTCAACATTAATAGACAATGGATATACCCCTAAAGATTTTGACCACTCTCTATCTAAATGCATTAATAGAAACAAATTTATAATATACAAGTATAACCTTAATTTGCATAAAGGCAAATTTAAATTAGATTAAAAATACACCACGTATAAATACACCAAATGGTGACCGTTTCACAACTTTACAATATGTTACACATACCTAGCTACAAGTCTCTGTCTCCCGACTGTTACACGGTGTATGTTAAAGGCACGCACTCCAGTACAGGGGCCTTATTGTCTAGCTAGTGTTTGATGCAGTGCTTTTTCCCATTGTACACTCTGCCTTTGTTTAGCAGGCTCAACATTGCAAAGAAGAATGGGCTGGCGCCTCCTTCAGAACTCACAACTAGTCTAGTGCCTTGTGTGGCCTCTAATGTCCCTTTTGGAGTTCCTAGCTTATGCACAGCACACTACGCCATTTCTGCCTTGACGCAACTAGGCGCCGTGGAGACGGTGTGACGTGTGGGGCGTATTGTACGCGGGTTTGCTTCCCAGCCCACTGTTTCGCCTATTTCGATTGATTTGGAGGGAGTGGTTGGGTCTCTGGCCATTCCAGCCTTGTCGCAACTGGGCGCCGGGGAGGCGGCGTGCGGTGTGGGGCGTATTGTTCGCGGGATTGCTTCACGGCCCACTGTCTCGCCTGTTTCGATTGATTTGGGAAGGAGTGGTTGAGTCTCTGGAACTTTCGCTGAGACGATTTAAGGCCAATGCTCCAGTTAACGCTCATGATTTGCCTTTACGCCTTTGTTCGTTGTTTGCCTCACAGTTTAGTACTCGCAGTCGCGTTCGTTTTCGTCAAGTTTTCCGCGGTGATTGGTGTTTCTTTGATAGTGACGCGCAACTTGGTAGTTGTTTGCAGGTTGTACGAATTGGTGATTTCTTGTTTTAGTGGTTTATCTATTGTGGTGCATGGACTCCTCGGATGTTTTTTGTGGAATATATCCTAAACACAGGTTAGTTCTATTACACATACTTATAAAGTCAGCCTTCCTTACTGAGGAGACCCGGGACTGACTTTATATTTAGTTTATTTTGTTATTGTCCGTCTAAGGGTTAGGGTCGAAATGGACAATATCTTGTTCACTCACCCTTTCACCTTCACTTTGTTTGCTTTCTACTTAATTCGATGAAGGCACTCCATTCAGAGGCCCGATTCATCAACGACTTACGGCAATTTAACAGAGAAATTAGAGCCTAAATTCCTGATAGCGCGGCTTATCGTTCACCACATCGCTTGATAAGCCGCGCTATCAGGGATTTCGGCTGTAATTTTTCTGTTAAATTGCTGTAAGTCGTTGATGAATCCGGCCCAAGATTGTAACATGTGTGGAAGAATGGAAGGTGAAAGAACATTAGAAGAAGCTCGCATCCCCATCAACATGAAATGAAATAAACGCACCGTATACTTACTATTATCGCTCGCCATTCGATAACGGATACTACTTTAACCGAAACCAACCTAGAACCACAGCTGCCGTTAAAAACGCTGACACGATGAAAATAAACGGGACCAGTGTCCAGGGAATCCAGAGTCTTGCCACTTTCTCGTAATCATTCACATATTTTGAGGCAAACGCTCTTTCAATTATCACTGACGGTAAGAACACAACATGTATATTTGTGAACCACACACGAAGAATGCGTGCAATCACAATAACAACGAAGCTAGAAGCATCTTCTGAAATGTTGAATTTAAACAGAGGAAGACAAGTGCTGAAAACAGAATCGCGCCTACCTGTCGGCTTCAGAACTCTTATTTGACAAAGAAATATTAGAATTCGACTCAGCAAACCTACATAAAAGGATAGCAAATAGACCTGAAAGCGAGAATTTGCTTCATTGTCAAGTATCAACTCTATAGCGATATTTTCAAACCGGTGCAGGCTTTTAGAACAGAGAACAAGTAAAGTCCACTAATTTCAGAATTCCGAAGAGGCAAATGACTGTTTGTGACTTTGTAATAGCAAGACATGGCGTAACTTATAAGCCCTATCTACGGGAAGGCCATGTTGTTGACGAGATCTTATTGAAGCCCCTCGAATATGTTTAGTGTGATTCATAGCGTGGAAAACCAGCCAAGGTGTCCAACACCTTCCGTTCGAACGTACGTTGGCTAATCTCAAAACCGTTAGCCGTTGGCTAATCTCAAAACTGAAGTCGGTTTAAATAGTTTTAATTCCAACGACCATAAGAACGACTCACCTTACCATCTCTATTCATTGGCGGGGTTTGTTGAAAAAACAATGCACTTCCTCAACTAAATCCTGGTTTGCGTAAGCGGTTATATGCGGAAGGTTCACATTCAAAGCGCCACCAACGTATTAAGGCGTTCATATGTGTATCTGCCAAAAATTTTACACCACTCCAGATTTTTTCTGGAATGTTGTGGAAGTTTCCACATAGGAACTATATAGGGACACTACACAGTCGCTGCGCACGTGGGTATATCCAACTCCGTCTTCCTTGCTTATTTCATCATGGCAGAAGTGACTACGCATATTAGGCGTGTACTCCTTTACGGGTTCGAATCTGGTCATGGTCACTCCACTGCTGGATATTACCGGAATGTGTCGTGTAAAGCTTTTCGCTGTGAAGCCCTTTTTGAGCTCTCGGTGCGCAGCCTGGTTTCAACGCTCTAAAGCCGGCAACAAAAATCACGAAAATGAGCCTGGTTCTGGTAAACCCACAGAAATATTGTTGGACGATCCGAAGAAGCCGGCATATCATCAGCATCTAGTTTGCGGTATCTTTATACCAATTTCAGTTGTTCCCAGACCGTGGACAATGGAAAACGATTTCTCGGAACGGTGGAAGCTCGGTCAGTGGCTTCCTTATGAATAAAGCGATGGCAACCGCCAAAGACTTCTGGGCATCTCGACACAGCTGAAGCCCGCGGAATCCATTCGCTAGCTTTCGTCCAACGGGTGCCAGCGAAGCGCATTACGTGGGCGGTCCACCTAATTTTCGACGACTTGTCCCATGCGACAGCGTCTCTGATGTTTAAACGTCGGCGAGGCTTGGAACTCCGGTGCCTTCTCTCACTTGTTTGAGTCGTGTCGCATAGAGCATCGTTATCTCGATTCCACGCTGCGCGACGCTGATCGTGCTTTCATCCTGTTTACGGATGGCCCAGGTCTCTGAGGCGTTTTGGTGGTAGGAAGAACAATGGAGTTGAATAGGTGGGCACGGAGTCGATCGTTCTTTATGACTTCTTCGACGCTCATGAAAGCTCCCCAAGCCGCTCTTTTCCTTTTGCACAGCTTCGGAGCTAGGTCATTGGCCATACTGAATTTGGACCCAGATACACGTGGCTGGAGCATTCGGAGATGCCCGTTCCGTTGAGCGAGAATGGGGAACCAGAAACTCTTCTCTTCCTCATGAACATCGTTTCGTAAGATTCAGCTGCAGTCCAACATTCCCACATACACGATCAATATCGGCCAGCATTCACTCCGCCTGGCTTGTGCTCGGTGTTATGTGCACGATGTCGCCAGCGGAGCGAAAATGGTGTAGTTGCTGGCCGTCGACCTTCACTCCCATGTCTTCCCATTCTAGTTAGCGGATGACTTGTTTTCGAGGGTAGCGCTGAAGAGCTTTGGGATACGGTATTCCTTTGCCGAACCCTTCTCTTCAAGCTGATGACGACGTCGTTGCAGAATGTTGAAATCTTGGTCGTGAGTCCATTGCACGGCTCTCGAAGTACTCTAGTGGACTCAGTAGGAACGAGAAACGCCCTGAGAGATCAGGGTTTCAATGAAGGATCTGATCTGGTCGGTACCGGGTGCCGTACGTTCTTTCACCGACGAGTTGATGTGTCGGATCTCGGAAGCGAGAAAGGGAGCGGGACGACGCACCCACCCTGCGGAAGACGGCAGGTGGACGTGGTCATCAAGCAGATCGGAATGACCTTCTCCATGGTCCTTCTGGAAGAGGTAACGGTTTCGTCAGGACGTCGGAGAGCGGTCATCTTTATCTTGAAGTTGGCGAAGCTCGGGTGGGCAATGCGGACGCTCAACCTGGCTCTGTAGCTTCAACCGACTCTTTCGCCCTTTACTCCTCAAGATCCTCCTAAATAGCTTCGCAAGGTCGGACATCAGTTGCTAACTGCCTAACGCTCGTATTGCTCCACGCTGGCTTGTCTTCACACATAATTCTGTAACTGAAATGGGAAGTCTTTACTGTACAGCCCAAACCTGGCCCCGAGTCTACCTCTTCCGTTCGCTTCAACATCACCTGTTAGGGAAGCTCTACGACGATCGTGACAACGTCGAAAATGACGTTCGTGTATACCTTGAATGCAAATCGCCGGAGAAATCCTTGGTCTTATAACATAACGTTAGCGGAAGGTAGTCGATGTTGATGGAAATTATTTCGACGAATTATAAAATGTTGTTTAATGAAGTCTCTTGGTGCGAAGGCCGGCTGCCGCGTGGTCGGTCAGCCTGTGTGCTGATGTAGTACCACGTTTCTCGTTATTTCACTTCGTTCCAATTGTGTTCGCGTCTCTCTTCCTTTGATTTCTGACACCGAAGAGCACCGAAGACAAAAGAAATGTCATAGCATCATCAAATCAGCTGTGGAGAGGGGGTGAAGGGGGAAGGGGAGAATGGGGGGGGGGGGGAGATGTGAGGCGGGCGGAGACACGGAGACGACTTTAGGGTAGGACTTTAGAGAGGGATCGTGTGAGATCTTGTGAGATCGGTTTCGTGTTTCGATATCGTGTTTCTCTAGAAGGTGGAGGGGGTCAATATTGTGATCGGTGATTGTGCTTCTGAATTGTCACAATTCAGAAGAAAATTGGAGAAAACTCTTCCTCTTCAGAAGCTCTGAAGAGGAAGAGTTTTCTCCAATTTTCTTCTGAAGAGTTTTTGATCGATTGGTGGAAAAGAACATTTCTGGAATCCATCTCGCTGATTTCGCTGGTGATCCGAATTGGAATTGGATTCAACATATGCTGTTACAGGATGTTTTTGTTGCGATCAAATTGTTGCGATCTCTCTACCAGCCTCTCCAGGCTTAAGCAAATGTGTTAAAGGATTCAACATATTTTATTTATTCTCTTATTTTGTTCTCTTCTTTAGGCCATCTGTTTTCTCTTGCGTTCCGATTCGTGTTGTGTCTCCTCTGCTGGAAATTAAGGGTGCTCTATGTTTCTTGCAATTAATATTAATATTTCTTCCTGATTTCTTGCAACTGCATCATCTCCCGAAGCATTCTGCATTGCAGCTGCATTCCCCCTTCCGAAATTCTCGTCTCAGGAGGATTTCGGGAGGGGAAATGCAGTTGCAACTAAATAAACTGAATAATTACCTAAACTGAATAGGTACCTAAAAAGGTCTAATGATCCTTCATCCTCATGTCTGGCACATTTCGTCATAAACGCTTGACAACAACTCTCATTTTAGTTTTTCGCGTTTTTTCTCTTTGAAAGTAGAGAGGTCACAAATTTGATTTTCATGTAAAGTGAGTCAGCAACTTGATGCCTGTTGATCTCTGATTTATGATAAGCATCCCGAATAAAGTTTGCGAGGCATTGCTGCTTCACACCTCTCACCACTCTCAACTGCGCTTTAAGCCTTTAGCCTAAGAGCGGGTAGCGCACCTGTAAGCCTTTAGCCTATAGCCTTAGAGCGGGTAGCGTAACTCGGTCACCATTGTCGATCAAATATGGCGAGCAAGGTGCGAAGCCATGCAGGGTGGAGACGAAGTGAATATTCTAGCGGCTGGGTAGATTGGCTGAACAGGAAGTGAAACTTCGACGTTGTTACGTTCAGCATTTGCTTTTGAACAAAGTAGAAAGTAGAAATCAGTGGTGAAGAAGGGTGGTACATTGGTAGCTAGCACATTTTCAACTTCATTAATGAAAATAATGAAATTTTTTATCTACAGTACAATACCTTTTCATCTTGAAATGGCTCGACTGTTCGAAAATCAAAAAACACGTGCGCTGCTGTGCGACTACCGAGGTAAAGAATTGCTCATACTTGGACTAGAGGCGTTATTTGTATTTGTCCTTATCACGAATCTGACACCCTTTTTCAAATCCCCGATCTGTTATTGCAGAATTAACATAGGTGTTAGTGCTTGGGTAAAAAGTACCATTTACCCCAAACTTTATGAATGGGGGCTATTGAATGTGCTGATTTGTGTTCTGTAAAATATTATGTGAAGATATGTGAAAAAAAGAATAGATTTGAATGGCATGAGAGAATGAAGAAATTTATTGATTACCCGCTTCGCTTTATCGACGTGGCCTTAGAAGTCGGCGAATTCCTCGTATTTATTTTTCAACCCATTTCCCATGCCTGGTAATCATATATAGCTAGGATCCAACCCGGACGTCTTAGGATATTTCGTGAGCAGTGCAGACCCAGCCTCCTCCACCAAAAAGAAACAGAAGGGAAATCCGTGATGGTACGTCCATCGGGTATTACTACCAATACGGAATCATCACATCATCAAAATAATAGTATCTCGCATTCAGCCACACTCCCTCCAGTACCACTATTGCCGAGACTTAGGCTCGCTACCCAGGAAGGGGTTGAAGGTCCGAGCGAAGCTAGAGAGGAGGCGGAGGACACTTGCTGGTGCTAGAGAGGAGGCGGAGGACACTTGCTTGGTTGAACGTTTGCCAGCTGTGGCTCGAATCAAGCAACGGCGTGCAAGCGCTCAATCAAGCAATTCACTCAGCTACCACGACTACCGCCCCAATGGATCACGCGTACGCTGCAATGGAGGAGGCTATGGATCCGGTCGATCGTCAGAACGCCACGCATCGTCAGGAACCATCTGCATCGGCTTCGGTTGAAGAAGAAGGCGCAGCTGCCCCCATCCGAGAGGGAGCCACAGGCTCACAAACCTCGGTGGTCGCATCGTATGTCGAGGTTCCCGGCACAGGATACACTGCTGCAGAAAATGCCGAAATGTCGCATTTCGATATGTCGGACAGCATCGTCACTTCACAGTCAAGCTAGGAAAGCTGCAGCGAAGGAAGTGTGGCCGTCTACGACCCTTACCAAGCCTACGACTTCAACGACACCCTACGTGTACCTGCTCGACAGGAACGAGCAAAACGATCAGTGGAAGGAGCGGGTTCTGCTCGACGGGATATGATGCCTCTGCGAAAGCGAGCCTCCGGTGCCGGTGTTGAAATGGCTCCCGCCGCCTGCAGCCTTGTCACAAGGTTCTCGATCGGCCACGATGCTCTTCATCAGAGCACAAAATCTCATGGCCCACGATCAGGTCCCTCTCCATTCTCTCGGGCAGTTGATTGGATCGACGAAATACGGAACGAATTACGAGGTACTACAGGATTTCGACGTGTATTTCGTTGAGCACTGTCGTACTTCTCTATTCTTCAGCGTCTCGTCTCCAACACCATGAAAGGCATGCGACTCGACGTTCATGGCCTCAAACAAATCCAGTGGTTACTGTCCAATTTGGGAACGTCATCCGACAACGTGGTCCGTGACCTGGTTGGGATTGTGAGGTTCCAAGGAGACGTCATTGTAGGAATCGCCAGTCCGGTGAATATTACCCCATTCTTCCTCACCCTTTCTTCTACGTAGTACCATTTAAGCTGGGCCACGTCTTGGCATCGCCCGTGCTCCTCGAGGTAAGGAGCCGCCACTGCCACAAGAGGGGGCGAAGATGTGCGTGTCGAACACGACGCGCGAGTGGTTCATCAAGAAGCAACCTCCTTTCGAGGTGAGGGATAAGGATGTCTTAGGAAGGAGAGCCTTCCTAATTGCGACCGTTTCTAGGCAGCTGACCTGCGGCAGCTTCTCCGTACATGGAAATGGCACACAACCGACAATGAGGGCTTCATAAGGAACTCGACGGCCTTTTCCAGACATTACCTCCGCTCGGTGCGTGCAGTCCTCAAGCATTTGTCTGACTGCAATTCTTATTTGGTCGCACAAATGCGAACGAATTTTAGGCATGCCGCCCGTGAGCGAGATAAAGCAATACAGCCTCCGTTTGGCTGGGAATGTGGAGCCGGCCTGCTATGGCTTCACCACCAGTTAGTTCCCGCTTCTTGAGTCTCTTCAGTCTGCAACCTGGATCACATTTAGATGGTGGATCAACCTCGGCTGCAACGACTCGCAAAGGGTGCACCAGTTTCGACACCGGCAATCTCGGCGACGCACTGTGAGTTTTACTTCGTTGTGACAGCCACTTCATTGTTAATGTTCTGTGTGATTTTCAGGGCAGAAGTCGGTCAATGGCCTGCGTCAACGGCGAGTTGGTCGGACGTAAGGTGTGTCAGTCCTTCCACATGTCATGTTCATCGCCAAATATCTTATTTTTCTTTTCAGAGGCGCCCCACGCTTGAAGATCGCCCCTCACGGAGCACTAACAGCCGGCACGATTGAAAGCAGTATGGAGGCCAGAGGAGATCGCCAAAAGAAGCACAAGATTCGTCGAGCCATAATGGCAGGATTCCTCCATCCCGTGAGCGCCAGCCACGTTATTGTTGTCATTCCATGTATCTCGTTCTATTGTTGTTGCTTGTCGTTGTTCTCTTGGTTTTCGGCATTGCAACATGCTGAAAATTTCGTCCTCTGTTAACCGTTTGCGTTGCCTTTTTCCTTGGCTTGGTCGCGATGCACTTTGACCCCTAAGCTCCCGACCCGACGTTAACTGTTTCTTGTTTGTTTCGATGGACGTATTTCCTTCGCGTTTGCTGAGGGGGTGCCGCAAAAAAATGCCTCGTAAAAGCGTTGAAGAACTGATCTAAATTTCAAGTCCAATCAATTTCGAGAACATGAATCATCATGAAAGTTTCGACATTTATGTTGCTTTACATTGTTTGAATGCTCTACGGTTCCCAACGACCACGAAGAGGGTGAAATGGGGCCTCTGCAAGGGTTCTAACATTTCTATGCACGTGGGAGGACGTAACGTTGATGGAAAAGTCTTTGTCAGAGAAAAAATTACGCCCTGGCGTGAGATTTCAAGGCGCGCTCCAAACCTCTTCATTGCTCCAACGAATTTTGCGTAAATTATTCTTTAAAATCGACCATTTCGCAATGCCCGATCTACCCTCACACCCCAGTAATTTGATCTAAAACTTTTACAGTACTCCCTCCTAAACGTTCCTTTCGTCGTTATCTCCTTTTCTGACCCCGCAACCGTTTGCCAACCTGCTTTAGCTTCAAAGCATATCAAACCTTTACATTGCCTCACAGTCTTTCGCCGCTCACTTCATGACCGATGATACGAGTTTTTACTCATTTAATGACCGATGATTTCGAGTATAGGATACGATTTCGATTTTGCCTTCTCTCTTGACTTGATCCTCATTTTGAATGATATCGACTATATACAAACTATACCAGTTCCGATTCGCATTCATTCCTGACTTGTGACCTCAGCTCTTCACTCACCAAATGTCGTCTCTCGGCGTGTCTTAGTTGTTTTACGTGCTTTATATCTAGTCTAGCTAACCATTTCACCACTGACCGCATCGATTTTACTTCAAGTTACGTTTTCTTGACAGCTAAAAACGTTTTCCACTCGGCCAGTATCAATATCTAGACTAAATATAACCTCGATACCTCATTCTGACCATGTAGACCTTTTAAAACTGGACCTAAACCTTAGACTCGACTTCTAACTCTGACTATTACGGCTCTCCTCTGAACTTTGTTTCAAACCTTGCATTTCTTAAATTCCGCTCCTCTTTTAAAAGTTGTATTTCCATAGTAATTTGAATTGCATAGGTAGTAATCTTTTATAGTTATGTGATAATGTGTAGTAACGCATTTGCGCAGTTTTTTGTATGGTATGTATGTATTTATATTTACATAGTTATATTACTACAAGGCCACATACACCATTTCCACGTCGAATTGCACACTTTCAAATCAAATTCGACACTTTTCAAATCAGGTTAGACACTTGTTGCAAGTTTTAAAAGTTTGAAATCAAGGGAGCTCTTCCAAATCAAAACGAGCTTCAGGAAGATTAAACTACAGGCTCAGTAAGATGGTTACAATAATTTTTTCTTCAAAGAAAATTTGGTATAACTGTATTTGAAATGTTTTAGTTCTCCCAAGTCAGTAAGTGCACTAATTTCACAAAATTTCTAATTTTTGAGTAGAGACAATAGATTGAAATATAAATTTCTTTTAAGTACAGCAAAGGTAGCAAAAATAGAGATAAAATAGAGAAATAGATAGAAGAAGCTCGTGTCGATTTGAAAATTCGTTTTGAATTCAAACGTCTTAAAACTAGCTTCGAGTGTCGAATTTGATTCGAAAAGTGTCCAATTTGATTTAAAAGTATACAATTCGACGTGAAAATGGTATATGTAGTTTTGTAGTATTATAACTATGTATAGTAGTGAAGGTTTTATGCTGTGCAGTATTGTATAGGTTTTTATCCAAATAAATTTTATTTAGTAAACCATTGTTCTATACATACCACAGGAATAAATCTTGACGGGCTCTAGGTAGCCGTGATTGCCGCGTCGCGCGGCGGGTGCCGTGGCACGCGGCGACCCCTAGATACGGGGTGTGACGTCACAATTCGCGAGTTGTCCCGGCCTTCCTCCCGATTATTTCCCCACTCTGTTCCGAATGCCGCGACATCCGCTTACTCTGGGCGTAGTCTGGAGCGAAGCTCGCACGCATAGGTGCCCGTTTTCAATCCATACACCGCACGCCAAAATGCTCTTCACGCGCCGCCGTTCGGGAGGGCTAAAACACATGGGGTGGCGCAAGTCGCCGAGTTTCCTCAGAGTTGTGCTCCGGGTGCTCGCCTTTTATGGCCGTCGGCGGGGAGAAACCAAGCTTCCCTGCGACCGGCCGGCGGGCTCGGCAGCAGTGCACCGGAGACACGGCCAGGCACACACAAAATAATCAATACTGCACGTTTCCTACGGGAACTACTGTCTAGAAATAATTTAAACTCAAGAACAACTACAAGCACGAGCAGTAACAGCACACTACAATGATAAGTACTTAGGAGTTGTAAGAAGTTGTGATGTTTTGAAATTCTACCACACATCGCTTCTGCAGATAGTTTCCGAGCGCCTACTGCGCAACAGCAGAATGTCTAGTTCGTCCCAAGAAATAACTTTTTGTTCTCTGTTTTTATTTTAGTTCTCGACACTTCTGACAACATCCATCTGGAGCGAACATATTCCTCTCACCTGAATAATTCGCACTAGATTTTTATGGAAGAGCGGCGTTCTCTCAAATGCTCGCAGGAGTTGTGGAACGGTGACGAATGAAAAACAAAGAGCGAGTAGTTCAATACTGAGTAGTAGCCATATCGTAGCATTTGAACGCAGAAACGGCTGTGGACTGACCATTGCTAGAAAAGGCGTCAGCGAGCGTCCGATAGCCAAACGCATTTGCCAATCACCTGTGTATTATAAATGGAAAGGCAATATTTATTTCACATTCTGAAGACGAGGAATTATTAAATAAAATTTGAGCAGCGTTGATCAATGTACTACTAAGACTGTTGAGAATGCAATTAATACTAAATTAGTACTGTATTATCAGAAAATAGGAGTGATAACATAGAGTGACAAATAACAGAGGTCATGATAAATGGATTAGCGCAGAAGTGGAACAGTACAACCTTCTGATAGATAAAAAGGGTAGCCCTGAGCAACACAATTTAGACGGCGTGTTGCGGCAAGCACCTGTTGCCGCTACTTTTTCATGAGGCTCTTATTGCGAGACCTCAGACGGGAAAAATTAGTACATTCGCAGATCGCCTACGCTGTCTTCTTCGTTGAAAACAAAAAGTCCACGACGTCTGCCATGTATGTAGAAGGACCGTCCTTGCGGTCGGGGTCTTGTTGAGACCATCCGCTCTGGTAGCCCTCTTTTAGTTGTGCAATTCCAAATAAACGGATTATTAAATAATTTTGTGTCAAACGCAACGGAAGCCCACACATGACGTTAGTCAAGCTGCGCTGTTTGCACTATAACTTTGGGCTCATTTTTCTCGTGCACTCACTGTAAAACTGAGTATTACTTTCACAATTCTCTAGTTACTTTTCAAATTTCTCGATAATGTCAAGGCCTGTATCGCTCTGCAACGAACAGACTTCTATGACCCAAGTTCTTTTGCAATGGTGATGCAAATACGTTTTCAATTTGCAGTTATCATTCAACTCTGTTTGCTTCGCTGATTCATATCACCAAACATTTAAACACAGCGAGATTGAATTTTCGAGCTTCCCACCAACCGAAATCGATCGTGGAATAGCAATCAGGTGAAGCTAAGGGCTGTTCATACATCGTGACAGCAGCGACAAGAGCGACGAAAGCGCAGCGCACGGAAGTATGAACAGGCGACAACAGCGACTGGAGCGACCAGAGCAACAAGAGCGACAAGAGCGACAAGAGCTACAGCGCCGGCGCTCGAGTATGAACACTTTTCGGCGGCGCGCGCTCGGCTTAAATCGATATGTGTGTTTTGCACGGGCGACGAGCCGCTCTTGTCGCGAAGTACGAACAGGCTCTAAGTAGGAAATTCAATCTTAACCGTGCCATTATTAAATCCGGAGAGGGTGTCTTGTCACTAGGAAAAGGATAACGATTTTCCGTATCCCTTTATGAGCTGCATCAGTTGTGAAACAATAGGTCATGTGAAGCGATTAGATAAATTAAAACTTAAAACGGTTTTCGAAGCACAAACTGCATGAAAATAATAGAAGTCAGGTTGAGCAGCCAACTTTTAAACTACACTGTTAAACCCGAAGTAAGCTGAAGTCGAAATGAATGGGTTAATTGAGGCATGAAAAATGCTTGGCTAATGGCGGAAACACTGTTAACAGATTTGCGAGCTTCACATCAAGGTTTTTTTTGAAAGTGCCTAAATACTCAATGCTTTTTGATTAGTTCCTTAAAAAATAATGTACGAGCATTTATAATATAACTAAAAACAGAATGAGAAGCGACTACGTGATAACGAAGGCAAAATCTCAGAAAATTTTCAATTTTGTGAATCGATATGAATAAACAATGATTCGATTATAGTTTCCGAGTGAATATGAGAGCGTCGCTTAATTTCCGCCTACTTAGAGCTTTAAATATCCAATTACACAACAGCATTTGAAGCTCTAATGAGATTTCGCTAGTATGTCTCTCCTCGGAATTGTAAACAAAAACTATGGTCAATCTAAAAGCTTATGGGTGGGGGTGGGTAGCAATGCACTTCTTCACAAAGCTGAACAGCATATACAGTCTTTTACAGGACGCTGAAAGAAAAGCTGCTCCTTTATTCAGGTAAATGCATGAACTGAGAAACCGGATGTATGGGACCAAGTGGAACGCGCATTCTAATTTGAAACACAGTTGTGCCCCGATGTTGGTAGGAGGAATGTTCATTGATTTCGACTGTCTAGTCATCATCAGAGGCCTAAAATCTGTTTGAGGTTTTAGTTTTGCAACCTACTCGACCAAGTGCCTGACGCTATTGTTTCTGAACTAAAGCCAAAAACACAGTACGAACAGTCAAAGTATCAAGATAATTCCAGACGATGCTCCACCGTTCAAGTGTAGCAATTGCGCCATTTCTTAGCGTCAGGAGAACCAATAGCGAATGCGTCATACCATGTCATCGTCATGTAATTTTAGTATTGAGTACAGCTCGTCGCTTCTGCTAATTTTCACAGCTTAGAGTGCGGTGCAAATGACATTCGATTATTCGCTGTTCAGTTTTGGGCTGAAATTTAAACAGTCGAGAGCTCTTCTGGATGAGGTCTTAGTGCGACAACATTTTGCATATGACATCAAAACCGTTATATTCTTCGATTCTATGTTGATGGAATGGAGTTATCTCACCGTTTACTAATCGTGTGTTTCTATATTTGACTACCTAGTGAGTACTATCTCCCCACTTCCCTTACACAAATATCTGCTGCTATGTGCCACATATTCAATCTAACGGAGCGATTTCCTTCTTTGCGCAGCCTCTAACCGTAATGCTAGAAGGTGGGCAAGCACTCTTGTAAAGCCCCGTCTATACTTTCATCGCCGAATGACGCGATTCAAAAAGAGCGATGCGTCCCATTACGTCGCACTGTTTCGGTCGACAATGAGCACTCTGAGCAGCCGGCAAAGCGGTCACGTTGTAGCACAACTGTGTTCTTGTGCGCAGATTTCTGGATACTCCTCAGCTTTCTCAGTTTCCTCAGCATTTCTCTCTTTCTCGTTGTGTTTTTTTGTGTTCATTGCTGACGTTCTCTGCTTTGTTTTCTTGCGTTCATGACCATTATTGTTCCGATTCAGATCGCCCTGCCGACATCCGAAGGAGATGAGCTGCATTTTTGCTCGGAGGTGAGTACCTCTTGCAGTTTTAATGTTAAATAGCGCTTACGTTTTTTACCCTTTCGTTGAGTACTTTATTAGTCTTGCTCCAGTACAACGAGAAAGTGAAGATGAACACCATTTAGTGTTAAAAATGCAAGCGACACTCACATGTAGATCGAAAGCTAGCTAGCCTCTTTCCAGCCCGATCGCGAGCGACCTAGTCGGAACAAAAATGTTATAAAGAATGCTCAGCATAACAACAGCAAAGCAGATGAGTTCAGCAATGAACACGAAAAAAAAACAGCGAGAAAGTAAATATTGAGTATTTTTCCACTCTACCAAGGACAGCTGGAGCAGCAGTGCTGGTCACAATCCACCGCGACCAGTCGCATCGCGCTGATTTCGAGAGCGACGCGATCCGACGCTGAGCGGCGCGATTGGTCGCGGGCGCACGCAACTCATTCCGGCCGGCTGTCGTCGACGAAGGGCGACGCTATCAATCAATTTGGCCTCAGTGGCGTGGCCACTGCGTCGCTCGGTGTCAAGGTATAAACGGGACACAAATTGAGTTCGTAGAGAGGGAAAATGTTACCTAACAGTTTGGTAGCACAGAAATGCCTTTTAAACAGTTTCATAATAGCGCCGAGGTTCCATAATGGCAAGGATCATATACTGGATCATAATCCGGACGAAAATTCAATAGCTTTCAAGATTAATTCCCATGATTTACCGTTAAATGTCAGAACTGCTATATCCTTTTCGAAAGCTGCGAGGTGGCATCCTATATGACGGATTGTGAATGAGAGAGGCAGATACTAGCTCTTTACCACCGGACGGACAGGAGAAGGGCTGAATAATGGAAAGACGGCCTGCCTGAAGGACACAGTTGTCGTACAAATGAGTAGCTGCTATGAATAACCCATAGAAAACTTTTGTGCTCAACGCTCTGTTGACGTCTATGTCAAACAGCGTCGGTGGTGAATGGCGTAGAGCATTTCCGACCGCTCAGCAGAGCTGCGGGTTCGAGTTCGGTCTGGCGCTAGAGTTTTGATCGCAACAAAACATCGTTGTGAGAGCTTTTTTTGTTATTGTTCTCCTTTCAATCCGGTCTTTCATCCTGATGTCGGAACAGTAAGATAACAAAATTACTTTAGAATTCGTTTTTAGGGATTCGTTTTGGAAAAAAACAAGGTTTTAAATACAACCCAAAGAAAGTGCGGAAACACTACGAGTGGCGAAATCTCTAGCATATTACTCGTCAAAAAATGCGCAAAATACTGCCTTCCTTCCTTACAGGAAGACTGTTCATAAACATTGATTTGTTACACTAGTAAAGTTTGAAAAGTCATCATAATCTTCTTCTTCAGCGTCTGTCCCGCTTCGTAACGGGGCTCGTTTTCTGGGACCATGACGCCACCTTTTCCGACCCGGCGCTAGATCAGGGTGGACATCAGCTACTTTCAAGACGTATCAGCCCAGCGCTGCTTCGGGAGCCCTCTAAGCCGCTCTGCTGACACTTTCTCACCAACTCAAGGCCTATCTTACGGACGCTGTCTTCTTTCCCACGCAGAACGTGAGTGTACCACTGCATGTGAGCTTCGCTCATCTTGTCAAAACTTCTGCCGAACAGCATCGTTTCGGATGCAGTCCATGCGCGTGACTCTGGCCTTCCAGCGCTGCATCTTCGTCTCCTTGGCGGCAGGCCAACACTCAGCGTCGTACACTGCTACTGGGCGGACGACGGCTCTGTAGATCTTCGACGTTAGGTGCTCTGGTATCTTTCTATCGCAGAGCATTCCAGTCGGCAAACGTACTGAGCTGTACTCATGCGTGAGTTCACTTCAACCATCAGATTGCCATAAGACGCTATTGCTGACCCCAGGTACTTGAAAACCGATGTGCGTGCAAGCTTAGTGCTGTCAGTCTTAATGGAGCCGGACTCACTTACGTCAGTCGTTAGGTACTCGGTCTTTTTGTCGTTCAATTTGAGTCCGAATATAGTCAAGCGGTCGCACCAGGATGTCACCTGCTGCTCGAGTTCACCTTTGACTTCGCAAGTCAGCAACACATATAGCAACGTCCAAAGGAATGGCTTTTTAAGATCTTAGATCGTAATGACGGCAACGAAGAGGAGTGGGAAAGCGCAGAACCTTGGTGCACCCCAACAGAGATGGGAAACTCCATCGAGGTTCCTTATGCAGCTTGCATTCTACTCTTTGGGCAAGAATAGAGCATCCGAACTCACTCTATGAGCTCCTCAGATACGTTGTGTTGTCGCAAGGCGTACCTATAACCTCACGCGATCGAAGGCCTTTTAAAGGTCGAGAAAGGCAATATGCACTGTATGGAAGAAAGTCGTAGAGCTGTTGTGCCAAGATTGATATCGATCCTTTATTCGGCTTACGTTTCGGCGTAATCGCCTTCTTCAGAGCCTGGAAAAGACGAGGGGAGTTAGAGAAATTACCCGTCCAAGAGCCATTTCAAGTTTCAGTCATCACAGAAGCTAGAGAAAGAGAAGAACCGTGAAGAAGACAGCCAAACTGACATTATGTAAACAGCCGTAAGGCTGTTGAGTCATCCTTCGGATAAAGAAAAATGTGGATGAATGAGGTCCTCCCTTTGGGTCAGCCCCTCAGCGACCTTCTGGCTGATGCCCTCAGGGGTCGAGCCCACAGAGGTCAGCAAACGTGGCCAACTCCTGGGTTACGGCCACTCATTCCTCCTTCATATTGATTGCGAGGTTTTTGAACGCAATCCACAGCGCCGCAATCCGCCAGGGAATTTGCGCTGCGGTATCGACCTCGCGAGCCGGGATAGTCACCGCCACTCAAGACGCTGCGCCACTGTGACTTCGTAGCCTGTGCTCCCCAAGGGTGTTACAGCTTTGAACCTGTTGAGCCCATCCACATGCTCCTTCACCCTTACCCAGAGTGGTCTGCCTGTCTCACCAATGTATTCGTCCTTGAATTCAACGCAAGTTATAAGGTGTACTGCTCCTGAAACCCTACAGTCGCCTTCCCTGCAGAATGGACAGACTACGTAGGAGGGCGTTTTAAGAGCGCAGTCATAAAGACGGTTCCTCACCAGCTGTTCGTTGAGATTAGCCGAGGTACCTCAACGACCCTAACGATGTCACCCAGGTCAGCCTCACGAACGCATTCACGTACTTTAGCACTGAGAGCGCCCAGTATAAACGGTACCGAAAAGGCGATTTGACCACGCAATTGTGCTCTGTGTATGAGTGCTTGTGCCCGCCGTTGATGGCCTTTGGTCATGTTGCGGGCAACATACACGTTGGATAAAGCAATGCGAGATGTCATTTCCCTAGATGAGGAGTTGAACTCGCTATTCGAGGACACAAGGGCAGCTGTTTGGAACATATTCTGGACAATGGCCCTATAAGTACTGTATGGGTGTGCGGAACGATAGTGCATAATGATGTTCTTGTTGCTGGGCTTCCGATACCACCTAGTTTGGAAGGGGTTGCTAGAGAGACAAATTTCTACGTTGAGGAACGACAGCCAGTGACTTATCGGTTTCTCCCTTGTGAGCTTAATATGCTCAGCCTGATGGTACAGCAACTCGAAGCAGGCAAACATTTCGCTCTGCGTGGGACATACGATGAAGTAGTCACCGACAATACAGCAAAGGTCTGCGTTCCATTACTGGTCTCTCTATTTTTGATATGAACGCTATAGCTAGCACCGGAGCTGAGCGTTGACCCATAGCTAGGCCTCTGCCCTGTCTGTAGTACTGATTGGACCATTTGAATAAGTTGCACTGAAGCATTCGTCTATTACATAAGAGCCATGGTCCTCATGCTCAACAAGAATCTCGTGTATCGCTTGCATGGCATTGCCCTGGAGACATTTGTGTACAACGACGTGACATCAAACGACTCCATCACGTAGGCGTTCCCTACTTTGTCTCCCGGAGGAGCTTATCCAAAAGAGCGCAGGTATTAGGAAGGTGAGCTGGAATGAACCGTACTAGCTGCGTAAGAACCAAGTTCAGCAGCCACATGCAGTGTGCATTGCCTTCTGTTCCTCGCGGTGCTTCTCCACCAGAAGTCGGGCGGCGGCTTCAGTGGTCCCACAACAAGTTATGAAGCCGCACTGATTGTCGGAAAGCTCAACAATTTTACGAATTCGTTGTGGTTTTGCTCGAAGATATTCATGTTGTGCGAAAGCAAGCGGATCGGACTGTAACTGGAGCAGTCTGCGGGACTGCAAAACTACTTTCTTCTCCTTTACTACCTGATTGAAGAGCTCAGCCAACCAATCAGCAGGATACCAGAGATTTGTTTTCCATAAACCGGTTGTCAGGTTATCGGGGCCTGTCGCTTTGCCACGTTTCGTCTTCTTCAGGGTCTCGTATGTTTCCTCCACGGTGATCTTGCATACGGGACTGTGGACAGTAGTGGGAAATCAACTATTTCGAGGAAATTCCATAGTGGAAATTTCCTCAAAATAGTCGCGCCATCGCTTCAACGCTTTTTGCGATCTTTCAGAAGATGGCCGTCCTCATCATTGATGCCGAAAAATTTCTTGATGTTCTCGGTCCGGCGATGGCGAAACTTTGCAAGTCGGTGCAGATACCGCTCACCATCACGCGACTCGAGCTTTCGGTAGACATCACCATAATGAGTGGCTTTCGCAACAGCCACGGCTTTATTCGCAGCCTTCTTCGCGTTCTGATACTTCTACCAGTTTTCGACTGTTTTCTCGCCGAAAAATACATGATAAAACGATTTTTCTCTCGAACCGTTGCTATCACATCGTCCGTCCACAGGCAGGTCTACTTTTCGACCTCTCGTCGTCCAGGCTTCGTAGTGCCGAGCACCGAACTTGCAGCTTGATGTGTCGCGTCGGTAGCCTTTCTCTAGGTTTTGTCTACAGCCGTGACTATCGGTAACCGAACTCGAGAAATCATTTTGTGTTCTCTTTCATTGAAATCATTTTTTCGTTTTCTTTCATTTGCCACCACTTGATTCTAGCTGCACCGCAACGCAAGACTTCGGTCGCGATACTTCACAAGAACAAATTTAATCTGCATTTTGGGATTCCCACTATAATACGAAATGAGAGGGAAGTCGCGTTTCCGAAACACGGTGTTCACAATAGTGAGGTTATGCGACTTCGCATATTCAAGGATACACTCACCATCGGCGTTACGCAACCCATAACCAAATCCACTATGGCAGCTGTAACCGTCTTTCGTGGCGCCTACGTTTCCATTAAGGTCACCAGCCACAGCGCTTTCGACGATACCTCTGCAGTCCTTTCATCAAGCAGGTTCCAAAACTTATCCTTGGCTTGATCGGAGGAGCCAGTCTGTGGAGCATACGCAGAGAAGAAATGATAGAGTCGCTCCTTAGCGGCGACAACGAACTTCATCAAGCCTCGTCTCCTGCACCGCACAGAAATCAACTCTTCTTCGCTCCAGTGCTTCTGCCAACTCGCACGAACGGCCCGCCAACATACCCACAGCGTTGTCACGCGGGTCCTGCTTACGTTACGGGACTTTCGGACTAGCTCAGTTGCCCCCCGATGCCGGCATTGAATCAGGGACCCTCGCATACTTCTCACACTTGCCAGGCTCCGCGAGTGCCTTTCGTTTCTCGCGAGCGTCGTAGCACTACTCGATAATCATGTAACGTCATTAACCATGTGATGTGACATGGGATCAGCGAAGACCGGCCTGTCACAAGGGCCTGCCGCCTGCACTCGACTGTCCTTGCTTAGCTTAGGCCGCAAAGCGAGCAGTTTCCCGTGACACCACGTGGACGTCGCCACCGAAAAGTCATCCTAATAATGATAAGAATACAAGTATCTTTTATTGTTATACGTTGCTGGGAAAGAGTAGTATGTAGCCTTTCTTGCTACCTAAGCTTGCTGGGAATATTTATGAGAAATTAAATAAATAGTGGTGAGTTTTTTGTTATTTCCGCCATTTTCGTGTTTTGTATTCCGGCTTACGACCATTGTTGAGCTCTTTCCTTTCAAACTCCGTCTTCGCTTTTTTCAGGGAAAAAAATCCGCTTATCCCTGTTCATTATACTTCTTCCTGGGAACGGCAAAGTTGAACGCATAATCACCTTCGAACTACCCTTGATTCTATCGAATTATAATGGCGGAGTGGCGTTCTACCCCCCGCCCTTTAAACAGAGGCGTGGCAAATGTCTGCGTCTCCACTATCTTGTAAGGCAGCCACTGGACTCTCGAGCAAGCCCACGGGGTTGGGGGGTAGGCGGGCCAGGGGCGAGGGGTAGAACGCTCGACCCTTAATTATAATCTATTCGGCTGAAACTCGACAGATTCGGGGAGCTATTGCAACCCTCGCAACCATCCTACGCTCATGCCTATGAACGTGTTTTAGAGCTCCACACGATAGTCTCTGAAAGTACCCTCGTTGTTGCTCCCTTTTGCTACTACCTACACATCATCATCATTTTCATTAGCATCTGTCCCGCTTGGTGGCCGTGTCAGCTCTTTTGGTGTGGTGACGCCAATTCTCCCGATAAAATTCTTAACCAGGATGCTATTGCTATTGCTATGACATCAGCTATTTTCATGTCCGAGTGCAATGTATCTAGCCAACTTTGCTTCGGGCCACCTCTGGGCTGCTTTCCATGGACCTCGAGGTTCAGGCCAATAGTAGGGACGGTGTCGTCATTAGCGCGAAAAAGGTGGTCGTACCATCGCAGACGGGCTTCTCGCAACTTGTCGGCTTTCTGGTGACACCGAACCTTCATCGTATGGTGTCGTTGCGAAAGCGGTCCAATCGCGTTACTCCGACCGCCTACCTTAGCATCTTCGTTTGCATTACACTGAAGCGGCTTTCAATTTCCTTCGTCACGGGCCAGCACTCAGCACCGTACGTCGCCAATGGGAGGACGACTGTTCTGTAAACCTTCGATTTGAGGTGCCCAGATATTGAATTGTCGCACAACACCCCAGTCAGCGAGCGCCATTTGGACCAGGCTGCACTCACGCGCGCATTCACCTTCGACATTATTTATTTATTTATTGACGTGTAAAGGGGCGCGTGTAGCGCAGTCAGAGGAGGCGCGACTGTCGCGTGCACCCGATACCAGGTTCCTGGTTCGGATTTCTCGCCCAGGCCAACCAAGCCTTCCATCCCTCCGGGGTCGGTGAATTGGTACCAGACTTGTCTGGGAAGGATAAAGCGCTGACTTGTTCATCGGCTGGCCACCGCAAGTCATTGTATGGCCAAATACGCATTCATGTCGCCTCCACGACATCCCGTAGAAGCAGAATGCGCCGGCGCATCCCAGAAGGGTTTGAGTAACTCCGTCCTTTATCCTTTATCCTTTATTGACTTGTAACATGAACACACATGATAGTCGATCAAAAAAGGACATGTCAGGGATAATCATCCGACAAACAGTAACACTTAGAAAAACCAATATGAGGAGGCGGAGAGAAGAAAAGAGAATTTACTTAGCTTTGGTGGAATAAAATAAGCAACTGCAACTGACTGACAAGCAAATCTGAACAGAGTAGCATCCGTCAAATTCAACCAAACATTTTGCGGATAATAAGATTTTGAAAAGCTTGAAGAGACAGTCCTAGGATATCTTCCACTTGGCTAAGTAACTTGTTGAACCCCCGAAGGTTTCTATATGTAAAGAAATTTGACCTAATCTGGGATTTGCCACAGGGATAAAAAGTTTGAGCCTACCGCTTCTTGTCGTATTCAGTGGTGCACCAAAAAAGTTACTGGATCAATTGAAACTCTTTTTGTCAGGACCTTAAATATCATAATCAGATCTACTTTCCTACGTCTGTTCTGAGGTATAATCTTTCTAAAAACATCTCATGTGTAGCTTCCGAGTAAAATTATTTTAGACACTTTCTAGCGCTCTATGTCTTTCTTTTCAAATGGGTTACATGTTGTTATTCCAAACTCCACTATAGGGCGAACGTAGGATTTGTTATCTTGTAAAAATAATTTGGGTTCATTCATACGGAGAATCTTGAACAACAAATAAGTCAAATAATTTGCTTTCCTCACGAGTCCACGGTAGGTTGTGCGATATCAAATTGAGGTTGTACGATATCAAAAAGCCTAAGTCGCGAACTTCCTTGGCAAGTTGTAGAGTAGATCCCTGTAAGTTGTATGACATTGACATTAGGCCTCCATCGGATGCGACGGTTGATCCAAAATACTTGAAAGAGATCCTGCTCATTCACATTCCTCGTCAAGTGCTCAGTTTTTTCTTTGACGTTCAGCTTGAGACCAAAGAATGCCAAGTGATCGCACCATGCTTGCGCCTATCGCTTCACATGCAAGCACGACGTCAGCGGCATACAGTAACGTAAAAGGAGTTGCGTTTTGGGGAGCTCGTGAAATTGCATCCATGACGACCACGAAGAGCAATGGGGAGAGACCACTGGTGCACTCCGACAGAGACTGGAAACTCCATCGAGGTGCCCGCTGGTGCTCGCCTCGCCTTATTGGGCACGACTAGAGGATGCGCACCCACTCAAATAAGCTCTTCAGACACGCCGTGTTGTCGCAACACGTACCATACAACACCTCCTGGAACACGGTCGAAGGCCTCTTCCAAGTCTAGTGAGGCAAAATGCACCGGTTTCTGTTTCTCGCGGTGCTTTCTAACAGAAGACGAACGGCGTGTATGCCATCAACGGCTCCGCAGCCGGTAACGAAACCACACTGACTGGTGGAAAGCTGGACAACATCCCTGATATGTGCATCGACAATTCGCTCAACGATTTTCATGGTGTACGAAAGTAGGCGAATCGTACGGTAGCTAGAGCAGTACGCAGGGCTGACCTTCTTCTTCCAAATCGGAATAGTCGTACTCCACTGCCAACTATCGGGCACTTTCTTCTCAGCAGCAAACTGATTGAAAAACTCCTTCATCAGGACCAGTGGCTTTGTTTGACTTCATCTTCCTCAGGCCTGCTTCAATTTCGCCAACTGTGATCTTCTGAACAGGACCGTATACAGGAGATGCAAAAGGAACAGATTCGGTATTCGAAATTTCCTCGAAGTAGTCGCGCCATCGCTTCACAGTCCTCCTACGATCCATCAGAAGTTGACGGTTCTCGTCGTCCATGCCAAAGAACTTCTCGATGTCTTCTGCTTGGCGACAGCGAGCTTTGGCGAGGCGGTAAAGATAACGCTCACCGTCGTGTGTTTCCAGTTTTTCGCTCACATCGGCGTAGAATGCCGGTTTAGCAATGGCCACTGCCTTCTTTGCCGCTATTCTTGCTTCTCGACAATTGCTACTACCTACAGGTCGCAGAGACATGTTGTTCCATTTATTATAGATTTAAACGCTATCAAATGATGTTAGTTTTATCCAATTCTGAAAAGGTAAGTTTTTGGTGATTTCGTTTGCATCGTGGCTCAGAGTCTGCGGCAGGACGAAATGCTTGATGGCGTCTTCCGTTTAATTAGTAGAAATCCGGCGCTTACAAGGGGAGGGCCTAAAGCGCATGCTAAGCGAAAAGCGAGTCAAATTGGCAAAACCTTCACTCTAAATTAGGGGATTTCCCACAGTGATGTCTTGGATAACAGCACAGCAGTAATAGTTTTGATCCACATTACCCAGCTCCGTACCCTAGCCGACGCTATGAGCCAAAACACCCAGAACGGGAACATGTCAACCTTCTGCACAACATTCAGCAACAATGGCGTGATGTTCTACGCCACCCTCCGTACTCTTCCAAATGGCTCCTTCTGACTACGATTTAACTTGAGCAGAGAAGCAGCACCTCCGACAGAGAGACTCCTAGGACCGACACCATCTAAAGAGGTAGGACTCTCACCTTGTTTCTTAAAAGCCGCCAAAATTCTTTCGGAGAGGAATCGAAGGGCTGGCCGCAAGGGGAAGTCCTAGATTTGAATGGGGATTACACCACTGACCCAGTTTGTAATTTTTTGCATTGCACTTATTTCGTGTTATTTGTTTTATTACTGTAACCTGATGTTTTAATTGCTATCTAGCGGCCTGAGTACGGCACTATTTTAGACTAACCTAATGGTAGCAGCTGACCTTTGCGCTTTCTCTGCTGCCAAATGCCTGAAATGCTAAAAAAGATCCGTTAGGCAGTAAACGAATACGTAGTAAATAGATGCACACTTGTTTATGAGTTCCGCACGCTACCTCCTTCTGTATGGTTGTTTTCTTTCTCTGCAACCCATTCGCTGTGCTCGAGTGAGCTCTCGTGTGACTGCTGATGCGAAAAAGACGGCAGGCGTAGTCACGTCATTGCAGGGCGTGCCCAGAAGAGAGACGACAGCCTTCACTCGTCGGCATAGCCATCTACAACATGCAGTTTCGGCTGTCGAACGGCTTCTCTCTCTTTGTGCCGCTGGTAGTGCCGAGTGAGTACACCCTCGAAACCTGGCCGTGGTTCCGTATTCTCTACGTCACCGAACTGATCTCGACATTGGTCGCCTTACCGGGCGTGATTTTGCTGATTCACGTCCTCGGCAAGTCAGTACAGCTGTTCCACAAGAACTTGATCAGAGTCGCGCAGGTACCCTACTTATCTCGTTCTTCTACTAGCCGTAAGTTGAAGGGCACGTGGTAGCGCATCGGAAGAGGCGCCTACTGTCGCCTGCATCCGACACCAGGTTCCTGGTTCGGATTTCCCGCTCAGGCCAACCAATCCTTCCATCCCCGCGGCGTCGGTGAATTAGTACCAGACTCGTTTGGGAAGGATAAAGCGCTGACTTGTTCATCGGCTGGCCACCGCAACTCATTGTATGTCCAAGTACGCATTCAAATCGCCTCCCTCCACGATATCCCATAGAAGAGGAATGCGTGGCGCATCCTAGAAGGGATTGAGTGATGCCGTCCTTTATCCTCTATCCTATGTTTAAGGGCGCGTGGTAGTGCAGTCGGACGAGGTGCCGGGTGCGACGTGCATCCCATTCCAGGCTCTTGGTTAGGGTTCCCGTCCAGGCAAACCAGGCATTCTATCCCTGAATCGATGAGTTTCTGCCATGGACCGGATTCATTAACGACTTACAGCAATTTAACGGAGAATATACAGCCGAAATCCCAGATAGCGCGGCTTATCACGCGTTATCTGAGTTTTCCGCTGTGATTTCTCCGTTAAAGCTATGTAATTCGTTGGTGACTCCGACCCCACATATGTTAACGAAGAATAAGACACTGACTTGTCCGTCCACTTGCCACCGCAAGTCATTGTATAGAACAAATACGCATTCAAATTGCCTTCGCGACATTGCGTAGTAATAGGATGCGTGGCGCATCCCAGGCAGGATTGACTAATGCCGTATTTTACCCGCTATCTTAACCATAAGCGTATCAACTGACCGTCGATAGGCGCCGACACAGGTGTACAAGGAATAATTTCAATGTCCGGGTGAGGTCCAGGCCTTTCGTCCCTCTGGGGTACCAACATTTTGGATTAGATTTGTCTAGAAAGGATAAAAGCGCATCGACTTGTCACCTTTGCCAGGCCAAAGACACATTACTATATAATTGCTTTTCGTAGGAAACGACATGATCTAATCACTACATACATATATAAGCTGATCAATGGTATGTTGGATCTTCTTCTTCAGGAATTTTATTCACTATCTTGCTCAAATACTAGAGGTGGTCAGATGAAGTTCCAGATTCCAAAAGCAGGAAGTAATATAAGGTCTACGTTTTTCACAGACCGAGCTGGAACCGAATTTCAAAAGTTTTCAAAGAAAAACATTTTATCAAAGTCGCTGAGGCAATACAAAAGACTTATTGGTAGGTATCTTCAGGATGTTCCTTAATAGTTTGCTTCCAACTGTTGCCGCTGTCTGTCCCTTGTACCTAACAATATATTTTTATTCGCGGTTCTTAACGTGCTGTTCTGTTTGTTCTATTTTTTGCGTGGATATCCACGTATAAATAAATAAATAAATAAATAGCCTCAACCATTTCCCGCATAAGCAGAATGCGTGGTGCACCAGTAAGGAAATTGGCTAACACCGACTTTTACCTTCTTAATTTTTAAGAATACTTGCAGTTTTGATGGAGGTTTTGTGAAGCCCACAAGGCACAGTCCGCAAAAGTCGTGCTTCAATTTTCGGTTTCATTCTGCTGTTCATACTTGGTTGCATTTAGTGTTATCTATTAAGATTTAAGCAATGGAGCATCTGGAAGCTAGGAGAGGTATAAATAAGAAGTCGTAGTAGTCTCATAGGAACTTTTGGAGCTAATTGTTCACGGCAACGAAGTTGCTGAGTAGCCCCTTCAAGGGAGCCGAAGTATGATTTGCGCAGAAAGGAGCTCCAGGATGTGTGCCATCTTTACACCTACAAGTTCGATGAGCCGATTCCCTCCTTTCAGACAACTTTTTCGACGTCTTCTAAGAGCCGTTGACCAAGGCGGTTTTGTTTCGGCATAGGTTCCGATGCCCCAGCCGTCTTTAGAGCCTGAATTCACTCTTATTTAGAATCGCATTCGTCTGATTTCACTGCTCTTTTCCTTACTCGGTTCTACACTGCAGAAACCGAGCACAAGGGTTCATTCCTTGTCTTTGGCTATCAGCTGTTGTATTGTCTGTGTTTCTTACTCCAATCCGTGATTGTCCAATGGGTTGTACAGTTTCGTCGGGTCCCAGCATTGGCAACCTGCCCTGAAAGTCTCGCCTAATATATCACAAGTGCAGCATGACGCCAATTTTACGGCATATGTCGCGAAGATGGGCAGCATTGGGTGGTGTTGCCAAAAACTCGCATCAAATTGGCGCGCCATTCAGGGAGGACTTTTACGTTCAGTATGCTGATTGGCTGGCGTGTGTTCGACCGGTGCTCTGTTTGGAGATGCTTGGCTGGCACCTCCCAATGCTGCCCATCTTCGCGACATGTACCTTCGAAGCACTTGTCCTCCGTATTATGACCGTTACATCACCTTCGCTCAAAATCATCATTGAGCAATTTAGTTTTGGTGCTACCGTCACATATTCGTGTTTAGAATGAGTTAGAAGCCAGATTCTCGTGATCTTTGGAATCGCTGTCTTCAAGAGCTGCTTAAAGATCCTTGCTCTGCAAAGTCCTTTTAAATGGTTTACAATTCAGCCGTAGGATCCCTTAAGAAGGCGAAGTTACCCTACCTGAGCACTCACCTCAAAGCTGCAACCACTTTTCATTTCGTTTTCAGTGCACCATGACTGATCTGGAATAGGGCGCTCACGTTCTTCTAGTCAGGCTGGTTGAAGTGACTCATGTCTTGTTGACGGCCTCTTCAGCCAAGAGGAAACTGTCGTTGAAGTGCTCTGTATGTCCTCGCCCTTGTATCTCTACACCAAGAGATTTAAGCACGATTACATAAAGAAAAACATGCAGCTTTAAACACATATAAAATATATTACTTCTTGCTTTAAAATTTAAGGGGTTGGATTAGATTTCTTGACAGCCGAATCCGAATTTTGTGTGATTGAGATCTATGATGTGATATTTTTATTTATTTATTTCGCGGCACGGATCATAATCACATGGATCAAACGCGTAACAAGATACAAAACAATGCAAATATAAACTGAAGTGACTCCAACCAACAGAATAAGCACTGCCACGCGGAATTAGATAGATGATGCGACCGAACGCGGTGGAGTCCACCCCAAACTTGGGTAATTAAACCATTATTTTTAATACTACGCCACTAACACGCATGCGACTAACGAAGCGTAAATTAAAGCACCAGTGGTAAAACCATATACTAAGGTAACAAAATTAGGATAACAAATGGATAAACATAGGACAATATGAGCGCAACTACTCGAAACATGAATAGAAACAACATGGTACCCCACGAGTAGCACCGATTTCATATAAGACCCTGAAACAGGATAAGTGACCTAGCAGAGAAACAACACTATGGATATGGCAAGGCATAAACAAGATAAACATAACATATAAGCAGATAGAGTAACATACAACAAGATATATGAAGGATAGCGAAGCAAGACAACAATACAAACCGAATACAACACTAAAATATGAAGGAACACACAAAAGATTGAATGAGAACCATGAACAACACATTATGAACAAAATAAGCCCAAAACAGATACGCGCAAGGATTAGAAGGGAGAGACCACGACGCAAATTACGCGCAGAACGGAAACACCCCACCCCCTCCCAGACCAACCGCCCCCGGACGTGCACAGCCGCTACGCTGCCTGCAAGCCCAAGAACGGGGCTGGACGCGCTGATTAGGACGAAATCCCTCGAAATGGAGACGACTTGTCAATGGAGACGACTTGTCGTCATAAACAACTAGGTGATAAAGAGTAGACGAGCATTAGGTAGAAGCAAGGCGAAATAAGCTTCTATTAATTAGCCGAAAGTTTTAGATATCAAAAATTATCCTGTAAGTCACTTGCTTTTATACGAGATGGTAGGGAGTTTGTATTCTGCGGTTTATCCCCTCAATAAATGGAAGTTGTTTTGCCTTTTTCAAAAAAAAGAACACCATCTTTTTATAAGAGTATTTATGACTTACGAAGTGAGGGTCATGCACAACAAGCTAACAGGTCTTTCAAGATTTTGGAAGATGAAGTAGATTCCTTGACCAGACACGAATCTTATTTGTCACTCTGAAGGGATCACTTTTTGTATTTTATTGTCTATTGCGGTTGTTATTCATAGTGGATTCCAGGAGGCAGGCTAGCAGATTAGACCGTAGTTGTTGAAAAGGATGTAAAAACACAGCATGAATATCAGTTCTGTTGTTCTCTGGTAGACAAATAGCTCCTACAAATCGGAGCGACAACTCCAAATTCCCCGCCGTTACACTCACCCGTAGAAAACCTATAGGCGTGGATTTGAAAGTTATGCTTTATTCCACTCAATAGACAAACGTGACTCTTTCAAGCGTTACTTTCCGGACGTCTGAAGTAGCTTACAGGGAAATCATCGTTTATACGAGGACGCCCAACATGTATTACGGCAGTTCATGAACTGCGCAAAATAGCTGCTCAATTGTTAACAACTTTTAAACTGCTACTAACGTTTTTGTTAGGCAGAGATATTCTAGGTGCAATACTATTAGGTTGGAAAAAGTCTTTTTATTTTTTTTTTCAAAGATTTATTACTTCAAAGTCAAATCAGTTGAGATAATCTCCATTTTGTTCCACTACAGTTTTCCAAAGACTGGATACTTTTCTAATTCCTCTCGCTTAAAGGACTGCGGTTCTGGAGTCGTACCATTGCTGAATCCAATTTTTGAGGTCTTCATCCACTTCAAAATACTTCTTTCCAATTTCTTGCTTGAGAGCACGGAAGAGATGGTAGTCGGTAGGGGTGAGGTCAGGGTCATACGGTGGATGTGGCATTACCTCCCAGTCCAGCTCCTTTATTGTTTCCCTTGTGAGTCTTGCAACATGTGGTTTTGCATTGTCATGCAGGATCATCACCTCTGACTTCTCATGCCTCTTTCTTTTTGGAGAGCTGCGGCGACTTTGTGGAGTTGGCCACTGTATGCGGCAGCAGTGTCTCTCCACTTCTGAGAGTTTCCCAGTAAATCACTCCTCTGATATCCACCAAACACTCAAGAGAATCTTCCTTTCGTAGACGTTGGGCTTGAGATCATGCTCAGGCTTCTCTCCTTTTTGTGCCCATTGTCTTTTTCCTCGGAAGTTGGCATCCAGAACCCGGGACTCATCGCCTGTCACAACCCGCGGCAGAAGCGATTTTCTTTCGCTGGAGAGAAGCGAAGCAGCGATGGAGAGCCGTTGACCTTTCTGAGTGTCTGACAGGGCATGTGGAATCCAAGCTCCAAATTTCCATTCAAAGCCAAGATTCTTAGATGGATTTCCACTATCCTATGAGACATTTCGAGCTTCTCTGCCAGTTGACGTGTCGTCTGCCTACTATCGGTACGAAGAAGATGAAGTAGTTCAGTGTCGTCCAATTCAGTTGGCCTTCCTGACCTTGCTTTGTCCTCGAGTGAATAATCTCCCTTCAAAAGCTTTCCGAACCACAGGCGCGATGAGTAGTAGATCCCAAGTCATATATATGGTTAATTTGGTCGGCTGCCTGACATGCGGTAGATCCTTTAATGATTTCATGAAGAATGCCGTGCCGAAAATGGCCATGAAGTAGATCTGGCATTGAGTCTGGAAGATTGGATAGATAACGAAGTACAAGAAGGGTCTTGACCTGTGTCCACGTGCGCGAACGGTAGACAAGTGTGATAGGACTACGAAATCAGCAATCAATATTGGCTTGTGCGTTTACAAGGAGAACGGTAAAAAAATTTCGAAGTGTGAAGAGACTTTTTTCCAACCAAATATTTACCCTTAATAAAATGGTTAAGGCTGAACGAAGTCAGGATCAGTTGAAATCATAGCTAGACATCCACGGAATTTCTTTTTGCAACGCAATATCAATTTCGTCACCTCAAAAAAGGGCACTTCTCTCCTCGGTTAACAAAATATAAGCTGTTAACAGCCTTTAACATATATAAGCTGTTAACAAGATATCAACATCCAAGCGTCTCGTGTACAGAAAAAGGATCTCTTTAAATGCGCGATGTCAATGAGAGAGGAATACAGCAGTGCTTCCATACATGGCGATCTACGCATAAAACAGACAAGACATTCTAGGTGATTAAACGAGACTCATCTTTACACTCGTGAACAGAGTTTCTTCTTAAAAATTACAAAGAAATACGATTATTTTTATTTTTAATACAATGAATTAACACTACAAGTATTTACTCTACCTATCTCTTTCTTGTTTTGTCATTCCTACCCTTTTACCATAATTTACGGGAGTTCAACCACATTTTGAGTGCAAATCAGGAAGTCTTAGATCCATCTTTTCATGACAATGAGTGCCTTCAGTTGCGTTTATTTGTTTTGGATTGAGTTCATTGGTATTTTATTTAACATTCTATTTTCACGTGTGGCTTCGATCCATGTCATGAATAGGAGTAGGATAAAGGACGGCGTTACTCCATCCCTTTTGGGATGCGCCACGAATTCTACTTCTACGGGATGTCGTGGAGGCGACTTGAATGCGTATTTGGCCATACAATGACTTGCGGTGGCCAGCCGATGGACAAGTCAGCGCTTTACTCTTCCCAGATTGTGGTACCAATTCACTGACCCTGGAGGGATGAAAGGCTTGGTTGGCCTGGGCGGGAAATCCGAACCAGGAACTTGGTGTCGGGTGCATGTGACAGTCGGCGCCTCCTCCGACTGTGCTACACGCGCCCCACGTCATGAATAAATAAACCGTCATAAATAAATAAATAAAGCTTCACAGCTTATTTTAATGGAAAGAAAGGCAAAATTTCGCCGTGCTCTGACTGCGCTGCCCTTGTTCACTGACTCGACTAGGCCACTATGATATAAATCCACTAGCCCTGATATCTAACTGCAGCGAACAAGACCATGAATAGTTGATCATCCTTCGTTTCGGTCTCTTTTCCTCGTATTATGTTCCTTTAGAAGCTTTTTATAATAAAAAATTGAAAATGTGAAAACTGGCATGTGTCGTGTTTAATTTTGCGTGAAGATTCAACATTTTCACCAGATAATTTCAGAGCACGTTCTCCTAACTGTAAGGTTGAATACAAACAAATTACAAGCTTGTTGCTTTTTACTGAATAGCCTATTAGCTTCAGAGATAACTGCACGTACTGCAGTGAATGCAGTGGACAACTCATTAGTTGTGTCTTCCAGCTGTTGCAGAAATATCTCACCTCTGACGCTGATTGCTGTGGCTTTGCAAGACAGAACAAAGGCAAGAAACCATGTTGCAAACAAATGATTGTGATGGAGAGCGCTAGCAGGTCAGCGACAGCTGAAACATGTGGCAGCAAATCAGACACTTCTCTGAAACACTTACTGACATTTTTGCATCTCAGCTGCTTCAGAAGTCGCAAAAACATTTACTGTTCTAGAAAATACCACCTTGAGTGACAACAGAGAATACCAACGGTTTGCAGCAAATTTATTTGTTTATTTGTTCATTACAGCACCTGAAGTGCGCCTCTTAGAAACAGAGCAATAAGGTTGTCAGTCAACAAAATCCAGACTAACTTCAAAACAATTTAAACCCTAACAAAATAGGGATTTGAAGTTTGGGTAGCACTATGAGCTGTAACCAGATAAGAGAGCTTTCTTAGCTGCCCAGCAGACCCCACGCAGACGACTGAACAACAATAGCATACTCAAAGACACGACAGAGGAATATATGAGTGTAATTCCATGCCTAATTGTCTTAAATTGCCCAAACTTATTCAAATAAGAGATAAGAGATTCTAAGTGGGCGTCGCAATCACTTTCGAGCACCGAAACGAGAGGAAAGCACCTAGGAGTCCGGGCATATAACCGGCCATACCCACGGAGCATTAGCCTCATTACGCTTCCTCTCGATGATGCTTCCATAGAACTGAATTATGTTTAACCGCACCTGTATATGTACCAAGTAAGTATTAGGCCGTTACATATGTTCTGTCGTTTTTTAACCTCTAACTTCAAATGTAAATATCTGGGCGCAAACATAACTATATTAGTCGAAATAAGAACCATTACAATCTACACATCTTTGCCAACGAGGTACTAGTTTATTTATTTTAGTAGCGTAGAACACCGGAGATTTAGAAGCGATGAATGCTTCGATTCTGCATCATGTCGGTTCCTGAAGTATTTTCCGCGAAGAAAGCCGTCGGGATGTTTGAAAAATGGTAGTCTGTAGGCGATAGGTCAGGCGAATACGGTGGATGGTCGAGTGTTTCGTACCCCTTCTGTAGATCAGCGCTGGATAGAGTTGCTGGAGCTTCTTGTGCACCTCGTCCAGCTCCTGACAGTACTTTACTGTCGTGATTGTTTCACCAGGTTTGAGAACGCCATAGTGGATTAAACCGGTGGCACACCACCATACGGTCACCATCACCTTTTTCTGGTGCATACTCGGCTTTGGCCAGTGTTTAGGTGCTTCACCAATATCCAACCAATGAGCACTTGGTCGCCGATTGTCGTAGACAATTCATTTTTTGTCACAAGTCACAATGCGCTCCAGAAACGGGTCGTTTTTGTTGCGTAGAAGGAGCGCTGAGGATACTTGCAAACGGCGAGCTCGAAGGGCGAATCTGCTCTTGGAGAATTCATGGCTTCTAAATCTCCGGAGTTCTATGCTACTGGAATAAATAAACCAGTTTCTCGTTGGCAAAAATGTGTAGATTGTAACGGTTCTTATTTCGCCTAATAAAGTTATGTTTGAGCCGAGATACTTACATTTATGGCGCGTGTAGCGCAGTCGGAGGAGGCGCTTGCACCCGACACCAGGTTCCTGGTTCGGATTTCCCGCCCAGGCCAACCAAACCTTTCATCCCTCCGGGGTCAGTGAATTGGTACCACAATCTGGGAAGAGTAAAGCGCTGACTTGTTCATCGGCTGGCCACCGCAAGTCATTGTATGGCCAAATGCGCGTTCAAATCGCCTCCACGACATCCCGTAGAAGTAGAATGCGTGGCGCATCCCAGAAGGGATTGAGTAACGCCGTCCTTTATCTTTATCCTTTACTTACCTTTGAAGTTAGAGGTCAAAAAACGACGGAACTTAGGTAACGACCTAATAAATAGAACTGAATTACGGATAATTTAAAAAAGCTCAACAATATAGTTATTAAGAATTAATACGTTTGGAGTATAGGTATGGGTTCCCTTCACTAAACTCTGAAGAACTGCAAGCACTAATGCAAAAAACAGCAGACATAGTGCTACCTAACAATGAGTATGAGAATGCAAACCGAAACCAATTAAGAGTACATGGCTGTATGTGACAATTAACAGTAGTAGCTGATTAAGGCCAGTGTCACAGAGGCAAATGTAGTGTGGAGTGGAAGGGGATTTGTAGTTCCGGTTCTGGTACAGCAGCAAAAATAGAGCCGTACTAGTTTTAAAAAACTAGAGATCAAAAGACTTTAGTTCCATTCTCCACCGAAAGCAGATCGATTCTTTTCAGGCGTGTTCTGAAAATAGAACTATTAATCGATTCAAGCACATCTGTAGGTAGCATCTCCAACCACCTTGCACAACGACTGTAGAAATTATTGAGCATCTTAGGACTTCGACTTGTATTCGTTCTGATAGTGCGTAGCAACAGTAAATTAACTCGTTGATAGAGGCACAAACGTTGACGTTAATCAAATGCTCGATATGCGTAATACAGCCTAGCAAATGTGTGTGCAACTTTATCGATAACCTGTTGTGACTCAGACTCAGTAATGTTCAATTCAGTGGCTCCAGGACCTGACTCCAACGCGACGTGGCGCGCTAGCCGCGTGCGACGTCGCGGCGCTGAAACGCGGACGTGCGCTCGGTGACGCATGGTTAGCCGCGGAGCACGAAATGTTCTCAGCGTTTAAGCCCCCAAACCACATTTCTAGCAAGGAACTTAAGATCCCAGAATGTGGTAGGCAACAGTCTGCAGTAGGACGCTTGATCCGAGAATGGGTGATAGTGACCTTTTTCCGTAGTATAACCATAATCACGGGTAAAAATTGACCGAAGAAGTTGTAGATGGCAAATACTGACGATGGAACCATCCACATGACAAGGATTCCTGTATAAACTGTCGCCGATCGTCCTATTGGAACCACATTCATATACCATCTCCAAGAAACGTTGAAATAAGGCAAAGGGGTGCCGCATTTCCCTGTAGGATGCGTTTCTAGCCGTCGGAAGCATCGGACCGCGAAAACTCGTCCAATTTCGTCGCGCACGGTGCGCGACGCCAAAGGGGTTCGCGCGGCGTTGGAGTTATGTCTACCCCCGCAATTCAGTGTTGGATTTCCTTGGCTTGGAACAAATCTCCCTACACTTAAGAGCTGGGATGTTTTTCGTTCCTATTTCTAATCGAACCTATTATAGAATCAGTGATTTGCAGCCTCATGAACGGCTGTTAATGAACAGTGAAGTTTTGAACAAAAAAAAACTTAAACCAAAACACCGCAGCAAAAAAAGAAGTACCGGTGAAATATCCGGGGGAGTTTCACAAAAAATAAAGGGTAGCAACGAAGATTTCATGTGTCGCTTGTTTTCCTAACACAACCTGCTTGTCAGCGATGTGAATATAGGATAAGGATAAAGGATAAAGGACGGCGTTACTCAATCCCTTCTGGGATGCGCCAGCGCATTCTACTTCTACGAGATGTCGTGGAGGCGACATGAATGCGTATTTGGCCATACAATGACTTGCGGTGACCAGCTGATGAACACGTCAGCGCTTTATCCTTCCCAGACGAGTCTGGTACCAATTCACCGACCCCGGAGGGATGGAAGGCTTGGTTGGCCTGGGCGGGAAATCCGAACCAGGAACCTGGTATCGGGTGCACGCGACAGTCGCGCCTCCTCCGACTGCGCCACACGCGCCCGTGAATATAGGAGTGATAGCGAAAACAGTCAAGTGTAAAGGATAAAGGAAAAACGACAGTGTTAAGCAGTGCCTTTGGGATGCTTTTTTCATTTTTTGCGAATTCTACTTTACGGGATATTGAGAAGGCAACTTGAATGAGCATTCGGCCTACAGAGTCAATTGCAGTGGCTAGCCGATGGTCAATTTAGTGTGCCACCTCAATGAAACAAGTTCGACTCCATCCACACCCACCTCGGAAGGATGAAAGGCTTGCTTGGCTTAATTGTAAAATCCGAATCTGGCACCTGAAATTGGGTTCACGCGACAGCGGCGCTTCCTCCGACTGTGCTATCACGTACCCTGTGTAATGACAAAAAACTGTATCAGAAGCACTGTCTTCTTGACTTCTTTTGTTGAGTTGAGCTGAAATATCGTGTCTGAAGAATTGTCGACTTATTGCTCGATTAATCGAATATCGCTGACCGATGTTGTTCTAAAATTTCACTTCAGTGAAGAAGAGGAGCATTTCTACTCATCATTTGTCTTCACTTTCAAATTAAATTTTGTCAAGTGGTATCTACTTCTTTATCCTATCATATTCATTTTCTCTCTTCTTTTCTACATCTAATCTCTTTTTTTCATTTTCCTATCTCTCTTCACACACAAACAGATTTCAAAGATATCTTAAAATATGCTCCTCTTCTTCACTGAAGAGCCATGGGAGGAGCACTACACAAAGGTTCGTCTAAAGATAGTGGCGAAACGAACCTTTTAATATATTCTATATAGTGTGATATTTATTCTATAATTAAAAGGCTAACACTTTACACATTTCTTTACTTCTTCGAATTTCTATAAATTCTTATGTTTTGTATTGAAGAGTTGAGCTGAAATATCGTGTCTGAAGAACTGTCGACTTATTGCTCGATTAATCGAATATCGCTGACCGATGTTGTTCTAAAATTGTTCAGAATCAAATATCGCAGAAAATATTTTTATATAAATACTTATTAGATTGTCCGAAATTTTCCTTAGACAATAAGAAGCCTGAGACTCAGCACCACATATCTCTGCCACGTCAAGCCTTCAGCGGGCAGGTCTCTAAGTATTACTGGCCTATGTCCCTTATATGAAGTTTCTCTGTCATGTGGAACATACCTCCTCTAAGTCGAAGGGCTGGGCTAGGGATGGGGAAGAAGCTGACCTGCCACCCAGCTCTACTCCTGCAGTGCCGCTCCCGTCGGTGTACAGATCAGGCTAATCGCCTTCTGCAGGAGACAATGAATGACCATACCCCTATCGTGTGGAGTGCTTCAATTTGTACCGCAGGGCTGTGCGACAACGGTGAAAAGGGGTGCTTAAAGAACTTCCTCGTACCAGACGACCAACTAGACGCAGAAAACACGCCTCGTAGCTGACAACTGTGATGCTAGCTAGACCTGTTCTTATAGTACGTGAGCTTGCAGCGACTGCTCCCACTCTAATGTTCATTGTACACAACATTCTCCATACTTCTGGGAATGTAGCAATATTGCCGCAAGTGCCCCCGCACCCCTTGACTGATATGGGCATGAAGTGCACGCTTCTCTTCCCAGTCGTAATCGTATGTTTGCATGGTTCTTCTCTATCGTCACGGTACGAACAGTTTTGAGTCTACGATAATACCATGCGCAGCAAGCACTGGGTTGGCTTCGACGTGCTACCGAAACGCTGATTATGACAAAAAGTTGCTGCCCTCCTTGTGGTGGGACATCAATGACCCGTCCTTTAGGGATTGGTTCCAACTATTAGGTTGTAACGAATTAAATGGCACTGGCTCGCGCCATTTTTTGGCGCGTCTTTACGCGTTTGATCAAGAACAAACCGTAACATGTGGCATATCATTTAGAAGCGCAAACTTTGCTCTACCGGTGAGTACCAAATTTTCTATGTAAAAGTGGGAAAACTTTAGAGTTTTATTGACTTTTTTGCAGATGGACAAAAGGGTAATCCGAGGCATTTACTTCTATGAATTCAAGCTGGGCACTACAGCTAAGGAGGCGGACGAGAAGATCAACGCCGCATTCGGTCAAGGATGTTCCACAATTCGGACGGCGTCTCGTTGGTATCAGAAGTTCCGGAATGGAGATGAGAGCTTGGAAGAACATGAAGGTCGTGGGAGGCATAGTGATGTTGATGAGGACAAGCTGAAAGATGTGGTAGAGGAGGATCCACACAAAGGTACCAGGGAGATAGCGAAGGTCCTTGGCGTCAGTCACAATACAGCTGCCCGGCATCTGAAGGAAATTGGAAGGACAAAAAGGCTGGAAGATGGGTGCCTCACGAGCTGTCTGAGGAGCAAGAAACCGACGATATGAGATCTCGTCCGCACTGCTTCTACGGAACGAAACGGACCCATTCCTTGATCGCATCGTAACCTGTGACGAGAAATGGATAATGTACGACAACAGGCGACGATCGGCACAGTGGGTGGACAGCGATGAGAGCCCCAAGGTTTTTGCGAACCTGGAATTGCACCTAAAGAAAGTAATGGTGACAGTATGGTGATGTTCGCTGGGAATTATTCACCACAGCTTCCTCCCTCCCGGTGAATCCATCACGGCAGAGAAGTACTGCATTGAAATTGAAGAAATGATGAAAAAGTTGAAGGATATGCGGCCGGCCTTGGTAAGCCGAAGGCGAGTTCTCCTTCTGCACGACAATGCTCGCCCCCATGTAGCACGAATGACGTTGCAGAAATTGAATGAGCTGAGCATTGACACTCTACCACATCCTCTGTTTTCTCCCGACCTCTCCCCAACAGACTACCATTTCTTCAAGCATCTTGGCGACTTCTTGCTAGGGAAAATATTCAAATACCAACAAGATGCCGAAAGTGCTTTCGAAGATTTCGTCAATTCCAGAACTTCTGATTTTTATGCTACTGGGATAAAAAAGCTTGTGTCACGTTGGCAAAGATGTGTAGAATCAGAAGGTTTTTATTTCGATTAATAAACTTGCCTACAAGCCGAGATATTAACTGTTTAAATTTACAGTGGTTCAGTGCCATTCATTTCGTTACAACCTAATAGTTCTATGGTGGAATCGGCCACGTTGTGCTCCCAGCTGGAAAATATGAGTGAAATTCTGTGCACAAACGCCGGTCCAGAAAGAGAACGATTATCAATTTCTCATGGATAACGTCAGACCATACTCAGCGAGGAGCATTCCGAAAAAGCTGGAAGAATCTGGGATGAAACCGCCATACTCATTCAATCTTGCACACGCTGACTGTCATGTTTGCCGATCACTTCAGCCTTTTTTCGAAGGAACAATGTTCACTAATCGTAAGGAGGTCAAAAGCTCTGTCAACAGTACTCTCCGGCTTCTCTCTTCTTGAAACCTCGGCATGGTTAGTTCATGTTATTGTCAAAAACTTTAACTTTAAAAACCTCATTGGCACAGTATTGACAGTAACAAGAACTGTCAACAGCTTTTTGTTGTCAACTCTTCGGAGCTTTTCGCTTACTGAATTCGATCTTTACCAAGAAGATGGCAAAATAGGACATAGAACATTTATTCAGCCAAAAAGTGATACAAAACCAGTTTTGCACAAGAGGCTACAGCAAAAGTTGGCTTACTGAATATTAGCGAAACCAGAGCGTAGAGCGTTTATAAGCTAAAAAAGTGATACAAAATCAGCTTAGCACGGAAGGTTACAAAAAAGTAAGCTTTAAAAATGTGCTAGAACATAATGGCGGGTACTTTGTTGGAAGATATCCGTTGAAAACAAAGTTGTTAACAGAACATCTCTGACATTTGCATAAAAAATTTCTAATAAATAGGTTATGAAGCCGAAGCGCTGTTCATACATTGTCCAGATAATATTAGGGAGGGCCAAAAGTAATGAGAAAAATTGAAAAAATCTTTATCTCTTTATAACTCAATTACACTCAACGATGCTGAGGAGTGCATTTGCCATTAAGGGCAATGACCTTGCTGCCATCGCTCAGCCAACTTCCTGACCCCATCCTTTCAGAACTGCTTGGGCCTGGCGTTGATCAACTGCTCGATATGGTTGTCAAGGGCTGCTTGGGTCTTTGTGTCCTCCGACCAGGAAGACCTATAGGCTCAAGAAGTATTGGTAGTCGCATGGAGAGATGTCCGGCGAATACTGTGGGTGAGACATGTGAACGTAGCCCAGCTGGGCAAGCTTATCCGTGGTTACTTGTTCCCGATGGGGGTGCGGCGTTGTCGAAGAGGAGGACCTTCCTGAAGCGCTGCGAATGAATAAGAGCGAGTCGCCGGCCCATCTCTTCTATTTCATTCACCATAGCCTTGGAGTTCATCGTAGTGCTCTTAGGAAACAGCTTCCGGTAAACCGATCCATGGGCGCAGACCCAAAAGCTCATAAGGTGCTTCCCGCCGAACGAAGGTCGGTAACAGGTCACCAGGCCTCACCCAGACTCGCCGCTTGGCAATGTTAAGGTAGAAGACGTGCTTCTCATCTTGCGTGACTATTGAGTCCAGGCTGTTCGGGGTTGGGAATCGGGAGAGGTTTGCGCGACACAGGTCGACTCGTCAGACTGGGGTTTACGCATGAGACAGACTGGGGTTTTGGCATGCTTCTGGAAAGGGCGGAATTGGTAACTTCTCAGGTGGCCTTCAGTAAGTAGCATACAAACATACAAATACGATAAGCACGAAGCCAGACTCCAGCCACGAGATATATGGAAACGGCATGAGGTGTCTCATTACTTTTGCCCCCCCCCCCCTAATAATTGAACTTTTCTCCAATTCACAAATTCCACTACCCCAGTAAGTCTAGGCATAAATTGGAATGCAATTTTGGTCAAAATTGATTTAAAAATATCTTTTGCTTGACGAGTTCTTGCCATATTTTGATAGCCTTTGATAGCCAGGTGTTTTCGATTGTTCGCTTTGAAGATTCAAACTCTTCGCTAATTCAATTTCAGGAATTAAAAGTATTGGCCGTTCGTTCGAAAAAAAAACTCGACTCTACTATGCAGACAGACTGTCCCACCTTTTTAGCTTGAGTTTAGAAATAGTGAAAATTGACACTTTAGAAGAAAATATTGAATTCGTGTAAGACCTACTTCAAGCGATTTCGTGTAGATGAAAACCGGGTAATTACTGTGCTCGTGAGCTTTTGAGCACGCTGCGTGGAAATATTCAGAAGAACTCTGTGAAACTATTAAGCCACCGTCCTTGATTTCACATGCACAGACGGCAATTTCTCGATTCGTGAAAAGAACTGGTACTAGGCTTTTCTTCCAGACTTTCCCTGTAAAAGGTAGCACTGTTCGTTGGAAAAATGAGAGCGATTCAAAACTCTTGCAATAATATTTACTACGTTTTATTTTGCCTTACGCATTGTTGTTGCCACTCACGCGCTCAATGCCTGAGTGGGCATCCGAACTCAATGAATAGTCGTATAATAATAGCCGGAATCCTGCTGATCGAGAGGATTCTGACTCATTCTTTATCCTAGTGTTTATGATTCAGCTAATTCATGCATGCATCACGCTCTCCGCTACGAAGAGGGGGAGGGGGACGGGGGCAAATCCAAAGGATGCGTTAGAAATACATGTCGAGCGGCTGTTTCCTTGGGTTTCACCATGAGCGATTGTCGGCGAATCTACAACCTCGAGAGCTGATCATCCAACTTTGTAGTATATCAAATGAGGAGCGCGATCGGGTCCATGGATTCACAAGATGTGTTCCAGTTCCTTGACGTCGTACAACATGCGTCGGAATCCAGAAGGCGTACCACAAACGTCATAGAATGTGCGCCTGGATTCAGAAAGCGTGATACAGAAGACGTACAATGCTAATGAAGATAAATTGGAAATATAATAGCCTTGTTTTGGAAAGATGAAGAGCTAATTCTCCATAGAGTGGCTATCACAAATCATTATGAAGAACAAATACGCACTCAACTCGCATCCGCGACATCCCATAGAAGTATAGTAGAATGCGTGCCGAATCCCAAAAGAGATTGAGTAGGCGCCGTTCTCTATCCTTCTTTATTATTTATCCTTTACTGATCCTAACGCCTTGCATGGGCGGGTGTAGCGCAGTCGGAAGAGGCGCCGACTGTCGCCTGCACCCGATACCAGGTTCCTGGTTCGGATTTCCCGCCGAGGCCAACCAACCCTTCCACCCCTCCGAGGTCGGTGAATTGGTACCAGACGTGTTTGGGAAGGACGAAGCGCTGACTTGTTAATCGGCTGGCCACCGCAAATCATTTTATAGCCAAATACGCTTCTAATCGCCTCCACGACATCCCGTAGAAGTAGAATACGTGGCGCATACCAAAAGGGATTGAGTAACGCCCCTCCTTTATCTTTATCCTTATCCTAACGCCTTGCTTCAGCTATGCGGCATCAAATTTGGTAAAGGGAAACCTTTTTTGACGCTGTTCGAGTTAAAATCTGTTACTACTAGCAGCAGCAGCATATATGGATAAAAGGATAAAGGACGGTGTTATTCAATCCCCTTTGAAATGCGCTACGCACTCTACTTCTGCGATGTCGTGGAGGCGATTTGGATGCGTATTCGGCCATACAATGACTTGCGGTGGCCAGCCGATGAACAAGTCAGCGATTTATCCTTCCCAGACAGGTCTGGTACCAATTCACCGACCCGGGAGGGATGGAAGGCTTGGTTGGCCTGGGCGGGAAATCCGAACCAGGAACCTGGTATCGGGTGCACGCGACAGTCGCGCCTCCTCCGACTGCGCTACACTCGCCCAGCAGCAGATATACGAAAATAAAACGTTGAAAGTGGGCTCTTTTCGCTGCCACCTTTATCCTATCCCAATAGCAGGTCAGTGGAGCGGAGGAATTTTGCTCAAAATTAAAACCATAAAAGGGTCAATAAAGCGTGAAAAATAAAAGGCTAAACCTGCGCACAATGTAGAATTGATTAAATGAAGAAACCTAAAAAGCGATGAACTCATAAAGTACTGTATATGGAACGAAATCCGTTAGATAGCATTCAAGAAAGAGAATAAAGTAGGAAAGCATAATGAGAAGAAAGCCACGTGGAAGAAAGTAAGAAAGGAAATGTAGAATGGTTGTAAAAGCTATGAGAAACCGTTAGAAAAGAAGAAAAAAGAAAACAAGGAAAAACTGAAAGAGTAAAAGAAATAGGCCAATGTATTACGTTGTCTTACAATTAGTTGTAAAGTTTGCTCTCAATTCTGTCGCTATTGTCGAGCACAAAGACAGACTGAGTGAAGTACTCGCATTCCGCTTTGATAGATCCTATTTCGAACAATCGTTCAAAACTGATAACACCTCCTTCAGGTCCATCTTCTGGCTGTAACGGTTTCCGAACTGTCACGATTCATCATTATTCTCTACGAACTACGATATATTACTAGTTCAAGTGAGTCATGGCAATTTCCCTATAGTCATAAAGCGTTCGATTAACAGTGCAATTCCAGCACAGTAAGAGCAGAAGAAGATTCTTTTACAAAAGAAAGAAAATTTGCGATTTCGGCATACTTACTTACTTTGATACTTTGATTGTCCTTTTGTCGGCTGGAGGCCTCCTCAACGGAGACCACAACTCTTCCGGACCGCTCGATCTCTGGCTGCTTCCATCCAGTGAGGCAGACTCCGCTCTCTGAAAGATCTTGAGAATGAGTCTGCCCATCGCGTTGTCGGTCGTCCCAGTGGTCTCCTATGGTCTCTCGGGAGCCATTCTGTGACACGGAGACTCCATCTATCGTCCTTTCGTCGAAGCAGGTGTCCGGCCCAGCGATATTTGGACTTCTTCATGTACTGCAGCGGGTCTGCTAATTGCGACTTCTCCCGTAGCTCCGAGCTTCGTAGGCCTTCTTGCCATTGCTGACGAAGGCTTGTCCTTAGAAGACATCTCTCCAGTGCACGATGCGTAGTTTGCATCGCTCTGGCGATTGTCTTGTTGTCGGGCCAGGTTTCCGTCGCGTAACACATCGCAGGCAGTACAGAGGCGTTGAATATCGAGGCCCTGAGGCCGGCATCCTTGACCTGATCGGTGACTTCGCGAATCGAACTGAAGGCTGCCCATGCTGCGCGTCTCCTGCGGGCGATTTCAAGAGCGAGGGAGATCCATGTTCAGTTCTCTTCCCAGATAGACGTAGGAGTCGACCTGTTTCAGAGCGACTCCATTTAACATTACGAGTCCCGTGTCACACCACTGCATAGCATTAATTATATTCTAATAACATTTGCTAGTTTTTCCATTATTCCATATTATTTCACTGAACTCGTTCATGATTTCAAAGCGAAGGCTGTTTTTGTAGAGGATTGTTTTTGTATGCTATGGCTCTCGTAATTTCAGTTCACTACCCTACTGATTTATGCTGGTATGCTCTCTGTTAGTCCTGCGTTGAAATCCTTCGTATCAACAGTTATGACGTTCATGCCGTAGCGTTATCCTCTCTCTAATAAACCGCTATCTACGAGGCCGGCTGTAAATCCTACCCGGACTTACCTCGACGGCCACTCACCGGCCACTTACCTGGAACTTATCTCTGTTTCTGATTCATGACCGCCAAAGCAAGGGTTTTGCTGCACTACTAATTTCTGACGCAACTCAACCTTCTAGGCGCTCCTGTCGAGTATTGATTGGCAAGAGGCCAAGGTCGGTCGTTGCTTTGGGTCAGAAATTAGCAGGGGAGCAAAACCCTTGATTTGGCGGTAAATGTTTCCGGAAGCGCTGGCGAGGTAGCATTTACCTCGAAACTCACCGCTGGTTTTCCCTGCCGCGCGTTCTAGAATCGATTTTAAGTGGGGAGTGGCGGTAGGTTTAACACCTACCGGCCGGTAAGTCGTTCATTAATCCGGGCCTAGAATAGGCTTAATTACAGTCGAAATTCACCGCTGGCACTCTTCTTCACAAGGTGAGGTACGCCTTCAGCTAGTTTGGCATGCAAGGAAAGTACATTTTTAAGGTGTCATATTCTAGCAAAAAGAAGTGGAACCTTGACAGGTCCGAAGGGTATAGACACTACTGCTCCAGGCGCAACTTTGACGGTGGAAGTCTTTGCTGCCATATTTGAGAAGATTTCGTGGTCAAAACCATGTTCCTTAGCAAGATAATCTATGGAGACACGTCTCACAGTCGACCACAGATTGGCTTATTGCTTGTGGAGTCGAACTTCTGGAGCGATCCAGTTGTTCTCAAGAGCTTAACCCTGTGGAGAGGTGTGGGGCGTCTTTGTTCACAAGGTGTTCAGAAATGGAACCACTAACGCCTTGGTTTCTGATCTGAAAAACGCCATACTTGTGGTAGTTTAGAGCAAACTGCCATTGGTAACCCTATCAATAGTAAGCCAATTAGAGTTTTCGATGTTGTTTACAACAAAGGCGAGTTAACAAAGTACTAATCGTATTTTGTTTGTTACTACGCATTTTTGTAATGAACTGGGATTCATTAAGTGGACCTATAATTATTTGCACTTCCCTAGTTTTTCTATTGTTTCAATAAGTATCTTTCTTGCATTAGTCAGATATCCTGCTCGGGATTCTCATGCAAAATTTTCGCTGACGAGGAACGTGACGTTGACTTTACTGAACTTTGATGGCTTCCTTGGTTAACGTTAGATGAATCAGGGGTGGTCCTATAATTTCGCACTTGGGTGTATAGTGATAGGCTTTGTCCAATAACGGCCGGATCTCGCAATAGAAGTCGTTGTGGTCAAAAATAATTGGAGTTTTTCCATCATTCAGAGTTTTATGAATTTTATGAGTTGCTAGCAGAGTGACTAACGATGTGATAGATATTTCAATTTATTCACTATTACGCTTCCTAGCAGGAGGCGCCGGCTGTACCCGATTCCAGGGTCTTGTCCATCAGGTGGCCACCGCAAATCGTTGTAGGTCAAATACGCATGCAACAAACCTGCATGACATAGAAGATTCGTATAAGTAGAATGAGAAGATTCGTATAAATAGAATGCGCGGCGCATCCTAAAAGGTATTAATTGACGCCGACCTTTATCTTATCTCTTGTGCTTTCTGGGTGCTGTTTTTTCAAAGTTCCGGAAACCTTAGTCTTCTTTCCACAGGTCGCTAGATTCTAGAAATATTAGGGTAACACAAGATATTAGGGTGGGCCAAAAGTAAAAAGACAAATTCAACAAATTTCTTTATCTTTTTATAACTCATTTATTAATCAACGGTGCTAAGTAATGTATTCACCATTAAGGTCAGTGAGCTTGCTGCCATCGATCAGCCAACTTCCTGATCCCATCCTTCCAGAACTGCTTAGGCCTGGTGCTGATCCACTGCTCGTTATGGCTGTCGAGGTCTGCTTGGGTCCTTGTGTCCCTTCCGACCATGAAGTCCTGTAGGCTCAAGAAGAAGTGGCAGTCGCATGGACAGATGTCCGGCGAACACGGTGTGTGAGGCATGTGAACATAGCCCAGCTGAGCAGGCTTATCCGTGGTCACTTTTCCCCGATGGGGTGCGGCGTTGTCGAAGAGGTGAACCTTCTTGAAGCGCTGCGAATGAATAAGTGCGAGTCGCCGGTCCATCTCTTCCATTTCGTTCACCATGGCCTTGGAGTCCATCGTCGTGCTTTTGGAAACCAGCTTCCAGTACTCCGTTCTATGGGCGCAGACTCAAAATCTCAGAAGGTGCTTCTCGTCGTGAGCACCCCGCCGAACGAAGGTCGGTAACAGGTCATCAGGCCTCACCCAGACTCGCTGCTTGGCAGGGTTAAGGTAGAAGACGTAGTTCTCATCCTGCGTGACTATGGAGTCCAGGCTGCTCGGGGTTGGGAATCGGGAGAGATTTGCGCGACACAGGTCGACTCGTGAGACGGGGTTTCGGCGTGAGACAGACTGGGGTTTTGGCGTGCTTCTGGAAGGGGAGGAAGTGGTAACTTCTCAGGTGGACTTCAGTAAGTAGCAAACAAACATACAAATACGAGAAGCACGAAACCGGCATCCAGTCACGGTTAGGATGGGCACGGCATGGAGAGTCTCATTACTTTTGGCCCACCCTAATAGTACATGAACGCTTTCTGTCCTGCATTTGCGGGCATTACCACAGCTCCCGAATACGTTCTAGTATGCTGCGTAACTAATGCAGAAGACGTAACACTGAGCACAAAAGTGACTCGTTCTACGATGTTTGAGAGGCTAGTGAAGTCATCTGTGTTCTCGTGTTGACATTAAGACTAACGACCTCAATAATTTCATTTCAACGCCGAGTTAATGACGCCCGTATAGCAACGTCGAAGGAAAATCTGAACATGCAGGAAATGAGGGTTAGAAGCAATTGCTTAGAAATATTCGTCCCAACCTATAGTGCGCCTGGAGCAATCAAAAAGTGAAGCATTTTCGTCTGATTTTGTACCATTTATAAGATTTTCGCACTACTATGCTGCACATAGCCCTCATTCCCACTAAGATGATATTTCTTTCATGTGGATGGCACTGCATCAATGCATCAATGTGCTAGGCATAATACACTGATCTTTACCTCCGGAATGTGTGGCTCAGGCGGAAGAGGCGCCCGCTGGTGTATGCACCCTGGAGTCGATTTGTGGCTCGACAAATTCCAAGCAAGCGTTCCATAAACTGAAGTCAGACGTGTCTGGGTAGTATAAAACACTGACTTGTCCAGTGATTGACCAGCGCAAGTCATTGTGTAGACCAAACACGCATCAACTTCTACCGATGGCAGTTAGAATGCGTGGCGCATCCCAAAGCGGGATTGGTTAGCGTCGTTCCTTGTCCTTTATCCTTCTGTTTCATGGTTTTCCTCCTTAGGTCTTTGCGCCAATTAAGCGCGCAAACTAACTGCACAATATTCCTTGGGGTATCTTGATGAATGATGCTCGAACGTTTCCCTTTCATATGCAACATTTCCCCGCTTCGCTGATGAGCCTCCGGGGAGATGTAACATCGAAGTGTTCGCCTGAAGTTGTGGTAAAACAAACCTGTTTAAACGTTTTTTAGTTCTGAAATTATACAAATTCAAGATGGGCAAAAGACTGTGCTAAAAAGACCTTATTTTAAACGCAATGATGCTAGCATTTTATGACGAGTTAATACGTACATTCTGAGATTACGCTACCCATTCACCTTCGAAAAAATTCATTGCTCTTCCTGCATACCCCCTCCCCTAATAGGATAGAGTATGACGGACGGCGTTAATCAACCCTTTTTGGGATGTGCCACGCGTTCTACTTCTACGGGAGTTCGTGGAGGTGATTTGAATGGATCTGACCATACAATGACTTGCGGTGGCCAACCGATGAACGAGTCAGCGCTTTGTCTTTCCCAGACGAGTCTGGTACCAATTCGCCAACCCCGGAGTGGAGGAATGCTTGGTTGGCCTAGCCGGGTAATCCGAACCATGAACGTGGTATCGGGTGCATGCCATAGCCGGCACCTCCTCCGACTGCGCTACACGCATCATTTCCACTTGGATAGGTCCTCTATTGGCATCGCGTCAATCAATAACAAGAACAAGGAAGCCCGATTTGGATTGCGCCATGCATCTCTCTTTCTCGCTGAATTAGAGATCGATTACTGAACCCGCATCCGTCATATACTTCTCCAGTTTTCGAATGTCAACTCGTGTTGTGCGAAGTGTTCCAGTAAAATTGTTATTAGCCGGCTGAAAAAGTCATATCTGATTTAATCGCCGGATCATGAATCGGGGAATGACTTTTTGTCAAATAAAGTCTATTGCTCTCGACTAGCTTATCAGGTGCAGCATCCGTTTACAGTAGAGCCTTCGCAGTTCTTGAGCTCAACCAGACGATTAGCATTTTCCAGAGTGATCCAGAGGCTGAGATGTTCGCCTGGGAAGGAAAACTTCGCCGCTATCCTAAGGCATTTAGGCGTTTCAACCAACAATTCTGCTGAAATCGGCTCTACAGAGTTTCCTGTTATCCCGTTGTCGTTGTCTGCCTGTAAAACAAAATGAAATCGTTACCGGAAAGCTCACTCTATATTTTTATTTTTTATTTAATTCAACGTACGTGATAGTGCACTCAAAACACAATATTTTAGCCTTACAATAACTCTTTTCCTTCAAAAATCATACAGTATAGGAGAAAGACGTCTCTAGCAGGTGGAGGAGACCTAAAGTTTCAGTGCGAGGACTTCAAGCTCAGCCGGGATTTTTGTCCAATTTCAGGAGACACCGACGTGGGGCTCTTTGCAATCGTTATGTTCCGATACGTATCGCTAATGATGCTGGTAACAACGATTCCGGCCATGATCGTCGAGAGGTCGTTCGCCTCCCGCTTCATCGCCGACTATGAGAAGTTGCCGCGACCGTGGGTCTACTACCTGGTGAACTGTGGCTCGATAGCACTGTCCACTTTCTTCTACTGCACCGTTTTACTAGGTTTGTTTGCGTTCTTTACATTTTCTATTAAAATGTAAGAAAAATGCGGTGGTTGCAAAGCACCATCGAGAGACACGCAGTGCTCCTCTATAACAAATGGCTTCTTTCAAAGATTATGCCACGCATCACAATGTGGAGAAATATGTACTTCAAGCGCCAGGATATCTAGGAGATCAGCTGACTGACGCCAAAGTCTTTAGTCCTTCGAGGAGGCCATTCAACGCTATCCATGTCACCGATTTTGGACGTAAGCCTCATCCGAGATCTTCACACACAATGGCTCCGAACTAAATCCGTTTATCAGACGCGTAATCGGCGAACTTCTTTGGTTCCAACAACTTCTCGTGTGACTGTTCCAAGAATCTGTTAGAATCTGTTCGCTACTTCTCTCGTCCATCGTCGATATAAACAAAAATAGCAGCACTTTCATTGGAGCTGTCTCGTGTCAAAGTAGCCCAGTGAGGTACTCTTGTTCAGCGCACACGAAGAGACCCACATTCCTTGCTCATAGGGCTCTACCAAGTCATCGCCGTAGTTCTAGTGTGAAGTTCGTGATGGTCTTCTGACAACCCCACAGAAATTTCAGACCAAGTGCTGAAGCCACTGATTTTCGATCGTTGGTAAAGCTGCTCGGAAAAGCTCATTCCTTTTACTTGCGGTCTGCTGGAGTACTTCCCACTATAGTTGTGCTCTCGAATTTCTTCGAATATTCGAATGGTTTCGAATGCTAACAAATTTCAAATATACGAAATCGAATCTATTCGAAAAACGCGGTTCTTCTGAATATTCGAATTCGAATGCATTTAAAAACCGCGGTTTTTGAATATGTGAATTCAAGTATTCAAACTTGAATGAAGATCATACGAATGCCTATCCGACTAACAAGGAGAGCCTCCAAACTGACGGTGAGCTTTTGCGATGCAATTTTTACAGGATGTAGGGTCCTGTGTGATTTGCTTAACCTGGAAGTCAAAAATTCTCATTTTTCCACTTTCAAAGAGCTCGATGAACGTAAACGACATTTGCTGCCATGTTTTTGCTCAAAAATGCGTTGGAAATGGAGATAGAGGTTCTGATTGACAACAAATCGCAAAATGCAATTCACCGGTACAAGGGGGAATCGAACCCACGACCATGCTTCTGTGAACTACAACACTACCACTACGCCAACCGATCACATCCGGTGTGCGACGGCAGGGCGTGATCAACTTCGCACTCACGTCTTCAAATGCCTTTCTTCGACCACAGAAGAGCATTCCGAAAAAGCCAATCATGGTTTTCGACCTCCACACGGGACCCTACATCCTGTAAAAGTTGCATCGACCGCCAGTTTGGAGGCTCTCCTTGTAAGTCATTCTGGCACAACTATATTTCTCGCTTTTGGAGCACTTAAGCAACACTCCCTTTCCTCATAGCATAACACCCTAGCTGGAGCAAAAGGGAAGGAAGTTTAAGGAGAGCATGTCCCTCGCTCTCGTTTTCCCGACTCAGTGGTATCGATTGATATCGATTGGGCAATCGATGCTGCTTATGCGTTCTTTTTGCTTATGCGTTCTGAAGCCTGTCCAACGGACATTATACTCGCGTAGTTCGCACATAAAGCGAGTTTTTTCGTTCAGGAGTCGATCACATCGAACGACGATGACGTTTTGATGATGTCTATTGCCTCCAGAAAACCGAAAAAAATGCCGAAATGACCAAAAAATCAGAAATTCCGCCCATCCCTGATTACTATGAGTGTCGGGTTTCCTTTTCTACCGAACACTGGTGAAAGTATGCTAGATTTCATACTGCTTCAGAAAAATCGCTAAGAAATGACTGCAATCTGGAGTCACCGTTGTGATTTATTACAAGCCTTCGAAACAGGAAGACATATTCTCTGACATCGTACGGTAAACCCTAATAGACAAAGGTCGATAATCCCCATCAATAAGTCTAGGTGTGAGCTCTTCCACTATGCATTAGTGTTGCGTGGACGGATGGGTGCCGAGTTAGCCAAGATTTCTAAAAAAAAAAGGTTTGAAACTGCATGACTGGGGAAGAGCATGATGTTGTCTCCAAAAATTTCACAGGAAATAATCGATTTCCTGCTGGCTAACGCCTACTCGAAACGATTTGTAATGCAATGTGTAAAACAGGAAATTACGGCCAATGAGAAACAAAATCATTATGAAGGAAATGAAGTCATCATGACCGGTAATGATTGAGCCAGAGGCTTGTGTAATGAGGCACTCGTTGCCGTAAACAACAGCGATAGGGCACGACTATGCGGAAGGAAAGCTAGGAAGGGCAGCGGTGATGTGGAAGGAACTTGTGGGGATAGGCCTTGCTTTATTCATAGCTGATGGAGTCGTGTATATCGTCCTGGCTGGAAGTTTTTCAAATCAAATTGGATCAAGCTGTGGATGTTGTGTTCGATCAAACAGCTCCGTTGGTAATTGCGCAGAGCATTTTCGCCCGGTCACCAGGAGGTGCGGGGTTCGAGTCCCTGCTCGAGCCAACAAAGCACCAAAGCACCGCTACAACTTCGAAACCAGCCATTCAAGTCGACTCCGGATTCTTGGATGACTTAGTTGAGCTGGGTGCGACCTCGAACTTTAATCTTGGTTAGAGCTGCATACGGGAGCCGGCGCCTCCTTCGATTGCCCTGCGTCATTTGAAATTTGTTCAGTTTAGTCAAGGCGCACAATTTCTCGGTCTAACGTAGAAATTATTAGGGTTAGGATGGATATTTTTCAATATTTTTCGTGTGTGAAAAGAAGATTTTTGAAAATTATGAGTAGGCTGATTAAGAGGCACTCTCAAACGATTTCGAAGGCCCTTGTTCAGAACACCGGAAAATGTGTAGGTATCCCTTTGAGACGAATTTTTCAAAAGGTTATTTATTTTGATTTTCTGAGATGTGTTCGACTAGATATGAAAGGTTTTGGTTTGCCTTTTGTTTTTTAAAAGTTTCCAATTTTGAATGGATATCGCACAGAAGCGCGGGCGCATGGAGCGCAGTCGGAGGAAGCGCCGACTGTCGCGAGCACCCGATAGCAGGTTCCTGTATCAGATTTCCCGCCCAGGCCAACCAAACCTTCCATCCATCCGGGGTCGATGAATTGGTACCAGTTTTGTCTGGGAAGGATAAAGCGCTGACTTGTTCATCAGCTGGCCACCGCTAGTCATTCTATGGCCAAATACGCATTCAAATCGCCTCCACGACATCCCGTAAGTAGAATGTAGAATGCGTGGCGTAGCCCAAGAGGACCCTGCGACTGCACGGGACTAAACGCTCAGGAGAAGAAGAAGAAGTGGAGCGTTTGAGTAACGCCGTCCTTTATCCTTTTATCCTTTTATCGCACAAAAGCGCGCCTACTATCAAGAGCTTGACTGGTTCCTGGAGAGCTGTAGCCGTGAGTGATTGGGGATACACCGCGGAATTTTATTTTAAAGCGAAACGAAGGTTCTATAGTGCATTGACACTTCAGCCTCGTTCGTTACTTTGATAGAATTAGGAGCGCTGCCAAAGTTCAAGTACTAGGACGATGTACCCCTCCGGAACTCTACACCTTCAACAAAGTCGGTGGAGGCGTACGAGCAAATTTCCGGTTTGGTTCGGTCGACGACCAATCAGGCTTAGCTTAGGTGTCCTATTACAGTATGCTAATTGCTATCAGGGTCGTTATGCTAGACCAAACACCAATTTATATCCGGGAGCAATGTCGAAGACGCACACAAGCGACTTTTTTTCGATGACATTCTTGGCGCATTCGCACTGGCTTCCATAAGGTCCACCAGATTAGGACAGATTATTTGTTCAGCTGCATCTAGCTCCAAGATTAAATCTTAAGAAGTCTTTAAGCTTTATATTTGAACTGCTTTCTGCTTAATTTATATTTTTAAAGCTTTCTGCTCAACCTATATTTTTTACGTTTATTCTGCTTTGAAAGCCACAGCCTAGATTAGATTTACGTAACAAAGCTGATACTCTGAAGCTGATATTCATTACTCATTTATTTATTTATTTATTTATTGTGGATGTCCAAGCAGACAGAACTAACACAACGAGAAGAACAAAACATATGTATGCGTGGTTAAAACGAATTTTGGTTAAATATAAAGATGAACATGTATCGCCATACATCATCGGATTCTCTTCAAACCTCTTCAAAAATGGTTACTTCTGGGTATGCTGGACGGAAATAATGTTCTACAAGGTGTTGTAGCTGCACAGGATGCCTTCTTTGGATACGACAACTGTCTCATATCCATGCGTCTCTAGTCTCGACCCCCTTTCTCATGTTTCTTGGTGCTCCCCTTATGACTCATCACTCATTTGAATTTGAATTTGAAATTGAATTTGAATTTGAATCTCAGAAGAATCTCGAAGTACCTCCCGCGCTCCCGCAAAAGGGCGCGAATAAAAGGCATAAAAGCCTGCCCAGACTTGCAACAGCGTTCATTGTTAAGTTTGTTACCTCATTTCCGGCGTGTATTCCTATTGCCATTGCCGATAAAGGAGTCTCATTCTCCCCTTGTATTACGTCCCGGTTACACCCGGGTTCTGCTTCAGCAAGGAGTCAGCAGGCCTTGAGCCGGCACACAACTTCAGAAGTCAGTAGATGTATGACCACGCGCCGTTCAGCATGAAATTTTTGATGAAAGGTTTTTAAAGTTTGACGTTTGGTTATGGAGCTGTAGGCGTTTTTGTGTTGAACTATTTAAATTTGCATAGCGCAGTCGTAGGACTTGGGGCCTGTTGATACATCGCGACGAGAGCAGCAGAGCGATTAGTCGGTCAGGCAAATCACATGTATCGATTTTTGCTGGGCGATCGCTCGGCAAAAATCGATGTGTATGATTTGCCTAGCCGACCCATCTCTTCCGTCGCTCCCGCCGTGAAGTATGATCAGTTCCTTAGATTCATATTCCGGATACTGTGTTCAGGCCAACCAAGGTTTTCATTTATCCTAAGCCGATGAAACGGTAACAAACTTGTCTGGGAAGGATAAAACACTGGTTTAGCCTTCGGCCGGCCACAGCAGGTCACAGTATAGACCAGATATGCATTCAAATTGCTTCCACGACATCCCGTAGAAGTAGAAATCGCGGAGCATCCCGCACATGGATAGCCTGACCCTGACCTATATATCCTGCATCCTTTAAACTTTCCATGATCTGACGTATTTTAGTTTGTCTGCAATGGTCACAATTTGAAATTACGGCGAGAATAAAAAATAGTGTCTAGCATTAATCATTCCCATTCGACGGGATGCGCAGCGCATTTTATTTCCAAAAACGTCGTGAAGGTCATTCAAATCTATCACTGATATATAGCGCGGTCGCCAGGCGGTAGACAAGGCAGTGCATTGCTCTGGGAGGAAATCGGAACGAGGTGACAAGCCCTAGAGGCACTAGCTACCGCGTGCACCCTGAATCGAGGTTCCTGATTCGGGTCTTGTCCAATCAGCCAAGCCTACAGTGTACCCTCTCATATCGGCGAGCGCGCATCTAAAAGAAATAGGGCTAAGCGCTGCTACTTGTCTGCTAGTAAAGCAGCCTCATTCCGTTTTTTCTCACCTCCACCAGGCTGCAGCACGCTGCTGACGTATTCGAATGGACAAAATTAATTACGGCTGCTACCACATTAGCACACGTCACTTCGATGAAATGCGATTACTTCTGAATGGGGACAGCGGCTCCCATTCAGCACGTTGTTTCCCCGTCAAGAACAGGCAGCGTACACCGTCATAGGAACGGGAATACACCTGAAGCACAGCCGTATTAACACGTTGCATCTCCTGTCCCACCATCGATCATGAAATAGCTTGGGGTAGTGATTCAGCACCACCTGCATCCTTCCCTTTCGCGTGCCAGAGTGGCCCACGTAGTTGGTGCTCATCTATCAGTGCTACAAGGGAGGTCCGTCCATCGTGTTGGTGGGCAACCTGATGACCTCTTAACAGAACATGCCTGTATATAATGGGAACCCTAGATCAGTCTTGAATTCTAACTTGGGATATGTAGACCTACACCGTACACTGAAACACCCTGTGCGGCTGTACCAAAAAATCCAGTTCCTTCTGCATCCCTCCGTTTCGCGTGCCAGGGTGGCTCGGGTTGTCCTTCCCTGCCGGCGCTCAAGCCCTACGTCAGTCTGGCATTCAACCTGGGATAGATGCTCTCACTTTTCTATCATGAGTGGTTTCCGTTGGTTATTCTGTGGATTACTATGAGGTATTACTTGGATTCTCTCCATTTGCCAAGCTTTCAGATATTCAACTTTGAATCTTGTTATGTTGGGGCGATATTTGGTAGGAGAACTGTCAATTAACCTTGTCAGGCACTGAAGAAGACCATGCAGCCAAAACCTCAGCCATCCATTGAGGCCGCATCATATCGTCGTGACGAGCTTAGCAAATCTAAATCTTAAAAAACCGAATTCGTCAGCAGGAGTTAACAGAAATTGTTTCGTGAGCGGTATTTATAACTTTCGAAGACTTCGCATAAGTAGTGGATGATTTGATCCTTATACGTCTATAAAAGCTTGACACTTCAGACTTTCTTTCCTCGCCAAGCATCGAAGTAAAAGCTCAAATTAAAGTTGATTGTGGCTTCAAGAATGACCAGTGACTACTTCTGAAGAATTCTCTGTCGCCTTATTTCCACTAGTGTATGTGATATCAAAGAAGCCGAAAGACCATCTGCCAGGTGTTCGCGTTTGCTGCAGCAGCCACATAGTATGTACTGGAACGCTTTCACAACACTGCATAAAAACAAAGTGCACGGCGTACCCCTAAGAATTGTATTGCATTGGCTTTCTTCTGGTCCTGAGTTGCAAATAGTTTTTCGAATGCAAAATTCGAATAAATGTCGTGTGATGCAAAGGGTTATTTCAGCTTCTCAATCGACATGGTATCTCGCGATTCTAACCCTGATCTTCGTCGTTTTCATAATGCTGTCCTCGCTAACGATTGTCTTGATATTTCGTCGTGATGCGGCGAAACTTCGTGACATCACTAACGAGACCGGATTTTCGACGATCAACTACACGTTGAGCCTGAAGTTCCAACTAGCTGAAAACGTTCGCGTCACTAAGGTTGGTCATACAATTGGCATACATTTCAAAGATTTTTCTATTCATATTCATGATAATGTGGAAATACTCCCTATACGGGCGCGTGCAGCGCAGTCGGAGGAGGCGCTGGCTGTCGCGTGCACTCGATACCAGGTCCCTGGTTCGGAGTTCCCGTCCAGGCCAACCAAGCCTTCCATACCTCCAGAGTCGGTGAATTGATACCGGACTTGTCTGGGAAGGATAGAGCGCTGAATTGTTCATCGGCTGGTCACCACAAGTCATTGTATGGCCAAATACGCATTTAAATCGCCTCCAGGACATCCCGTGGAAGTAGAATGCGAGGCGCATCCCAAAAGGGATTGAGTAACGCCGTCCTTTATCCTTTATACTCCCGATACAATACCGTTCCTGCCTTTGTTGGTTTTGGGGCAGAATAAACACAAAAAAAACGCCCCTTTCGTCGTTTTTGCCATAACTCTTCAAAGGGACCTAGTCGAAAATAGATCCGAATTCAATGCGGGTGATCTCTCCAATGATGTAGGTGTAGAAAGCGTGATACAGAAGACGTACAATGCTAATGAAGATAAATTGAAAATATAATAGCCTTGTTTTGGAAAGATGAAGAGCTAATTCTCCATAGAGTGGCTATCACAAATCATCATGAAGAACAAATACGCACTCAACTCGCATCCACGACATCCCATAGAAGTATAGTAGAATGCGTGCCGAATCCCAAAAGAGATTGAGTAGGCGCCGTTCTCTATCCTTCTTTATTATTTATCCTTTACTGATCCTAACGCCTTGCATGGGCCGGTATAGCGCAGGCGGAGGAGGCGCCGACTGTCGTCTGCACCCGATACCAGGTTCCTGGTTCGGATTTCCCGCCGAAACCAACCAACCCTTCAATCCCTCCGAGGTCGGTGAATTGGTACCAGACGTGTCTGGGAAGGATAGAGCGTTGAATTGTTCATCGGCTGGTCACCACAAGTCATTGTATGGCCAAATACGCATTTAAATCGCCTCCAGGACATCCCGTGGAAGTAGAATGCGAGGCGCATCCCAAAAGGGATTGAGTAACGCCGTCCTTTATCCTTTATACTCCCGATACAATACCGTTCCTGCCTTTGTTGGTTTTGGGGCAGAATAAACACAAAAAAAAAAACGCCCCTTTCGTCGTTTTTGCCATAACTCTTCAAAGGGACCTAGTCGAAAATAGATATTACCATCCGAATTCAATGCGGGTGATCTCTCCAATGATGTAGGTGTCATTCAGTGGTTCTAGAAAGTTACAGTTTGGCGACCTATAAAACCTGACGACAAATACTCTTCTATTGGTCGAGTTAATTGCACCGACAGAGTACAAGTAATATAGGCCTCAAATCTATTTTTCTAAAACCACTGGATGATGCCTACATCAGTGGATCGAACACCCTTCGAATATTAACTTGTTTTTTGAATAGGTCACTTTGAAGAGAGTTATAGGAAAACGGCGTAAACTGCAGTTTTTTGGCGCCTATTCCGCCCAAAAACAAAAAGACAGGAACGGTATTGTAGCCTGGCATTTTCTGAAATGTATCAAAATGAGGTAGTTCGTTCATACTGCATAGGATATGCAGTCTTCTAGATGAGTCTTCAAAGGTGTTGACGATTCGGGAGCCATATCCGCGCTGTGACGAAGACATACTTTGCTGAATGACCAATTATCAGTGTTGATAGCGCTCTCAGTCTTAATCGAATTCCTAAAATTAGCACAAAGGCCTCTACTAGTCGTGGCCAAATTGTACAAATGACGACCTTTTATAATGGAAGTCTGCACTGCTTGCGACTATCTTTGGTATGACCTCCGACCGATTTGCTCTAATTATTTCACTGGGCTTGAGTGATTTCCATCTAAACCTGATCATTATTTCTTTTTTCCACATCACATTCATTTCATTTGCCCTCGCATCCTGACGTATTTGATTGATTTGAGGTCAGTCTTCGTATTATAAAAAGTAAGCAAACTGCGAAGATTGTGGCTGTTATGGTTCAGTGTAGTTGTGGTTGAATACTGACTCGAATCCGCAACGAGACAGTGTTGAAAACTTTATTGGTTACCTCAAACTTGGGTTATTAAACCACTTAATAACAACAGACATGAATAACATCTCACGAACTGAGTTATGCGAACGAGAATCTGATCCGACCAATGAATAAGCAACAGTGATCGGGTTAGCACATTGGGTGACGCCTTATATAGGCGGTTTTGACCACCTATAATCACATATTGATCACCCCAAAGGACGATGAACCGGTCGAACACAACCCCCTGCAAGATCATCTGGTCAAATCGCGGTCTCCTCTGTTGGATCAAATGGACGAATCGCGAACCATTCCGCGATACAAAAAATTTCATGGGATTCGGCTTTCGGGCACGCGAAAATGCCATCGAAAACATTTAGTCTCTATCCAGAGGCTCAAATTTGGTGGCTTATCAAAATTAGTGGGGTTCAAAGGGACAAATGCAGTCTCCGCGAAGAAACGGACTTGCTGATTGTTCTCGTGTATGTACATTGACCTGCTGATGCTTCTAAATTTCAGGCATAGGAATCACACGAGTTTTTGAATATCAATAAATGGTGCTTGATTTAGTTACTGGTTCACGTGTCGGTCCGCTACTCGGTGTGGGGATTCTTCGGATGTTGCCTGTCTGCGTGTTCATTGATCGTCTTCGGCGAATCGCAACCGCTAGGTCAACTGCTCTATGCTCTTCTGGACAACTATATTGCGATGTGAGCTTCTACCTTGATGGCATTTTGGACCACGCTCTAGTACTTGAACAGCAGGAATCATAGAATTGCCTTCACCTCGAGACCAAGATTGATATAATATTTTTATCCGGCTAATGTTTTCAACCGCCTTTGTCAGAGCCTGGAAAAACAAAGGAACTTAGAGAGGTTGTTCGTCCAAGGACTACCTTCAAGTCACAGAGGTCTAAGAAGATAGAAATGGAACGAGAGAGAACAGAAGTTCCACAGTCCCAACTAACCTTAGGATTGCAGCCGAGAGGCTCTCACGTCACCCTCGGATGGAGGCAGATTGGGCGAGTGAGACTCTCCCCTTCTAGTCATCTCTTCAGCGACCATCCCTCTATCACTATCTGGCGTTAGACCGCAAAGATCAGCAAAAGGGGCGAGCTCCTGAATAACCATCACGCGTTCCTCTCTCCTATTCATTACGTGGTTCCTTGCGGCAATCCACACCGCTTCAAGAGTTTTGCGTGCTGTGATGTCGGCCTCGCGCGCTAGTACTGTCGCCGCTACACCAAACATTGCGGCAGCGTGACGTCGCAGCCTGTGTTCTCCTAACGGTGTCGAATGCCTACATCATCCTTACCCAAAGCTACCTGCCTGTCTCACCGATGTATGTGTGTCTTCCGTGTAACATCTTCAAATGGTCCAACGAGTACTACAGGCAGATAAGGGGGCTCGCAATGGGTCAACGTTTGGCACCTGTGCGGCTATAGCATATATGTCAAGAATAGAGAGACACGTGTCGGAATGCAGACCTCTACTTTACTGTCGGTATATAGATGATTGTTTCATAGTTTGTGCAACACAATGCCAAGTGGATTCCTGCTTCGACCAGCTCAATCATCAAGCGGAGCATATTAAGTTCACAAGAGAGAAACCGACAAACAACTGGCTGCCGTTCCTTAACGTGCAAGTGCATTTCTCTCGTAACACCTTCCACACGAAGTGGTATAGAAAGCCTAGTAACAAGAACATCTTGGTGCATTTCTGTTCTGCGCATCTGAGCAGTATTAAAAGGGCCATTATCAGGAAAATGTTCCACACAGCGACCATGGTGTCTTCTAATGAAGACTTCAGGTGTTCAAGGGAAATGGCTTCTCGAAGTGCATTGTCCAATGGGTATGTTGGTCATGCTACGGAAAGCCTGCGTGTGCAACATCGTCGGCCTGCAAGAGAACGAATGAGCAGAAACCAGGAGCGCACTAAGATTGCTTTCTCAGTCCCATTCATCTCGGATGCTTTAGGCGCTCAAGTACGAAGCTGTATTAGTAGAGCTGGATTGGACCTGATTAGGCCAACTGAGACACCACCTAGTAATCTCAAGGCGCAGCTCGTTCGGAACCGCCTGTATGATTGCGCTTGTACTACTCCTTCGCGTGTAGTGTGTCCGTTCGGTAAAGGAGAAGATTGTAATCTCGGGGGTGGTGTACCCCATAACCTGCTCTCAGTGCAAAGAGGAATACATCGGTGAGGCAGGCAAGTCGCTTTGGGTAAGGATGAAGGAGCACATGGATGGATTTAACAAGTGTAGGCAATTCGACACCGCTAGGAGAACACAGGATGCGAAGTCACGCTGGCGCAATGTTTAGTGTGGCGGCTACAGTACTAGCGCGCGAGGCCGACATCACAGCACGCAAAACTCTTGAAGCGCTGTGGATTGCCGAAAGGAACCCCGTAATGAATAGGAGAGAGGAACGCGTGATGGTTACTCAGGAGCTCGCCCCTTTTGCTGATCTTTGCGGTCTGACGCCAGATAGTGATAGAGGGATGGTCGCTGAAGAGATGACTAGAAGGGGAGAGTCTCACTCGCCCAATCTGCCTCCATCCGAGGGTGACGTGACAGCCTCTCGGCTGCAATCCTAAGGTTAGTTGGGACTGTGCCACTTCTGTTCTCTCTCGTTCTATTTCTATCTTCTTAGACCTCTGTGACTTGAAGGTAGTCCTTGGACGAACAGCCTCTCTATGTTCCCTTGTTTTCCAGGCTCTGACGAAGGCGATTGCGCCAAAACGTTAGCCGGATAAAAATATTATATCAATCTTGGTCTCAAGGTGAAAGGAATTCTACGATTCCGGTTTAAAATTATGCCAAGACTCAGCGACGGTCGGACATGGAACATACTTGAACAGCTCTTTTTAGATCTTTCGCTGTCGTCGTATGGTATCTACTTCTAGCTTACGATGAGCTAAGGCACGTGCTAAGATTCTGCTGGCCACATTGTTGCTGTTGCTTCTCTGTCCGAGTCAAGGGAGCAGGGAAACATTCTTTTTCGACCGACAGCCCCACTCGAGCCACTGAAAAGCACTTCCATCAGCTGCAAACTGCATGGATAGAACTGCCCCGACATTAAAGATTATTAGGTTTCTCTAGATATAAGGCTAAACGTTTTACCTTGATGTGAAGAATTCGTTATTAAACACAATGATATTTGTTGTATCTAAAATATAATAGTAATTGTGGTAAGAATTTGACTCCGTTCTCCGGGTTGTCCGACAGGACGCAACTGGGTGGCTCGAATTGTTAAAGCTATGCAAGGAATGTCTTGATCACGATTCACTTCCTATAATTTTCTGGATTTTGGTCCCGTTGTTGTAATTATATATATAAGTGCCTAATAAATATGGACGAAATGTAACAATACTCGTTGAATCTACCACAGCAGGAGCAGTGACTCTCGCATTGTTAAAAAATATTACGTCAGGCCAAAAGCTTCCGCCGTTTTAGTGCCCTAAATATTCCCGTCATTTTAAAAGTTTTGTACTCACGAATTCATAGAATGTCTTGACAACTTAAGGGAAGAGCAGGTACTACTTGTTACAAACACAACACATAAGGTTGTCCTTAAAGTCTTGATAGGGTTTTCTTCATAAGTCCAAAACTTCCGACCATCGGACATCCATGATCTACCGCGTGATACTCGTAGAACATTCACGATAGTTCTTTGCAAAGGTGAATAGGCTCGAGTGGTGATCTTTACTGGTTTTAGTGCAATGTGAATTTCACCGGAGCACCTTCAAGCAGTCACAATATCGATTCGCGAAGGATTAGTCTACTAATAGATATATAAGAAACAGTTAAAAACTAAAAACTAAAACAAACGAGGAGAGTAAAACCGTCTTGGAGACAAACGGTTATATCATGTTTGCTCCTAAGGGGAGTTTTAAATTTCAGAAAAAGGCTATAAATCTCGCGCTTGATCCCGACCTTGATGGGAATCCATAGTCCACCCTCTAATTTATTAAAAAAAATGACCTAAACGTGCACAGAGTGAAACATTAGTGCCAATATCGTAATCGTGTTTTTCGCGATTGAAAAACCTCTAAGAGTCAGGAGCTCTAGGCAGCATGGCATTTCGGCAGAGGATGCAATGAGCCATTGTGCATTTATCCGAAAGTAGACCGGTGCAGAACTACAGAGTTCGGCGCCTAAAACCGGAAAATTTCGCATTCAAATTTCCCGTCATACCCTGACCCGCCAGAGGTTGCGATTTGCTTCCCTAAAAGTCGTAAACCTCTAGTGAACAGTCATAACCTCAGATCTCGATGTTGCATACAAGTGCGGAGTACAACCGAGAAACCGTGCAATCTGTCACTAAAGAAGTTTTTCTGCGAGTTTTGCAGACTATTGTGAAACCACCCATGGTGACTAAATATAAATATTTTTCATTTCCAATTATCTCTCTCCAAACTGTTCTGTCGAAGTTACTGTTTAATCCTCATGACCATGTTTTAAATAATAATAATAATAATAATAATAATAATAACACATGCGTATGCTGTTACACTGTTAATTTTGACCCAGCATGATTCATCTTTTCTCCTTTTATATTTAACACTTTTCACTAACATCTTGCTATCAAACCCCATCTGCCTTCCTTATGAATCTCCGATTGCACGCTAGCAAGCTCCAGAACATGATCGCGTCTTTCATGATCGCTGGTACAACGATTGCGAACAAAACGAGGACTAATTTTAAAAGCCAATATTCATGAAGGAAAAGTTGACGATTAGTTATCGAAGAAATCAGATAAAGGAACAGAAGTCGTGTAAAGTACTAGTAATGATTAACTGGAGCTCCTCCACGTGCATGTAGAACACTTCTAGAAATCCAGGTCAAAGGGCTGTAAAAGTGATTGCTCTGATGTTTCGATCATTAGATGAAGAAGAACCACTACTAAAAAGATGAAAGAAACTAAGAGAAAACCGGCTTCGTGGCAAAAACTGCTTGTTGGAAAACGTGCAAAACCATGTATCATAGCGTCGTATTTGAGTCGCCTTCAGGAGCCGGATTCATCAGTCGCCTACCGCCCTCTAACGGCGCAAATACCGCCAAACCTGGTTCTGAATTAAGCTCATATCAGGGGATTAACGGTATTTTTCACCGTTAGAGGGCGGTAAACGGTTGATGAATAGGCCCAGGTCACATTCCCAAGGGTAGTGCTAAAAAATCGAATGCGAGTGTGGTGCAGTAAGAAGTGCCCGCTGTCGTGTGCACCCGATACCAGGTTCCTGGTTCAGTTTGCACGCATGGTCAACCAAATCTTCCATCCATTCGGGGTCGGTAAAATGGTACCACAACAAGGACAAAGCGCTGACTTTTCCATCGGCTAGCCACTGCAAATCATTGTATGACCAAATACGCTTTCAAATACCCTGCACGATACCCTGTAGAGTTAGAATGCGTGAAGAATCCTAAAAGAGATTAGGGATTGAGTGTCGCCGTCCTTTATGCTTTTTAATCGTGTGATTTGAACCTCAGACGTTCGGACAGGTAATGCGTATCGGGGAGTTCGGACATGAGACACCGTATTCATGCTGATGCCACACTCTTAAAATACCTATGCTAACTCCGTATACCATACATACTTGCGATACTCTCGATACTTGCGACCCGTTCCTTAGCAACGATTTATCTTGCGCGGGTCCCAACTTGTTAGCCTCCTTGTTCGATCTTGAGGCAAGTTTGACCAGTGGACGACCACCTTCATTGAGTTGATGTTAGACGTACGGATGTTGTTCGGATGAGCGAGCGAATCTTGCCGTCGTAGAGGAGTACGACCGAGTGGTCGTTTCTCGCTGAGTGGTTCCCAATGCACAGTCGCGGTTCTCCAACGTCCGTCCTTTCGTCTCATCAAATGTCCAGCGAAACGATGTTTTGCTCCATCGATATGAAGAATGGCGTCCTGGACTTTGTATTGGTCGGATCTGTTCATTGGGCAATCCGGAGAGTCGCTGTTGGTGTAGAAAGATGCCGACCATCTTCCTTTCCAATGCCGCTTGCACTCTTCGTAATTGATCTTCTGCTGCCTTTGTTACGGCCCATGTTTCGCAAGCGTAGCATAGCGCAGGAAGAACTGTGGAGTTGGAGATATTAGCTCTCAGTTCACAGTCACTGCAGCTCTCGACCACACCCCCCCCCCCCACAGAATTGTACGCCGCCCATGCCGCTCTCTTCCTTCGTGGTATTTCCGGTCTGAGGTAGTTCTTCATGTTCAACAGTCACCCGAGGTAGACGTAATCTTCGACCTCCTGTAAAGGAGCTTTTTTCAACAGCACTGGGTCACCGTCCACAAACACGTTCCTCATAAATTTCGTCTTCTATCGTTAGTCTAACCTCAGCTCCTTCGATGTGAAGCTCATGCAACATTCATGACGCCTGCTGCGTGGACATCACCTTGTGATGAGGATCGTCGGCAAATCTCAGGTGGTTCAGCTGCCGACCATCGACTTCGGTGCCATAGTCGGTCCAATTACAGCGACGGCTGGTTGATTACAAACACGCTGAGAAGAGGATGGGAGAGATGGGGTCGCCTTGACGTACGCCTCTTTCCGCAGCCATCTCTTCTAGGTCGCGATGAAATGGTCGAAATATAGTGACGCAATCGGTGTAGCATTTGCTCAGAATGTTCGTGTATCGTGGTTCGATCCCCTGTTCGTTGAGTGCTTCCCAAACTTTCTGCGGTTCCACTGAATCGAACGCTTTGTGGTAATCGATAAACGTCAACACCAAAGGTTCGTGGTATTCTCGAGCAGCTTCAATTAGTCGACAGCAGGCGAGTATGTGATCCAAGGTGCTGAACTTCCGTCGGAAGCCTGCTTGCTCCACCGGTTGCGCTTCTTCCAGAAACCTTCTGATGCGCGATAGGAGACACCTGGTAAAGACCTTGTATAGCACCGATAGGATAGTTATTGGTCGACAGTTGGAAAGGTCTTCTCTGTCGCCTTTTTTAAACAGCAAAATTGTCGTGGGTCTCTTCGATGCAGACAGTACTTCACATAGCGTTACGTAGAGGGAAAAGCGCTGCGCCGATGCGCTGAACATCTTATGACCATAAGTTTGCAGAATTTCAACAGTGATTCCATCGGCGCCTGGGGATTTACCTTTGGACATCGTCTCTATCGCATAACGCAATTCAGATGGCAGGAACGTTGGGACATTGTCGCCAAGAGGTAGAGCGGTGCAGCGGTGGAATGGTGTCTTGTCTTGAAAAGGTTCGTATAAAAGTCCGTCATTATAGACTCCATTTCTGACCTAAATGAAGATCGCGTTCCGTCAGGAGCCTTTAAACAGGGAATCACATGACGATATTCTGCAAGATCACGTTTTGTTTTCTTCAGACTCCGTTTGTTGGCTGCTTGTCCAATAATCGCTGACGTGAGAAACTCCTGTAATCCTCCGTAAGCTTTTGTCTGCATAGCCTGCACAATATAGCGTACTCAACGTGATTTCGCTGACCGTCCATCAGTCTTCGTTCTGCAAGAAGACGCTGCGTGACATCGGAAATTCGGCGAGAGCTGTGAGTTGGAGCCGCAACGCAGCACCGGTGGGCAATCGTCGTTACTGCGTTTATCAGACGAGTATAGTCTTCATCGATGCCGCCCGACATCTCTAGGTTTGCATTTTACTCACTCATTGCCCTAATCGCTTCTGTGTTCAAAACTGTTGCTTTATGAATCCTCGATCGTATCCGTGAATATATGAGGCCGATCCGCGTGAAGTCGAGCTCGCAAGAGACGGTGATTGCTACCCGTATTGAAGGATGGGACGACTCCAACTTCTGTTAGGGCTCTTTTGATGCACAATATGTGCTCCAGCTCGTGGAGATGCAGTCCGTTCGGAGATGAGCGTATCCGTCTCTTAAATGACGACTTAAAGGACTGGCTGTTGCCGTGATACAGATGATGTACTTCGCAAAAGTTTTCCAGCTTCTCACCATATCCCACCATGAGCTTGAGCACTTCGGGTCCTTTAGTCACGGAAGCTGGTCAAAAGCTTGGCAGGCCTTATCCCTGCGGATATCCCGGTTTCCGCTACAAGCTGGTACACCACGGCAAGGTAGAACCCAAGTACCAGATATCATGCATTTCCAGATTAAAATACCAATACTGCCGTTTTAAGATAACGGTGCTAACATCCTGACACGACCAACCCTATAACCATCCTGAAATTCTATGTATTTTCGCCCTTGCAGCAACTGTACTTATCATATCCTTAGATTTTTGTACAGTTTGCTCAAAAAAAGCCAACGATCTCATAGAAAAATACTTCGTCTTCAGCTGCATTTGTGTTTCTTCCAATTAGTACCTTTTCATTCAACCCTCAATGCTGCACCGCTTGCACCGTTCTGCAGGTTTTGTTATTTCCTCTTTTAAACAGGTTATTTTTACTCATTGCTTACCTCACGATAACTAAACGTTGCAACCGCAAACAATATATTATCGTCACGTTTAGAACTATCATATTGTTGCAACCGTAAACAATGCAAATTCGTCACCCTTCAAGCTGTCATGTTATTGCTACCGTAAACTGCTGTTGTGCTTATTCAGCAAAAACAGTATTTAATAATTTCGTTGCAGGAGCGAGCAACAATCTTTCGGGCCAGGGGCGCACACGAAGCTCTGGGCGATACATTTTTCAACCAACTTCTTTAACGGGAATTTGTCGTTAAATTTCCGATATATCATTAAATTTCGGTAAAACAAACAACTAGCTGCAAGCTATTATTTCAAATAATAAAAAATCAGGGAAAGACGCTTTATGTTCCCACTTCAACAGGTGAACAACTGAAGTTCAACGAGCGCAGTGTAACATAGTACAATGTAACATGGATAATTCTCACCAATAAGGGGTGGACAGCAAAATAAACCACATCTCAGCAACAACTTATAGTTCAAATTAAGTCAGACAGACCCCGGAGTTCCCTCACTTTCCTAGTTCTCTGCGAAACCGTTTACTGTGACTGTCCTTTGAGCACGAACAATCGAGTTCCGAAGGAACGGCGCAATGTATGTCTAGTTCCATCAGAAATTTTCTAGATCAGTTCGTCATTGGGTAGAACACAACGGTGCTACATAAAACTTTTAATTTTGCGCAACACAAAACGATATATAGGGCTTTCCTACAAAATGACCCTTCCGAACCTATTTTTGTCGAAGGAACTAGTAAAATTACAGTAAGGAGGCTACAGTGAAATACTAAAATACTAACGTTCAGGAAAAGTAACTTTCCAAGATTTTCTTGTTGTTACCATGAAACGTTCTTTCCGCCTCGACTGTTCCATATGGTGAGCAAAGGGGATAAGGTGCGCCAAGTGGGAAAGGGAGGTCTTACGAGAGGGCCAGACCAGTATCTTATGGTTAGTGGATTCGTTGACGTACCTGGTGGTTCGCCCAGATACGGTTCTATCTTCTAGATGCGCTTCCTTTGAAAATTCAAATGCGAGGGTAATAAAGTAACAGGGAAATAAAAATAAAAAGGGTTCGCGCGCTGTGCCTGACGAAACGGGATAAGCAGATTGGTATTGGGGCACAATACCCTCTCGCCATGTATGTCTTTGCTAGAACAAATTGCTTTTCTTTATTCTTGCTGTTTTCAATAGTTTTTTAAGGCATTGCTAATCGGCGGATGAGGCCCGCAGTCCTAAAGAAGATTACAAGAAAAAGTGATAGACTTGCTGAGAAAACAGTCTCGTTAAAAAAATTTATAAATTTCTGAAATTTCCGTTGAGTATTTAATTCAGATTTTAACGAAAAATGCCGTTAATTCGTTAAATTCGTTAAATCGTTGACCGTTAAATGTGCACCCCTGTTTCGACACCAGACCTGAGCATCATGCAAATAGAACGATATGGTAGTAGTGTTGAGGTGAAACCGAGACCAGTGGAAACTGCCGTGTAACACCAGCGCCAGATTGTGGGCAAAAGAAGATATTAGGTCGGTTGTTCCTGGATCGCTGGCTAGTAATTTCTCTTGCAAGCTTGAAGCAAAGCAGTCAACGGTGCATCAGGTGTTCCATATTCAAGGAAAATTATCAAGTATTGTAAAAGCTAACGAGGTCTCCAATACGGGAGTTCGAGGCAATCGATAGTCGCTACGCCTCTGAGAGGCGTGCTGGGGATTTTAACAATAAAAGACAAGGTTAGCAAGAACAGAGTAGGGGCGAAAAAAACTTTGCAAGAAAAACCAACACTTCCAAGTACGGTTAATGGCAATACAACATTTGAAATAAAAGCAAAGGGCCAACCAAATGCGCGTTCTGAGTGGTAAGCCTTACTCTCAGCCGATCCAACGGTAGGGAAACTATATCTATATGTTGTTTCTACAAAAAAAAAAAACATACCAACCGGAGTACGCTTAGATGCAACGGGAGTTGCAAAGGGAAAAAGTTTTGGAGCATTCTATTATATCACGGAAAACTCGTAGCAGTAATATGAGCTAAACCGCTATCTATAGGAAGGAGGACACCAGCCGGACTAGCTGTAAAGGGACAATGTATTTCGAGGTGTAGATTGTCTCCAAGGACACGCACCACCGGGCGGACTCCGTATCTTAGGACTGTCATTATACTGGCACGCACCCAGTGGCGGCCCAAAGACACAAAACGTTCAATAAGTGAGACGAGGCATGCTGAATATGAAAAAAGTAAAAGTGGGAAAATGGGAGCAGGAAGGAGTGTCCCATATGAAGAGATCAACTGCGTACGCAAATTCAACCTGCTTGAAAAGAAGTTGCAAGCAAGATGCCCGCTAAAGACGATAATCACTTGCAACTCATCAATCACAACTCGCAACTCAGGTTAACTTTGAATGTCTCAGAGGACTGAAAGAGCATATGCTAACTCAACTCCAAAGTCGCGTCATGCTAATACACTTGATCGGAAATTCGAAGCAGTGACAAAAATCACAATATCTCTTCTTTTCGCCAACGCACGAAAGAGAAAAGAATCAGCAGATAAGCTTTCGTCAAGGAAAGTCAGCCAGCTGGATGAGCGAAATGCAAATATGAGACTGTAATCACTCTCCTACTTCACTAGAATAGACAGAAGCAATTGCAATAACAAAAAACTTGTAGCAAGCTTCGCCGAAACGCAGTTCAGACCGAGACCCATCAGGAAGATGAAAACGAAGTGGTAACCGTGATCTCAATGGTGGATGGAGAACGACCAGCCACGTACCCGCTCCAATCAGAAGTCTGGAGTACCAAGAACATGGAGCAGATTGATATTCTTCAATTTAGCTCGGAACGCGGATATGTTCGGGGCTTCCAAAAAAGCATCGGGAAGTTTTTGCAGCCATCTAGTATCTGTGTTATTTGCATGTACTGTATTCTACCGTCGGCACATACAGTACACTATCGGCACATACAGTACACAACGAGTAGGGTTCACCCTGCCTGCAAATTAGCAAGATGACTATTTTTCTCTTTACTTTCCTGTATCAGAACGCTTTCACAACTTTACTTTTTTATAATTACATTAAACTTTTCTTCTTTTTAACTAAAGGGCTCCTATAGTTCCGTCACCTTAGTGAATTGTACGCAGACCTCCTAAGGGTCTTTATGCTCACCAGCCTTTTTCCTCATTTCTCTTCGAACGATGCAGGATCTTTGTTTCTAGCTTTCTTCGAAAGCTAATTTTGCTAGCAATGTTCTATTATAGAACCTTCTGGTCGGTTGTCTGGCTCCCGCATGCGAAACTAGAAGTGGTTCTCGAGGATCAAATGAATGGCGTATGACGCCCTGGTTGTGGGCGCTATTGCTGCTTCTGAGTGAACTGGTTGTGCTTCGACATAGGGGTGATTAGAACACGCTATATATCTTTAAGCACTAGACCGCTTTGTCTATATTTTAGCTTCTTTCATTTTTTTGACCAGCCATTTACGTTCTTTTTTCACACCTTCGCTACTCTTAGTCTTGAGTGCTCGCTATTCATGACCATAGAGGATTTTTTCGGAGCCCATCACGAGGCACTGGAAATACACACGCCCTTTAACTTTAAATATGCCAACAGATGTCCCTACATCATCGCTGCTCTCATAGGATTATGACGGACTCCCAGGGCTTATAGCTCTAACCTATATGCCTTCTTCCGACCTTTTCGGATGTTGCTCGGATAATTCAGCGGCCGGCACTAATGTTACCTTGCTCCCACCACGGTACGAACACAACATTCAACGGCAGTCTACATTCTCGTTGGCGACATTTTCTCCTGCCTATATAAGGACGGTTCCTGCACTTTAGAAGATGGGTCCAGCATCATCTGGACCTGATGAGGGCTCGCTTACAGCGACCTAACATCTCTGCCTCGTATTGGATGACGAATGATGGCTATGCTCAAGTTCGACGAGGTGCCTCGTTCTACTTCTGTCCGACTCCGATCCTTTAGCAACAACTGAATACGATATTCCTTGGATGAGCTTCGTTTACCAAGTGACTCAATTTGGCACGCGTCCTTGACTTTGACTGCGGCTATTGGGATTGTGCGCAGTCATGCCACAGCCTCTGTTTTGGCTGGGAGGCATTTATGTTCTCGTTCGACAGGGTTAGATGGGAACGGTTTGACTCTTCTCAGCGGCATTCGATCGCACTTTTGACTCTTATTTGTCGACTCTTCGCAAGGTGTTAGAAAGGTCTTGTCTCTTCAACGTCAGTGTCCGGCAACAAGCTCACCAGCATCGCACAGTCTTACCTTTTTTTGGAGATGGCACCTCGGCAAACTCTTACTCTAAGGCCGAACGAAATACCAAAGCTATTCAAGAACTGCGCACTCCTACTTGTCCGAAAGGAGTCGAGGGGTTCCTTGGGCTAACCAAGTTCTTTCGTAGGATTTGCGACCATCACTGCAGCTTTGTATGACCTTTGCAAGCACAAAGCTGTGCTTCTTTGGAAAACCGCTTGCACTCAGCGTTTCGGCAGTTAGAAGCTATCCTTATTAATCAATATTGCCTTGAATTTCATTAATACAAAAAGCCTGTCATGCATACCGAATGTGGCCAAACCGCTGTCGGCGCCCGCCCCGTTTTACAGCAGCATGATGATTCCCCTTTTTTGGCCATTGGCTTCTTCAGTAAGACATTACCTACTTCGCACCTCACCATAATCTACTAAAGGACCAACTGAAGCCGCTAAGGGTAGACTAGAAGACGGGACAGCACCTATCCAGGTTAGGATGTGAGACTGAGCAGGGCTTGAGCTCGTCACGAGCTAGGACGATTTTTTCGGATCGTCGCCTTATTTTTATGAAGGCAGCGGCCATGCGAGCTGATGTTTGCACCATTCCAATCGCTTGTAGATCCGCAATCCAACTAGGATTTGTTCGTGTCTTTGTACACTCCGGCTCACAACACTTCCGTACACAGTAGTAATAAGGACTCTCCCTTCTTCCTCTTGGTCATGGCGGGGTCCCTAATATCAACTGGCTTATCTGTCAAGTGGCAAAGGGACACGTACCTGCCCAGTCGGACGCGGATATCTACTAATAATCCTTGATCACAGCGCGTCATATGATAGTGCGATAGCTTCGGCGTACAACCAGACGCCGTACAGAGATGAAGCGTTACTACGATAGCATTTCTCTTCATCCGTCACGCTTTCGCGTGGGAGACCAAGTATGCCTTCGGGATCTCGCCCTTAAACGGGGACTGTTCTCAACGCTTCGTTACCCTTGGTTAGGGTAATTCAGGAATATCCCACCATCGGTTAGGGTAATTCAGGATTATCCCACCATCGGTTAGGGTAATTCAGGATTATCCCACCGCTGCTCCACCGTCGTATCACCACACATCAGGCTAAACTTAGACTGCTTTATCTCAGCTAGCATAAAAAATGCTTTTATCACTCTTCGCCACTCCAGGGATAAGAAGCTCTTACTTCTGCCAATGCTGTTTTAGTTAGTATTATCGAATACGTGCATAAGATTTTTACACAAAGTAACATCCGCTTTTTCAACCGTCTCACTCATATAATTCACGTTTCAGGAAGCCATTCGTTTCGATCTGACTAGAACGGACTTTGGACCACATTTCTTTCTCCCAGCACTCGTTCCTTTTCCATTCATCTTTTCCCTCTTTCATTTCCTTTCATTCTTTTACCATTCCTTTCACATTTCCACAACACTAGATTTTCCGTTTGCGCAAGCCCCGCTCCGCCAATCAGGTCCTGATTCTTATCTATTCTCGTAATTCTAATGCGCGGTTCTACTACAAACCCTCTTCCTACTACTTTTTTCTTCTTTCAGATAAGTGTGTTACCTCACCCCTAATTTATTCTTCCAGAGAGTTCCAAGGAAACTCGTTCCAGTCCGGACATTAAAACGAGGGACATGCAGAGCAGGACAGGTAACGTTGGGGGGGGGCAGCAGCGATACTCAAATTGAAGCTTGCGGCCGCGCGCGTGAGCCCTCAGGTAGAGTCTTCCCTGCTTCAGCGGAGTGGACGAGTTCTGCGCGAACGTGCCGGGGCGAGCTGTGCATGCGTCGAGGAAGGGATGATGGGAGCAAACGTGGATGGAAAGACGGTAGAATGTCTCAAGGTCTATAATCAAAAACTGGGCAATGGGTTAAATTGGAATGTTCATATGTAGAGTTCAGATATATGTTTGAAGCGTTACCTGCAGCGGTTACGCGTTTACCAAAGTACATGTCTCCAGAGGCCGAATGCTTAAAAGATTAGCGAACCTATCAAAATTGGATTTGATGACCATTTTTTGGAAATTTCATGGTTTCTTCGAACTGATGAGCATGACTGCAACCTCTTTTCTTCCATTGGTTCAAGAGCCTAAAGAGGATGGTATTCATCCAACGTTATTAATCAGTAAGTACCTCGCAGCTCGGCAAATGGTTCATGATTTAACAATTCTTGTTGACAAACTGGTCGAAATATCAATGTAGAATCGGTGGGGGAATTTGGAACTTCACCAAAAGCCCATGAATGTCTATCGTAGAATATGAAATTAAAATCACCCTGCTAACAGAAGAAGCTATCTAGTATCAGTAGAGAATTTGCAGTGCAGTAAACAGTCTATAAAAACCTTTTTCAGGATTGCTGGAACGTCAAACCGCCTCCTCGCCATGTTCATTTTAAAGAAATGGTTATACTGCATTAGCTCTCTCATGCACCGATTTTACGTAGTTTAGCTCCCGCACCAGTTCTGAGCACTCAGAAAAACTCATATTTCTTCAACTCGGACACTGGGTCGCCACGGGCCGAACCATTTTCAGCCCCCCCCAACGGTTTAGCAACTGCAGTTGCCATTTGCAACTGCAGTTGCTATTGGGGTGGTAACAGCAACACAGTTGCTACTCCGTTGGAAATTGTTGCTACTTTGTTGCTATTCGGGCGGAAGCGTTTAGCGTGCTCCGATGCGACCGCTCGCGCCGCTCGCGCGGAAAGGAAAAATTTGAGGGTAGCAACGCAGTAGTAACGCAGTGTTGCTATCCGGACGCAGTGAACAGCGGCGTGGGATGGCGTGTGCATGCTGTAGTCACACTGCATGCCGTTTGCTCATGCCGTCATGTGAACATATACAAGTTGATGTGTTCCACGTCCAACTCTGGATGAATCGTGGCATCGTTGAGGTCGTATTGAATCCTGGCATCGTTGACGTCGTAATAGACTAGCGGTTTCTTCAGCGTAGCCAAGATTGTGGGTCCAGACTTTATTGCGGTTTATTGCGGTTTATGTTTCGGCGTTGTGAACGCATATAAGTTGATGATGTTGTTTGTCATTGTTTGTTTGTTTTATTTAATATCAGTGTGTCATCGTTTCTTTTGTCGTGTTAGCGACACTTTTTATAAGGTGACCCCCTGGCGCAAATAGGGTCGGGGGGGGGGGGGGGGGTCAAGGTACAAACAATGGTACAGCTCTGTTCTGTGCTCTCCTCCGCTGACGCTGAGGAGAGCACAGATTTGAGCAGGGAAGGGACTCCAGGGTGCGGGTTGACGTGACGCGCCCGTGTTAAAATTGCCTAGATCCTGGAGTTTCCTCCCTTGCCCAATTGGGAAGCACATAAAACACGGATCTGTAGTCGAAACAAGGAGATAAGACCGTATTTACATTCGCTGTATGTAGCTACCCGCCGCGGCAGGCCATGTTGACCCCCCCGGACCCTACTTGCGCCTACCTATTCTTTACTATCAGTGTGTTTTGTCGCTTTGTTTTTGTGTTGGTGACATTTTTAGGAGGTGACCCCCCCCGACCCTATTTGCGCCGCCTTATACAACGCCTTTGGGTAATAGGAAATGAAAATTTTACGCGGCACTGGTGTAATCCACCCCTATGTTGAACGGAGCTAGGCCATTTCTGATGTAATTAGACACACATGTGCCCTATTACCAAGGCGAATATCCACGGAGTACAGGGTGATCTACTTCGAGGCGCTTTGCGCCGACTTTGCTTTGGTTTAAAAAGTTTTAGGCTAGCCTGGAAGGGAAGCGATCGATTATGAGCTGACCCGGCGTCGATTTCCGTCCGATGCGGGCGGCTCGCGCGGCGGTCGGAAAACGTCGTCCGTCCGACGCCGTTGCCGCGTTCGGACACGTTCTATTCCGCCGGCTCCACGTCTCATTCTGGGCTCCCATCATCATTCCAACTCGCTTCTGTTGGCGTGTGGTCGTATCGTTCGCCAGCGGTTCGTCAGATTCGTCTGATTCTTCACTCCGTGGTTCGTCAGATTCGTCTGATTCTTCACTCCGTCCTGAACTCCTCACCGATTGTTCTATCGAATTGGGCGCTGACGCTGCGCAAAACGTCGCGATTTCCCATCAGTTGTTTGTTTGTTGTTCAGGCGCAAATAGGGTGGGGGGGGTGGACATGGAGCGAATGTGAATGAAGTCTTATCTCCGCTTTTCGATTACAGATCTATGTTTTACGTGCTTCCGAATTTGGCAAGGGAGGGAGCTCCAGGATGTAGGCAATTCTAGCACGGGTGCGCCACTCAAGCCACACCCTGGAGTCCCTTCCCTGCCCAAATCTGTGCTCTCCTCCGCGTCAGCGGAGGAGAGCACAGAACAGAGCTACAGAGCACAGCGGAGATAAGACTACATTCACATTCGCTGCATGTAGCTATTCGCCACGCCGGCCCGCCGCGCCATGCTGTGGTGACCCCCCCCCCGGACCCTATTTGCGCCTCCCTTGTAATACCTTCACCCAGTGACCATGCCTACAACTGCAGAATTAGAAAGCCCAGGCCGGAATTTCGACATTGTGGAATCCTCTGTTGTGTAAATTTGCGTCAGCAACATGGCGCTGACGTAGAATTGCACTGTTTATTCAACGCCGTTCCATCTCCGACGTTTAGCAACGGTCGTTGTATATTTGGGAGGCTTCGGTGTCTATCGCACTTCTGATCCATGCCGGTTATCCAGTATGTTCTACCGCTTCACAATTTCTCTCGGGAACAAATGCAGTTTTCGGCGGCCGTCGGAGCGTTTGTCAGTTTTGTATTGCTTGAAGGCTTTGTACATTATCTGTTTCGCTGAGACAGTGTATCTTGTCTTGGTGCAAGTGGGGGAGGGGGGGGGGGGGCAGGGTTCTACGTGATATTCTCATTTGAATTATGGTAGAAACGAGAAACATACAGTATAAAGCACATCCCTGCTGGCCCTATGAAATGGATGAGGGAAGGTGCAAAACACGGTTAGAATGAAGCGAGACCGGGAACAAGGGCGCATGGGGGCATGACGTGATATTAGACTGCAGTCACATGAAAGTGTCAGAAGATTTATGGATTTAAATGAAAGTATAAGATGGACTTTAGATTAAACCTGCAGCCTCATCTTTTGGAAGTCGTGCACTTCCATATGAGACGACTAATAGGTTCCAGAGATCCGCAAAGTCCAGACTCATTTCTGTCTACTCTGCCAGCCTTTAACGCAGTTGTTTTGGATAACGTTGAGCTTTGCTGAATATCGATTATCCAGTGTTGACTGGCCCTTAGCGGAGGTGGCGATGTCCGTTCCTCCACGTGGTGCCACTGGAAACTACTCGCTCTGCGAGTTAAGCCGAACACGGACACTCGATTGCAGGCGACAGGCCCTTGTGACAGGCCGGCCTACGAAGACCCATGTCACATCACATGGTGTATGACAGCTCAAGTGTTTCGAGATAGTGCTACGGCGTCCGCGGGAGCCGACGCGCACTCGCAGAGCCCGGCGAGTGTGAGAAGTATGCGAGGGTCCCTGATGCGAGGACGGCATCGGGGGGCAACTGAGCTAGTCCGAAAGTCCCGTAACGTAAGCAGGACCCGCGTGGCTACGCTGAATGTGGGTACGTTGACGGGCCGCTCGTGCGAGTTGGTTGAAGCACTGGAGCGTAGAAGAGTTGATTTCTGTGCGGTGCAGGAGACGAGGTGGTCCTGCCGCAAGTCAAGGGATATAGGACGTGGCTTTAAGGCCGTTCTATGTGGAAGTCCCAGGACCACCAGTGGTGTCGGAATAATCGTCTCCGAACGATTTCGTGACTCGATTGTAAGCGTCGAGCGCTTTGACGATCGATTGATGAAGATCGTTGTCGCCGCTAAGGAGCGACTCTATCACTTCTTCTCAGCGTATGCTCCGCAGACTGGCTGCTCGGATCAAGCCAAGGAAGAGTTTTGGAGCCTGCTTGATGAGAAGACAGCAGTGGTACCGTCGAAAGATGTCATCATAGTCGCTGGTGACCTTAATGGGCACGTAGGTGCTACGAAAGACGGGTACAGCTGTCATGGTGGGTTCGGATACGGATCACGTAACGCCGATGGTGAGCGCATTCTTGAGTATGCGGAATCGCATAATCTCGCCATTGTGAACACCGTTTTCCGAAAACGCGACTCCCACCTCATCTCATACTATAGTGGGAGCTCCAAGTCTCAGATAGACTTTGTCCTTGTGAGAGATCGCGACCGGAGTCTTGTCACAGACGCGAAGATCGTGCCGTATGAGACGGTCGCCCCACAGCATCGACCGCTGATCTGCACTTTGAAGATCGCCCCTCCGAGGCTGAAGCAGGTTGAGCGATGCGGTGCAGCTAGAATTAAGTGGTGGCGAATCAGAGAGAAGGAAGCAGCTGTGATTTCTCGCGTGCGGTTACCGACAGTCACGACTGTCGACGAAACTTGGAAGAAGGCGACCGACGCGATTCGTCAAGCTGCACAGTCAGAACTCGGCATTACGAAGCCTGGGCGACGGAAGGTCGACAAGCAGACATGGCTGTGGACAAACGACGTGAAAGCGAAGGTTCGAGAGAAGAAGTCGCTCTATCACGTGTTTCTCGGCGAAAAGACAGCCGATAACTGGCAGAAGTACCAAGAAGCGAAGAAAGCTGCAAAGAAGGCCGTGGCTGTTGCGAAAGCCACTCATTATGGAGATGTCAACGAGAAGCTCGAGTCTCGTGATGGTGAGCGGTATCTGTACCGACTTGCAAAGAATCGCCATCGCCAGACCGAGGACATCGAGAAGTTCTTCGGCATCAATGATGAGAACGGCCATCTTCTTACGGACCGCAAGAAGGCATTGAAGCGATGGCGCGATTACTTTGAGGAAATCTCTACGGTAGAATTTCCTCATCCAGCCATCCCTTCAACGGCTCCAACCCACGGCCCCGTTCAGAAGATCACCGTGGAGGAGACTGAAGCGGCTTTGAAGAAGATGAGGCCAGGCAAAGCGACTGGGCCCGATGACGTGGCAGCTGATTTGTGGAAGTCCAAGTACTGGTACCCTGCTGAGTGGTTGGCGAAGTTCTTTAATCAGGTTGTGGCGGAGAAGAAAGTGCCTGAGTGTTGGCGCCAAAGTACGACGATCCCGATTTGGAAGAAGAAGGGCAGTCCTGCAGACTGCTCCAATTACCGTCCGATTCGTTTGCTTCCGCACAGCATGAAGATCTTTGAGCGAATTGTCGATGGACGAATTCGGGACATCGTCCAGCTGTCCAGCAATCAGTGCGGCTTCGTGGCTGGTTGTGGCACCGTTGATGCCATACACGCCACTCGCCTCCTGATAGAGAAGCATCGCGAGAAACAGAAGGCAGTGCATATCGCCTTCCTCGACTTGGAGAAGGCCTTTGACCGCGTACCGCGTGAAGTGATATGGTACGCCTTGCGACATCATGGAGTTCCCGAAGAGCTCATAGAGTGGGTGCGAATTCTCTACTCTTGTCCAAAGAGTCGAGTTCAAGCTGCAGCTGGAACCTCGATGGAGTTCCCCATCTCTGTCGGGGTGCACCAGGGTTCTGCGCTTTCCCCACTCCTCTTTGTTGTCGTCATGGATGCCATCACACGAGATCTTCAGAAGCCCGTCCCTTGGACGTTGCTTTATGCCGATGACGTGATGCTCGCTAGCGAAGATAAAGGAGAACTCGAGCGAGAGTTGCAAGCTTGGTGTGATCGCTTGGAGCGGTTTGGACTCAGATTGAACGTGAAGAAGACCGAGTATTTAACGACGGACGTTACCGAGTCCACCTCCATCAAGGTTAACGGCATCGAGCTTCCACGCACTGCGGTCTTTAAGTACCTGGGATCAGCAGTCGCGTCTGACGGCAAACTGATGGTCGAAGTGAATTCACGCGTGAGTGCAGCTTGGTCTAAGTGGCGCTCGTTGACTGGGGTGCTCTGCGATAGGAAGATACCGGAGCGCTTTAAGTCAAAGATCTACAGGGCAGTCATCCGGCCAGTAGCGATGTACGGCGCTGAGTGTTGGCCTGCGACCAAGGAAGTTGAAACGCGCCTCAGCGTCATGGAGACGAAGATGCTGCGCTGGACGGCTGGAGTCACGCGCATGGACCGCATCCGAAACGAAGCTATTCGGCAGAAGTTCGGTGTCGCGCCGATAGCGGACAAGATGCGCGAAGCTCGCTTACGATGGTACGGCCACGTTCTGCGTGGAGAAGAAGACAGCGTCCGCAAGATAGGCCTTAACTTCGAGGTAACAGGAAAGCGGCCTAGAGGGCGCCCGAAGCAGCGCTGGGCTGATACGTTACATACGGACTTGAAAGCGGCTGGTGTCCACCCTGATCTAGCGCTGGATCGGGAAAGGTGGCGTCATGACACCAGAATAGCGGACCCCACTACGAAGCGGGACAGACGCTGAAGAAGAAGAAGAAGAAGACTGGCCCTTAGCGGAGCTAATAAGCTTTCTTTCGTGTGCTCGCACGGCGCAAATAGGGTCGGGGGGGGGGTCAACATGGCCTGCCGCGGCGGACAGCCGTGGCGGGTAGCTACATACAGCGAATGTGAATGCAGTCTTATCTCCTCCGATTTAACGCCGTCTTCGCTAATCTGCTCCGATGGCTTGCGGTTGTGTGTCCCTTAGCCGGTCGTCCTTGTTTCTCGTGTGTGGAAATACATTGTCTGGTGCTGATTTAGTGAGATCTCTTCGATTTAGACATGGGACGCGACGAGACACGAATCTACGTTGGCAATCTGCCTCCAGACACTCGCGAGAAGGACATTGAAGATGTGTTCGCGAAGTACGGAAAGATTCGTTTCGTCGACATCAAGGGCGGACGTGGACCACTCTACGCATTCATCGAGTTCGAAGACGCACGGTGAGCTTTCTGTCCTGTTGGACGCTTTTGGAAAATACTGAACTATTGAGATAATTCCTAGGTAGGGTATTACATACTGAACATACCGAAGGCTGTTGGCCTATCGACTGTTTGATTTGGTGTTTCGGCTCGCATGTCATTCTCGCCTAGGGCCTAGCCATCGGTATCGGTCAAGATCTAAGCGAGAATGACATGCGGGCTGAGCAAAGTGATGGCGTGAATTGGCTCGGGGGACGGGGTCGTCGTGCCAGAAAGCCCCTTGTTGTATTGAAAATGAAACTGAATACTGGTGAGAAGAGAATTCGAACTCCTTCATGAACTTCATGAACGTGCTCAACCATTTTTGATGTGAGAAGAGACATTCATATATACCTTGAAGAGAGATGATCACTGATGATTTACAAGAGATTTGTAACTTAAGCCCCCTCTAAGCCCCCTCCCCGCGAGCCAATTTGCACCGGATCTGATTTGACGAATTAAGGAAATTAAGCTCACTATATTGTTGTGCCTATTCGACTATTCGATTAATTATTCGATCAAATTACGCAATCAATTGCTGGTATTCGAATGCTCAAACTTTCCTAATTTTCGATTTCCGTTTGAAATCGAATATTGGAAAACCAGGAAGTTTCGAATTCGAATAATATAGTAAAATAAATTGTTCGAATAATTTTTCGAAAGTCGAATAACCACAACTATACTGACCAGGGAGAATGATACCTTTGTTGTGAATTGGTTACGTAGTGAAAATGGAAATGTACGTAGTGAGAATGAAAGTGAGTGGTGAAGTGAGTGTCGTTAGTCGTTAAACTAAGTCGAAAACGAATTAAGTGAAGTCTAAACGTCAAAAACGGAATTTTAAGCGTTATCGAAAAGAAGTTAAGTTCAGCAAACTAGGGAAAACTCTGATTTTTCTAGGATTTTTTCGTGAACTGGTGTGGTTGTCTGAGTGTGTGGGTGGGATGCTGAGTGTGTGAATGGGATGAGTGAGAGAGAGAGCAGACTGTGTGTGAGTGGGATGAGTGAGAGAGAGAGCAGACTGTGTGTGAGTGGGATGAGTGAGAGAGAGAGAGCAGACTAAGAAGTCTCAAGTATAAGTAAGACGAAAAAAGAAAAACTCATAGGCTTAAGTTAAGTATTTAAGCATTAAATTATTGAATAAGCGTTGCCGATAAGGCATGAATGTTTGATTCGTTTTCGATTTCATTTTACTACGATTTCTCGATTTCAATTTGCGATTTCATCGTTATTGCATGCATGATTTTTCATTTTTTGCCATGTGCATCATACACTAACACTAACACTCACTAACCTTAACCTTAACAAATTTAAAATTTAATTCAAACAACATGAACAACAAGAAACAACAAGAACAAGAAGACGTTAGCAACAGAACGAAATGCAACACATAGAAGCAAGAAAAAATAGAAAGCAACAACAACAAACAGAAAGCAACAACAACAAACAGAAAGCAACAACAACAAGAGCAAGCAACTAAAGCTAAAGCCTCTAGTCATCGGCCGCTAAGAGCATTTTAGGGGATTTCTGGAGCTGGACTCCTTCCTAGAGGGCGTGCAGCGACTGGAACAACAGCAGGCCGACTACACTGCAACGAAGTCGAAGGAGCTCACACTGCCCGAGCCAACCTTCCTTGCTGGCACTCAAGTTTGGCGGGTTCCGCAGCTGGACGTTTCCGAAATGGAGGACATACCTAATGCCTGCTTTAAGGTCGGTAGCGTCGATGTAAAGAGATGTTTCTTCCTTCTCCAGTTTAAGAACACAACACCACAGTGTGGTTTATAGAGCTGTGACCTGAACAAAGTAATCGAGCTCCAGGGTTCGCAACGGCCGCATCAAGCAAGATGACCACATCGTCTCCTGCGTGGACTTCTTTCGAAAGTATCTGAGGACGGTTAGTAGCGTCCCCTCGTCTTCTCCCTCTACATGCATGATAAACCATAACCTTCTCAGTAGCTTCCTGACACCATATCTTTCTAGGCCTGTGATCCACCGCAGTTGATTCAGCGTTACGCAACTATGAAGGCTTCAGCTTCTAAGAGGCAGAAGACTTCTCAAGCTTCTATCCTCGAAGGGAACAACTCGGCATCGAGGAATGTGAGGAACGTAAGGGGTTCAGTTGTAATGAGAAACGGAAAATCGTGAAGCAATAATGCAGGATAATGCAGGTTATTTGTTATTAGGACGACGTCGAAAGCATCGTTGATAGCACAGAGGAGGAGGACGAGGAGGAAGACGAAGGAGATGAGGACACTGCAGAAGGCGAAACGGAAACGGACAACCCTGATGAATTGCTGATGCTGTCGGCTTAAATGGAGAAGGGCTTCGCACTTCGATCTCGTGTTGCTTTGCTTTAGCAAAAAATTGATATAAAATTAATAATTTGTGCGAGAAGCGATGCCGGTGGTGTCAGGGGTTCTGTCCTACTACCTCAGACTGTATATTACCAAGTAGCGCAAGTCTTTAAACCTCAATTTTTCTTGCTAGACTGTTGTTAGTTTCGGATAGTTTCGATGTCGCATCCGTATCCCATTCCGCCGCCCCCACGGAGAAGGAAGAGGAAAACGCTTGCTGATTTACAGGGTAGTAGCGATATCGCCATTTAATTTCCTTTAAAATTCTAAGTGAAACTTGAAGAATGAAGAGTCGGAATTCTTCAGCTGAAGCCCCGCCGCTTCCGCCCGCGACTCCCCTCAGACGAGCAAGTAGTAGTGGACAGGAAGGCGAAGGCGAACCCATTCGAGAGGCTGGTAGTCGACGAGGTGCCGAGCACGAAGGAGCAGTCGAGGAGGTTCTCCCTCTACATGCATGATAAACCATAACCTTCTCAATAGCTTCCTGTAGGACCATATTTTTCTAGGCCTGTGATCCCCCGCAGTTGATTCAGCGCTCTGTAAAGGCGCCACTGCTGGATCTTCCTGAGCAGATTGTGGAACCCCTCATAGGTAGCTCCATACTATTTAGTTCTGCCTCCAACTTCAACTCTTGACCCTCCTTTTGCAGGAATTTGCCAGACGGCATACGGCTGGGAGCACCACAGCTGTCCCTCGCCCAATATGTTGAAGGCCCACCCCACCCCGTTGGTTTCGATTGCTATATAAATACTACTTTACTATATTACTTTACTGGCCAACCACTGGCTAATTTCTTAAAGTTCAGATATTGGACCGCATTGGGCGAGACAGATGAGGAGAGGCGCACACAGCTTGTCGAACGTAGAAAAGCCATGAGGCGCCGGAGGAGACTGATAAAAGTAGCGCTCCAACGTGCGCTGTAGGTTGCCTGATACTCGCTTCTTCTCATCTGTTTATGAGAGAGATTAATCAAATTTATCTATTTAGAAGGGACATCAGAAAATATGTCCTCGACTCTAACGCGCGTCTGGTTAACGCGCCGGTGCGTTTCCCTCCTCTCTTTCTCCTCTCGAAATAACTCAAAAATAATTAATTTTTTCCAGAACGTGAAATTGGTTCACGGCTGCCACACATGGCGATCCTCCCGCCGTTATAACGATGACGACGACAACGACGACTTCGATTGAGGACGACGACGAGTTAGACTGAGGACGAGGTTAACGCTCCACATTGATTCCTTCTCCGGCTCATGTGCGTCATGTTTCTTTTTGAACAAGGGTGTGCGCTCTATGTTAAATTTTAACTACTCGTCTATCATCATTTTTAACCGTTTTTAGGGACACCTTTTGGCGTAAAATTAGACAAATTCACAACAGCACTACTTGTTGAATACCTTTTTTTTGTTCAAACTTTGGTCAAAAAGTTTAGTAATAAGTTAAGCTTTTGGTTAAAGTTCGGCCAAAAACATTAGTGAAAAGTTAAGCGAAATACCTGCTTCTTGAGTTGAAATGAGTTGGAATTGAACTCTCTTAAGCGGAGCACCCACCCTTGTTTTTCTTCCTATACATCATGTTCTTTGTCTTTGAATATCTGATCATCACTCGGATCGATATCGTTTTCATTGATGTCGTTTTCATTTTTGCCATCACATTTTTTGTCTTCAATACCATGTGTGTCTCACATTTTAAATTAGAACGCTCTTGCGATAATAAATGTATACATAAAAAATTTGTAATTATGGATATATATACGCGTATATACACCCGTATATACAGGTGCATATATGTCCATATATATGTATGTATATATGCATATATATACATACATATATACATATATATATAGGTTTACATAGATATAGATATACTCGTATAATATATGCATGTATACGCAGTATACACTACTGTAAATACATGTATATACCGTATATACATGTGTGTACGTGGGTATATACATGTGTATATGCATGCATACACAGTATACACCACTGTATATACATGTATATACCGTGTATACATGTGTGTACATGCGTATATACATGTGTGTGACCATATATATGCACACATTATGTATGCATATATATGATCACATACATGTATATACGCGTGTACACACATGTATACACGGTATATACATGTATATACAGTGGTGTATACTGTGTATGCATGCATATATACGAGTATATCTATGTAAACCTATATATATACTATATGTATATATGTATGTATATATATGCATATAGACATACATATATATGGATATATATGCACCGTATATACGCGTGTATATACGTGTATATATGTGTATATTGTGTGTATATATATTTCATGTGTATACGCGCGTGTATACACATATATGGATGTACTGTGGACATCCATTGTATGTACGAGCTGGATATGCGTGGATATATGTGTGGATATGCGTGGATATACGCGTGGATATGCGTGGATATACGCGTGGATATGCGCGGATATACACGCGGATATGCCGATTTGCAACGCATTTGCAACTCGTGTTCCTGCGTTGCAACACCTTAGCAACTCGGGCCGACACCCCATCAACACGCTTCGACACAGTAACAACGCTACTGCGCCCCAGTAGCAAGTGGCCGTGAGGCCCGCGTTGGAAAATGGGCCGACTGTGGGCCAGCGAGTGCCAGAGAATATGTAGGATGATACAGAAAACACTGTATACCCCCCCCCTAGATTGCGGCGAGTTCCACTGTTTTCCTCCTCTTTCGAAACCGATATGGTTCATGCGGCAGGTTAAGGCCCCACAGAGTTCTGCGGCAACGCCGCTCGCCGCAATGATTAAGGATAGGGCAGGGACGCCGCCGGCGGCGAGCTCTGCGTCTCTGCCCTATGGTAAAGCATAGGGCCGCAGCGCTGCCGCAGAACTCTGTGGGGGCCTTTAGGGCCTCTACAGAGTCTCGCGGCAGCACCCCGAGAACTCGTCCATATCGCTCCCGCCGCAGTGGGACCCACGCTGCCACTGTGGGTGAAGCCACGGCGCGGACGAGTTGTGGCGGAGCCGCCGCACGCAAAGGTCCCCGAGGGCTGCCGCATAATGGACACCCATCTATCACGCCCTCCGGCGGGCCCCACCCGCAGCGCCAGGAGGTGCGGGTGGGGCCCGCCGGAGGGCGTGATAGATGGGTGTCCATTATGGTTCATCTATCCTAAACATTTTTTTAAACGAATCTACATGCTAGGGAAATAGTAGGTTGGTGCATAATTTCTGTCCATAAGGGAGCTTGACAACCAACAATATAATTACCGTTAGTGTCGGTAAATGGAGGCGTATGGAATCCTGCACTCAAAACGTAACGCAGAAATACCTGAGCACGATATTAGGCGACCTTGCACTCCAAATCTTCGTGGCCTTCCAGCCACAAGTTAGCCGTGTGAGGTTTAGGGAAAACCCTTACACAGAAATGCAACAACAAGGCAGACCCTTCTTTTTAGTATGAGCTATAACTGCATCGGACAGACCTCCCGGACTCAACAAGGCATCGGAGGCAATGCTGTCATCACAAGGACTACCACATTGTCTTTGAGCTGCTTGTCAAGCGAGGAACTTTTAGTGGAGGTAGATCGACAAAAGTGAGAGCAAGCGCAAAATGGTACAGAGCTGTTGAGTTACAAGGAGTGTTCTATTAGATTTCGGGGCTTAGATCAAGGACTGCTAACTTGACTTGGAAAACGCTTCTTCACAAAAGAAAGAGCGTTTCACTTACTACATCTTTGACATTCCCGAGGTCGCAACTGCCGGCGAAACTACGCAGTATTGCGTACAGTAACCCTCGCAGCGCCGCACCACCTGCCGTTGTCATGGCGGGTCCGCGGCACCAGCAAGACTCTGCTGCCGGCCTTAGGACATGCATTCGCGCACTGGCACGCTGGGCGTACGGGACAACTCGTACTCGTATCTGTCATAGCTAGAGATGACCCCGCCGGCTACGTCGCGCCGCGACCGCATGCGACTGCGAGTGAGTATGGTTGCTCGCAGCCGGAAAACGCCCAAGGCCAATCCTGACTCCAATAGCGGTTCGTCGTCATTGGGAAGGTGTTGCTGGAGTTATGCCGATGCCTTTCCTGTAACACGAAAATCACTGCTCCTTTTCTCTCTTTAATCGTAAGCAGCGCGTGCACCTCATTTTCCTCTTGGACGTTCTCACCTAATTACGAAACGCATAACAATCAGTCCATGCACTCAGTACAGGCTTCTGTCCGAGTTTTCGATTCCCATCATAAATTGTGGAAAGTTGAGTTTTCACAACTATACGACAAGCAAACAACACGTGACTGACATATGACTCGCATATTTTTCATTTCCCTTTTAAATACGGTACCGGCTCCTCTCAATGACACTGAGTCTAGTAGGTCTGATTCCGGCAGTGGGAAGTGCTTCATTGATACTGTCTCGCGATGTTCTTACATAGGAAAACACTTTCCATTCAGATGAAAAACTGTCTTTTACCCAATCTTCTGATCCTCAACCTTCTACAACCGGTGTGCAGAATCTCGGGACAAAGTTCAGTTTCAGTTTCATTCCAATCCCCTTCTCATACCAGCCAGATCTGTGCTCTTGGAACTTGAGATTAGCGAGATACATTCTAGTAGTGACTTCGCCAAGCGTCTTCCCATGGTATCGGACACCTGCTCTTCGGATAAATTAATCGAATCTACTTTGATTTGTCATTTTTTTCTGCAGGCTACTGTTCCTTTGGAAGCTACCTCGAAGAGTCGGTTCGACACCGTCGGACTACGCCCCGCGTCGTCCAAATTGATGCCGTCCTTCACCAAGCGACCTTGAGCGGATACGCTATGCACAGGTACTGCTGTGCGAATTCAACCGTACCCCACCTATCCGCCGAAGCTGGAGCTAACATACCAGGTAGAGGAACGAGTTCTCCCACCTCCACCCATGGGATAGCTCCGTTTTCCCTTGACCACGCCTGTTGGACGATCTCATGGAAGAAAGATATCCACACAGCTTCCAGCTCATGTGTTCTGCCACCTGCTAATTCCGAATACCTCGATGATCGTTTCGTTCGTTCTTTCTGGCCAAAGCAATTCTTTCTCTCTCTTCCCTTTCTTCCGACCTCCGATTGCGTCAAGCCCTCTCCCAGGTCACCGGGAGGTCACCGGGTACAGGAGCTGCACGCGACCTAGCTATTCGATTAATCCCGGATTGCCAGCTTCCTGATGACACGGAAGTCATTCGCTCCCTCCCACCAACTCCAGCGTGAACTCCTCCATCCAAAGCCTAGTGCTTTTGGTGGAGTTTCTGCTGAAAAACTGCATAGCTTTGAGTGCACTATCAAAATTTCTATTTTACTGCAGAACGCTAGCAAGCGACACTGAGCCATCACACACTTCTCCTCCAACTCAGGACGCTCGATATCGCGCTCGATATAGTGGACATCATCCGTGAACTGCTAGCGCTGGAGGTACGACCGCGATAGTTATCTTCTAATAGGAACAGCAGCGACTCCGGTTCCTTTATGCCGCCCAGAACGGCATCCCGCTCGATATAGTGGACTCGGTCCAGGGACAGGAGATGGACGTCGTCCTCACCTCGCGAGCTGACGTCACATTAGCCAGTGGAGAGACGTATAAACGTCGCCATTACCAAGTACCCGCATGGGCAGGGCAGTTGATTCTGGGCATCCGAGAAGCTTTTTGTTGCCGTCACAGCTGGGGACACCTTCCAATGACGCGAGAACCGCCGTTAGTACTGCAGCGCCTCCTTTCGTCTTTGCTTAAGAGAGCACTGACTAAAGCAAGTATTTTGTTTCCTTTTTCATTTATGTTTTTATTTTTATAGCGGCATCTTTGTGAGGCAGATTTTCGATCTTCAATTTTTTCTGCAGCCATTTTTAGTCACACACTCGACTAAACAGGACGGACGTATTTCTGCTTAAAGGGGGGGGGGGGGTGTAAAAGCTAATGAGTTCTCTAACACAGGGTTTGAAGCAATAAATAATAGGATTGTCTTATAGTTGAGTTACTTTTTAGACGAAAGCTCTGATTACATGCGGCGGCAGTCTCGATGCGAAACTTGACATTTGATCGTCCTACGGAGGGCGGAATAGCTAGCCACCTGGCCTAAGGGTTTGCTCCTGACCCACAGTTCCGAATCCTTCCCATCAACCGTCTGTGGACATGATTCTTATAATAAATCTATTATCACCATGTATTTATTCCATCGTCGGCCCATACACTACACTGTAGTTTTATAAGCAATTTCTAAATTGAACTCTAATTTCATCTAGTAGAAAATATTTGGAACATTTTCATTTTGAAATTTTTTCTCGATAGTAAAGGATAAGGATAAAGGATAAAGGACGGCGTTACTCAATCCCTTCTGGGATGCGCCGGCGCATTCTGCTTCTACGGGATGTCGTGGAGGCGACATGAATGCGTATTTGGCCATACAATGACTTGCGGTGGCCAGCCGATGAACAGGTCAGCGCTCTATCCTTCCCAGACAAGTCTGGTACCAATTCACCGACCCCGGAGGGATGGAAGACTTGGTTGGCCTGGGCGGGAAATCCGAACCAGGAACCTGGTATCGGGTGCACGCGACAGTCGCGCCTCCTCCGACTGCGCTACACGCGCCCTTCTCGATAGTAGCAAGTAGAAAACTTTGATATTTTAAAAAAAGGTTTTTAGAAAACTTGCCATTTTCGGGAGCCTTCACACACTGGCCACATCGTAAACCACGAAGAGAACATGCTGAAAAGTCCAGAAAAACTCTTACACTCAGCGAATGTCGTCCTCTGACAAGGGATACGGAGAGATGAAATGAAACGTAACGAGCTGAACGCTATGACCATCCCACTGAAGCTCCAAGTCCCCGTAACCGCTGTTATGTGCTGACACTTTGTAAGGGATGCCTTAGTGGTTCTTATAGCCCTGTTGTGCCCTCCTACATCGTTATTAGTAAAACCCCATGCTTTTTCATGTTCTGATCTCTATTGTGTTTGTGTATTTTAGGCTTCTACGCAGAACCATTATTAGCCCAGTCTAAGCAATCTCCGTACTCTCCGACCTTCCACAGTGAATACGAGCAGTTTTCTTTTAGGAATTTTCTTAAAGACATGAGACTGGTATCATGAGTGAACACTCGTTCTGATATATGTTTAGTACGTAGAAAAAACCTCTTCTTGGAAGAGCGCCTGGAAGAACATTTCCCTATTATTCCCATTGCGATCACTGCTCTGCACAATTTTAGACATTGTTTTGTTTTTTGCAAACCTTGTATCTAATCAGTGTTTACCTCGAAAACGTGTTCAGCAAACCTTCAATATGCAACATAATTCCTGAATAACAGGATAATTATCTCTCCTTTTTGATCCCAGGGGAAGCAACTCGACAAGCGATTTCATATCTGAAAATGGCTACAATGCTTATTGTTCTTGATGACATACTTCTGAAATATGCTTGTTCCTTCGTGAAAATTTGACTGTTTCTGGTTTCTGCATTAAAGTGTTTAGTGAAAATAATGATTATAGATGCTCATGTGCATAATATTAGGTTGATGCAAGAATATGTGCTATTCTGGTGCTACTACGTTTCCGCATTGTTAATTGAACAAATATTCAAACGGAAGTTATTGTACGATGTTATGAGCGTGTTTCTATCAGCATTTCTACCCTGATTTCTGATCACTTGCAAAGATGTTGTCAATACGAGGAGTTCGCATCGATACAAGCTCGTCCACAGTACTACGAAATCAACTCGAAAACCATCAACGCATGGGGTGAGAACCCTCTAGAGATTCAACGCGTAGATGGTTCGAAAAATTCCGAGCTGGATACTTCAGTCTCGAAGATCGAGAAAAATGAGGTCCGCTATCGTAGGTTGAAAACGACGAGTTGAAGGCAGTGATAGGTGCCAACCTAAGAATATTCACTAGAAAAGTCGCTGAAGAGATAACTGTTAACAACGTGACGTAAGTGCACGTCATTTAAAATAAAACTAAAAAGGTTAAAAAACTTGATAAGTGGTTGCCGCACAAGCTGGCCGAACATCAGCAATGTTCGGCCGTCTCAAGGGTGTTCGTCTTTTTCCTTGCGTAACAAAAGCGACCCTTTTCTGTAACGTATTGCGACGTGTAACAAAAAATGAATTTTCCACGACGATCGATAACGTTCAGATCAATGGTGAGACCACGACGAAGCTCCGAAGCATTTATCAATGCCGACATTGCACCAAAGAAAGGCCATGATGATTATTCGGTGGTTAGCAGCCACCACAGCTTCCATGCTCCGGGCGAATTATTACATCGGGGAGCTACTGTGATAAACTAGATAAATGCTCCAGAAACTGAGTCCAATTTACTCTTGATAAACGGAAAGCTGCAATCCTACTCCATGACAACGCCCGACGGCATGTTTCATTGTTGACAAGAAAAAAAGTAATTGAGTTGTGGAGTGAAACTCTCGACCGTCCTACTCACCAGATCCTTTTCATTTAGACTCACGTTTTCAGCCACCTCGACGTTTTCAGACGCTGCTAAGAAGGCATCCCACGATTTTGTCATCCCCGAACCGCAAACTAGCTTCTTACTGGCAAGATTGTGTTAATTTTTTTGTCTTTATTTCAGGTAAAAGGCTTTTCCTTGGGAACAACTTACGGTATCTCAAAGTAGATGGTTCAGAAGGGTCAATATTTTCCACCACCCTGATATACTAGGACCTGTGAAAGGCTACTAGAGAACCTTGAAGAAGAAATGTGAGGAAGGCAGGACAGTGCCAACGCCCCTTGAAGCTAGTGCAGTAATCCTTTGGCGTGTGTTTTGACAATCTTCGAAAAACGTTACGCTCTCACATTTGCATACAAGGTGCGTGTATTTTATATTTTGTGATCTCACTATATCCCTAATGTTACTATTTCTGCGCATCACGTGATTTTGCGTTTCCTGCGGCGAAAGGGGAAAAACGCGTTTGTCCAAAATTGCGACTTACTCCACCTATTAAATAATGATAAATATGCAACTAGATTATGCTAGCTAGCTCATTAGTTTATATTTTCTATGCCGTTAGGATAAAAAAGTGAAAGTACTAACCAATCGACAATTGCACTGTTGCTTCACCTCCATTCTACTATGCTCTTTCACATTTAAGAGAACAACGACCAGATTCATCTTAGAAACGCATAAACAACGCAGTTTTATCGGTTGGATTTCAAAAAATTGTGTATCGAAGGCACACTTGAAATTTGTCCAGATATTTTATGTATAATATTTTTTCCCCACTATCGCTGGCAAGTTCTTCCTACAGGCTCTTCTTCACCTAAACGCCTTGCTGTATCACTATCATACACATCTTCGTTTCTTTGCGGTAAGCAGGTGTTTGCTTTAGTTCGTCCTGCGGCCGTCGTCGTTGTCATCTTCTTCTACATCTCCTTTTTAAAGATCGCATCAGACGGACCTTTTTTTTCTTTTAATGTTGACTTTTCTCTTGTCCTTTTTCACAGTTATCTTCGTCTTACTCTTTATGTTAAATTTCGCGGCGTATTAAAGTACACTACAGTGGCTTCGACATAGTTGCCTTCAAAACTTCGTTCTCACCATTTATACATCAACGGTAGTGATCAACCACATACATATATTAAGTTGCAGGGAAAGTCCCCGCTGTTTTCGTAATTTCCTTCGTAAATTTTATTCATTTTTTCAGAAACAAAAACACATTAAAAAACGATGTAATTACCGTCACATTCTGTTAGTCTTTCCCACTTGGCAGCCTTACTGCAAGCAGTGTAGAACCCTTTTGGCTTTCAGTCGAAGAACTTGTTCAACTAATGATTCACATCATCCTTATCACCGAATGTTTTCCTTGCATGGTGGAGCGGAGAGGAAACGAGGTGCCTACTGGTGCAAGGTCTGGTTTGTACAGTGGATAGGGCAGGAATTCCATCTAAAGTCGTGCAGCTTCTGGCAAGTCACTTTTTTCGTTGCCGTTGGGAGGGCGAACGTTGCCGTGCAGGGATCGCATCGCGCTGTGATTCGTGCGCTTCTTCTTGATGTCGGCTACCAGTATACTGCTGACAGTGCAGATCTGTCGTCGCTGTCATCTTTTTCTACATCTCTTTTTTAATGATCGCATCAGATGGATGTTTCTGTACGTGGCAGTTTCGTAATGAATGACGCAGTTTCAATCCCACCAAACCCAAACATTAACCTTCAGCGAGTGGAAGCCTGCTTTTGAGTAGCAACTCAAGCTGCACACCCCTGTCAATCCAGTGCTGATTGCGCTTGATGTTTACGAGCTGACACCACCTATCATCTTGTGAGGCTGGACGTTAGCCTTCGTGTATCATGCATTCGAATGCCCAGTCAGCATTTTGCGCGTCTGTATAAGAGCAAATAAGTAGCTGCTACTTCACCTCGACGGTGAAAGTTTTGTGGGTCCGCTATGCCATTTCATACAACTTACCCAGTTCTCATAAGGTGTACTCCTAGGCTTTCTGTCAGTTCGCGTGGTGTGTTGTAGCACTGATTCCACCAGCTGTTGTACTTAGACAGAGTCAGCTTCCGATGGACGTCCCAACCGAGCAGAATCGATACTAAAGCCACATCTAGGAAAGTGAGCAAAGCAATCTCGTGCAGTGCGTTCGGCCACCGTACCCTATCCGAATGCAGCGTTGATGCGACGACTGTTTGCGGCTGCTGATTCGTCAGATTTGAAGTCGTGTATTAGAAGGCTACTAAAGCACTCCTTAGAAAGCTCATTCTTCCTGGAGAGGGTAATTGAAAGTGATGAGTTGATAACAACAAGCAGCTTGCACATACTCTTATCAATTTTAGCATTCACAAGAAAAGCTACTACGATGAAGTAAGAGGAAGAAAAATACGTACATTCAAAACGACGAAAGCTTTCAATACGTTCTAATAGGAATCACATTAGTTGTTCACCTTTGATCCTCACGTATCTCATTAATAAATATTTTGCTGAACCTTTTACTCCATGTCCCATGGTTCCAATCTACCATCAAATTTGCCCTCATTGCGAGAGTCGTTATTTTTTCGTTCAATATTTAGCTAGCCTTAAAGTTCATGCTCTAAAATTCTAGCTGCTCCATGCTCACATTCCAATGAGGTTCGGCTCCTTATCCATTGGGAATCCTCCGTTTCCGATCGTCTTTCCATCGGAGGAATCTCTAGTGACGACGCCGACGTTTTATATATTCTATTGTATTGAACCAGTCGTTCGGCGGCCTAGCGGCCGCCTACGACTGGTTGGGGGCTTCGCCCCCAAACCCCGAGAATAGGACGCCATGGCCGCTACGGGTTTCCTATTCTTTCCTAGGCCTTCTGACCATTATGTTAATCGAGATGGATCGGCTGATCTTCCTCGACGTGATCCTCAAAAAAATCGATAATATCGATCGATATCGATTGGTCGACTTCGGATTCGTGTTAAGCGACCTCGATTACCCCCAGGGCCGAAGTTTCGTGCCGCTTGAACGTCATCCTCAAAAAATCGATAATATCGATCGATATCGATTGATCCGACTTCAGATTCGTGTTCAGCGACCTCAATTACCCCCAGGGCTGAAGTTTCGTGCCGCCCGAACGACATCCTCGAAAAATCGATAATATCGATCGATATCGATTGGTCGACTTCAGATTCGTGTTCAGCGACATCGATTACCCCCACGGCCAAAGTTTAGCGCCGCTTATACGCCATCCTCAAAAAATCGATAATATCGATCGATATCGATTGGTCGACTTCAGATTCGTGTTCAGCGACCTCGATTACCCCTAGGGCCGAAGTTTCGTGCCGCTTATACGCCATCCTCAAAAAATCGATAATATCGATCGATATCGATTGGTCGACTTCAGATTCGTGTTCAGCGACCTCGATTACCCCCAGGGCCGAAGTTTCGCGCCGCTTAAACGCCATCCTCAAAAAATCGATAATATCGATCGATATCGATTGGTCGACTTCAGATTCGTGTTCAGCGACCTCGATTACCCCCAGGGCCAAAGTTTCGCGCCACTTGAGCGCCATCCTCAAAAAATCGATAATATCGATCGATATCGATTGGTCGACTTCAGATTCGTGTTCAGCGACCTCGATTACCCCCAGGGCTGAAGTTTCGTGCCGCCCGAACGACATCCTCGAAAAATCGATAATATCGATCGATATCGATTGGTCGACTTCAAATTCGAGTTCAGCGACCTCGATTACCCCCAGGGCTGAAGTTTCGTGCCGCCGACGTGCTCGGCACGTCTACGGTTCGCCATGCAGGGTTGCCGACGTGTTTGGCACGTCTACGGCTCGCCATGCACGGTTGCCGACGTGCTCGGCATGTCTACGGCTCGCCATGCAGGGTTGCCGACGTGTTTGGCACGTCTCCGGCTCGCCATGCACGGTTGCCGACGTGTTCGGCACGTCTACGGCTCGCCATGCATGGTTGCCGACGTGTTTGGCACGTCTACGGCTCGCCATGCAGGGTTGCCGACGTGTTTGTCACGTCTACTTCTCGCCATGCACGGTTGCCGACGTGTTCGGCACGTCTACGGCTCGCCATGCACGGTCGCCGACGTGTTTGGCACGTCTACGGCTCGCCGTGCATGGTTGCCGACGTGTTTGGCACGTCTACGGCTCGCCATGGTGTTCGGCACGTCTACGGCTCGCCATGCACGGTCGCCGACGTGTTTGGCACGTCTACGGCTCGCCATGCATGGTTGCCGACGTGTTTGGCACGTCTACGGCTCGCCATGCGCGGTCGCCGACGTGTTCGGCACGTCTGCGGCTCGCCATGCGCGGTCGCCGACGTGTTCGGCACGTCTGCGGCTCGCCATGCGCGGTCGCCGACGTGTTCGGCACGTCTGCGGCTCGCCATGCGCGGTCGCCGACGTGTTCGGCACGTCTGCGGCTCGCCATGCACGGTCGCCGACGTGTTCGGCACGTCTGCGGCTCGCCATGCACGGTTGTCGACGTGTTCGGCTGCCGCGCCCCAACTCAAAGTGGGACGGACGGACAGTGTGACGGTGTGACACACACACACAGTGACACACACACACAGTGACACACACACACACACACGCTTGCTGCTTTATATATAGTAGGATGCCTCACTGTGATTGTCGCTGCTCCTGCGCTTGTGATATTCTGTCGCAGTCTTGACACTTGTGCATTATTTCATCAGAATTTTATTTCTATCATTAAGGTAAGCGCTTACATGTGTCTTCTAAAGTGATCGATACTGCTGGCTTCAGTAATACAACAAAACAAAGAAATTCTTGTTCAAGGTCTAGTACATTCATTGTGTTTCACACTTCCTCTTAGACTTAGAGAAATGCATTAAACCACATGAACTAATTTAGTGTCATTACTGCGTTTTTTATGCGGCCCTCCCAACTCGACTTCTTATTATACTTTACGAGATTGGGGTTGTCAATGCCAAAGGTGAGCATCCATTATTTGAAAACCTCTTCCCACTAGATAATCAGCCTTTCTTTCTATTTAAAATATTTAATTCTGGGAGTCGATGCTTGATTTTAGCTAACTTCTTCCTTAAGCTTTTAGGTGAAAACTAGTACATTGACAATGAAAGACGAATTTGTTCATATATGCTTCTCAGTGCAGAGTCTTCAGCTCCCAATTGGTCAATATTAGGGGGGGGCCAAAAGTAATGAGACACCCCACGCCGTGTCCATATATCTCGTGGCTGGAGTCTGGTTTCGTGCTTGTTGTATTTGTATGTTTGTATGCTACTTACTGAAGCCCATCTGAAAAGTTACCACTTCCGCTCTTTTCAGAAGCATGCCAAAAACCCCAGCCTGTCTCATGCCGAAACCCTAGTCTGACGAGTCGACCTGTGTCGCTCAAATCTCCCCCAATTCCCAACCCCGAGCAGCCTGGGCTCAATATTCACGCAAGATGAGAAGTACGTCTTCTACCTTAACCCTGCCAAGCAGCGAGTCTGGGTGAGGCCTGGTGAATTGTTACCGACCTTCGTTCGGCGAGATGTTCACGGCGAGAAGCATGTCTGGAGCTTTTGGGTCTGCGCCCATGGATCGGTTTACCAGAGGCTGTTTCCTAAGAGCACCGCAATGAACTCCAAGGCCATGGTGAACGAAATAGAGGAGATGGGCGGGCGACTCGCTCTTATTCATTCGCAGCGCTTCAAGGAGGTTCTCCTCTTCGACAACGCCGCACCCCATCGGGAACAAGTAAGCACGGATAAGCTTGGCCAGCTGGGCTACGTTCACGTGCCTCACCCACCGTATTCGCTGGACATCTCTCCATGCAACCACCACTACTACTTGAGCCTACAGAACTTCCTAGTCGGAAGGGACACAAAAACCCAAGCAGTCCTTGACAACCATATCGAGCAGTTGATCAACACCAGGCCCAAGCAGTTCTGGAAGGATGGGATCAGGAAGTTGGCTGAGCGATGGCAGCAAGGTCCTTGCCCTTAATGGCAAATACACTCCTCAGCATCGTTGAGTTGTAATTGAGTTATAAGGAGATAAAGATTTTTTTCATTTTGTCTCATTACTTTTGGCCCCCCCTAATAGGTCCCCATTTCATCTACACTTCATATTTTTCTTTAGGTTTTTTCAGGAGCTGTGGGAAGATAGCCTAATCTAATCTATTGCTTTTCCATGGTCTCCGCACTATTTCAATATTCCTTACAAAATGAGCTTTCAGACGACTTCGAAAATGACCCACGGTTCATGGCTGTTTGCTTCCTGAACTTATTTTGCAAGAGCTGCTCCGTAACACTGTTCCCTTCAATGCTAGTCGAACGGTACTTTGCGTCCTACTATGTCGATGACTATGAAAGGATGTCACGCCCTTGGGTAGCAGTTGTTGTGATCGTTATTTCTGGCCTACTTGCTTCTCTCTACGCTGCACCTTTGACGTTCGGTAAGAAATTTGACATCGGTTGTTGAGTGCCTACCCCAAATCGTGTTAAAGCTTTAAGGGATTAAAGGCATTCAGATGTGGTAGAAGTAAGACATGTTTTACATAGGACGGATCAATCCTAGTGGGGGAGGCCGTATCCAGGCAGAGTTTATATGCGAGAAAATTGAACTCGGCGAGATGCAAGACACTTGCTTAGCCCTGCAAAGAGATAGTAGGGGCATGCTCGTACTTCGAGCGACAAAAGCGACAAGAGCGATTTCAGCGACTGGAGCGACTGGAGCGACTGGGCGAGAGAGTGTAGAGTGCGTAATTGTTTACATACACCACACTACGTCCGTGGCCCAGTCACTTCAGTCGCCCTTGTCGCTCGAAGTATGAACAGACTCTAAAGCGGCATTGCAACCCATTTTGGCCGCTTCGCTCCTTCGCACCCCATTCCTGAGGGCTAAAGACTACAAAGGGCTAAAATGGCTAAGCCTTAGGTCTCGACCCGAAGGAGCTGCACCCTCTTTCCAGTCACTGCTCTTAATTTCTCATCGATGCCAGCCAAGCGTTCCACCACACTAGGGTTGGTAAATTGGTATCAGACTTGTCTGGAAAGAATAAAGCGTTGACTTGTTCATCGACTGACCACCGCCAGCCATTATATTAGGTTGTCATATTATAAATATCGTTTTGCTCAAAAAGGAATTTCGCTTCAAGAAAAGAATGACCTTACCTTAATACATACAAGGTGTAATCACCGTTATTATCAGTGACATGTCGCCAACGTCCTCGCAAAGAATGGATGCCTTTTTTGAAGAACTCCTGTGGCTGTGACTCGAAGAAGTTGGACACCTAAATTTCGACTTCGTCACGGTTCTTGAATTTTTTCTCTGTCAAGGTGGGCTGCATCGACCGGCAAAGAGATGGTATTCTGATGGCGCAATGTCGGGGCTGAGGCAGGTGTTCCCAGCCGAAATCCTGAATTTTTGCAGCGTGATATTTGCGGCGTGCGATCGAGCGTTGTCGTGGGGGAGTTTCTCAGTTGCTGTCTTCACTCCTTGTTGACGCAGTCCTTGGTCCACGCCGCTCAGCTGTTTTTTTTTTTGCGAAGGTCTGCAGTAATTGTTTGCCATGAATCCAGCACCTCAAAATGCATCAGACCTCTACTGTTCCACCAAGCACAGAGCATGACTTTTTTTTCCGTGAATGTCAGGCTTCGTCGTTGTCTTCGGAAACTCACCTGGGCTCAACAATTGCCGCTCTCGTGTGGTATAGTCGTATTGCATCCACTTCTCACCCGACGTCACAATGGAGTCATAGAAACCGCAGTTCCTGGTTTTGCGGATGAGAATTCCAGCAATGGTGACCCGTTCTGCCTTGTGTCGCTGAGCTGGCACAAATTTTCCACGCAGATGTGACTTTCCGATTGCATGCAAACGATCAGCAATGGTAGAATGATGACAACCGAACCTCTGTACCAGCTCACGTGCAGTTTGTGTTGGATCCGACTTGACAGCTTGCTTCAATTCCTGGACACCCATAACTTCAGAACGCCGTTGATGTTCTTCGTCCTCAAGGCTCTCGTCACCGTCTCGGAAACGTTGAAACCACCGCTGACGTTGACGTAATGATGGAGCTTCGTTACCAAATACTTCAGACAAAATGCAATGGGATTCTGCAGCAGTTTTTCCTTGCTTAAAGTCGTACAGCAAGCAAACCCGCACTCGGTATTTTTGCTTGATCATCGTTAATCTAAAAAAAATTCTTTAAAAGGGTCAACGAATGGGGACGAAACTTTTGTCGAAAGATGCCTTCGGAAACGCTTGGTAACAAGTAAAGTTGCACGATCCAAGAAATAACATAAGCAGAGAAATCACAAATCAAAAGCTGGCAACATTTATAATCCAACAACCTAATAATTTGCCTGATGTGGAAGGATGTGGACCGTGGTTGGCTATGTTTACTGCATTTTAAATTAGATAAAAAAGGGCAATTGATAATGAAGCTATAAGAGGGCCTAAAGCCTAGAGAACTGTGTCTGATCAGTTCTGGTACATCGGTACTTCAGCTATGTCTTTAATTAAGATATGTGGTCTTGTCACGAATGTAAGAAGAACGAAACCATTCCAGAAAAACTCAACACTGCCAACGAATACCTTCACATTTCAGGTCTCATACATATTGACAAACTGGCCATATTTACTATTGGTCTCTGCGCTGTTTGCTCAGTGGTGTACATTATTTTGTATCGAAGAGACCGACAACGACTCAATGAGTTCATCGTTGGGCCCTTCATGCGTTATCTTCTTAGCGCACGATTTCAACTGATCGAGAACTTACGAGTTCTTAAGGTTTGTGCAGAAAATGATCTTCGTGGCGCATGTCGCAAGGTTACAGCACAATTTGCTGGTTGCCTAGTCCACCGTTCATCCCTCCTGGACGGATAAGTCATTTACCGACACTGTTGCGTTGTTTTGACTGAACTCCACACGAGGTTATGCAGATGTTTATTGGCCAACGTTTCGGATGTATCGCTTTCATTAGAGCCTGAAAGGAAGGATCAAGTCAAAATGTGGCTACAGCGTCAGACGCCGCCTCAACCTTAGAAATTCAGGACTACCTTTCGTTCACGTAGTCACATCGGTAAGACGGCGCGACCCCTACATTTTAGGGTCAAGGAACACCTTGACGCCAAGGCCAAGTCCAGGACGTCCACTACAATGGGTCACCATAGAGTCCACGGGCATATGTATGAGGGAGGACTTCGAGGTCAGGGTCAAGCTGCTGGCAGTCGAGGCCCAAATTGCCGCCCGCAAGGCCCTGGAGGCATTTTGGATTCATGCCAAAGACTCCAAGCTAAACCGGAAGGAAGAGTGCCGATATATAACACGGGAGCTCAGGCACTGCATCTGATTGGCATTCTGATCGGGGCACCTGTGTCATGCAAAGGTACGTCTGGCTTACTGTAAGGTAAGGGTCACGATCTCTCTAATGACTAAGTGATCGAGAGGTAGTCTTGAATTTCTAAGGTTGAGGCGGCATCTGACGCGGTAGCCACATCTTGACTTCGTCCTTCCTTTTAGGCTCTGAAGAAGGCGATACCGCCGAAACGTTAGCCAATAAAGATCTGGATAACCTCATGTGGAGCTCAGTCAAAACAACGCAACAATATCTACGATGACGGGTTCATAGAGAGTCGGCAAACACGGCAATTACCGACTTTTCATGCTCGGCCTTTAGTAAATCTTGGCATGAGGAATGAAGACTACCAACTCCAGGTCCTCTTATCCTGATTCCTCGGTTTTAGGATTGACAACGTTTGTAGTATTATACTTCTGCGCCACACGATTGTTAGGTGGGACTTTTATTTGTGGCCTGACGTTTCGACCGTCTCGTCGTCTTCAGAAGCTTGAAAACGATTCGAAGCGTTATCCTTGCAACTTATCCGATCAAGCGCCTTGCCCACACTAGCGTTTCCGGCCTATAGCGGGAAAAACAAGACGAAAAACACGAAAGGAAAAGACGAACTCATACGATGCTTCACCGTCTGAGTGTAGGGATTCAGCATCCATTCGGTATTAGTAAGACTAGTAGCGAAAGTGTCGTACTACCCCTTCGCGATATATACCAGTATAGAGGGCAACACGTCGCTCCTTGTCGTTTTCAGAGCTCGCAGTGTGGTGCAAACGGTGCGATATCATTCGCTATGAATAGCCGTAATGAGTGTTTGCCCGAAATGCACCGAACATTGCGTCAACTGCAGCAAGCATTGGTCACCAGAAGAGGCCCGATTCTTTTGCACGATAACGCCCGCCCACACGATTCGCAAACCATCACGCGAAAATTAAACGAAATAGGCGTTAAAGTATTACCTCACCCACCGTACTAACAAGATCCTGCGTAAATCGACTTCCACCTCTTTAAGCTCTTTCAGCACTTTCTGCTGGTAAAACCACCAATCAGGACCAAGCCAAAACAGCTTTCGGAGGTGTCGAATCACCCAACTAATTTTTTCATTGAATAGATTGATCGGTGGCCCGTTGGCAAATGTGTGCTAATTCGAACGGTGCTTCATCATCATTTTCAGTAGCGTTTGTCCCGCTTGGTGGCAGGGTCCGCTCTTCTGGTGTGGTGACGCCATTTCTCGCGATCAAATGCTTGATCGGGATGCACACCAGCTATCTTTAAGTCCAAGTGCAACGTGTCTAGCCAACGTTTCTTCGGGCGTCCTCTGGGCCGCTTTCCAGGGACCACAAGATTCAGGCCAATCTTACACACGGTGTCGTCGTTAGCGCGAAGGACGTGGCCGTACCATCGAAGACGAGCTTCGCGCAGCTTCTCGGATATCGGGGCGACACCGAACCTCTGTCGTATGGTGTCGTTACGAACGCGGTCCAAACGCTAACTCCAGCCGTCCACCTTAGCATCTTCGTCTCCATTACACTGAGGCGGCTTTCAATTTCCTTCGTCACGGGCCAGCACTCAGCACCGTACGTCGCTACTGGGCGGACTACTGTTCTATAAACCTTCGATTTGAGGTGCTCAGGTATTGTCCTGTCGCAAAGCACCCCAGTTAACGACCGCCATTTGGACCAGGCTGCACTCACACGCGCATTCACCTCCATCTTTAAGCTGCCATCGGACGTGACTGTTGACCCAAGATACTTGAAAGATGTCACTCGTGAGAGCTCAGTACCATCGATCTTAATAGATCCGTGCTCATTCACATCCGTCGTCAAGTATTCCGTCTTTTTGACGTTTAGCTTGAGACCGAACAATGCCAAACGATCGCACCACGCCTGTGCCTGTCACTCGAGTTCGGTTTTGTCTTCACATGCAAGCATGATGTCGTCAGCATACAGCAGCGTCCAAGGTGCCGCCCTTTGGAGATCTCGTGAGATTGCATCCATCACGACCACGAAGAGCAGTGGGGATAGCGCAGATCCCTGATGTACCCCTACAGAGATGGGAAACTCCATCGAGGTGCCCGCTGGCGCTCGCACTCGACTCCTTGGGCAAGAGTATATAATGCGCACCCACTCAATAAGCTCTTCAGGGATACCATGTTGTCGCAACGCGTACCATATAACATCTCGCGGAACGCCGTCGAAGGCCTTCTCCAAGTCCAGGAAGGAAAAACGCACCGGTTTCTGTTTCTCGCGGTGCTTCTCTAGCAGAAGACGAACGGCGTGAATGGCATCAACGGTGCCACAGCCAGATACGAAACCACACTGATTCGTGGAAAGCTGTGCAACATCCCGGATACGTCCGTCGACAATTCGCTCAAAGATTTTCATGGTGTGCGAAAGAAGACGAATTGGAGGTAACTGGCGCAGTCTGCAGGACTGCCCTTCTTCTTCCAAATCGGGATGGTCGTGCTTTGCTGCCAACCCTCAGGCACTTTCTTCTCAGCAACAACCTGATTGAAAAACGCAGTCAGCCAGTCAGCAGGGTACCAGCCCTTCGACTTCCACAGGTCAGCTGGCAGGTCATCGGGACCAGTGGCTTTGCCTGACTTCATCTTCCTCAGGGCTGCTTCAGTTTCGCTCACTGTGATCTTCTGAACGGGACCGTATACAGGTGATGCAAAAGGAACAGCAGGATGTTCAAATTCTACATTCGAGATTTCCTCGAAGTAGTCGTGCCATCGTTTCACAGCCCTCTTACGATCCATCAGAAGATGACCGCTCTCGTCGTTAATGCCAAAGAACTTCTCAATGTCTTCTGCTTGGCGACAGCGAGCTTTGGCGAGTCGGTAAATATAACGCTCACCATCGCGCGTTTCCAATTTTTTGCTGACATCAGCGTAGTATGCGGCTTTAGCAGCGGCCACTGCCTTCTTTGCCGCTTTATTTGCTTCTCGATAGTTCCGCCAATTATGGACTGTTTTATCACCGATAAACACGTGATAGAGCCGTTTCTTTTCTCGGACTTTCTCTCTGACATCATCAGTCCACAGCCATGCCTGCTTGTCGACCCAGCGTCGTCCAGGCTTCGTTGTGCCAAGTTCGAAGCGTGCAGCCCGAGTTATTGCATCGGTAGCATCCTTCCAGGTTTTGTCGACAGTTGTCACCGTCGGCAACCGAATGCGAGAAATAACAGCTGCTTCCTTCTCTTTCAGTCGCCACCATTTGATTCTAGCCGTCCTGCACCGCTCGACACGTTTACACCTCGGAGGTGTGATCTTCAGCGAGCAGATCAGTGGACGGTGTTGCGTGGCAACCGTCTCATACGGCACGGTCTTCGCGTCTGTGACAAGGCCTTGGTCGCGACGCCTAACAAGGACATAGTCAATCTGCGTTTTAGCATTCCCGCTATAAAACGAGATGAGGTGGGAGTCACGCTTTCGAAATTTGGTGTTCACGATGGTGAGGTCATGTGAGTCTGCATACTCAAGTATGCGCTCACCATCGGCGTTGCGCGACCCATATCCAAAACCACCATGACAGTTGTAGCCGTCTTTCGTTGCTCCGACGTGACCATTAAGGTCACCTGCCACAACAACCATATCTTGTGACGGTACTTCCGCTGTCTTCTCATCAATCAGGGACCAGAACTCGTCCTTGGTTTGCTCGGAACAGCCTGTCTGCGGAGCATACGCAGAAAAGAAATGGCATCGTCGCTCTTCTACGGCGACAACAATCTTCATCAAGCGGTCATCGAAACGTTCTACGCTTGCAATCACGTCACGGAAACGCTCGGAGACGATCACACCGACACCACTGGTGGTCCTGGGACTTCCACATAAAACGGCCTTGAAGCCACGTCCTATGTCCCTTGACTTGCTGCAGGACCACCTCGTCTCCTGCACCGCACAGAAATCTATCTTTCTTCGCTCCAGTGCTTCTACCAACTCGCACGAGCGGCCCGTCAACGTACCCACATTCAACGTTGCTACGCGGGTCTTGTCTACGTTACGGGATTTTCGGACTAGCTCAGTTGCCCCCCGATGCCGTCTTCGCATCAGGGACCCTCGCACACTTTTCACACTCGCCGGGCTTTGCGAGTGCGCGTCGACTCCCGCGGACGCCGTAGCATTATCTCGAGAAGTCTGAAACGCCATCAACCATATGATGTGACACAAAATGTTCGTAGGCCGGCCTGTCACTAGGGCCTGTTGCCTGCATTCGAATGTCCGTGTTTGACTCGGCTTGCAAAAGCAAGCAGTTTCCAGTGGCACCACGTGGAGGAACGGACATCGCCACCAATTCGAACGGTGCTTATTTCGACTAATCCGATAAGATTTGAGAAAGTTACGGTAGTTCGAGGTGAAGCACTCAAAACGCTGAGAATTTTTCGGACAACCTAATAAACACAGCGCACCAACCAATTGCTCTGCATTCGAGCCACCTTCACAAAATCTGGATTTGTAAAGGAAGAAAAAAAGGTCGTTGTTAATCAGCCTCTGCTTGGAATGTGGTACCCGTTCTAGTTCCAAAGGGCAATGCAACAGCACGTTCCACTACCATTGGGCTTGTTTTTGTTGTTTGTTTGCTCCTAACAGAGCTAGTCTGTAGACAATTCAATGCTTTAGTTTTACTGGACAACGCAGGCATCAATTCCTCAACCTTCGTGCTGCACAGCACATCGACGTCGTCTAATTGTTCCGGGATTCACCTCCACTTAAACACAAGCACGCGTTCGCTTTTTGCCGCGCCCACGTCGCACACGGTCATGACGCGGCGTCGCGTTGAGGCAATGTACTGGAGCCGAGGGGACTATAACAGGAACACTTTGCTGATCCTGTGGCATAAGCCTATTCATTCCTTCATTTTACGTATTTCATCTCTAGACGCTGATATCTGCTGCCATATTAGCGCCTGATTCAGGCAGGCACCGATCCCTCACAAGCGGCGCCTATTCTGTCGCTCAGTCATTAAAAAATATGCGAAAAAATGCTTCGATGGTTCAGTCTGTTGCATAGCTTGCTCGACCAACTGTGAACACACTAAGTCGTATTCGCACTTCGTGCGCCTCAAACTTGGGTAAATAAACCGATAAACGAATACAACCAGCAAAACACAGCAACGAAACAGTCACAACGAAAATCCTAGACCTCAACGTATATCTAAGGCCCTAAACATGCAGTGGATTCCTAGCAGCACATCCTAAGGGTAGGCGCATCGATAAATTATCTAGACGCTCAGAGAAGATGAACAGAAGAACCTAGGCGCACGGATGAGAAGTTACCCCAGCGCAAAAGAAGACTAAAAGGAGGAAAAGTAGCGCACGATCCGCCCTTTCGCCCTTTTATTCAGGCCGAGACTGTCGCGGTTCTGATCCATCTTCAGATAACGCTGAGTTGCAACATCCGCGCATTTTTTCCCTCGAGCCGCAGAAGATAAGGCTGCATGTCTTCTTCCCTGAAGCCTCGGCGCAGTATGCTGTGATCGCGGGTCCCCGCAGAAGCCATGCTCAAAGTTGTTCGTTTACCAATTCAGTCTTCTGGCCATTTCAGATTATTATGAATGCGTCAGTTATCTACAGTGTGTGGGTTATCGTTCCTTGCACTATGATTGTTATGGTCTTCCATCATTTTTCACCAACCACACTCATTGGACAACTAGTATTCGCTGCATTCGAGTTGTTTTTGACATTGTGGGTGTGAAGTCTCTTATATACAAGGTGAAAAAATTTATGCGAATTTATCATAAACTGATATAATCTAGGTCCGTTGTTGGGCTCATGCTGTTCTCAGTCATAGCACTCGGTGGAGCTCCAAAGTCAACTCAACTGTGCAGCTGTTTACATCGGTCCCGTACGGTCATCTACGGCGCAAGACGTCATTCGAGAGTTAACTATGAGTCACAAAATAATCACAGTGTTGTCACCGAGCAGTATTTTCATCATCTCAAGTCGGCGTGGAAATAAAGCGTATTGTTCACCATCAAATCACCATATTTTTAGTTCTATAACGTATAACCAATGTACGTGGCACAACGGCTAGCCACCGCGAACCACTATGTAGATAAAACACGCATTGAAATTTCTCCAATGTCTTCCATAAATGTAGAATGTGTGGAGCATCCCACAGTGGATTTGAATAACTCTTCCCTTTATCATTCGTCCATCATAATAATAATAGAAGACTTGAACACTGTTGCACTGTTTGCGCCTCTGAGTAGCCTGCTCTTTCCTGTATCGAGTGCTTATTGAGTTCACATAACACATTCTTTTTTCAATGGTGTAGCAGCTAGAAAATCCATTAGAGCAAAGACTTAAAACAAATTTAGTTTATACATGGTCGCTCGTAAGCAACAGTGACATCGGGTGGTGCAAGCAGCACCCTTAAGGCGCCTTTTAGGCCTTTGTCATACCATCGCTCACCCCGAGCGACGCCTAATGATATGCACCCATATCGATTCCATCGCGCTGCCCGATTGATATGGGAGCATATCATTAGGCGTCGCTCGGGGTGAGCGATGGTATCATTTACTCCCGCCGCGGCGCGGCGCGTCAGTTTGGGGAGCGGCGCGGTCAGTCGCGCCGCGCAGGGGTGTGCGTAAATGAAATTTGAAATTTCGTAAATCGTAAATCGTAATTACGAAAAAATCGTCGTAAATCGTAAATCGTAAACCGTAAATCGTAAGAGTCACTTGAACTGTAGTGCAGTACAACTAAATTTCCTCAAGCTTTTTCGGCTAATGATAATCAGATGTGATTTAATATTTATTTAACTGTTGTGTTATTTTCAGGTTCAGCTGTACAGTTTTCTTACCAAACTATTTATTTTTTTCACAGCTTCCTGCTAGTAAAATATCTTTCAAACCAAATTAAACACGTTTCAGGGAAATAAAAAAAACTGTAAATTCAAAAACTATACTTAAGCCTATGCATGGCATTCCATCAGAAAGCTTGAACCGTTTGAATATTTATTAAATTCCTAACTTACTCTCAATTTTCAGCTTGCGTATTAGTCTTGGAATTAGCAGAAACAAAGCGAAAAATTCGCCGTCAAAACTAAAAATTAAAAAATCGTTTCACCACTACCAATGCGCCGGTCTCCTGCTCATTCTGCATTTGTAAGATTTCGAAAACTTTATAATATAGCTCTACTATTCAATAACTCCCCACGCTCGCTCAGGCTACCCTTCGCCAGCTCCGTTTCCTCTCCGAGAGCATGCGCCATCGTAAGCGGATAAGATAGAGCGAATACGATAGACTCAATCACGCCGCCGGAAATGGAGATCAAAACTGTCAAAACAAGTTCGACCTTTTCTTGGAAAGCTACGCGCTCGATTTTGCCGCACTTTTTATACCAATTTGCTCAGCCTTATAAAGTACAATGGAGACCGATAGAAACATTGATACATGTCGCGAAGACGAGCAGCATTGGTAGAGCGCGCCATCCAACAACAGCCAGAGCACAGACCGAACATATGCCAGCCGATCTGGGTACCGACTGTACACGCCCTTTCTGAATGAGATGCCGATTCTATGCGGTTTGATTGGATGGCGCATTCCCACCTCACAATGCTGCCCGTCCTCGCGACATATACGGAGACATTAGTGGGTTATCCTTTTCACATGAGTGTAGCAACTTTCTAGACTACGCTTACAATCACGAGTGATGTTCGATCGTGAACTTGCGTCAATTCTATTCGGTAGGGCTAGCATGTATCTGTTACAAACAGAGTGTATCACCTGTATCACCTGTCGTCCCGTTGATCATCGAATTGCTCGAGCGGGTGCCAGCAGCGTCTCCATTCGTCCCTGTCGCGTGCCAGAGTGGTCCAATGGATCCTCCTCGCTCGAGGGACACGAAGAGCGTCATATCGGTCGTTCAGGGCTTTAACGAAGAAGTCCGACCAACGCGTTGGTGGGCGTCCTGGTGTTCTTTTGACATCCCGCGGAATTCAGTCGGTGATGGCTCTCGTCCCGCGGGTGTCTGCGAAGCGCATTACGTGGCCGGCTCACCTAATTTTCGACAACTTGGCCCACGCGACAGCGTCTCTGATCTTCGAACGTCGGGGAGGCTCGGAACTCCGGAGGCCTTCTCTCACTTGCGTGAGTCGTGTTACTCCGAGCATCGTCCTCTCGATTCCACGCTGCGCGACGCTGATCGCGTGTTCATCCTGCTTTCGCATAGCCCAGGTCTCTGAGGCGTATGTTAGGGCAGGAAGAACAGTGGAGTCGAATAGGTGGGCACGGAGTCGGACGTTCTTCGTTTTCTTCACGACTTCTTCGACGCTCTTGAAAGCTCCCCAAGCCGCTCGTTTCCTCCTGCTCAGCTCTGGTGCTAGGTCGTTGGCCATGTTGACTTCGCGACCCAGATACACATAGCTGGAGCATTCGGAGACGTTCGTTCCGTTGAGCGAGAATGGGGCATCAGAAAACTGATGAAAAACATCACAAAAAACAAAACATCGGAAAACATCACAAACAGAGTGACTCGACGTTATTACCAAACAGGACGTGGAGCTAGAATACTGTCTCTCGTTCTCTAAAAAACTGCTTCCAGTGTCCTTTTATTTTTATTTATTTATTCAAAACGCTGCATAAGGCAATCATGGGAAAAATAAATACAAACAAAACACAGATTATGGGCCGAAATGGAACAACCTTCGGCAGTAGGAATGCGTTGTGCCTTGCTTGCTCTGGGCCGGAAACGGAGGAGCCCAGCCTCCTCAGCGTTCTAGACAGGAGCTTATTTTTGATATTGTATTGCATTTGTTTCTCCTCTTGAACATGGCAGGTTCTAAACGGCAGCCCTTACAATGTTAAAGAAATGGAAAAGTTAGTTAGCGAAGGGAGAAGTCGGATTCGAGAAGCCTGTGAACACGACGGTACTGTACAACACAGTAACATATCAGATCATCAAAAATCAACCCTAAAGGGAAGTGGGAACGAGCTGTAAGAGGGCCATTAGAGTGGGCACATCTTTATAACCCAGACCACATAAATTTGGTCGCCAGTTGGTTGTTGATCAAAGACCACATTTACGAAAATTTACGATTTACGACACAAAATGTCGTAAATCGTAAATCGTAAAAAATTTGCCAGAAATCGCCGTAAATCGTAAAATCGTAAATCGTAAATCGTAATTACGCACACCCCTGGCGCCGCGCCCCGAATTTGACGCGCCGCTGCGCGATTGCCATTAGAAAGGGGAGCCTCAGCGACGCACGGCCACGAGCTTCTGCGCACTACGGCCCGTGCTCCGGAAACGGTCCATGAGTCATTGAGGGACCAAAACAGAAAGGATTCGTCTGATTGATCAGCGCAATGCATCCTATCAATGTTTGTCGTGGGATTCCTATGGGGAGCGACGAATCCCCTCTTAAGCCTGGAGTCGAAGTCGTCCGCTCAACCTACGGTTGAAACTGGTGAGTGTGGTATTGAGTCGAATCCCCTGCAATGCAAAAGGCACTAAACCACTCCTTATTTTGGGACATTTGCGGGTCCAAAAGTAAAACTGCTGGAAGGTACTCATCGTCGAGAATCACTCAAAATTTCTTCTCATATGGCCATTTTGGGGTTACTGTGCACTAAGCACAGATTTAGCGTCTTTTTCACTAAGCATATATTTAGCGTGTAGCGTGGTATATGGAGCTTCGTGAATGTCTACAGATCTCCGCTCTCTTCCTAGGTTACAGAAGGTACGTGCTAAGGTCATGGTCACCGATTTCTCCCAAACTCCCTAATCATCCAAACCTAGTAATCGCCTGTAACTTCAAAAAACGATGTCAGATTCGTGATCAACACCGTAAATACTCCTCCTTCCCAATGGGAGAAGTTTGGTCGAAAAGGTGAAACCTTCCACTCTACACCGAGTCTGCCGCGGCTGATCGCGCCGCGCCGCGCCCTTCCCCTCAGCGGCGCGATTCGCCGAATACCGTAACCCAAAATTCCGTCAAGTGTGGTGTTTTGCGGCGGCGGAGTATAAAAGCGATGCGGCGCCGCCTCGCGGCGCGAAAAATCGATAGCCATGCCGACCATCACGCCGCGCCGCGCGGCGGCGCAAGTATAAAAGGCACCTTAGGCTTGGTTTACACTTGCGTCGCCTCGCGGCGCGGCGTGATGTTCGCCATAGATATCGATTTTTTGCGCCGCCCGGTCGATATCTATTCCGACTATGGTGCCAACTATAAACCAGGACTAATGGACTTCATCATACAGTTGGTTGCGGAGAAGGAATGTAAGGAAGCTTCAGAAATCCTTTTCTGTGTTTCTTCAGCGGCCACCAAAGTCAGCTGTTTCCAAGTTTCGGTATTGTGCTCAATTCAAGACCTTGTATAGTGTTCTGTACTGCAAGAATACGTGTTGGTCCTATTGGCTCATTTGTCCTTTATTGGTTTTTAGACATGAGATTGGAACGATCGAAGGAGAAGATTTAGTTTTACCCACAGTTCCTGCTCTGTGGTAGGACTTTTTCTTTAGTGTTATATGTCGTTTGGAAGAGAATACGCATTCAAATCGCCTCCACGACATCCCGTAGAAATAGAATGCGTGACGCATCCCAAAAAGGATTGAGTAACGCCGTAGTTTCTCCTTATCTTTGTTGTCAGCATAAAACAAGGTCCAACGTATTTCGTAAAATGGCATCAATTACGACAACAAAGAGGAGTTTGTTTTAAAGGTGAAGCACATTATCGAAAAGTAAGTACAGTATTCGAGCCCACTCTATAAGCTCTTTAGAAGTTCTGTGTCGGCGTGGTTCATACTGATCACCTCACGCGGTACACCATTAAAGGTCTTCAAGTGGAGGAAGAAAATACGAATTGAATTCTGTTTCTCGCTGTCCTTCTTCATCGCGTGACAGCTCCGATGCCACGCTGACTGAGGGTAGGCTGGACGATGTCGCGCCAACAGTTCGCTGAAAGATTTTCATGCTGCGAATGGGACGGTAAATTGAACTAATTGCGGGCCTGCCGTCCTTTAATAAATCTGGATCATAGTATTTTGGTGCCTACAATGAGGCGGTTTCTTCTGCGCTACCGCCTGGTTCAAGTTCTGTAAATGGCCAGTAGCGCAGAATAAACTCAGCCAGCCACTCAGCAGATTACCAACTTCGTCGTCTATAGAACGGCTGCCAGGTCATCGATATTAGTCGCTTTCTTTGGTTCGTTTTTCGGAAACGATGGAGCTCTGAACGTCTCCTAAGGAGTACGTTATATTTCGGCGACGCGAACTATGTACGCACTGCGTAGCAGCCCGCGTAACACTGTCACCGACGTCGTCGACAACAGCGTCGCCGAAGTATAACATAGGCCTAACGCTAGCGTTTTTGCCGTACCATAGCTTCAATGCTCGAAAGGCTTTACGCACCTGTAGCGGCAGCACGCGCCCTAATTGCTATCGGCGTGAATCGCCTTTCTATCCAAGCCCAGTGGGGGATTCATCATTACTGAAACCGGGTGTAAGGTCTCGTTCGGAGCTTTGGTATAGCGATGCGAAGCACATTGTCGATGCCACGGGATCCTCGCGTCGCGCTCTTCTGCGAGGGGATGGTGATATGAACACCACGCGTTCGGCCTATGTTAGGCCCCGTTTAGGCCTATGTCATACCATCGCTCTTCGCTAGCGAAGGCGATGGACAACTAACACAATTGGGGAAGGGAACGTATCAAACGTGGAGGAGGGGCAGACGCATGTAGCAGTTGTCCGACCCACCGCTAGCGAGGCCTCGCTAGCGGGGTGTCATACCATCGAGCGATACGGCATCGCTACCGATGCGACCGCGTCGCTGAGCTGAGCAGAGCGTCGGCCAGCATCGGTAGCGATGCTACCTCATCAATCTCTCCCGTTTTCATAATTTTTTAATTTCCTCGCGGCGCAAATAGGGTCCGGGGGGTCACCACGTAGCACAGTCCTATTTGCCTTTTGAAACCGGAATTTATTTGCAGCAATGGTGTGTTCTAGCACCCGACGCAGCTGCACACAACGCTATTAACTGCGCGCCTATTCGCTAGCTTCAGGCTCTGTTCGTTCGTCGCCTTATCGCTCTGTTCGTCGCCTTCGCTCGGGGTGAGCGAAGGTATGACATAGGCCTTATACTTCGCCGCCGAGCGACGCGATCGATCAATCTGGACACTCACTCTAATGCCGTCGCGTCGCTCGGCGTCGGTAGTATAAACGGGGCCTTATACTTCGGCGGCGCTGATGTCGGCGACAACATTCAGCGGGTGCTACATAGTGCGTAACAGCCGCGCAACACTGTCGCCGACAATAGCGTCGCCAAAGTATAATATAAGCCTTCAAAGCGACAGCGTATGCGGAGCATCGAGCGGTGAGTAAACCGCTAAGCGAAGAACTGCGATATCATCATCGCGTGGCGATGCTGATAATTTCGTGAGATGAGTTTGCTGCCCGAAAAAATCGCCGCCCGTGCAAAACATGCAAATCGATTAAAACCGAGCTATCGCCGCCGAAATCCGCTAATATCCGAGCGCTGGCGCTGTTGCTCCCGTCGCTTTTGCCGCTGCAGTCGCGAAGTATGAACAGACTCCAACGCGTATAAACACCACGCGAGGGCGCGAAGCGACGTCACTTGATCGATATGGGAACCCATCATTACGTCGCGTCGAGTAGCGCAGCGCCGCGATGCTACTCTGAACGTCCCATTAGGGGCATAGAGATAAGTGGTGGACATGAATGCTTCATGACAGGTATTTCAACCCCTTATACCCCACATACCCGCGCGTTTAATCGATGATGTATCCAGCCCAAATCTATGTAGCTCCAACAACTTCGGCATCGTTTTTAAAGAGGCGTCCGAAGATTTATTTCGGCTAAGATTATACATCAGTGCATAACACGAAGACACGTTGGTGATTGTTGATTTGATTCAACGAGTGACAATATGTTTGATGATAAGAACGTCGAATAACTTGAGGGCGAGAACAGCATTAGAATCCTTTCGTAGCGTTGATGTAGTCCCGAGTGAACGCTTCCAAGTACGGTGTCACACTATCATCAAGGTACTTCGTCTTCTTTAAATACAACAGCAACACCTGGTGAATGTACAGGTACTGATGTTCAGTCTGAAATAGATCAGTACATCATTACACACAGACCAACACCCTTGTATAGCAATCCTGACTGGAACCTACTAGGTTTAAAATAGATTTCAGGTAGGCACTGCTAACCTGTATGCTGTTGTTTCGTTGTTTTCGAAGTTCAATAAGATAGGTGGATATTTCAAGCAATGGAGCAGGCAAATGCAGCAATTCCATAGCATGCTGGATCAACACTATCGAGCCGGTTCTACCAATGCCAGCCGAACAATGAACAATAATTGGAGCACTGTAAATTGTATAGCAATTCCTACATGTCTTATTAGATAAGCACGAGTACACTAACGTGTTCTCCTTAAGTTTCGATAGCAATACAATCGGCGCTAAATCCGCATCCGGAACTCCACGATCTGGCCAATCTTGCCAGTGATAGTGCATGCAGTTGTGTATCGGTTGGCCCGGAACACTGACTTCTAAGCTCCGAACGAGAATATGAATGCGAGTTTCGAATGGAAACGGAAACTGAACGACAGCAATGAAAGCAGCGTATCGATCGCTACGGTCGCTTGACATATGCAAACTTTAACACTTTGGAACTGTCTACAGCTTTACTGCGATTTCTATTTCTAGTACAGAAAATCATAAGATGCAAAATATTTGCTGCCGACTCATGACCTAAATGGTTAGACATCATGTGAGTCGTAACCTTACAGTGGGAACCCAAATTGGTTGCCCCGAAATTAATGCAGGTTTTGGACCTCAAGCTTTAAAACGACATATCAGCTCAAACACAACTTCATTAATCGAAGTAAGAACCTCTCGAGTCTACAAATCTTTTCCAACGAGATACCAGCTTATTTATCCCTGTTGCATAGAAGTTCGGAGTTCTGGAGCGGATTAAATCGTCGAAGGCAGTTTCCACCTGGGCTTGGTTATTGAAGCGTTTCTCGCTCAAGAACTTATCTAAATGCTTGAAGAATTAGCAGTCGGTTGGCGAAAGGACCAGTGAATATGGTGGGTGTGGTAGAGTTTCGTAGCCCAACTCGTTCAATTTCTACAGCATCGGATGCGTAACATGTGGTTTCGCGATGTGGTGGAGGACCGGTCCTTTTCTATTGACCACTGCCGAGTGCATAAGTCGGCATTTTTCGTGCATTTCGTCGATCTCTTGGACGTCATTGTTTCGCCCGCATTCAAGAAACTATGGTGGATTAATCCCGAAACAGACCACCAAACAGTTATCATGATCTTTAAGAGCAAAAGAAGAAAAAGGGCAGACCTAATTATGTTGTTCAAATTCCTCACCAGAAAATTGTCTCTAGATCCTGCTGAGTTCTTTGGAGTACCACTTACGATTAGTAGAACAGGTAGACTTAGATTATATACCGCGGTTGCAAGGTCGCAAGTTAGGTCTAACTTCCTCACTTACAGGGGCCTTAGGGAGCTAAAATCTTTATCGGTGATAATGAAGATTTTCTTGGTATGTCTGTCCCTCAATTTAAGCATCTACTCGTTCGGAATGAACTTTTTCAGGTTATTCTGTTCTCACTTGTTTTTTTGATTTCTTGAAGATTGTTTCGCTCGTTTATATCCCATTATATGAGTGTATTTCTGCTGTGATTCACGCCACGAAATAAATAAATCACCAAATAAATCTTCTTTTGGTGCAATTTCGGTTTCGGGAACTGCTGCGGAGCTTCATCGCGGTCCTCCCACTATTCCAATTATCGCCTGTTGTCGCAGAGAATCCACTTCTCGTCACAAGTTACGATACGGTAGAGAAATGGATCGTTCTAGTTGCGAAGAAGCAGCGCTTACAATGCTTCGAACCAACGATTTTTTATGGTCGTTCAACTCGTGTGGTATCCATTTATCTAACTTCTTCGTCTTTCCAATTTTTCGCATTTTCCCCAACACATAATTTGTCTACACAGAGTCCTTTCGCAAGTTCCCGAACGGTCACACTTGTATTTGCTTCCACCAAGGTCTTCAACTCGTTGTCATCAATGCCGAAACGACGTCCGCGACCTGCCTCATCCTCAAGATCGAATTCACCTCGACGAAATTTTTGAAACCAGCGCATCACGTGGATTCACCAACACTTTCTTGGCCCCATACCCGGTTGATGTTTCAACTTGTTTCCGCTACAGTACGACCGAGCTTGAATTCATAGAAGTAAACCTGCCGAAATTGCTGCTTTGACACGTCCATTTATAACCTACAAAATCTGCCGTGAAGTAATTTATATTAAAAACGAATAAAACAGTGAGAAATCGCACAAAACCCGCTTTGTAGCAGTATACAATTATGCACTATTGCAAGGTAAAGCTTTGCCAAAAAATGATGCTCTAAAGGTGGAGGTCAAAAACTTGCACTAATTTCCAGACAAACCTATACTACACTAAACTGGAGACTTTTGCAACAATCCTTAAGCAAGTCTGTTGAAACCACCAGACCATACTTACCGGTTCTTGTTTCTTCAGTGAGACTGTTACGCCTCCTTCAAATGAAACCGGTTTGTCTTCCTCGAGTGGTATATATTCAGCGCATTTCTTCGCGTTCTATTTTAGACGACGGTTACTACTGGGGTCTTCAATGTCATTTGAAACACTAACCTGTTCTATGAAATTGCACAGCATGAGAATGGCAACAGATTTCTCCTGCACCACCATATACCAAAAATCTGGACATGTTTTAGGGAGTGGGGCCTAAAATACGTCGTCTTAAGTTCCGCTAAAAATACCCTGCAACAGTTCGTTGTCCGTTCACCTGAGTACAGATGAAGCGCTTAGCATTTGTAGGTGAAGACACATAATTTGCGTGAATATAAGAAACAGGACCAATTCGAATAATAACACGATCGTTATCAAGGCATCCGACATCCTGAAACCGTTGATATTCCCTACAGAAACTTTAAATAGTTAGACTACAGGCGTAGTTCAGTTAATCCCCAATAGAAATAAATACTAATGGTTTGAAGCATCCTTAGAGTTCCTCACTTTGTACCGATTTCTTCCCTCGGCATTTTGTGCAACAAATTCAGTCATCTTGCTGAAGTCGTTCATCCGTTTCATAGATTTGAATTCAGCTATTAAACCCTTCACGCCTTTTTTGAACGTTTCCTCCACGAAGACTTTAACCTAAATGGGACCGCTACTTGTCTGGGTTAACAGAACAGCATACCTGAAGGTGCGGTAAGGCTAGGGGCAGACATAACTCCAACGCCGCGCGAACTCCCCTGGCGTGGCACACGGTGCGCGACGAAATTGGTACGAGTTGTCGCAGTCCGACTGCTTCTGGCAGGGACAGCTAGTAACGTTTCCGACAGAGACGGCTAAAAAGTGTGTGCCGTCGACCGCTGACCGCGTTTTTCTCGCGTATAAGAAGGAAAGTGTTGGATGAGACGCGTCTGATGTCTGCTGGTAGGAAATTCTATGCGTTTTGGTGGGGAACTCTATGCCCAATTCTATGCGTACCTAGCTCGTAGTAGTGTATTGTTAATCGGTAGCAAATTAGAGTGCATAGAATCCTAACGAAGTTGGCGTTTATATTTCCATACATGTCTAGTGCGCGTGAACCTACGAGTAATAGACCTTCTTGAAGATTTCTTCTTGAAGTGGGAGCCTTTGCTGACAAAGTGCGAATGGAATGATACTCAACCTCTTTCAAATGGGTGAAGGAAAACGGCCAAGGCCCTAGTAAGGAAAATCCGAAACAAGAGCTGGGCCGGGATTATTAGGTAGAACGGCACTAGTTAAAAGTTCCGACTCCACCGACACGACTTCAGTCGAAAAAAAATTTCGCTGAAACTTTGTCTAGGGGGTCATTTTGGGTGCTGATCACGAATCTGACATCCGTTTTTCACGATTCGGCCGGATAATATAGATAAAGGAAGGCAAAGGATTACATTCTCAAAGTTTCTGCCGGTGACCGCAGGTAGAGGTTGGTATGGTCGGCTCATAGAGTTGCGAAATTCGCGATATTGGCGGGAAAAAAGAAAAGGAGTGACTGCTTCTTCGAGTCGTTCGTTGAATACTCTACAACCACAGCACTTCGAGCTCTTCAAAGGAATAAACGTCAAGCCGAACTGTGTGACCTCAGATTGAAGGATATGTGCAAGAAGAATGACCTGGATAGCTCTGCTTTCCAAGAGCGGTTGAGAAGTATGGGATTGTTGCCGACGCCTCGCTTTCCCATTTGCAATGCCTCGATGACTTAGTCAGACGGCAGACCGATGGAGAATGCTACAGAAGGATGTGTTGCAGCGGTCCATCCACAAGAACCACTCCTTCTGTCGCTATTACGAAGGGATCGTTTTTTAATCCCAGTGTCCTGATGGATAGAAACGGATGTCAGATTTGTGATCAGCACCGCGAATAAGCACCCCTAGACGACGTTTCAGCAAAATCGGTGACCCTGCCCGGACCACCCTTGTTATCGATTGGGTGATCTCCGACCGAATCGTGAAAAACGGATGCCAGATTCGTGATCAGCACCCAAAATAACCCCTAGATAAAGTTTCAGCGAAAATTTTTTCGACCGAAGTCGTGTCGGTGGAGTAGGAACGTTTGACTGGTGCCAGTAGAACTTTCGGAAGCAAGTGCTTGGAAGTTCCCGAATTTTTCTAAACAGACTTCTTTTTAACAGTTGGCCTTCTTCTCAAGCGTTTGAAGTTTTCAGGGATTGCTGAGACGTGACACTTTTGCAAGATTTCAAAGACAGGTCAATGGCGTACTAACCCGTAGCTTTTCCCTTAATTCTAACTTGGTTCTACACTTGGCCGTCACCTTTCTCCACGTGTAATGATGTTGGCAAGCACTCTTTTAGCAAACACTAACGAGGAGAGCCTCCAGAGTGGCCGTGAGCTTTGGCGATGCAATTTTTAGAGGATCTAGGGTCCCGTGTGAGGTGTCCAAAACCATAGTTACTTTTTTCGGAATGCTCTTCTGTGGTCGAAAAAAACCGTCTGGGCGCGTGAGCGCTAAGCTCATAACGCCCTGCCACCCAACGGGATGTGGTCCGTTGGCGTAGTGGTAACAGGGTCGTCTCTCGGGTGCGCCGAGCGGTTTTATTGGTTCGGTCCCCGGTGTGGTCAATGTTTTTGCACACATCAGATCGTTATTATTATGGGTTTGCGTGACCACAGTAGTCGATTTGTACACAATTAATGCTTTTAGTATTTAAGCCTAGCCTTTTGGGGCTTTCATTTGAGTTACCTCTCAATGGATCGAATTCGCACTGTATCATTCTATTGAATCGCTAACATAACAAAATTTCCTTGCTCAATGTTGCTTACTGCTGACAATGATAGTCAACAATTGTGACATAGAACTATGAAACATTTAAAACATAATCGCTTATCACACCAGCAGCATCTTACAAACGCTAGGGACGAACAAACTTCCTCTCCTTGACAAGGCATCACTACTTCTTCTTCGTTGAAGGCATAATCGGTAGGCGTAGAGAAGCGCCGCGGGTGATCATCAACATATCCAGCCGCCACCCAAGCGTATGCCAGACATGGGCGGAATACCGGAGCGCAGAACTGCCGGTAGGTCTGGCTTATAATCTGCAATCGAGCAAATGCGTGCGAATGGAATCCAGTTCGTATGGTGTTCTATGCTAATCACTTACCTTCAAGATGCAGTCTCTGCTGTGTGCAAATTCCGGGTAATGCTGTATCACATAATCATGCACCCGACGGATGTACCGCTTGATCCTGTGGTCACGCAAGTCCATAATAATAACGATCTGATGTGTGCAAAAACATTGACCACACCGGGAACCGAACCAATAAAACCGCTCGGCGCACCCGAGAGGCGACCCTGTTACCACTACGCCAACGGACCACATCGGACCGGGTGGCAGCAGGGCGTTATGAGCTGGGCGCTCACGTGTCCAAACGGTTTTTTTCGACCACAGAAGAGCATTCCGAAAAAAGTAACTATGGTTTTGGACTCCCCACATGGGACCCTACACCCTGTAAAAATTGCACCGCAAAAGCTCACGGCCACTCTGGAGGCTCTCCTTGTAAGAGCCTTCCTATTTCTCCATTCTACAAGCAGAAGCAAATGCATTTCACCACTTCCTTTTTCCTCCAAGCGCCTCCACCGAGAGAGTTCGTCGAAAATTTCGCGCCCCGCGGCTAACCATGCGTTACCGGGCACGTCCGCATTTTAGCGCTGCGACGTCGCGTTGGAGTTACGTCCTGGAGCCGGTAAAGGCACCTGCGCACGTTTAGCTGCTTTCGAAACTCGTCGCGAAGGCTCTTCAACAGTTTTCCGCTGCGTCGCATTCTGCGAACTAGCTGTCCTTTCTCCGGATGCCCTGAACATTTGGTGCTGAACTTCGAAACGACAATGGGCAAGACTTTAGGTTTTAAATGTGGCCCACTCACTTCTGTTGAACGGATTGTGGCGTCTCTTCTTCTCTAGAATAGACGTTTTTAAGCAAGGGCGTTATAGGCGTCGTTATAGGCGTTTGCGCAGTTTCTTGTTTTAAGAAAACTAACATATGACAGTCTATTTAGATTTGACGGATCTATCCTAGCCTGGGGAGGCCACAGAATTAAAAACTATGTGACAAATTGACTTGACACTCAAAAAGCGGATTGAGGAGAGCAGAACAGGACCTAAGCTGACAAATTTCACAAAGAAAAAAAATTAACATACGGCTTCACCACGACTGTAAATAGGCAACGTTATGCGCCCCTATGAGGGATCCGGGTCATTATATGTTAGGGGGCAGTCAGCACACGGCATGCGGCTTCATTTGCCCCTCACTGAACTAGATCCGTGTTATAACATTTCAGGGTCAGCTGTGATTGAATAAGCTTTGCCCGCCGAGACGTCTTTATAATCGCGATTATTTGTTTGTTTTTTACTTGTTTGTTCGTTTCGCTCTTTGTTTCTTAGGTCCTATTCTGTTCTCTTTAATCCGCTCTGTGAGTGTCAAGTCAATCTGTTACATAATTTTCAATTCTGTGGCCTCCACTGGACTAGGATAGATCCGAATTTACTTTATGTAAATGCTTACTTTACTCCTTACCAAGGGATGGAACCTTAGGCCGGATTTATCAGCGACTTACAGCAATTTAACAGAGAAAATACAACCGAAATCTCCATTAGCGCGGCGAAGTGTTTCACCATATCGCTTGATAAGCCACGCTCCAGGGATTTCGGGTGTATTTTCTCTGTTAAGCTGTAAGTCTTTGGTGAATCCGGCCCCTGTCTACACAATTATTCAGGAATACTAATAGACATGCTAATTCTCCTGTTTACCACTACCTCGTTTTCTTGACTTTTAATTTATATCTGGACTAGGATCGATCCGATTTGACAGCTCACGCAGTTTTCCAACAATATTTTTTCTATAAATTCGTTTACCTTGCAATGTGCTTGCTTTCAAACACTATGAAAATCTTTGAGGAACAACGCATTATCTGTGATCGTATGTAGGACATCATACAGCTTTCCGTCGTCGGTCCGCCGTCATTGATACCATGCACGTCTATCCCTTTGTACGAAAAAACACCACAATAAATAAAATATCTGTGTATTTTGCCTTCGTCTATCTGAAATCTTTCGGCCGCGCTCCTGTAAAACCTATGTGACTTTCACAAAAGCCATAGCCTTTTTCGCAGCCTTTTTCGTCACCTGGGGCCAGATTCATCAATGATACCGCCGGTATCATATCACCGCGGATTTTCTATACCGGCCTACGTAATAAAACAAGCATTAAAACGAACAATAAGAGAGACAAAACACAAAAACACCCCACGCCTCAAAACGCCCCAGGCGTCCCTGGGTCGCCTCTACTTGTCTTCCTACATTGAATGAGTCGACGCGCACGCATTCGGTGTGCGAGCATTTAAAAACAGGGATTATGTGCGGAGCCGCTGGAGCCTCTTCATGCTTTTACAACTAATTTTTTCAATATCCTAGCGACGGGACCCGCTATCTCTTGGGAAGGGCATCAGGGAAGGTCGTTTATATGTTGTATGTGTTCATTCTCAAATAGGTGTGATTTACAAGTGATTGTGGAGTGCCTCCCACATTGGGATTGAATCCGCGCTACTGACGTCTTGACGTTTACGTGTAAAGACGTGTGAAGGATGTGGATTACACAAGTTTAGCGTAACTGGCGTGTTGACGTTTACGTCTAATGACGTGTACCATACGGTGGCGGCTATTCTTCCTCCGCCAAGCCGCGTGCGGTCGCATCGTGGCGAAGTGGCAATTTTCGATATCCACCGACACCACGGCCAGTCGATATGGAGGAGGATCGTTGATAGGTCGGTGGCGAACCGCGGCTCTTCCACCGTCGCTGCAGGAGAACCCTGGGAGACGGGAGCAGTTCTCGCACGAGCAGCTTGGATGCGCCACAACATGGAGTCCCCTCCCTTGCCTGTCTCTATGCTCGAAGAGCGCAGAACCCAGCCTCGGACTCCCTAGCGACGAAAGCGGTTTCCACACGAGCAGCTTTGGTGGCACACGTCCTGTAGCCGTATTCATCAACGTTCCCGGGATCTTCCCGGCTTCCCACGGGAAGCGATCGAGACGAGAGAGCGAGACAGGAGAGAGAGGCGAGAGATGATACCGCTATGATATCGCTTATCTCCCGCTCCCGCCGCTTCATGAATACGGCCTCTGGAGTCCCTTTCCTAGCCTAGTTCTGCGCTCTTCGAGCGCAGAACCCAGCCGCGGACTCCACATGAGCGCGCAGGGCTAAGAAGGAGAGATTTCGCGCTCTGACGCAAGGATACGTCAGAACGATCGCGCGGATGTCAATTCGTTAGCCCAAATATTGCGGCAGGTTCGCGCGTTCGATGAGCGCTCGCGGCTTGGAGGAGGAAGAATAACCGCGATCGAACCATACGTGTGGCGAACGTGTCGGAAAATCCCCAAAGTTCACTTGGTGTCTAAACGGATTACGCCCGCGACAGGGGCGAGCGAAGACAGTTCAATGAATGGAATCAGGAATGGAACAACGTATACATCATATTTGCAGAAGCAAATATGGACAGGTGGCAACTACGGTCAAGCTACAAGGTGCTTAGCGGGCTGGTGTCCGCATCGCACCATCAAGGCATCTTAGAACGCGTAAGTTGGACCAGCCGAGGCCAGGAGTTGTTTCCCTTCCCTAGGTTTGTGTTCTCCTACGCGGAAGTGGAGAAGAGCATAGAAGCCGTGTTCTGTGGTTGTTCTATGAGAACATGCATTCTCGATGCGGGCGCCAGCCCACTAAAGTCCTCCACACACTTTTGCGGCAACGCAGCACACCACAGGCAGCAAAACTGCCTCGTGGGCGGCAAAACCACCGCGTAGGAGGCACTCATCCTCATCTTTGCCACCCTTCTCCATCGCCAATGCTGTTTCAATATCAATATCATCATCACATCATTATCATTTTGCATGGTAAAGCGTCTGCAGCGGCAATAATACCTTGAATAATTATTGCTACAACCGCGTTGGCCGCATATGCGCTGCTAGCTATGCGTCTCTGCCCTATACGTATGGGTACTGATAGATATAGATAAGGCAGCCGCGTTGCCGCACCAGTTATGGAATACATACAAGGTGATCTCTTGCTCTAGCATCCAGCTCTCAAGCAATAGCCTCAAAAGTGCTACTTACACGGTCTGACCAGTCCGCTTCCTGACAACTCTCTTTGAGCCCTCTTCAACAGTCTTCTGTCCCTTTGGTTTTCGTTGTCGCCGCCTGATTCTTCGTTTACCCATTTTTGAACTGTAACAGCAAGAATAGCATTTGATCGCCCTTCATTTATTCATTTCGCAATTGCAGTCATACCTTCTACGGGGCGATTGCGCTCAGGCTTCACTGTGTTCAATCCCAAGGCGGGGGGGAGGGGCTGGAGGAGGGGCCACGGCGCCCTCCGGCCGCAACGCATGCGTGTGCGTCGACAGGTTCACGACACGTACAGGGATAGCCGTACAGTGGCCGTGAGTTGATACGTGGAGCCCGCAGGCGTTCCTGTACCGCCACGGTGAACCTGTCGACGCGCATTGGAGGCTTTGTGTGTTTTTACGTCTAAATTTCCTCTTTATTTCAAGAAGTAGACCGCAACCGCCACAGGAGCCGCGTCAGCGGAGGAGAGCACAGAACAGCTTTCAAGGATTTTCGAGATTTCAAGGCTCCTCCCCTATCTAATCTCTGCTGCAGGCTAGAGACGGCGAAATAGTGCGTATCGTTAGGGTACGCACACTCTGTGTCTCGCACCAGCGCGAGCTATTTCGCAAGGCCTTGGGCGATTCGAGCATAATATAGCAAGCTTGTAAGGCATTTCCGCAAAAAACAACTATGATATTCGTTCTTCCCATGGCAGATTACTCCTAGTAGACCTATTTTGAACAAGATTTAGTGCGGTACAAAAAGTGCACTAGTGCCCTCCATTTAGTGTTTGGATGTGAGTATGGAGTGCCCCCCCCTTGGGATTGAACCGGCAGTTGTTTCCTTCTCCTATGCCTCACCGCCCCTCCTCTGAAAACACCTGAGCGCTCTGACACCAGGAAGGGAGCCTCTGAGCCCTCGAGCAGGTTCAGCATAGGAATGGTCGGTCGAACTACCACTAGCTCCCCCTCCCAAACTAGGACTGTATCACTTCCTTTCCTTGTGATGCTTTGCCAGGTATTTTGAAGTATGGCCACACATTAGTGCCCGAAACACTCACGGCACATCTTCTCGTTGTGTTAACTCAATCTTGCTCTGCTCTGTAAAAACCTAATATGTAGGCCGTAGCAAATGAGTTTAAAGTAAACGGGATCTAGAGTGTTCAGAGCATGAAGCATTCCGGACACCCCACCTGTACCTTGTGACTGTCTGTTTCTGGCCTTCTTAAAAAAGAACATTCTGCTGCTGGCGCTACTATGCAAAATGAAACACCCTTACCGTGTGAGAAGTGATGAAACATACAAATCGGTATCACATCATCGGCTTCAAAAACAGTTCTGCAGTTTTATGGTGGTGAGCACGGTGTTGGTACTTCTGACCATGAAACTTACACCCGCCTTTAAATGTATTTGACAAATTAAGTACGTACCTGGGCTCTAGGATCTCTTCTAACGCTGCGCGAATTCCAGATGACGTCCTTGTGAGGTGACAAAGCAGGAGAAGGAAAAGTGGGCAGAGTGCGGGTTGTGGAGTTGCTCTTATGCCGATGAACTTTTCTTGCTTTTTTCATACTGGATTTCAATAATCTAGCTCAACCGTAGTGCAGAGGCGGGCCTTCCATGAAAGTGAGATAAAAGATTCTAGGTTGAAATTTTTTGAAATTCAATCCTACCTAATTTCTATCCTGGGCTGTGGAGTGAGTGCAGTTGTACGAGGTACCAGATGTAGCGTGCACCCAATACCATTCCTGGCTCGCATTTCTTTCCCAGGTCAACCAATCCTTCCAGCCCTCCGGGGTCTGGAATTGAAACCAGACATGTCTGCTAAAGATAACGTATTGACTTTTCATTCGGCTGGCCACCGCAATCCTATTATATAGAGCAGAGAGGCATGAATCACTGACTGGTGACATTCCCAGCGACCGCCGACATTCCCAGCGGCTGATGATATTCCCAGCGGCTATACCCAGCCGTTCGTCGTACCGCCGTCGCCAACCGTAAAAACCACAACGTGGCAGCGTGGCAGGCAGCCACTGCTGCCGGTTGTGTTTACTACCACGAGGTGTTTACGACCATGGTGCTTCCACTGCCGGGTGGTCCCCAAAGGACACCCACTTGATGAGGTTTCGCAAGACGTCACCACGACTATGACGAGCCGCCGCTGCCGGTTCAGAGAACACGTGAAGCGTTGCGGAAGAGGTCCGCGGCGCGGCACGGCTCACACCCCATGACCTCTGATGGAAGAGGTCGCTGCGCCGCATCGCTTGCTTCTGCTTTGCGCGATATTGCTAGTGTGTTCTTCTTCATCCGCCTCCCTACACATTAGCAACAGCATATGATGACCTAAGGCGTTTCGATCGAGCACTTTCCGGGGTGGGTGTTGCATGATTTTCACGTTGAATTGGACACCTTTTAAATCAAATTGGACAGTTTGTGGGTGTTGCGTGATTTGACAGACAGTTCAAGCCAAATTTAACGTCTTCCAAATCGAGACGAGCTTCTTACAGGTTAAACTGCAGGGTCTTCAAGATGGTTAGAATATTTATTTATTTATTGAGAGAAAATCTGTATCGAAAGACTGGATTGCGCCATGCGCTCGAAAATTTCAACGTAACGTTCGTTTGATGGATTCACACGTAATCGATCCGGGTGGGTGTTGTGTGATTACGATGGCCGACGCAAGGTCTATCAGGTAAATATTGGCTTCCCTTCAGACCCTATATCGATCGATATTATCGATCGTTTCACCTGTGTTATTGGTTCTCTCTCAGACTTAATCGATCGGTTGGGTGTTGCGTGATTAGCTTAGATCAGACAATCTATCTCGTCTCGATTTGGAAGACATTCAATTTGGCTTCAAAGTTCGCACGCCACAGCAAAAGACTGGATCACGCCATGCACTCAAAAAGTTCAACGCAGCGTTTATTTGATTGACAAGAAAGTCACAATATGTGTGTTTATTACAATCATTTGTGTTACACCGTTTGCAGGTGTGAAACTGCATGCAAACAGAAATTTTGCTATCAATCGAATGAAAATCGCTAATTTTCGGACGGGGTATGGCGCATTCTTTTGGCAATATAGAATGGCCGCTTTCCAGCTCTTCGAAACAAGCTTTAATTCATTGTTTTTTCTCAAAAAACAACAATTTTATAAAATTTCAAACTAACTACGCGTTCTCTCATTGGGAACTAAATTAAAACTTCAAATAAAGTTATACTATGGTTTTCCTCGAACAAAAGTTATCTTAACACTTGTGGAGAGTCCTCTCTAGTTTAATGTGAAAGATGCTTATTTCAAATTGGAAGAGTTCTGTTTGATTTGAATTCAACTACGCCTTCAATCAACTCTTGCTCCTTGGTCCTCCATTTTCGGCAGTGCTTTAACCAGTTTCCATACTACAGTATGCAGAGGAGGATAGTATTTATTGTCCTAAGATACACTTTCCGAAATTCGTCACAGCTCGTGGCTTAAAGCACGACGACTGGACAGAAACGTCAGAAATTTGATTAGACATGACGAGCTGCAATGGGTTATGAACAAAACCCTAGACGGAGCAGGAGTGTTGTGGACATTTTCGTGAGTGCTGTACTGCGATGTGACTGATACTCAACAAGGCGTCAATCGATCTGTAGTAGGCGTTCATTTCAACGTGTTCGACTTCGACGCTAGGGATGCTTCGGTACTTATGAAGCAGAGGGCCCGTGGTGCCGTGGGGCTGCCGGGAAACTTAACGCGGCAACGGCGACGGAAACGCGGCAACCCATGGCACCTAAGGACGGGTGCTTCATAAGTATCGGCCCCGTGGTGCCGTGGGTTTGCCGCGTTAACATGTTTCCCGGCCACCCCACGGCACCACGGGCCCTTTGCTTCACAAGTACCGATGCTTCCTTACCCAGCGTTGGTTGCCGGCGAAGCCGCCATACCCGAAGCCGGCGAAGCCGGGAAGCCTAGCGTGGCCCGCATGTCCAGCGTACGGCGCCGGCGAAGCCGGCGGCGGACGCTGACTGAGGAAGCATCCCAGCTAGGTTTGGGCTACGTTCCCAGCGTGGCCCGCAAGTCCAGCGTACGGCGCCGGTGAAGCCGGCGGCGGACGCTGGCTGAGGAAGCATCCCAGCTAGGTTTGGGCTACATTCCCAGCGTGGCCCGCCATACCCGAAGCCGGCGAAGCCGGCAAGCCTAGCGTGGCCCGCACTTCCAGCGTACGGTGCAGGCGAAGCCGGCGGCGGACGCTGGTTCAATATAGACCAACACGCATTCATATCGCCCCACGACATCCACGAAGTAGGAGTAGAATGCGTGTCGAATCCCGGAAAGGATTCAGTAACGCCGCCCTTTATCCTTTTTTCCTTCTTCAGGCATCTCAGGCGTATGCGCCAAGGCACGCTATGAAGACTCTCCAGGTGTGGCTTCGACGTTGTAGAAACCTTCTCGTTGTACGCTGAAGGAGGAACGTTATCAGCGCGGAATTTAACCCTACAAAGCTTGGAATACTACAGGGTGGACTAAAATAACGTGGACAAGATTTTTTCGTCGATAATTATAAAACAACCAACAATTCGAGAAAACCTTAACTAAATTACAACAATACAAACATTAGGACACATCATGTTCAAGTGGTTTCGAAGTGGCCTCCCTTGGAGCGGATGTAGAATGCCAAAGTTTCGCGAATTGTTCGACGATGGGCCGCAGGTCGTACCTGAGAACAGATTCTGTTCATGGATGAGAAGCTGTTCACCGTGGAGCAGACGCACAATCGCCAAAATGGTAGGATGTAGCCTACAGAGGCACCTCTGCTATCGTCCAAACCCACAATCTGTCATGGTTTGGGGCGGAATCTGCGCCAGGGCAAGACCCCTGGTTTTTGTGGATAAAGGAGTGAAAATCGACGAAGATGTGCACCAGCGAGACATTCTTGAATCCGTAGTTCTTCCTTGGGCCCACCAGCACTTCGGTGATGCCCACTGGGCGTTCCAACAGGACTCTGCACCCGCCATAGTGCGAAGAGTGCGCAGGCGTAGTGCAAGGTCAATTTCCCCGACTTCATCACGCCTTCGGAATAGCCGCCGTATTCTGCGGACTTGAATCCGATGGACTACAGTGTGTGGGCAGAGGCTTTCGAGGCTAGGGTCGGCGTCAAACGCCTCCGCAGTCTCGAGTCCCTGAAGGAATCCTTACGCCAGGGTGGGAACGGTTGTTTCCTGATGACCTGCGGCCCATCGTCGAACAATTCGCGAAACTTTGGCCCTCTTCATCCGCTCCAAGAGAGGCCACTTCGAAGCCACTTGAACATGATGTGCCCTGATGTTTGTATTGTTGAAATTTTGTCGCCGTTTTCTCCAATTGTTGGTTGTTTTATATTTATGATAAAAAAAATCTTGTCCACGTTATTTTGGCTCACTCTGTAATTGCTCTACAGTAAAAAAGGCCTTCGAAGAGCAGATTTTGAATCATACAGGACAGGCCCAATTTTTTCCGAATTTATAATGTCATCGCAGGATAAATTTCTCTACTAGAACTGGCGACATCCTGATCTGGAACGCTGTCTATAAAATTAAAAAACAACTTATTAAAAGACACAAAGATTAAAAGACTCGAACAGAAATCAATCCCCTGGCCCAATACAATAAACAGCTTTTAAAAGCTCTTTTTTGCAAGGAAGAATCGCCTTTTAATCCATTTTCTTACGCGCAGTTAGCGGATCGGATTATCAGAAAACTGTCCGAGTTATCACTGTTTACTTTCAGATAACTACGATCTCTGGTTTCGTCGGTCGCATGCGAATGCTGTGTTGTCACGAAGAATTCTCTACCTGGAGGAGGCGCTGTATAAAGATGAAGTTGTACCACATAAAATTTCGAGCAGGACTCAGTATGCATTACACACACCTACATAGGTCGCTTTGAGAATCTCCACGGTCACGTCGTTGACCTTCCTCGTAAGTTAAAACCACTAAGGAGAACTATCTGAATATTGTCAGAGCACATATTGATCAAAAATTCCATAAGTTTATCATCCTCATATTGACTAGAACCTGGCGGCCCGTAGACAAGGACGAATCTCTGAGTGCTAGCACTGGTAAGGCTTAAAATATCCAAAACCAGAATGTTCAAAGAGGTCTTTCAGTGAAAAAATGCCTAATGCAGACTGTGCCCCTACACAAGCGGCAGACACATCCGCCTCTGCCACTTTCGCCATCACATCTAAAGATAACGTAAAGAAGTCCACCCCGAATTCCACTACCACATTTTGTAAGGAAAGTTCCCGCCACTCGCTTTGGCGTTCCACCAAATTTTTGAAAAGTGCTCTGGAACGTTCTCTCAATAGCGCATATATAGGCTGAAATATGATCTACATTTACAACTAATGTTGTCATATTCCTTTGGGACTATGACAGAGAACATCGTTCTCGACTGCAAGCAAATTCGACTGCTTCTGCTTTACGAGCTTAAAAAGCAAAGCAGTGCAATTGCCGCTTTGGACAATATACTACGTGGAGCGATGGTCCTACCACCGTCTCCCACGACACATCGAAAACATGGCTCCGGAAGTTCAAGGACGGAGGATCAACCATGGTCTGGAAGGCCAGTTGCAGTGAATGAGGAGCGTCTTCCGGAGCTGGTTCAGGAGCGTTGAATCTGTGCACCGGCAGAGGAACTCGAGTGCAGTCACACCACCATAGCTCAACCTACGTGGCCTTGGGAAGGCATGTACATGTGGTGCATGGATACCGCACCAGCTACAGCTGCGCCAGGATGCATTCATGAGCTTCTCGACTTTAAGGAATGTAACGAATCCGTAATGCTAGGTTCTATGCTCCGGTGTCATTGTTATCTCATTCCATAATATGCTGCATAGGTCCCGAAACGATTCCCTTAGTTTCAAATAATTACCGTACCCCAGCGCCTATAAAAGGCGCGTCCCCCAGCAGTTAGGGTTCATTTCCGTGCTTGTCCGGACCGCGAGTAGCGGCTCTACTAATAAAGCTCTACGAAGGACTACCCTAGACACCGACCAAGGCCCGAACGGCTGGGTGATAAGGCAGCCGGAACGCGTCAGAAGGATCCAGGAGACGCGACAGGAAGAATTTTTCTTAGCTCGAGAACGTGGTCACCGGTGACCTAAGTGTGTAGTCTACGTTAACCACAAGCGGAAGCGTCAGTAGCTCAGTCGCGGCGACGCAGGAATTCCCACGCCAAGGCCGAAACTTCACCCAAAAAGGGTAACGTTCAGTGTCTGTTGGAACTGCATAGGAGTCATTCACTGGGAGCTGCTGCCTGCAAACAGTAGCGATGTCTACTGCAGATAGTTGAATCGCGTTGAACCAGCTCTTCGTGGGAAGCAAGACAAGATCTCCTTCCTTCATGACAGTGCGCGTCCACACGTTGCAAAGGAGACTCACCAGGAGACTATCTCAACGGTAGGTCAGAACGCTCCAAGCTGTTGTATATGGGCAGAATCGTCTCACTCTGGGAAACAACAAAATGCAAGCATCTCGACACCAATACAACTCTGCGCAGAGTTAGGACGACGGAAGTTGGTCAGTCGTCGGTGTTATCCCTCTGCCTGCACGTGGAGGGCGGGCTCAAGTTTGCTGGAAACAGCAATCATTCGAATTACGTCGCCCTCCTACCCACTGCGCTACCGCCGCTCGCTTGTCATCGCTGTTTCCAGTCAACTTGAGCCCGCCTTCCGCGTGCAGGCAGAAGGCTAACGCCGAAAACAGCCCAACTTCCGTCATCCCTAACTCTGTGCAGAGTTGCATTGGGGTCGAGGAATTTGTATTTTGTTGTTTCCCCGAGAGAGGCGATTCTCCCCATATGCAGCACTTGGGCCATTCCGACCTACCGTTGAAATAGTCTCCTGGTCAGAATAAACTCCAGTGTTTCGGATGGCATGTTCTGCACCACCCACCGTATTCACCAGACCTTGCTCCAACGGACTTTAGAAGTCCGTTGGAGCAAGGTCCGAAAACGGGTTCCCTCGTTGTCGAACCATTTGCAGGAGAAACAATTAGACATCAGGGAGCAACTTGAGAAGTGCCTCGCTGTTTTTTTTTTTTCGTCAAAACTCCAAGAATGCTATAGAAGCGAGATCTACAAATTACTTGACAAATGGCACAGTGGTGCATGTGTTCGATAGTTGTATGTATGGAACGAGAGAAATAAATTTGAAGAAAATTTGAACAAGTGATGGGACTTTCCTTACAACCTAATCTATTTTTAGAAATCCGCGTCTCAGTGGTGAAAACTATTCTAACATTCAAAAGAAAACACCTGAATCCTGGCGGGTGCCTTGACAGATTGGCCGTTTCCTAATTTTAGCTGAGATCTTAAGTCTTTAATATTCGCTTAAGAACCACGATAAACAACCCAATCTTTTCGCTTGATCTCACTGTTTCCTTAAAGATTCCTTAAAGATTACCGCCACCTGAGTCTTTCTATGATCTCTGCTTTTAAAAAAACGCCATCATTCGAGTGATCCATTTATCAATCGTTTGAGAAAAACGGCGGATGTGAAACATCCGAACCGGCATCGGATCCAATGTGTCGGCAAAGCCGACCTTTTTTAACCCCTTCATTTCGCCCCTTTGAGCCCTTCGCGTGGTCAAAGGCGAGACCTACGGGCAATCGTGTGGGAAGCGCGTCGACGTTGCCATCTTCTTCGAGGCACCAGTTGTGATAGCGAACGTGACCCATCGATAATCGTTCAGGTCGATGCGGTCCTGGCGGGAAACGAGTATCAGTGGAGGGAGCGCGCCCCAACGGACATCAGTCCTCGACTTCGTCAAGGCGCCGTCTTCTCTCTCTTCTCTTGTTCTTCCGTTGGGGTCTCTGGAGTTCTCCTCTACCCCATAGTTGGGATTAACGCGAGGGAGCGCTGGGAGTAGCTGGGAACCCGATGGGGAAGCGCGAGAGTCGTCCGTTCGTTCATCTAGAGGGAGCAAGTAGTGGAATGGGACGAACGTCGTTGGGATGCGAGATTCGGTCACGGGTAATCGTCTATCACGGTCCACGGGCAAGAGTCTTGCGAGAAGCTGGGACATCATCATTTGTTGTTATCTTTATGCCACCGATCTCATGTATTACTGTTATGTTGTTATTCGTCATGTTGTCATGTTGTGTTAGATTTAATAAAGGTTTAATTACCCAAGTTTGAGGTTTCGTCTCGACGGTTCTGGCCGTATTATTCCTAATTCTCCGCGTGGCGTCACGTATTGTGATAGGGCGAGCTGTTATTCTAGAGCAGTCACCGTCGGGCGAAACAATGTATAGTGGGCCGGCCGCGAAATTATCCTCATGGATACTCGCTGGAAGAGAGGCGTAACCGAGTGCTCGTCGTGGGGTATGAAAAGAGCGTCAGAAGCCGGATTCACGATTGGTAAGCTAATGAATGGGTTAATGGTAATGGATAAGTTAACCAACGGAAGATAGTTGGCAGATGGTTAGCTTGGTATTCGTAACGTGATATAATTTGGTGGATGACATAATTTCACCCCTCCATTCACCCACCTCAACGCTTGTGTGAATTCCATTTAATGCTTCAATCTCTACCCTCTACCCACATAACCCTGGGTAAAGTCATATATGAATCGTGGATTCGGCCTCAGGACACCAATATGGGGTTTCTTCGTGAAAATCCTGGCGTTCACATATCCAGCAGAACCCTCTACAGCTCTGAACCTGGACTAACAAAAACGTTGCCGGCACCCTTTCGAACAAGTCGGTAATCAATGAGAATACAGGTAGGGCAGTCGTTAAATTAGAAATTTTATCGAACGAGGTATTGAAACATGATCTCATGACACTAGGAGTTAACGAACGCATCACCGCACCGTTCGACCTAAATATTTACAAGCAACAGTAAAGGAAGATCAATGTAGACAATGCGGATCTATCCTAGTCCGAGGGGGCACATAACTAAAAAGTATTATATGTAACAAATCCACTTGAGACTTATCGAACGGCCTCTACGGAACAACATGGGACATAAACAAGAAAAGTCACAAAGAAAAAGACGAAAAATTACATTTGTTGCGGTTGTAAGCCGGCAAAGTTGTCTGCCCTCCTCTCCATGTTAGATCCTGGTTATAGCATGTCAGCCGGCGGTCAGCACGCGGCATGCCTCTATTCCGTCGCTCTTTGCCCGCCGAGACGCTTGTAAACCGCGGCAATTTTTTTTGTTTGTTCGTCCGTTTTTGGTTTCTTTTAGGTTCCGCCTCGTTCTCTAGGAGCCGCTCGGTAAGTCTCAATTCATTTTTACCTACTTTTTAGTTATGTGCCCCCCCCCCACCCTGGACTAAGAGATCCGACAATGCAATCAAAAATGGGAACGTAATTTGAGCCTAAGATCTTTGGTCATGCGTAATTCGAGAGACATAAAAAGGACAGCAGTCGCATACTAAAAAGAGCAAAACAACAAACTGAAAGAGTGGAGGAATCAGCGCAACCATGTAATCATTTAAGATATCTGAAACGGATAATACAGCACCACTCACTGAACACAGACACCGCCAAACATCTCCGGGAAAAGGGGGTGAAAGACGTGAACACTCTCTTGCAGTCAGAAAAAAAAAATGCAGTCGAAAAAGTCGAACACAGCGCTAGAACGACTCATCCTCGTCACCCTCTGAGATGATCATCTCCGATTCGTCCACCATTGCAATACTGAAACAAATGCTTTCGATAACGATAAAGGATAAAGGACTAGGACGAGGTTATTGAATCCCTTCTGGGACGCATCACGTATTCTACTTCTACTGTATGTCGTGGAGGCATATTGAATGCGTACTTTGTCTATACAGCGACCGGCCATGTATAACACAGTGCTTTATCCTTCCCAGAGGTCTGGTACCAATTCATCGACCACGAAGGGATGGAAGGCTTGGCTAGCCTATGCGGAACATAAACCACGAACCTCGACGCGGAGTGCATGAGACAACCGGCGCCTCTTATGACTGTGGTACCACGCGCCCAAATCTCTTAAATACAATGAAAAAAAAAAACGAAAAATATGATGACTGAAAGGCGTGAATAAAAATCGACTACAACAACTCTCTTACTGAAGCGATATGCACCCATACTTGACCTTCATAGAGCACAAAAAGACCGTTTCTACTGATTGAAGCGGTCTTCGATAGCCTACTTCAAACAAGATGAAGGCGTCGTTATCTTTCCGGCTTTTCTTCAGTTTAGTCGTACTGATAGCGCAGTCGGAGGAGGTGGAGGCTGTGGCGTGACCCGATACCAGGTTCCTGGCCCGGACTTCCTGTCCGGGCTAATCAAAAATTACATCCCTCCGGCGTCAGCGAGTTTGGTACGAGACTTGTCTGGGAAGGATAAAACACTGGCGCAAGCCATTGTATAAGCCAAATACGCACCCAAATTGCCTCCAGACATCCCGTAGAAGTGGAATGCGTGGCGCATCTCAAAGGGAAGTGATTAGCGACAAGTGTTATACTTTAAATTATTGGGATAGAGCATACACAGCTCAGTCAAAAGGTGTTAAATTCTTTTACTAAAATTTTTATTCCTTGTCCAGGGCAACCAAGTTTTCCTTAACCGACGCTACCAGAATATTTCAAAAAAAAGAGATAAAACCCGAATTTTGCATCGTTTGAATCCTACAACCCCTGTGGTGAACAATTATACGAATGGCCTCTGTACATGGTGCAGGAATTAAAAGCATGGCGCATTCCAATGCGCCTACCCGCACAGCTCTTTTAAACTGAAAAGCCTTCCCTTACCTGGTCCCTTGAGTTACGTCAAAGCCTCCGGTCGAGTTGAACGTATCATCGCCCGGCTTCAGCAGGTTCACACCGACTGCACTTTCACCGTCTTGCTCTTCTTTCATGGCCTCCGCTGTGCGCAGTACTAGACGGCCCTCTTCGGAGATCTAAAAACATCACTCGGAATAACTTCAGAGTTTAACACAGATGACCATCTTTAGCTTATCACCAAGTTGTACAGAAAAACGTGGTGCACTCCAACCCATCCACGAGGTTACTGTACGCTATAAGTAGCAGCGGAACGGATAAAGCAATAACACTCTTAGCACACCCGTCAAACTATCTAGACACCTACCGAATCGTACTGAATGCACTTCTGACCATAGAAGATCGCCTTGTCCACATCGCGCTGTTCTAGGTAGTGCTTCGCAAGGAACTGTACGCAGTACACCACATTCTCGTCCGAGTCCTGAATACGAATAGCACGAGCTCGATCCTAGACTCTTCATTATTCACTTTTCAAACCTACCTCTATATCCTGATACTCTCTTAGGTACTCCTCGTACGATCGAGCAGCTCGTTGCATTTGATTCTCGGACTCGTACAACCTGAAAAAGCAACATTTAGAAGATGCAATACTCGTCAAGCGGAGTGAAACGCCTGATCCATAAACTGTCAAGTCCCGTCGTGTGCAATCCCAATTTGGAGGCCTTTTTATAGCCAAAAATTTGAGAAATGAAGGATCGGCGCCGATATTTACCACTCCCCTTTGGTTTTCGTACCGCAGACTTCCCCCAACTAATACTATGCATGCACTTCGGATTTGTATTGGATCCATAGAATGACATAGGCGACAGCCAATGAGAAAATCAGTCTGTTCTTCGTCTTCAACCTCGGTCGTGTTGACCACCACGACAATGCGACTTTGTGCCCATAATTGTTAATGGTAACTTTCTTCTTGTACTAAATTAGACAAAAAACTACCTCATTTAACTTAACTACACGTAAATTCCAAGAAGACACCGGCAGATGAAGAGAACTTGCTTTAATGATATTTAGGATTATTATTGTGCATTGTTGCTGTCAATTGTTTGAGTGTTTTTTGAACCGTCATTAAATTTATCAGCTCGTAGCATTATTCATTGTCTTGTCTTCACATTCTCAACATTCCATACATTGTCCTCGCTCTCTCACATCGTTTCAGCTTGTTGATGGTGAAATGATGATGGCAACAGCACAGAAGCATTAACACGCAAGCTCTTTTTCTATCTTCTTCTTTTTTCGTTCTGCTGCCGCTATATTCATTTCGCCTCTCTCCAATTACTGACTATGAGATAGCTACGATCTCAAATCTTATAGAAGTTTCCTAAACATTTAGGATCAAAGGATTGAAAAACACTCAGACTGCAGCATATGTTTTTGGTTTTGCCTACTTTTGTTTGTTTAAGGCGCACAACCTGTGCAATAAATGAAATGAAATGAAAATTATTGAGCAGAACATTAGAGTATTTCAAGAGCTCTACACTGGATTCAGGACCACGAGCACTCCATTCTACAACGATGTCGTCATCGACATGAAGAGAGAGGGTCAGCAGGGGGATACCATATCCCCGAAGCTCTTCAGCACCACCCTTGAAAACGTCATGCGCGAACTAGAATGGGAAGATATGGGAGTGAAGGTCGACGGCCGGCAACTGCACCACGTGCTCGCTTCGCTGACGACATCGTGCTCATTGGCCAGGCGGAGCGAATGCTGCCCAATTTAGACAGTATATGTGGGAAGGTTCGACTGCAGCTGAACCTTACGAAGACGATGTTCATGAGCAACGGACAAGTTCCTGATGCCCCATTCTCGCACAACAGAAGGAACATCTCCGAATGGTCCAGCTACGTGTATCTGGGTCGCGAAGTCAACATGGCCAACGACCTAGCGCCGGAGCTGGACAGGAGAAAACGAGCGGCTTGAGGAGCTTTCAAGAGCGTCGAAGACGTCGTGAAGAAGACAAGTCGACTCCACTGTTCTTCCTGCCTCAACATACGCCTCAGAGACCCTAAAGCAGGAGGAACACACGATCAGCGTCGCGCAGCATGGAATCGAGAGGACGATGCTCGGGCGAAACGACTTACGAAAGTGAGAGAAGGGCTCCAGAATTCCGAGCTTCGCCGACGTTCGAAGATCAGAGACGCTGTCGCATGGGCCAAGTCGTCGAAAATTAGGTGCGACGGCCATGTAAAGTGCTTCGAGTACACCCGCTGGACGAAAGCCGTTACCGGCTGGATTCCTTAGGATGTCAAGAGAACACCAGGACGCCCAACAACGCGTTGGTCGGACTTCTTCGCGAAAGGCCTGAACGAACGATATGACGCTCTTCGTGTCCCTCGACCGAGGAGTAGCCATTGGAGCACTCTGGCACACGACAGGGACGAATGAAGACGCTACTGGCGCCCGCCCGAGCAACTCGATGATCAACGGGACGACAAGTGATCTTCTTCTTCTTCTTCAGCGTTGATCCCGCATCGTAGCGGGGTCCGCTATCCTGGAGTCATGACGCCACCTTTCCCGATCCAGCGCTAGATCAGGGTGGACACCAGCTACTTTCAAGTCCATATGTAACGTATCAGCCCATCGCTGCTTCGGGCGCCCTCTAAGCCGCTTTCCTGTTATCTCGAAGTTAAGGCCTATCTTGCTGACACTGTCTTCCTTTCCACGCAGAACGTGGCCGTACCATCGCATGCGAGCTTCGCGCATCTTGTCAGCTATCAGCGGGACACAAAAGTTCTGCCGAACGACATCGTTTCCAACGGGACGACAGGTGATACAGGTGATTTATTGAACGATCAACGTATGGAATATGAACAGGAAGGAATTGTTTTACGAAAAATTGTCTCGATTTCCTGTAACATCGTCAAATGTTGCCCGATCCCGCCATTGAGCGTAGGACACCATTGTACAACATTGTCGCAAAAAGGCTAATGCTTACTGACATCCTTTCGGACCACACTGACTCCTCTAGGTTACTAAACAAGCAATGCTTCCACTCCTAGAAAACACTGACCAACGCTCAACAGACTTTAGGTACACGAAAAGCTCGGCGGGCAAAGGATGGACCCATCTAATTATTGCGCTAGGCAGAACGGCGGGAAAGAAATGGCTCAAGTCGTAGCTAGACTATCCTAATTTTATTAAATGCCATTCTTAGACATTAAAAACCCCTAGGTACAATGAAAACTACGATGTGGTATGGCAGATACTTTGCGTACGGCCTACGCTGCTACGCTTAATTTTCGGCTGCAGCCTACCATCGTTTTAGCTAGGTTTTCAGACACGACTTCCTCCAGGTTCCCCTCCTATGCGTAAGCACAGTTCCACCAAACAGGCCAGAAAGGGTTCTAGAGCTCGTCGTCGCAGAAATGTTTACCGAACTCAGATAAGACTCGTAACGATGTTTTGATGCAACCGAAACTCTAGCGCCAGGCGGGACTCGAACCTGCACCTACTGCTGACCGGGCGGGAATGCTCTACGCCATTATACCACCGCTGTTACTGTTACTACCGCTGTTTGATCAAACGTAGAGCAGTCTCGCCTGGTCAGTAGGAGGTGCGGGTTCGACTCCCGCCTGGCGCTAGTTTTTATCACAACAAAACATCGTTGAGAGACCTTACAACCTCGATCCCAACCACTTGAAGTTTGAACAAAATATCAGATAAGACCGTTTTTGAGATTTCTGACGTCTGCGCTGAGTTCGACTTCATTTTCAGCCAGGTCCTGTGTCAGCTTCCCCCTTTTTCACCTACACTATCGCTCCGATCCTACCTGATCTTCTAGCGTTGCTCCCGCGAAAAATTGGTGTTCAATGGAACGTCTCTTGCCTCATGGTCCACGCTGGGTTGCTATAGTTCTTCAGCCAAAACCTGAGCCGGGTCCCGCCATTTTCAAACAATGTTATGCCAAAAATTAGTGGGAGACAGGTCAGATTGTCACTGAAACTTCTAAGGGGTAAGGTCGTAACTGAAATCTTTACCTAATCCGGATGAAAGTTAGTGGGACCTGCACTGGGTTCGGCAAAATTTTAGGCACGTTCTGCTCGAGCTCCCCTCCAACCCCTCCGCAGTTTTTAACTACACTATTACGATCAAGTATGTTCTTCGCTTTGCGCCCGCGCAAAAATAGTCTCCGATCCGTGGATCTGCTCGACCAAGACTAACGGCCTGAGAAATGACTTCGCATCACGGTCAGCACTACCGATACCCGACGGAAGTTGATTGTTTAGGCAAGAATGTGTTCAACAATGAATAGCCTTCACATTCTATTCAAATCAATGAACCAATTGATTTTGTCGATTTCTGGGAAGAGCGCCATTTTGGGGAGATAATTAATGGGTTTCTGGGAAAGGTTGCTAGCAGTGACGAAGCCCGCTAAACGTGCTAACAGGTTCTCTCTATAAGAGAACTTCGCCCAAGTGGTGAGTGAAAATCTCACAAGTACCGAGAACTGGGTGATCTCCATGTGGTTAGTCAACGAATTTGTCTCTCCAGCACTACTATAAACGAAGAATACATGGCGAGAAGACTTACTTGGCCAGCATCCACAGTGCCGTTCCCTCAACATCACCGTATTTGAACGCCGATATGAAGCATTTCTCAGCATTTCGGAGCCGACCCATCTTCTGATACACATCACCCAAGGCGACCAGCATACGCGAGTCTTGAGGTCTGAAACCGTAGCGCCTTTGTGTTTGCAGAGTTAGCGGTTTATACTAAAGTCGCTAAGTTTCAAGGCGACAAGAAGATCATTGATCGCGCAGAGGACCACTTTTGCACTTTGCACCTGAACTTGAGACGCAAAATCGAAGCAAGAGTTCTCACTTGCAGAGATGAGCCTGCTGGTAGTAGAACAGCGAGTATGTGGGCATCTTGATAATGTCATACATCTGCCCGAGTCCATACCACCCACGATAGTCCTGTGGATCAACTTCTAAAAATCCATAACTGGTAAGCTCCGACTAGCAAGCTCAAAACTGGAGTTCTAGAACTCGGAGTTGAAGCCTTCAACGCCACCAGCTAGCCTCACAGCTCACCGATTGCCTTCCTGTACGACATGCATGCAGCGGCATTGTTCTTCAACTCCATAAACTCGTGTCCAACTAACACCCAGATTGAGGCGACACCCGGATTCAGTCGGAGAGCTCGTTGGAAGAATCGAATCGCTTGCTCATTTTCCCGACGTAGACCATAGTAATTTCCTAAAAGGGATAGAACACTACATTGATGAAGAAGCAAGCCAGCTAAGGCATCTTTGTGAAATTATAACGCCCCTTTCACAGCCTTTACTTACAATACAGTTGGTTACCATAAAGACGGTGAACTGTCAGCTGAAGCGACTTAAATTCGAAAGTAATCATGGACAATCCTTTACGAATATTGATCAGGTTCGACTGCTCAGAGTCTTGGCATAGTAAGTTGAATTCCTTGTGGTGATTTCATTATAGCCAAATCCAAGAAGGTAATGCTTTATTCGGCTAAAATTTCGGCTTCCCGACCTCGTCAGAGCATGCCAAATAAACGACCAAAGTGGTCCTATCAGTCCATCTGCCTTTTAAGGCTACAAGGCAAGACAACGCCAGCCGAATAAATCATTACCGTCTTGAATTAACATCAAACCTTTACAAAGAGTCACAGGCACTATTCAAGTCAGCCCAACTACAATCGAAAATGACCTATAGTATGCCTTGAAACGATAGACCTACCAACAATACAGCATGTTTCAAAGGAATACTTGTGCGTTTCAAAGAAAGAGTGAGCCAGATCACACAGTTGAACACGATCACCCTGAAACGAGTGCAAGCGTTACGATACGAGTATATAAGCGTTTAGGAATGGCTGGATCTATGTTTCTTAACATCTAGAAAGAATACAAACACAATGCTACAGAATGATGCACGACTATTACAACTAATCAATTCGTATCGTCGGCGACGACGATGCCTCCACCAAAAGAGGCCTCAGCCGTCCATTGTGCGTGGGCGGAACAGGTCACCATGGCCAGAAGATAGCGGCGTACGCCAGACTTGTCCTATGCGGTCGTGAAGAATACTCCTATTTCCTTTCCTGCTGCTATATATAAATGATTAACCACTAAACCATCCTGAATTGTGTACAAAAGTAGAGTAGCGTTACACCCCTAACATTTCGCTATCTCTACCGCTCCCGCTATCCGTACAACGGGTATAATTCGTGTGGATCTTCGCGTTGCATGCGAAACTATATACGACCTTAAGCAATCTCACCCCTGAAGGTTCGCTTATACAGCATCGAAGCTTTCGAACTCAGTGATTCCCTGGTGCATACCTTTTAAATAATCAATATAATTTAATAATTCCTGCCTAATCCATACCTGATGGTCCTTTTCACGTCGAACTGGACACTTTTCAAATCAAATTGGACACTCTCGTAAACATGCCTACGAACTTTCAACTCAAATTGAACGTCTTCCAAATCGAAAATGGAAACTAGCTTCTTATAGGTTAAACTGCAGACTCTCTAACATGAATAGAATAATTTTTTTGCTCAAGAAAAATTTGGAATAACTTTTTTGTTTGAAATTTTATACTTCAACGGTCCGGCCCGAATGAGTGTAATAATTCTATAAAATTTTCATTTCTTGAGTGTAATAATTCTATAACATTTTCATTTCTTGAGAAAAATAACCAATTAAATTTTGTTTTGAAGCGCGAGAAAGCAGCAATCATAGAGTGCAATAAAAGACTAGATTGTGCTATGCAACCGAAAAGCTCGTAGCGATTTTTATTTGACTGATAGTGTAAACGCTGCTTACATAGAGCATCAAAGTGAGGATATGTTCTAACACATTTGCTTAAGCCTGGAGCGGCTATATGTTGTTACAGGATGTTTTGTTGCGATTAAACTCTTGCGCCAGGCGGCACTCGAACCAGCATCTTTTGCTTAACGGGCAGCGATGCTACGCCTTACACCACCGGCGCTGTTTTACCGCACGTACCATCCGCGATATCCTCGAGGTCCGTTGCATTGCATCCCCGTATCACGGGTGGGTGCTGACGGACCTCGAGGATATCGCGGATGTGCGGTCAAACAGCGCCGGTGGTGTAAGGCGAACATCGCTGCCCGGAAAGCAGAAGATGCGGGTTCGAGTCCCGCCTGGCGCAAGAGTTTTGATCGCGACAAAACATCCTGTAACAACAGGATGTATGTGTGTGTTTTTTTTTGCAATTTTCTATAGTGCACCGTTTGTAAGTGTCAAATTCCATGAGAGTCGAAATTTTCCTATCAATCGAATAAAAATCGCGACATCTTGGACGAGAGCATGGCGCAATCTCTTTTTGGCATTAAAAATTGCTGCCCTTACGTTCTTAAAAACAAGCTGTAAGACTTTAATTTTTCTTAAAAAATGGAAATTTTATAAAATTTCAAACAAAGTGTTAAGTTAATGTGTAAGTGAATTAATAGTTCAAAGAAATCATACAAAAATTTTTCTCGAACAAAAAATTGTTCTAAGCTTTCTGAAGAGTATTTAGTTTAATGTAGAAGAAGTTCATTTTGATTTGGAAGAGTTTTCTTTGATTTCAAAAGTCATAAGATAATAACTTAGAAGAGTGTCCAATTTGACGTGAAAGGCGTCCCATTCAATGTGAAAATGGTATATATTCGTAAAGACAACACAAGATCTTACCCGAATATAAAGCGAATCAGAGTACAGATTCATATGTTCAATTCGAAGAGGATCCATGGATCGAATGCACTTGAACAGCTCGACCGTCTTCTCGTGATCTGAAGAAGCAAATAATACGCTTGGCAAATATCTTCGTAAGGCACCACATTGCTTTCAGTAATACCATACTAACCTGTCGCATAAAATATGCTGAAACTCTACTCTACAAGGCAATTGATAAATATTGGCATGAAACTTCCAATAGAATTACGCGGAAGGCAATGAATCAACACAAAACCTCCGCTACGCACTGCGCTCGGTAGCCCCGTTCTCGAAAGCATCGAATTTTTGAGGTCCGAGGGGTTATCCCTTCCGGAAGTGGAATCTCCATATTAAAAACGAAATTTGAAACGCAAGCAAGGTTCCATGCCCGACTTCCTCTCATCCTCAACCTCCATCTGACGGTGACAGGTAGCACACCACGCTTCCACCACAAATGTCAGCCTTCTGTCGTTTCTCAGCATCGCTTTTATTTTCCATTCGCTTATGAATCACTCTCCTGCAGAACGAACTAGCCTTTGGAGTACGTTGTGATAAGGTGCTTTGTTACGATCAAAAGTCTCGGATGTTACGTGCGGTCAAACAGCTCCGCTGGTGTAATTTGTCACATCGCTACCCGGAAAGCAGAAGGAGCGGGTTCGATTCCCGGCTGGCGCAAGAGTTTTGATCGCAATAGAACATCTTGTAACAAGATACAGCCTCTCTACCAGCCGCTCCTGGCTTAAGCAAATGTGTTATGTGTTAAAACTTTGGAGGAGTAGTTTCCTAAGTGTTGTTTGGATTCTTGGATCTTCGGCACTGACGAAGGCAAAATTGCCAAAACCTAAGCAGAACAAACTGCCATAACAATCTTAGTGCACGGCTTCCAAAAGATCAACACTTCAGCAGCCATTGCTATTAAAATCACACAGACCTTCCTATTGGTTTAAATTATTCTCACCATATCTATTAGGGGGGGGGGGGGCAAAAGTAATGAGACAAATTGAAAAAAATCTTTATCTCTTTATAACTCAATTACAATTCAACGATGCTGAGGAATGTATTTGCCATTAAGGTCAATGACTTGCTGCCATCGCTAAGCCAACTTCCCGATCCCATCCTTCCAGAACTGCTTGGGCCTGATGTTGATCAACTGCCCGATATGGTTGTCAAGGAATGCTTGGGTTCTTGTGTCCCTTCCGACCAGGAAGTCCCGTAGGCCCAAGAAGTGGTGGTAGTCGCATGGAAAGATGTCCGGCGAATACGGTGGGTGACGCATGTGAACGTAGCCGAGCTTGGCAAGCTTATCCGTGGTCACTTGTTCCCGATGGGGTGCGGCGTTGTCGAAGAGGACTTTCTTGACGAGCTGCGACCAAATAAGTTCGAGTCGCAGGTCCATCTCTTCTATTTCGTTTACCATGGCCTTGAAGTCCATCGTCGTGCCTTTTGTAAACAGCTTCCAGTATACCGGTCCATAGGCGCAGAACCAAAATCTCTGAAGGTGCTTCTCGCCGTGAACATTCTGCCGAACGAAGGTCGGTAACGGGTCACCAGGCCTCACCCAGACTCCCTACTTGGCAGAGTTAAGGTAGAAGACGTACTTCTCATTCTGCGTTAAGATTATTGGGTCCAGGCTGCTCGGGGTTGGGAATCGGGAGAGATTCGCGCGACACAGGTCGACTCGTCAGACTGGGGTTTCGGCATGAGACAGACTGGGGTTTTGGCATGTTTCTGGAAAGTGGTCACTTCTCAGGTGGCCTTCAGTAGGTAGCATACAAACATGCAAATACGATAAGCACGAAATCAGACTGCAGTTACGAGATATATGGACACGGCATGGAAAGTCTCATTACTTTTGCCCCCCCCCCTAATATTACATGCTTTACGTAAAGGTAGCGTGCATTTGAACGTATAAAGATTTCTTTGTGGATAAAGTAGCAAGAACAAGGTAGAGATGCGTCCGCATATGTTTCATAGGTGACACGAAAGGAGCCGTCGTGGATGTCCCCCGGGCATCATTAGTAAAAAAAGTTTCTATTTCGGAAAAGTCTCAAGTCCATGAATGGCAGAGTCCCCAGAGAGATGAAAAGCCTTGGTTGGCCTGGGCATAAAACCAGAACCAAGAACCTGGAAACGGTTGCACACGTCAACCGGCGCTGCTTACAATGCCGACAAGTTAGCTAGAGACACAAAAATATAAGCAAATTACATTATTAAGGGCGAAATGCTCCAGGAGGAAATAGGAGCAGAACATACCATGAAGATGATTAGAGCAAGCGGCAACTTGCGTCAAAATCATAGGTATTCCCGGAAGCCCTCGGGCTATTAGAAGCTCTGCTTTTTTGAGTGCTTCACTGAAGAGTAATAGAATTAAGGAAGAAAATACCATAAAAAGAATTAATACATACTTGTCCATGTGGAATCGTGACAGTGCTAGACTTTCAAACCAATCGGGCATCCACGACGAGTCCGGACTTCTGGTGCACAACGCCTTGCAAACATTTATCTAAACCTGTTGATTAAATAGATTACCATCCCTGATAGAAGCCAGTGTTGCGGAAACCCATACCTCGTCGACATTTTTAATCAGATGTACAAGCTCTTGCCAAGCTGGCCAGAACCGCGAATCCATTTTGAGCACCTCCTTCATCGTCGCGGCGGCTGCTTGCGACACTCCCAGTGACGCTTGAATTTTGCCTTCCCTACAATTTCAGATCGTCAACGGCGTCCCAAAGAACGCAGAAGACCATCAATAAAGTGGAACGATTTATGAAATAAGAAAATTATGAAAAAATAAAAAATGGTCGACTATGATTTTGCGAGAAAAGATTTCACCACGACATTTGAAACATGGTACAAAATCGGTGATGATGCTCTCTCAAAAAGCTTTGAGACGCCAGATCTACTCTAATCGGATGTGACTAATGGCTTTGACTCCCTCCATCGCCGGTGATTCGATGCCAAACTTGCCTGGGAAGAAGACACGATGACTTCTTCATTACTTGGACAACACTAGTTGTAGAACAGGGTAAATGTGCATGTAAACTGCCTTCAGTCACAGATTCCAGTGACAGCCAATAGCACAGTACAGGGTGCGCCAAAAGTTCTTGGACTCTTTTGTTTCAGGCTCATTATTTGGGATGATGCGCTTCGCTCAACCAAACTTTTACGTGGTATTGTTGCCCTACTCTTACCCTCTCATATACCAATTTTTCGTGCCTGAATGTTCTTTTGTTCAAGATGGCTGATGCAAATGGTTTGCGCACTGTAAGAAAGAAAAAAGAGAAATGGAGAAACTGCACGTTGAAGAAAAAAATAACTATAAAACCACCGAGAGTACATCCTGAAGAAAGACATCTTCTTCCTTGGGATGCTGTGCCCTAAAAAGAAAGCGACTGGACTTATCTTCAAGATTCTGCGCCCGATCATAAGGCTAAAGTGGTACAGAAGTTTTGGGATATATCCTTGTCCGGGAGGGGGGGGGGGGCACACAACTAAAAAGTGGGCAACAAAATGAATTGAAGCTTACCGAGCGGCTCCTATAGAACGAGCTGGAACCTAAAAGAAACCGAAAACAAGCGAACAAACGAAAAAAATAAAAAATCGCCGCTGTTTACAACCGTCTCGGCGGACAAAGAGCGACGGAATGGAGGCATGCCGCGTGCTGGCTACCGGCTGACATGTTATAAACAGGATCTAACACGGTGGGGAGGGCGCATGAAGCCGTATGCCGCGTGCTGACCGCCGCCTGACATGTTATAACCAGGATCTAACATGGTGAAGAGTCCACACAACTTTGCCTGCTTACAACCGCAACAAATGTAATTTTTTCGTTTTTTTTCTTCTTCATGACTTTTCTTGTTTAGGTCTCATGCTGTTCTATAGGAGCCGCTCGGTAGTACATATAATACCTTTTAGTTATGTGCCCCCCCCCCGGACTAGGATAGATCCAAGTTTTGCGCTGAACAACTTTTCGGATTTCATCTCAGCCGAAGAGTGGTCCCGCTAAGCCCGGACCTCAATCCAATGGGCTACACAATCTGGTCCATATTGAAGAGTAAGGCCTATGCAACATCCCACACGAACACTGCTTCACTTCAAAGAGCCCTGAAGAAAGCCTGGGGAAAGATTGATGAAGACCCACTGCGTGCCGGCGTGGATGCGTTCCCCGAGCGATTGAAGGCGTGTATTCGTGCCAAAGGAGGCAATTTCGAAATTTAACCGCTTCTTTACATGTGCCTGGTCAATAGTAATAAATTTTATGAATATCATCTGATTTGCTTTAAAACAGCCGATTGGGTGGTCGATTACATGTGCCCAAGAACTTCTGACGCACCCTGTATTATGAATGCCTTTTCATTTAAAAAATAAATCCTCTCCGAATCAAACGAAACGCTATCAAAATTAATATGGGTGGCATGAAAATAGAAGAGGTCACGTAATAAGAGGGTTGAACAGATTTCTGGATCAGAAATTATACTTTCAAAAAAACGTATGTTCAGGATTTCAGAGAAGTGAAAGGGAATTGTGTTCAAAGGTAGCATACAAAGATTGTGTCAAAAAACGGCTGTGCCTGACTGTTCATAAAATTCTAAGAAAGGGGCAAAAAAACGGTAGGTCATAGAAGGATGGTGCGTCATGCACCTGACTAACATATCGCGATGTCTACTCGATTGAATCTGTAGATGTCATCCTTGTGCAATTCATAGAGAATTCCTTGCTTATTTTGAGACTATCTCAACTGGACCGCAGATGTATAAGCAACGCTTACTAAAGACACACTATCAATCAAGCAGCCATCGGAACATACTGGACAAGTGCATGGTGCATTCCCTTCCTACACCTCTTATTCTGCATTTTAAAACGATCCTAATGCAATTCTACGTCAAAACGGGATCAAATTTTATACCCCTTCAAAGGGTAGCCAATTTTGGTAAAGCATTGGGAAACATTCAAAGAGAAACTTTCAAGAAATGTTTTAAAAAATCTAATCCTTTTTCCTGCGATTTCCTTGAAATGTGCACATCTGGACTTGAAACACTGAAGTTTGATGCCACCTAATTAATGGGTAATTGTAAAGCGAGAATGGCACATAGAGCCATAACATAATCCTTTAAAAGATATGAGATACCTACAGGTATAACAGGAAAATATCCAGTGGGCGCGATTCCTTGCCAATTTCTCGAAGCAGCTTAGTGAAATCACTGTCATCGTTGTGTTCAACCGCCTTTCTATCGATCGCCTCCGACTCGTTCTCCAAGTGCGTCCGTACACAGCCCTTAAAAATGAATTGTTGCCAGTGAAACAAAAGTTAAAAGTGAAAGATGCACCTCACCAAGTATTTACTCCAGTAGTAGAGAAACCGCTCGACAGGGCCGAGCAACTTGGCTCTTTTCAGAAAGAAGGAGGCCCGAGCGAAGTCGCGGTTCAATAGAAGATTCTTCCCAAAGAGCAGATTGCGATTCCCAAGGTTCACTGATGTTGAGTGGGCGACAACCTTAGAGGAAACAAGCATATCACATTTGTTAATGAAGCGTGTTAGTACCGTATACACTGCTGACTATTGCCTCGGCTAGTTAATAACCATCTACTTGTACTGCCCAAGCGTTGAAAAAGTGAAAGAAATTTCGCCTCTGAAGAATCGAAGTCAGAGTTAAGCCCACATCATAACCACACGCTAATTAACTTTTGCGCAAAATCAGGTGGAACTCGAAAACTCACTGTAGATCGGGATGAAGTGCTTGTGCTGGCACCATCTGCAGCGGATTCGGCAAAGTCATTAATCCACTGTTCTGGGCAATAGGCTAGTATTTCCAGCACCCTAAACATAAATGATTACTGCAAAGACAACAGGTTCGGCAAGAAAGGCAAGCTGTGAACAGAATTTTGGTAGAAAGTTGTTAGTACTAGCACTTTGTACTTTGTAGCTTAGTACTTTTTTTATTCGGTAAGATTGTTGTACTATTTATACCATTTCCTCGTCAAACTGAAGACTTTGCACGTCAAACTGAACACTATCCTAAACAAGACTAACTATATGAATATTAAAGTGAACATCTTGCAAATTAAAACGATCTCCTTCCACATTCAAATAGATATTCCACAAAGACTAGAATAATTTCTTTCAATGAAAATTTGGCACTATTGTACTTTACGGACTCCAGAGGACGAGAAGAGGTCGAAAAAATTTTTTCGCCCAAACCTCGTCCAGGGGGTTATTTGGGGTGCTGATCACGAATCTGACATCCGTTTTTGAAATTTCGGCCGATTACGGTAGGTTACGGTAGGTACCGGTGACTAAGGCTGTCGAGGTCATAATCACCGATTTCGTCCATACTTCGCCTATGGGGGTTATTCGGGGTGCTGATCACGAATCTGACATCCGTTATTCGTTTTACGCTGGAGTTTGGGCGCAATCGGTGACCATTACCTTACTCACCGGTACCCACCGTAACCTACCGTACTCCAGCGTAAAACGAAAAACGGATGTCAGATTCGTGATCAGCATCCCAAATAACCCCCATAGGCGAAGTTTGGGCGAAAGCGGTGATTATGACCTCGACAGCCTTAGTCACCGGTACCTACCGTAACCTACCGTAATCGGCCGAAATTTCAAAAACGGATGTCAGATTCGTGATCAGCATCCCAAATAACCCCCATAGGCGAAGTTTGGGCGAAATCGGTGATTATGACCTCGACAGCCTTAGTCACCGGTACCTACCGTAACCTACCGTAATCGGCCGAAATTTCAAAAACGGATGTCAGATTCGTGATCAGCATCCCAAATAATCCCCCTAGTCGAAGTTTGGGCGAAAAAAATTTTTTCGACCTCTCCTCGTCCTCTGGAGTCCCGAAAGTACAATAGTGCCGAAAATTTTTGTATGACTTTTTTGATGTTTTAAGTCACTTACCCAATAAGTATGAACAAAGAGCATATTGTTTGAAATTTTATGAGGAGAATAATCTTGTTTTAACGTGCAGAAAGGCGAACATTTTTAATAACAATGGAAGAGATTGCGCCATGCGCTCGTCTAACCAGGATACTATCTGAACGGTAGGTCGGAACGGTGCAAGTGTTGTATATGGGCAGAACCGCCTCTCCCTGGGAAATAACAAACTGCAGGTATCTCGACCCCACTACAACTCTGCGCAGAGTTAGGGGCGACGGAAGTCGCGTGTTGGCGCCCTGTTGATTCACGTGCTCCACAGTTGACGGGCGCGCGCGGGATGAGGGCTGGTATCGAGGATCGGCGCAGTGCACAGGTGGCGTAGTAGGGAAGAGCTCGGGCTCGTGAGCGAGGGGTCGGGGTTTGGATCCCGCAGACTGTGCCAGGGGTGTCATTGACGAGGAGGGATCTTACCAGGATTGCACTTTTGCACTTTTGCACTTTTGCAAAATCCATGTCTATCATATAGGTAATCCAGCTAGGGGTATTATAGTGTGTTATAGAGCATGTTTACATATAAAATGTGCTTCAAACTACAGATTAGCTAAAATGTTCACTTCTGTGTGTCACTTATTTTAAGCCTATTTTGTGTGAAGCTGTAGTTATGTAACGATAGATATTTTGTGGCACTAGTTAAAAATTCCGACTCCACCAACAAGACTCCGGTCATTTTTTTTTTTGCTGAAACTTCGTCTAGGGGTTATTAGGGGTGCTGATCACGAATCTGACATCCGTTTTTCACGAATCTGTCTCTACCTGCTGTCGCCGGCAGAAACTTTAGGAATGTAATCCTGTGCCTTCCTGTATTTATATTATCCAGCCGAATCGTGAAGAATGGATATCAGATTCGTGATCAGCACCCCAAACAACCCCCCTAGACAAAGTTTCTGCGAAATCGGTAACCCTGCCTGGACCACCTTGTTAACGGTATGGGTGGCCTCCGACGGAATCGTGAGGAACGGATATCAGATTCGTGATCAGCACCCCAAATAACCTTCCTAGACAAAGTTTCAGCGAAATCGGTAACCTTGCCTGGACCACCCTTGTTAACGGTATGGGTGGTCTGTTATATGTAAACATGCTCTAACACACACTATAATAACACACTATAATACCCCTAGGTGGACCTATATGATAAGCATGGATTTTGCAAAAGTGCAGAAGAAACACAGTCTGCGGGATCTAAACCCCACCCGTCACTCACGAGCCCGAGCTCTTCCCTACTCCGCCACCTGTGCAGTGCGCCGATCCTCGATACCAGCCCTCATCCCGCGCGCGCACGTCAGCTGTGGAGCACGTGAATCAACAGGGCGCCAACAGGCGACTTCCGTCGCCCCTAACTCTGCGCAGAATTGTATTGGGGTCGAGATACCTGCAGTTTGTTACTTCCCAGGGAGAGGGGGTTCTGCCCATATACAACACATGCGCCGTTCCGACCTACCGTTGAGATAGTATCCTGGTAAGACGTGGCGATTTTTATTTCGATGATAGCAAAATTTATGTTTGCAAGGAGTTTCGCAACTCGAAATGATGCAACAAAAAAGAAACAGGCCTCTGAAGACGACGAGAAGTGTCAAACGTCAGGCCCTGCAAAATAAAGATCCACCTAAAAATCTCGTGTGGCACAAATCATAAGTAACTAACGACTTACAATGCCGAGGTTTGAAGAAGAGAGGTGGAGATTACTGGGCAACAAAACCAATTTTGAAAAGCACACATATCCTCATTTTCATGCTTCATGTATGCAGCATTTATACTGCCGATAAAATAAAAATCACGATCAGCTTTTCGAGTGCATGGCGCAATCTGGCGCTTAAATACACAAAATGATTGTTTCCTTGTTGCGTTTTACAACAAATGTAACTACTGCGTTGTGCGATTCCATAGTAAACTTTTCGGCCCCCTTCCCCACTCTAATTCGGCATGTTCACGAACTTTGCAAAAATTAAATGTACTTTTCCATTAAGTGAACGGTGGAGATTCCCACGATGGCATTCATGTTCACCGTTCACATGTAGGTCTGACCAGGAGACTATTTCAACGGTAGGTCAGAATGGCCCAAGTGTTGTATGTGGACAGAATCGTTTCTCTCTGGGAAACAACGAAATGCAAATATCTCGACCCCAATACAACTCTGCACCGAGTTAGGTACGACGGAAGTTGGGCCGTTGGCGGCGTTAGCTCTCTGCCTGCGCGCGAAAGGCGGGCTCTAGTTGGCTAAAACAGCGATGACGAGCGAGTGGTGGTGGCACAATAGGTAGAGGGGCGGCGTGATCCCCGTGATCGCTGTTTCCAGCCAACCTGAGCCCGCCCTTTGCGTTCAGGCAGAGGGCTACCGTCGCCAACGGCCCAACTTCCGTCGTCCCTAACTCTGCGCAGAGTTGTATTGGGGTCGAGATATTTACATTTTGTTGTTTCCCAGAGAGAACCGATTCTGTCCATATACAGCACTTGGGCCGTTCCGACTTGAGCTAGTCTCCTGGTGAGACTTTTCCGTGCTCAGTTTAGGGTGATCTGATAATGGAATGGTATTTCACTGCATCCTAGTGATTAACGCTCCCGTCAAGCAGATATCACCGTAATCAATTACTTGACTGGCTTTCCTAATTTTCAACGTCCACTTGGCTCAAGCAACGACGACCATTACCAAAGCCACGAAAGCCAACAACCAACAAAGCTCGGAACACCGGATCTTTTCTTTCACCTGCATGAATCGTCTCACCGAGCTTCGTCTTCTCTATTCCTCGTTACGCGACAACGATCACATGTTCATCCTGCTTCCGTACAGCGAAGGTTTCCGAGGCGTATTTAGGTTAGTGGGCGCGTGTAGCAAAGTCGGGGAGGTGACGGCTGTCGCGTGCACACGAAACCAGGTTCCTAGTTCGGATTTTCCGCCCAGGCCAACCATTCATGCCTTTCATTCCTCAGTGGCCGGTGAGTTGGTACCAGACTTGTCTGGGAAGGATAAAGCGCTGACTTGTTCATCGGCTGACCACTGCAAATTATTGTATGGCCAATTCAAATCACCTCCCGTTGAAGTAGAATGCGTGGCGCATCCCAAATAGGATTGACTAACGCCGTACTTTATCCTTATGGAGTCTAATGTAAGTATAACGATAGAGTCGAATAGATGGTCAAGGAACCGGACAATCTTCTCCTTTGCTACCACTTCAACGCTCTTGAAAGCTCCTTCAGTCCCTTCACGCTTCCTCCTGTCCTAGTTCTGGCACTACGTTGTTGTCCATTTTAACATCGCGAAAGAAGAAAGTTGACATTTAGCGAAATTTAAAAACCCGGCGTGGCATCCGCAACATAGAAACCATTTGGAAACCCAGCGTGGCATTCTCGTTGGCTCAAACCTGGCCAAGCAAGAAAGGGATTAAGCTAGAAAACGAAATGAACAAATAAATGGTGGCTTCCCTCACCAGCAAAAAAATCTGTTTCCCTTCAAATACTACATATCTACAAGTGACTCTGGTCCTCGCAAAGAAGCTCGCGGGGTGGGGGGGGGGGGGGGTGGGGTCACCATGTAAGGTTGCCCTATAAGGTTGCCCTATACGACGTTCTGTATTACACGAAATTAAAACTGTCACATAGCACTGGTGTCCTACCCCAGTGGTGAACTGAGCTATGCCGCTTCTGATGAAATTGGGCATTCGTGTGTCTTCTTTTCAACGCGGATAACCACTTAACATTCGTAGGAAGCGGAACGATCTAATTATGATTTTCAGGATAATACTGGAAAAGTTGCACTTCCACTCAATGAGCTTTACACAGTCAACCATTCTACCAAAAGAGGTTGTAGAGCTAAAATTCATTAACCTACGGCCAAAATTTGTGTTCGTGCCTCCTTTTTTACTCCAATGGCCGGTTCTGAATTCTTGATGCTTTCCAAAAACATGCCTTGTGATCCTTGTTTGATCAATATATCAAATTATATAACAAATTCGGTTAAACACATTTACAGCCTTGGTGGTTGCTGCCTACTCAGTGAAAACAGTCTGCGTGATCTGGGCTTCATCTTAGACAAAAAACTTAGTTTTTCATAGCATTGCGAGACGATTGCAAAGAAAGCTGAAAGAGTTACTTACAACATTTTTAGAGTGTTGTCTACAAATTCAAAAACTCAATTGCTTCTTGCGTACAAATCTTATACTCCTCCAATATTGGAGTATGGCACCACTGTGTTCAGTCCTCACTTTAAGCGCTGCATACAGAGGCTTGAATCCGTTCAGAATAGCTACACTAGAAAGCTATGGTTACGCTTAAACAGCTATCATTACACCTCCATTCCATCAGCGCCTGATCGTAATTAAATATTCGAGCTGGAATCGCTTGCTATTTGTAGGAAGCGAAACGATTATTTGCAATCTTCGTTTAACCAATATCAAAAAGCTCATTGGTAGTTATCTTAAGACTCGCTAATTCGCCGTTTCTTGTATTTTTGTGTTTATTACCAATGTGTTGTCCGTTCACTTCCAATGTACTGTCTTTGTGGTGTTTATTTTGTCGCGTGTTATCATACATGTATAAATAAATTAATAAATATAAAAAGCTCGTTGATAGTTATCTTAAGACTCGCTAACTCGCCGTTTCTTGCATTTTTCGTGTTTATTACCAATGTGTTGTCTGTTTACTGTCAAAGTATTGTCCTAAAGGTGTTTCATTTGTCGCGTGTTGTCATGCACGTATAAATAAATAAATAAATAGATAAGAAAAGGTGACCCCTCCCCTCCTCAGCCGCTTAGCGCCATTTGTTGCAATACACTCAATCGCCATGTATTGGCCTATTGTTTGGTCTTCGTGTAATTGCTTTAAATATTTACCGTCGCCGATGAACAGATAGGAGGCGACGGTTTACCATCCCCCAAGGAGCTATAGGTGTGCCCTTGTGAGCAATGCCTTCGTCAAATTTCGCAAATCCAAATAGGATCATACTCTTTGAGGTTTCAAGTTAAATACTCACTTAATGAGGACAAGTTCCTTTTCAAATCCATGTCCTTGGCTAATGACTTTGAACAGAAACTCACCATTTGCTCGTATCTGTCAGAAATCGCTCATCACAGCAGTCAAGCAGCCACTGTAGATCAGCAACGAACTGGACGCCATTGAGTTTGACGGCAGTAGCAAACTCAGAGGATGTTGTGTTGAGGTTCATTTACCTGGAGTTCAACTGTTATCTAGCAAACTAACAGAAGAATCATTCGAATATAAAAGAAGCGATATTGAAGATCAGCTGTCATCGCGCCAGACAGTCAAGGATGTTTCCATCTAGCTCCGGTCTAAGTCACTAGTAAAGAAGAGAGCAGAACCCACAAATCTCCTTACAATGTTTCAGGTCGAAATTTGAGAAGGAGCTATATATTTATAACCATTTAAGGGATTTAAAGGCTTAAGGTAAGTTCAGGTAGACTTCCCATATATCAATGTAAAGCAGGTTGAAGAACCTGTTCTAACAGTAGCTAAATAACCATATTACGAGACATATGCTGATGTAGGAAAATCAAATATACTGCAAAACAACAAAACAAACAGATTTCGCAGGTGACGCGTACAAATTCGGAGACAAACACTGAAGGAGTTAAAGAATTATTTTTTAAAAACTCAGTAGCGCCCTTGGTGGTGTGTTGTCCGTGATTACGTACAACACCACGCTGTACGGCTCAGCAAATGGAGCGCGCTTTCTGTCGGGAACCGAGCTGTTGGGAATTCCCATCGTCGTCCGAAATGGCGCGACGTGATGGGACGCATCCCTGACTTATGCAATGGACTGCTGTGGTCAGCCGCGCTCGAAGAGCGCAGAACCCAGCTGCGGATTCCCCTGGGCGACGAAAGCAGTTTCCACATGTGCAGCTTAGATGGACCACACCCCAGAGTCCCTTCCCTAGCCTAGTTCTGCGCTCGAAGAGTTTCCAACCGAGCAGCTTGGCTCGAAGCGCGCAGAACTCAGCTGCGCACTTCCCTGCTAAGCAGTTTTAAGGCCGCCACAGACTTCTGCGGCGCCGCTGCCCTATGCTTAACCATAGGGCAGAGACGCAGAGCTCGCCTCCAGCGGCGCCGCCAGCGGCGCCGCTGGGCGGCACCGGCGGCATCGCCCAGCGGCACCGGCGGCGTCGCTGGGGGAAATGACTTGAATCATTCCACCCGGCGGCGCCGCTGCAGCGTCTGTCTGTCTGCGCTCTGCGCTCTGCCCTTTCGCGGCGGGATCCAGAGCGGAGACGGTCGATGCGGGCGCGCGATCGTCATCGGGGCGCGTTATTGGTAAGCACCAGTCGGTCCCCACTAGAAACAGTACAGTACCTCGCCGTCACTGCTCCCACTGATGATGAGTCAAGCCGCTGAGCGGCGCCGCTCGGCGGCGCCGCAGAAGTCTGTGGGGCCTTTAGTGCGCTCAGAGTCATCAAATGGAGATACATGCACCCCACAAGGGAAGGGTCTGAAGTGTTTGTCTGAACTGGGGGAGCGAGTCATATAGGAAGAATCCCCATCCCTCATTTAGTGTAAAAATGTGTTTACATTTTGCCAAGTCGTTAAACCCAAGGAGTAGGGTTCCCTTGAAGTGACAAAGGAATACGGCGCATCACGAGTTTGGGGGTCTTGTACGCTCGCGATGATTCGGCCGGCAAGCGGCTCGGAGCGCAGTGGAAGTGGCGTTGCTTCCTGCGACGAAGGTCGGCGGTTTGGTTCTTCTGCGATGCTGCATTTTTGCATTTTGACTGACTGGTTGAGATTTGGAGGATTCTGACGTCTATACAATTTTCAGACGTTTTCGGCGCATTTTTGCAGCTGTACGCTGTGATATTCAACATAATGATGTATGAATGTTCAGCACCAGGTAGGTGGTAGTGACACACAGGTGCAGAGTGCATGAAGCAGTACTCAAACGAGAAACGAGGTCTGTGAATCCTACAAATTAACATAAACGGCATCGATACACTTTTTCCTTCATCTCTGCATGTCATCTAGAAATCAGAGGTCTGCTGGAGGTTTTCTAAAGCATAACACCAGCAATGTCGCCGATGCTCGAGCGGTGACCGACCTGCTCACGCTGAAGTGCGGCCCACCTTTAGACAAGGAACCTTCGAGGGAAGAAATCAAGCTGGCCGAACGGACGACCAAGATACGAAAGGACTTCGAAGCACATCAACCTTAAGGCGACGAAGACGTGGGTAAAAATCCGGTCAGTAATAAACAAGTCGCAAGAAAGGTACTCTCCACAGCGTACAGCTGGAAAATGCGCAGAAAACGTCTGAAAATGATATAGAAGTCAGAATCCCCCAAATCCAACCAGTCAGTCGAAATGCAAAAATGCAGCATTGCAGAAGAACCAAACCCCCGACCTTCCTCCATGAGACAACCTCACTTCCACTGCGCACCGAGCCGCTGCCAGCAGAGGCATCGCGGGCGTAAAAGACCCCCAAACTCGTGATACGCCGTATTCCATTGTGACTTCAAGGACCCCCTACTCCTTGAGTTTAACTTCTTGGCAAAAAACAAACAGATTTTCATACTGAGGGTTGAGGATTCTCCCTATATGACTCGCTCCCCCCTTCAGACATACGCTTTAGTCCCTTCCTTTGCCAGTGTTAAGCGCTCGCGCGAGGGAAAACATAATCCAGTCCAAGTTTCGCCCTCAAAATTTATTCCGATTTGGTTTTAGTGGCCATAGATCCACTCGCCTTCTCCGAGATACTACGCGCCCTTTATAGCAAATGCTCGTTTAAAACACCTCCACGATACCACACTGGGCATAAATTTTGAAAATTTTCTCAGAAAACAGAAAATCGAGTTTGTCCAAAACTGATAAATCAGAAAACAGAAGGTCGAAATTATCGCTTTAGGTGTCTATTATTTCTAGTTATGCGTTTTTACCAATAACCGACGCATTTATACCACTTTCACGCTGAACCCTTATCGACAAAAGATGAATAGTTTCAAAAAAATCAAACTGACCACCTCACAAATAAGAGCAAAAGGTATATCCTTAAACCAGATCCTCTTTTTTTGAATTTATACTTTGAATGCATAATTCATTTACCCCAATAAACTGAGTGAAGTGCTTGAAATTTTAAGAAATTTTGCTTTTGGTAGTTCAGATAATGAATCAAATATTATTTCACCGTTCAACAAAACATCAGTTTTTGAGTGTACAAAAAGAAGGACACACCTTCCCCTTGTCTCACCATCAGTCTGCGTCTTCACGATTTTTCTTTGATTGATAATGTAAGCTGTTCACATGAAACTGTAAGAAGTAATGTTGTAATGTTGTACATACAGTAGTCCTAAGAGTAGCTTAGTCACACCGATGAGTCACTTCTTTAGCAGCTTGATTCCTCTCTTACAGGGCGTGGCCGACTGTGGGGAGATGTTTGGGAGCCGGGATCTGGAGCGACTGCCCTGAGCCGTGCTGGCAGCACCATAACCCGTCACCTCCAGAACCTACCGCGATCCGTCACGCGCCGACTAGGATTTTCACCTTGTCGCTAGTCTAACGTCGTATCCCTACTTGTGATTTGTTGTCTCTGCAGTCTGCCGTCTACCAGTAAAGATAAACATACGTTCCATCCGGTTTGTATTCTGAAGCAGTAGGGCGCCTTCCACGGGGCTACGTTTAGTGGTAGCAATGCGTGGTTCCCGTCGTTGGGAACGGGAAGCGGTAGTCTCCAATGAGGTGAGTTCTTTTTAGAGCTCTGTAAGGGCCGTACCCAATCTGATCAACTGTGTTCCTGCTCACGGAGTTTGAGTGATGGAGCTGGCGCAAAAAGGCACCTCCGCACAAGGTTACCGTCCGTATGCCCTTCATGCGACTGCAACGCATGGGAGACTGGCGCATCCTGCAAACTATCCATCCGGCTCTTTGTCCCGAAATTCAAACTGCTGGTGTGAAGTTTGAAATTCCCATGTGCGGACTGTCGTCGCAGTGCCAGTTTTTCGTCAGGGACCCAGCAATGGTCGAAAACTTGCAAATTCCGGGATAGGTTTTTTAAATCTGGAGTGTTACTCTGCAGCAAGGGTCTTACTTGCACCCCTGAAGGGGTAGCATCGCGCATCCCCCGGGACCTGCAAGGTCCGAAACAGTGTTACGAGCTCGTTTGAGGTATTTTGGCTCCGCAGAGAGGTGTTGAGCAGCCATTGCGTTTTCGTCGAAATCTGGTTCAGTGTTCGAGTCGAATCGAGCAGCGTCCGTAGGCGTTTGGTCGGTAAGGGTAGTCGAGAAGGGTAGTCGAGTCCGTGCTATTATATACTATATGGGATTATATACTATATATTACATTATTGAAGTAGTCATTGAGATGAGATATTCCAATCGAAATAAGGTGGTTAGCGTGTGCGACTATTTTAAATGAAGCTTAGTCCTATAGTTCGTCTAGGTACCATTGGAGCCTTTGTCGCAGTCGGAGCCTGAGTCTGACTGATGATCCGGTGACGGACGAGTCTAACCATTGTCTGTCTAGGAGACGAATGAGCCTTTGAAGTCGGACTCTCAGCCTGACTCTGATGATTCGGTGAGCTGCGAATCTTCAGAGCCTTAGTCTGGCTCTGATGATTGTGCTACCGACATGTTTAAGTCCTATCGGTCAGGTGGAGCATGATACTGCTGCTAGTGCTGGACCGAAGGTTGAGGCCTTGGCTGCAGCTAAACCAAATAAGTTGGATTCATCTGAACATCTAGCCGTTGTGAGTCCTGATTTATTGAAAAGAGTCCTTCTCGCAGTCCGAACTGTTTGTAACGCATTTATCGGCAAACATTTATTTTACATATGTATTTTTTTAGATCGCGGTCTAGTATAAACGACGCCCTAGAAAGTGGGCGGTTCTCAGAACACTTCTCAACAAGCAACAACCAATCCTGAAATCCATAAGCGGTTCGTAAGCAGTAGCATATCTTCGAGGCTCTTACTCTACTCAGCATGTAGAATATGTTTTGCTCACTTGCAGAATCGCCCCCGACAAGTCCTCTTATGCCACGACTAGCGTGACATATTTTTCTAACTAGTGTTGAGTTCTACTAAAAAACAAGATGCAAAACGGCGGAGTGGCCACTTCTGGATGACGCGTAAGCAACTACAGGCACCAGGGAACAAGGGCGCCAACCCAAATTCAAAGCAGTGACGAGCTGCCAACGGAAAGGGGTCCCGAGTGGAAACCGATATGACGCGGCGGTCTGCGCAAGATTTCGAAAGGACCCAATTCTTTCACTTCTTCTTCTGTTTCGTCGAAATGGACCTGCGCGGACGTGAACCGCTTCTTGCTGTTTCCTGTGACCGACGACTGGCTTATTCCGGTGGTAGGCCTTCTGATTCTGGCAGCTTGTTCTGGTGGCGGAAACGTGACTCAGGTGAGTACTTATTCCGTCATCTAAATAAAGTAGGATTCCCTTCAACCCTTACCAAGGCACATTGGAGAGTATCTCTCCCTGAGCCACAGCCAACCCCCACTTCAGCCCGCCAAAGCCAAGATATCTTATAAAGGTTGAGAAGTGAAAGTCTCTGAGAGCCTGATATACCAGGAAATCAAGTGCCGATAATGAAAGATTCGCACAGTGGACAATATTGTCCTAGAGCTGAAATATTGAAATCAAAATGAGGTGGCTAGTAGCTGCCTCTTTTTATACACCGGCCTAGTCCTAAGGTCTGTCTAGGAACCCGTGCAGCATCCGCAGAGGCAGGGACTCTGGACGCGGCATCTTCTTTCAAGTCCGCCGGCTTTCGCCCTTTGAACATGGGATCCGTTATATCAGTTTATATAGTTTATAGGTTGCAATTCTTTATTTAAATAAGTAGGAGTCTCAAAGACATAATTGCGAAGCGGTCGGCCTGGTGAACAGTAAAAGGACTTAATATGGATATTCAAGCTTCTGGATAAAGCTTTACCTTTTTGAGGTAATCACGACGTTTTCCATCGTTTTTTTTTTCGCGTTATCCGGGACGATGCTGGTGAGATCTGCTCCGCTTCCCTTCTCAGCATCGAGTCAGCAAAGGTCAATAGTTTGAATTCCAGCAAATGCCAAACTCCTCGATACGCTTCGCGGTAATATAAATGTTATGGGCCCCTCTAGGGTGTTAATGTCAATGTTTGTTTTTCCCGTCGCCGCGGCAGGGAAACTGCGCGCGCTCTCCACTCTTCACCGTCGCTCGCCTACTGTATTCAGGAATCCTCGATCTTTCCTGAAAGGACCGTTACACGAGAACTTCAGCTTGAGTTATCCTCGTTTCGTCTGATAAGCCAATGTAGGTAGGTCAGTCTTCTCTAAACCCTTGAGTGGTCGTAAATCATGGAACCCATTACGCGGTGTCAGTCTGCGTCGTCAGACAATGGCGATTTTTTGACTGCAAGTCCCATGACACCTGTAAACTTACCTGAAATTGTTACCGCGCCATTAGCGCGTGTGCTAATAGCGCGGTGACAATTACTTGACGTGTCGACGACGCGACGGTGCACGGTCGCGATGCGAGGGAACTTCGCGGCGCTACATCAGAAGCGATCACGCAATTGACCTCCCACCTGGTCCAACACGTCAATCGAGGGAATACTTTCTTGGAGGAGGAATTCAACGAATGTTTCACGGTGGTCGGTTCCCGACTCGACGCCATCCCGATGGTGGCTATCTGCGGTCCAGAGAGTCCCCTCCGAATTTTCAGCCGTTTAGAGGATCCTATGGGAACCAGAAGCAGTTCTCAGTATGGCTTCGCTGATTTGAGGACACCTTCAGACTTGGCCGATACTCTGACATCAGGGAGCACAAGGCCAATTTTCTAATTAATTATTTAGATGGTTTTGAACGGGAAAAGGTCGAGGAACCAACCCAGGAGAAGCGACGGGGTTTCAACGCGATTGTGGCGCACTTACGGGAATTGTTCGAGAGTCTGCAGCAGAGGTACGTGGCCCACCAATCTGTTTTAGCATCCCAGTAGGAGCCGAGTGACAGCACAAGCCAAGGAGCAGGACCAGTTACGACCAGACAAATCGACAGGATTCTATTCAGTGCTTTAATTGTGACGGCACTGGCCACTATTCTCGGGTCTGTCCGTCTCCGCACGGATCCTTGTAGGACAGGTCGGTCGATTTTCTTCTCGAAGCGTGTCTCATCGCTGTAGTGCGTTTGATATTGATCGGATCGCTATCCTAATCCTCCTCGGGCTCAGCTGATGAATGTTCACGCTCAAAGCGATTCTCTTGAATCCGCTCAGCAACAAATTAATGCTCTATCAAATTCACTTCGTGAGCGCGATGAGAGCTTGCAAAACGCTCGCATTGCCGCTCTGATTAAAAGGAACGAGGAAATATCTCGTTCTCATTTTTCTGCCCCGTTCTCCTCTTGTGGTTCCGCGCACCTCCCCCCTCTGATAATTGCTTATCTTTGTGCACGGTTACCTTGTTCCGCCAGCCGTCTGTGTCGAGGCAGCCTGATCTGCCCGTACGATCCGGTCCGTTGAGCAGTATCCTTCCGCTGTTCACCGGACCGCAGCATAATTATCGATGAAGCTAATCAAAAGCGATACAGAACAAATAGCCCAAGCTCCACGAAATAGAAAAAGAATCCGTCGAAAACGTCAGAAGAGCGTGGAGAACATTAGAAACCTTCAAAAACAACAGAAGACGCTCCCGCTCGAGCTATTAATCCTTTCACCGGGCTTTTTCAACAATTTGATTTCTTCCGTGGGATATCGTTGATGAAATGACTCAACAACGAAGATGTCGAATCGTGGAAATCTGTGAGAAGAACGTTTCACATCAAACATTCAGTCATTTCCGCAGGAAAAATCACGCTAAGGAGGTGAACTATGGGAAAACTTGAGTGAAATGGCTCACTCCGAACGTTTACAGTCACATTATAACTAAAACGGTCACCAAACATTCAGATCATTCTATTTTAAAACATAATACAACAGGTCAAACTGTCGAAAAAGTTCAAGCTGAACGAATCATCGAGGCATTGTCTCACCCCCCCCCCCCATCAGCGATATCACGATTCCTTCTTCCGCTGTTCACTGGACCGCGGCGTAACCATCGATGAAGCTAATCAAAAGCGAAACACCCAAAAAGCAAGCCGAACTCCTCGAAATAGAAAAAGAATCCGTCGAAAATGTCAGAGAGCGCCACCGCCCTTTGACTATGTCCCGCCTAGATTCAAAACTCCCGCGTAATTTTAAATTCAAAATGTCAAGTCAATAATTCTTGAGAAATAGCACTGAAGGGAAGAAGAGTGCAGTGTCTGCACCCTCCTGCTTAGAGATCGCGCACTCCAGAGGTGGAAGAGAGCTACGAAAAAACTTCGCCCACACTTCGCCTAGGGGGGAGGGGGTGTTAATTAACGTGCTGATCAAGAATCTAACATCCTTCTTTGAAATTTGAGCCGATTATGTTAGGGCACGGTAGGTAATGGTGACTAAGGCTGCCGATGTCATCATCACCGATTTCCCCCTGTGGTAAGGGGGCTATTTGGGGTGACAATCACGAATCTGGCAGCCATTTTTCGTATACGCTGAGGCACGGTAGCTACGGATCAGGATCGCCATAGCATATTGGACGGCAAACTCCTCGAAATAGAAAAAGAATCCGTCGAAAACGTCTGAAGACGCGTGCCGAATATCAGAAACCATCAAAAACAACAGAAGACGCTCCCGCTCGAGCTATTAATCCTTTCACCGGACTTTTTCAACAATTTGATTTCTTCCGTGGGATTCCGCGAAATGACTCAGCAACGAAGATATATCGATATCAATATCGATTGATCAGCTTCAGACCGTGTTCACATCAACGGCTCGCCATGCACGGTTGCCGACGTGTTCGGCACATCAACGGCTCGCCATGCACGGTTGCCGACGTGTTCGGCACGTCTACGGCTCGCCATGCACGGTTGCCGACGTGGTCGGCACATCAACGGCTCGCCATGCACGATTGCCGACGTGTTCGGCACGTCTACTGAGTCGCCAGGCACGTTGCACAACTACAATCCCCTCAGCACCGGATCGCCAGGCAGGCCGTCTCTGATCCCCCGGGACAGACGCTTTCCCCTGGACAGACGCTCCGCCCCGTATAGACAGACAGCCCGCCCCCTTTAGCGGCTTATTATATTAGGATATATATGTATATATATATACATATATATGCAGTAGTCCTATGAATAGTTTAGCCATACCGATGTCACTTCTATAGAAGCTTGATTCTTGCAGGGCGTGGCCGATCGTAGTGAGATGCCTGCGAGCCGGGATCTGGAACGACTGCCTCGAGCCGTGCTGGCAGCACCGTCATCTCCAAAACCTACCGCGATCCATCACGCGCCGACTACGACTTCCACCTTATCACACGCCCATCATCGTATCCGTACTTTACTCAATCCTTTTAGGAATGCACCACGCATTCTACTTCTACGGGACATGGTGGAGGCGATTTGAAGGGGTATTTGGCCATACGATGACTTACGGTGGCCAGACGATGAACAATTCAGTGGTTTATCCTTCCCAAACAAATCTAGTACCAATTCGTCGACCCCGGGGGATGGAAAGCTTGGTTGACCAGGGCGGGAAATCCGAACCAAGAACCTGGTATCGGTTGCACGCAACAGTCGGCACCTCCTCCGACTGCGCTACACGCGCTCGTCGTCTGCCTATTAAGGATACACTTATTTTCCGTTCTGTTTGTGTTCTGACGCAGTATTGCACCTTCCACTGCGCTACGTCTTCTATGTTTATTTCCGTAATTGTGTAATTGTTTTTGTTGTACTGATTATAAGTTACAAGAACAAGGCTTAAATAAAAATTCTGCTATCAATGAAAGGTAGATTAAGATGCTGGAGTGCACGGGTTTTTACTTTAAACACACTGAAAATACGCTTTTTCCAGCAGTTTAAAATAAATTGTGATACATCATTCTTTTTCCTATAAAGTAAGGAGTTTATTATGTTTTAAACACTTTGATCGCCTTTTTTTGAAAGGTGAATCATATATTTCCCAAGGAGGTAATGAATTCAACTGAAAGAAAAATTTCGACCTTCTTAGAGGGTGTGTAATGTGTAACCCCTTCGTTTTGCTTTGGAAGATGATCAGCTTGATTTCCGAAGTGTCCAACGTATTTTGAAAAGCATCAAGTTTGACGTGAACATGCAATGCATATGTAGGTCAAACATGGTCTACAATAGAGGCTTTAACCTATTCACGACATTGTTCGACGATGTCGTCGGACACTTTTTTGTTGCGTGGGACAATGTCCCACGATGCCTTAAGATACCATCATAAAAATATTAGGTTGTCACATAAGTTCTGTCCGATTTTCGACGGCAACTTTGCGGTGTAGTATCTCAGCAGAAAATAAAGTTTATTAATCAAAGTAAGAACCGTTACAATCAATGCACTTCTGCCAACGATATACAAGAGCGTTAATTCCATTTCGGAAGAAATCTGAATTTCTAGAAGCAATGAAACGCTCGAAGGCAATTTCGATATCTGCTACATTAGTAAAGTTTTTATCCTTGAGGAAACCATCGAGATGCTTGAAAAAATGAAAGTCCGTTGGAGCTAGGTCTGTTGAATATGCGGGATGCGGGAGAACTTCATATCTCAACTGGTTTAATTTTTGGGTGGTCAGATACGAGACATGTGGACGGGCGTTGTCGTGAAGAAGGATCGGTCCTCTTCGATTCACCAGTGCAGGACGCATTTCAAGCAATTTCTGGTGAACCACGTCTAATTCACGACAGTACCTATCTGCCGTGATGGTTTCACCAGGCTTCAAGAAGTCGTAGTGGATAATACCAGTTGCAGCCCACCAGACAGTGAGCATGACCTTCCTCGGATGGAGGCTAGGTTTAGGAAGGTGTTTCGGCGGTTCTTCCTTATCCAGCTATTGCGCTGATCTTCTTCGATTGTCGTACACGATCCATTTTTCGTCACAGGTAATTATCCGGTCAAGAAATGGATCGTTTTCGCTCCTTATAGTAAGGGAAGAACAGATCTCCAGGCGACACCTCTGCTGCTCCTCAGTGAGTTCGTGGGGCACCCACTTATCCAGCTTTTTCACCTTTCCTATCGCCTCTAGGTGCCTCGAAATGGTTGTACGACTGACCTGAAGTTCTCTCCCCATCTCACGCACAGTTCCTCGTGAATCGGCTTCCACTCGTTCTTTCAAACGTCCGTCATCACATTTGGCTGGTCGTCCTGAGCGGTCCTTGTCTTCGAGGTCCACGTCTCCAACCCGGAACTTCTGGTACCATCTGCGCACGGTGCGTTCGTTAGCGGAGTCCTCTCCCCATGCCATCTCGATGTTTTGAGTTGCCTCGCTAACACTGTGGCGAAGCTTGAACTCATGAAGCATTATTACCCGCAAGTGCGTTTTTTTCCATGGTTTCGTCCAGCACCTAAAACGAAGCAATACTCACGACTTTTTAAAAGCAACACACCAAGTTTTATAGAGCGAAACAAGCGCTACAAAATAGTATACAACATATATACAATTGCTTTCTCTTTACATGAAAAAAACAATCACAAAGTAACGCCTATCGGGATCGGACAGAACTTATGTGACAACCTAATAGTTCATGGAAATTTATCAAACATTTAATAGTACAATATTGATCACTGAATCCACTAGTACCTACGGTCAAGATAGCGAAACGTTATTTGTTGCAGTTTTTCATATCTAACACATAATGCAAATGAAATAATACGAACAATCAGCGCGCAGGAAAACACGCGCTGTCCCACGCGACAGTCACTTGAAAATCGCGCGTGTCGTGAAAGGGTTAAAGGAGCAATTAGTTTCGTAGGATAGGATGTGGATTTAATTTCATTTGTAAAATTTAGTTGCCAGTATGTATATAAGTTAAAATATATTTTAAAAAATGTATAACCTAATACTGTACTAGGAATTAAATTAATTAGTTACCTTCTCCACAGCTAAGCCTAGGGGTATCTAATCGTAAACATGTTCTGTATGAAGATAGAGGCGAAACAAAACATGTTTAATGTTATGGTTGTTATTGTTCTGGTTGTTATGTCTTTCACTTGCGATATTGAGTTCATGTTGTTGAGCATTTATAATATTTCGAGTGAATTTGGGTATAGCTATGCAGCTGATTCTATCTAATCCTATTCGATTGATGTGGCATTGAATTTTAAACTGTTAAAGATCTGTGAGATTTCGAACAATTTGTAACTGAATCTATTGGTATGACTTCCTGCCACGTACTTAAATTAGAGATTCGACGTGAAATCTGCTACAAGGGAACTGTGTGATAGTAGTACTTATACCATCAATAGATAGAACCAGACGAGTGGATGGCGCGATTTCATATGAAAGGAAACAGCTTTTTCGACATTGGAATAGCCTAAGAACCTTTCTTGCTGTGACGCGTGACCAATTCTGCCGGTCGGATACCTACGGCAAAATTTCTATGTCAACATGCTATCTTCTCTATTCTGACCAGTTTCGGCCCTTTTCACAGAAAACAGAAATGAATTGCTAAAAATTGCCAGAAAATAGAAATTCTGTCCACCCCTAATGTGAATCTCGTTCGCCTTTTGTGCTTCCAACTCTCGTTCTTCATCTCTCTGGGTGATTAAAGGAATTCTGCGCTTCTTGTTTGTTGACCAACCCAAGGTTTCTACTGCCAATCAAGTGGTCAATGTTCTTGAATGCGATGCATCAGATGAACAGCTATTCATTGGTACATTCCACGTCCGGCTCTCGATGAGTGCTGGCATGTTTGACCCTATAATGGACGAGTAGATTCTTCAACGTAGCCATGATTGGTGCAATTCTTTATGACACCTTACATTCAGGGGTTATCGCCTTCTTCAGAGCCTTAATGGGAGGCGAAAGAGCCTATCGTTACCCTAGCTGGACGAAAGATGGGCGAGTGAGCCTATAGCCCTTGGGACCTGACGGGCCATGACCCGGAGGGTTAATACAGTCTCTTCCTTTTCTTGGTGTCTTGCTAAGAAGCTGTAAGCGTAGCATTATGATCGTTACAGTGAAGCGCAAGTAGGGTACATATGGCAGAGCTGCATGAATGGCGCGCTTCTCTTCGCAATAAACTCAAGAAGCCGACAGTAGAACTACGTGCTGCCTGGCTGCAGAACTATCTGTTGAGTTTTTCCATGACAGCCATGTTTCTATGGTGCTCTCACGTCACCTGGTCGCAGACGGAGGAGGCGCCGGTGCGGATTTGGCCAGCCAAACCCTCCATCCCTCCGGCGTAGGTGAATTGGCAGCAGACCTGTCTGGAAAGGATAACGCCTGGAGTTGTTCATTGGCTGGCCACCACAAACGGTTGTACAGGTCCAATACGTGCTCAAACAGCGCGTTAAATCAACTATGTTTGGGGGCTGAACAGAGCTGGAGAAAGATCGTGCAGCGGTGGTTTGAGAAATTTCATTCTGGAGATTTCAACCTTGAACCTGCACCCGAAGCGGAAGACCTATAGTGATCCTGGACGAGGATTTGAAGGCCTTCGTAAAAAGTATCCACCGTAAACAGTCCATGAGATTGTGGAAGATTAGAAGTCAGTAGAAATGCTGCTACAGATGGATACACCTCGGAAAGCTTAAAATGGTTGCTCCACGATTTGAGTGATTGCCAGGAATTCTCGCGTTTTGAAATCTGTTCTGCTTTGCTTTTCCGGAATCAAAACGAAGCATTTTTGGACCGAGTCGAAACCTTTGATGGAAACCAGGTTGTGCACGATAACCGAAGACGATCTGGACAGTGCGTTAATGTCGACGAACCAACGGGTACTTCCTGAACCCGAAATCCCACCAGGGCCCGGATTTATGAACGCGGCCGAGGTAAATTCTACCCCGATTTACCTCAACGGCCACTTACCCGCCACTTTTTGGGAAATTACCTCTGTTTCTGATTCATGACATCCAAAGCAAGGGGTTTACTCCGCGACCAGGGAAAGATTGCATTGGGTCAGAAATTAGCAGCGGAGCAAAACCCTTGCTATGGAGGTAAATGTTCACCAACGCGCTGGCGAGGTAGCATTTACCTCGGAGCTTACCTCCGATTTTTCTCTCGGCGCGTTCATGAATCGCGCGTAAGTGGTGAGTGGCGGTAGGTTTTGCACTTACATGCCGGTAAGCCGTTCATAAATCTGAGCCCAGAAGAGACGTCGGCTGGTGATGTGACCACAACTTTTTGGGACCAGGCCGAGCCATAACAGCAGAGTCCTTCTGCGACGAAATCGACAAAATGCACTGAAAATTGCGTGTGCTGCAACCGGCACTGGGCAACAAAGGAGCTCCCATCCTTTTGAACGACAACGCCACCTATACTTTTCGCAAATCACCCTGAGAAAACGAATGAGTAGTGAAAGTTCTGCCTTATCCACCATACTCAACAGACATGGCGCCAACCGACTACCACCTATTCAAGCAGTTTCGGAACTTCCTCTCTGGTAGAACCTTCGCAAATCAGGACAACGCAAAAACAGCCTTTCTAGAATTTCAACCAACCAGTTTTCTCGCTAATGGAAATAGTCAACTAATGTCACGTTGGAAAAATTGAGCTCATTCGATTAGTGCTTATTTCGGCTGAACCCATTGAGTATGAAGAAGTTATGATCGTTTGAAGTGGACCAGTCAAAACCGCCAGAACTGCCCAAACCAATCATATTATTGTCAGCTCTTGTAATGGTTTTCTGTAGAGCATCGACTCTACATGGTGTCCCAAAATTACGTTCCCATATGTTTGACCTATAATTTTTCTTGATCTATTCATCAGTAATGTATTGTCTTAGTTTCCGGCGCGAGATATGTTCACCATGATCTCAAATGCCAAATACCCGTTGCAATACTGATTAGCTACAAAATGGCACTTTCTCATCCTCTGAGGGTTCTCATTATGACGATGCATATCAACGAAGCATCGGTGAGCAACATTTCGAAGACGCTCTCGGTGAGTAGGAAAACCATTCCCAACACCATCATACGATACGAGGAGCTCGGCTCATTGAACGATCGGTCTGGGAGAGGAAGACCAGCTACTGTAGCTTCAGCTCAAAATGTCAAACGTGTTCGCGAGCTGGTGCGGAGGAACCCCAAGAGATCATTGTGGATGGCGGCAAAAGCGATAGAAGTTAGCAAAACTTCTATGAGCTGCATTATCAAAGAAAAGCTAGTACTGAGGTCTTACCGCTGCCAGAAGGCTCACATTCTTCTCCACATAATGAAGAATCATGAAAGGCAATGCAAGGCACACATCCAGCGTCTCAGCTCGGCACGCCACCGCGATGTCATTTTTCCAGGCGACTTTTTTGCTGTCGAAATAGCGCTGGACCGCCAAAACGACCGGAACAGTAGCTGAAGCTAAGAAAATGAGAGAAAATGGACTCGAAAATATACATGGAAGTAGGTTTTGAAAAGACTTTGATTCCCTAGAGAACGACGATCTTCAAGGAGAAACCGTTCATTTTCCAGCAGGATCCGGCACCACCTCATAAATCGAAGATCGTACAGGAGGGGTGTCGCAACAAGCTTCCTGTTCTATCAGGCCGGAAGAATGGCCTCCGTACAGCCTGGACCTCAACTTTATGGACTACTCTATCTGGTCCTACATGGAGACCCAGGCCTGTTCTGAAAAACATCGATCGGTGGAGTGCTTAAAGAAAGCCTTCTGAAGGCGTGGGAAGAAATGCCAAAGGAATAAAATGCGTGGCACGCTGGATTCTTTCCGCGTCGTCTGAAGGCCTGCCTCGGTGCCAGAGGAAGTCGTTTTGAGATCTGAAAAGATCTGTAAATGTGTTGGTAAAGTTATGCTATAATTTCGTGCACTAATTTCTTTTAAGTCCGTTTTTATAACGGTGAATACTTGGAAACGTAATTTCGGGACACTCTGTAGTGCGCACGTGCATTTTCTGTCGAATTGATGCATTTTACTCTATGTATATCTTAATCAACAACAAAACAGAGCAAGCAAAAATCACTTCATTTATGTATCAACTCAGATCGAGCTTATGTAAGGCGAAACACGGCCACCTAAATGAGTAAGTGTTCAATATACACCTTGTATCATCGTAATCAGAAGATCGTATGCAACGAAATAGAAATGAAAATAATAGTGAAAACATGCTTAAAAATAAAGTAAAAAATACCTGTAAGGATGGCTTCATATCTACTTTGACTAAAGTCGTTAACTGCTAACTAGATTAAAATATACAGTCAAGAAAAGGGCTTGGGGCTTGAGAAGGAAGGCGAATGAGGTTACGACCCTTGAAAGGCTCTAGAGGCTCCACTGGCGTGCCGTAGTCTCTTAGGCCTATGTCATACCTTCTCTCACCCCGAGCAAAGGCGACGAACAGAGCGATGAGCGAAGTCTCTTCGCTGGCGTGAAGCTAGCGAATAGGCGCGCAGTTAATAGCGTTGTGTGCAGCCGCATCGTAGCATCGCTACCGATGCCGCCCGACGCTCTGCTCAGCTCAGCGACGCGGTCGCATCGGTAGCGATGCCGTATCGCTCGAAAGTATGACACCCCGCTAGCGAGGCTTCGCTTAGGATATTGCTGCCGAGTCTTTTACGAGACTCCGGAAAGGTCGTTCGGGAAAATCACATTACGGGCGCGTATGCTCCAACTTATCATCCAACTATTTGGTTATTGCCAGTGCTACTAGTTATTAAAATGACAACAACTGCCGACTAGGCTGGGCTGGCCCAATATGATGACCTTGAAGCAATGCTGAGACCGTCAAAGACACCACACGTCTGGGACTAGAACAAAGATCACCGAGACAGGTAGAATTGAACAAATATTGCGAAATACAATAAAAATACGCAGTGATATCATAACGAAGAAGCACCGAAGAGATGTGCACAACGAATTCTTCAAATTCTCTTTGGTGGGACAATAACTCTAACAAGGAAATGGTCTGAAGCGTATGTCTGAACGGGGGGAGCGAGTCATATAGGGAGAATCCTCACCCCTCAATTGGTTTGAAAAAGTGTCTATTTTTTGCCAAGTCGTTAAACCCAAGGAGTAGGGGGTCACAATGGGATACGGCGCAGTACGCGCTTGGGGGTCTTGTACGATGCGCCTGCAGCCAGTGGCTCGGAGTGCAGGTGGGTAGAGGGTTGACTCGTGCGAGGGAGGTCAGGGTTTGGTTCCTCTGCGCTGCCGCATTTTTGCATTTCAACTGATTGGTTGTGATTTGGGGGATTCTGCGTCTATACCATTTTCAGACGTTTTCTGCGCATTTTCCAGCTGTACGCTGTGGTATTCAACATGGTGATAAATGTTCAGCACCAGTGATACACAGGTACAAATTGCCTCTGTAGTGAATCGCGGTGTCTTCCTCCATGGTTATGAGCACGCAACCGAAATCGAATTGAAGACGTACCCTTTTCTCCGAAACAAGAGTTCTACCCGAAAACGTTATCATATGCCCACTGCTTGCTTGCCTCTCCACGTCCATCAGTTCATCTTGCGGATCCCAATCTTCCTCTTCTTCTTCCACCACTTCCAGCTGTTTGTCTTCCTCAACTTCAAGTTGACGTGCTTCGAAGTCCTTTAGTATGCTGGCCATCCGTTCGGCCAGCTTGATTTCTTCCCTCGAAGGTTCCTTGTCTAAAGGTGGGCCACACTTCAGCGTGAGCAGGAGGATCACCACTCGACCGTCGGCGGACACTGTTAGTGTTAGGTTCTAGAAAACGTCCAGCAGACCTCTGATTTCTAGGTGACAGGCAGACATGAAGGAAAGAGTGTATCGATGCCGTTTATCTTGGGGGATCCGCACACCTCGTTTTTCATTTGAACCACCTCCGACGTCACATCCTGGTCTCTTTTGAAAAGCCGAGCGGGATGTTTTTCCTGAGGTCATTGGTCCATATATGGAAACAAACTGTGAGATCCTGCAACCTTTATACGCTGCCCGTATTGTGCCTAGTGCTGCTTCATGCACTTTGTACCTGTGTATCACTGATGTTGAACATTTCTCATCATCATGTTGAATACCACAACATTCAGCTGGAAAATGCGCAGAAAACGTCTGAAAATTGTATAGACGTCTGAATCTCCCAAATCTCAATCAAACAGTTGAAATGCAAGAATGCAGCGGTGCAGAGCAACCAAACCCCCGACCTCTCTCACATGAGTCAAACCTCTACCCACCTGCGCTCCGAGCCACTGACTGCAGAGGCATCGCGGGCGTACAAGACCCACAAACGCGTGCTGCGCCGTATCCCATTGTGACCCCCTACTCCTTGGGTTTAACGAATTGGCAAAAAATAAACACATTTCCATTCTAATTGAGGGGTGAGGATTCCCCCTATATCACTCACTCCCCCCCCCCACCCGTTCAGACACACGCTTCAGACCCTTCCCTTGTAAGGGTGACAACTTGAAGAAAATGTAAGGAAGCCTAACGATAGTGTAAACCCATCAAAAGAACGCCGAGTCCGGATTGTCGTAGCTGAACTGCGCCATTTTCCCGACCACAACGAGGCCCATCGTGATGAGCACCACAGCTGATATGAACAGCAATAGCAGAAACCTTAAACGAAAGAATTAACTTTTGTGGCATCTAGTCAAAGTAAGTAATCGTAGATTTATAAGCCTCTAATAGAACAGAAGATAGAAAGAGTAAGAAACGAGTTTGTATGCGACCACCCGGTTGGTTAAAGCCATTCTGAGCAAGGGTCTGCCTACCTATCGAGAACGGTGGCGAGGAACTCCCACTCCAAAGAGCACTGTCGCTTTCTTCGCATTCCATCCACCTCCCTCGAAAACGCCGCCGAAGTGCGGCGTAATTGAGTGTTTGTGCCTGAAATGAAGCGAATGATCCCTCTGAATCTCCCAGCCTTTTGTGCGCATCCGTGATGTGTTCAATTCCACTCATTCAGTTGCGGTTTAGCTATCCTAAACTGTCTAAAGCACTCTTGGTCGTGAACAAACCTGGCGATTGCAAAGAAGACATGTCTATCTTATAAATCGATTTGAAGCGCGTATCTGTAAGGAAAGTTCAGTGACGGATTGTCATAATCAGGATCATTCGAATGTCTATGACTTCTGAAATTCTAACAGCCGAAGAATTATAGCGACTCTTCCCAGGACTCTCTTCAACGACGGCTGCCCATACAGCGGGGGTGGACACGTTGCTCGCGTCGACTCACTTCATCACTTCGATGGTGCCAATTTTGGACAGCTGATCTGCTGTATCATCAATCATTTTACTAGGTCGTCGCACATGAAATGGCCGATTTTGGTACTCCAATTTCTGGCCGATTTTTCGTGGCTACTAATGTTCCCCTTTCAGGCAGTGTTTCTAGCTTCTGAAGGCGTGGAATCTCCGCTTTCTTAGCACTTATAGCCTTTGTGGTATATTTGCCTTTTGCCGGGACTTTGACATCGTTTTTACAGTATGAATCAACGTGATGTTCGAGTGCTCTACTTATACGAATGAAGAAGTAGACAGAACGCCACGGCCGCAGCTCGTGACATCAACGTGCATTTGGGGAGGATTTCGCTAAGGAACGCACAATTCGCCACTGGTTCGAAAGGCTTCGATCTGGAGATGAAGGTCTCGAAGATGAAGACCGAGGTAGGCCGCCAGCACTCCTTAACGACGACCACATCAAGCCTATGGTGGAGGCGGATCCGCGTCAAACTGTGAGAGAGCGCAGTGCATCGTTTCGGCGTTGACGGCAGTCCTATCGGCCGTCACTTATATGCGTTCGGAAAAGTAAAAAAGATCGGATAAATGGATCCCTCACGAACTGGCCGACGGGCAAATGCTGAAGCGCCACGACACCTGTGTTTCGTTCAGGCTGCGCCATATAAGGGAGCCTTTTCTGGACAGGGTCGCGATATGCGCCGAAAAACAAACGGATCCTTTGTCACAATCGCCATCGCTTTGCACAATGGCTGGACAAGAACGAGAGTCCCAAGGAGATGCCGAAACCAAGTCTCCATCCAAGGAAGACCATGGTGGCCTATGGTGGAAAATGGCTGTTATAGTCCATTACAATTTCTTGGAGACTGGAGAAACTATCACAGCGGAGAAGTACTGTGTCGAAATTGAAGCGATGCACCAGAGGTAGATTGAAAAACACTCGGCTTTGGTCAATCGAAGAGGCCTAATCCTACCGCACGGCAACGCGCGTCCGAACATTTCAAAAATTGTTGTCCAGAAACTGGATGAACTGGGATACAAAACTCGGCCACATCCAGCATATTCACCAGATCTGTCTCCTACCTATTGTCATTTTTTCAAGCATTTGGGTCGTTATGTGAAGGACAAAAAGTCAGCAGCCAAGATGATGTCGAAAATGACTTCCTATGCTTTGGCAATTCTCGTAGTTCTGATGTTTATAGAGATGGAAAGTTTAAGCTATTGCCGCGTTGTGAAAAGGGTGTGTATTCTAACGATGCTTATTTCGATTAATATAATTGCTTCCAAGCAAAGTTATGACCTGTCAACGTTTTCAGTCAAAATCGGCCATTTCATATGCAACCGTCTCGCGGACGTTCCCACTGATCTGTCGGCATCTATGGATTGCCTGTAAGGATAATGCCTTTTAATGGTAAGTCAAAGCGACGCTTCCCGAACGAAGGTGTGGTCTGAACGGCCTGCCATTTTCCTACGCGGTGACCGACAGTTATACACCTGAAGTCGCATAGCTGTGTTCTAGGGCTAGTGTGTAGCGCCTGCTGGTTTTCCTTCATTTTTTGGGATTCTCTACAGCTATTCTCACTCTGCATTGTTCTCTTGTCGCTTAAACGTTCAGCAGGTTTTCAGATGTTATCAGAAGATCCCAAAAATTGCTCGAATCTTTAAAACAAATAGCGACCGGTACAATCAGGGCCCAGATTCATCAACCGCCTACCGGCCGGTAACAGTATTTTGGTTATCGTATCTGTACCTCTGTGTCTTTGTATCTTACTGTATTACTTACTACGTTGGCCGATATGGTGAATCCGCCGTGAGATGATACCGACGGTATCGTAGATGAGTCTGGCCCCAGTTGACATGTGAATGTACTCACCATCAGAAGTACTCCATCGCCTCGCTGGACGTTTTGTGAAAAAAACCTGTTCAACGTCTCCATCCCAACTATGTCTTTTGTGTTTCGTTCCGCATGCTTTTCTTCTATCGTTCAGTTTCCGTCGCAGGAGTCTATTATTTCGGAAGCGTTTCAAGAGCTATCGACCTAATGCCAACAGTTTTAGCTGGCTTTTGCCTTTTTGTTCGTTTCTTCGTTTTTTTGTCGCTTAGAAAGTCCGAACTAACCTGCTAAAGCGCTCATCGTTCCCTCCCAGAGCGTCGGCCGCTGAGACTGTGCTGTGGATGGAGTCCGTGACAATCGCGACAAAGCAGGCGACGGCGGCACCGAGACGTCGATCATCTGTATCGAGTTGAACCGATCCAAACCCGGCCGTGGAATTCGAAGGGTGGACTGCCTTAACGCTCCTTATTCACTGAACAGATCCCATGCTGTGCTACTTCTTTGAAGCTCGCCACTAACCGTTCCAGAGCCGGCGGGGACTTTGGTGGTGGTTCCTTGTATAAAGAGTCTGACTTGTGCAGCGATGACGCCTGCCGCCGCCGGCGCCACGCATTCAGAGGGTCATCCTGAAATTCTGCTGTCTTCTGAGATCATTCAGCAGACATTTGTTGAGACTTACGTCAAGCTCGGACCACAACTTCTCCAGCGCCGGCGGAACGCTGAGATAGATGAACGAAGGGATAACAACAAAGAAGTAGTACCGTATGTAAATGGGAGGGATTCGCCCGTACTGTCTCCGACCTGTAGCGAAAAAAGGAGGATGTTAGAGATGTTGATGAAATATAATAGCTTAATGAAGGTAGATACCTTGTACGGAGAGCACAACGCTAGTGAGGAACGTGCCTATACTGACGATGATGATGATGGAGAGGTAGAACCACGCTGAAACAAAAGGAATCTTATTTAGAGAAGGGATAATTTCGAAAACTAGTCCGTACTAGAAGATCAAGCTTAAACTTGACAAGTTGTCGTTTTCAAGGATAACTCTTCTAGATGCAGAGCACGTATTCCGTATTCCTCCTCCAAGACTGGTGAAATGCATACCGGTGTACATGTCGCGAAGGTGAGCAGTATCAGCAGGTGGGAGCGAGCCAGCCAATAATAACCAAGCAGAGCACAGACCAAACACATGCCAGCCGATCATGTACCGACTGTACACACCCTCTCTGAATGGTTCGCCATTCAGTGCGGTCTGATTATAAGGGGCGTTCCCAACTCCCAATGCTGCCTGTCTTCGCAACATATACCCATTACCGGATCATTACATGAAAGGAGGCTACTCAGGTTCGTAGCCCCTTTCAGAGTGTGGAATCCACTGTAATCAGTTACGCTACCATGGGGGCAAGAAGCCTTGTTTGGGTTTGGTGCCAAGAACAACCGATCTGCGGGCACGAATGACGACATTTGGTAGCTGCTCTTCAAGTCCCACTACAGATTCAGCGACTTCCTAATCAGAGCAGAAGACACACTAGAACTGGTATGAGCCGCTGCGTAGGTGCTGAGATCAACATCCGGTTCCTTTTAGTTTAAATGGTGGGTGAGACAACCTTAAGAGCCTGTGCAAAGGCTCTATTTAAATAAAGGATAAACGATGACCTTAAGCAATTCTCTTGGGATTCTCCACGCAACGGGATGTCGCGAAGGCAATTTGAGAGCGTATCTAGCCTTTACAGTGACCTACAATGGCCAGCCGATGGACGAGTCAGTGTTTCATCCCTATCCTTCCCAGACGAGTCTGAGGTCAATTCGCGTGGACCCCAGATGAATAGTAGGGGTGGCTAGCCTGGGCCTGAAACCCAAACCAAGAACCTCGAATCAAGGTGTATACGACAGCCGACGCCCCTCCAACTTCGCTACCACGCACCCAAAGGTCCCTTTTATATTAAAAGGTTCATTACTTAGAAAGAAACAGGTCCACTTTACGGACGAGCTGCACGAACAGGAGAGTGGCTCAGGAGCCTCTCAATGCCTAACAGAAAGTGGAATATACGGGCTTGTATTCTTCCACACGAAGGCATGCTCAGAACTGTCCCAAGAACATAGCCTTATTAAGCGTTTCAGAGGATGACGGCTTCCTGGAAGTACACAAAAGCACAAACTGTGTGACTGGAGGCGCCACGTATTCTACTAGGTTGTAACGAATTAAATGGCACTGGCTTGCGCCATTCTTTGGCGCGTCTTTACGCGTTTGATCAAGAACAAACCGTAACATGTGGCATATCATTTAGAAGCGCAGACTTTGCTCTACCGGTGAGTACCAAATTTTCTATGTAAAAGTGGGAAAACTTTAGAGTTTTATTGACTTTTTTGCAGATGGACAAAAGGGTAATCCGAGGCATTTACTTGTATGAATTCAAGCTGGGCACTACAGCTAAGGAGGCGGACGAGAAGATCAACGCCGCATTCGGTCAAGGATGTTCCACAATTCGGACGGCGTATCGTTGGTATCAGAAGTTCCGGAATGGAGATGAGAGCTTGGAAGAACATGAAGGTCGTGGGAGGCATAGTGATGTTGATGAGGACAAGCTGAGAGATGTGGTAGAGGAGGATCCACACAAAGGTACCAGGGAGATAGCGAAGGTTCTTGGCGTCAGTCACAACACAGCTGCCCGGCATCTGAAGGAAACTGGAAAGACCAAAAAGCTGGAAAGATGGATGCCTCACGAGCTGTCTGAGGAGCAAAGAAACCGACGATATGAGATCTCGTCCGCACTGCTTCTACGGAACGAAACGGACCCATTCCTTGATCGCATCGTTACCTGTGACGAGAAATGGATAGTGTACGACAACAGGCGACGATCGGCACAGTGGGTGGACTGCGATGAGAGCCCCAAGGTTTGAATTGCACCAAAAGAAAGTAATGGTGACAGTATGGTGGTGTTCGCTGGGAATTATTCACCACAGCTTCCTCCCTCCCGGTGAATCCATCACGGCAGAGAAGTACTGCATTGAAATTGAAGAAATGATGAAAAAGTTGAAGGATATCCGGCCGGTCTTGGTAAACCGAAGCCGAGTTCTCCTTCTGCACGACAATGCTCGCCCCCACGTAGCACGAATGACGTTGCAGACATTGAATGAGCTGAGCATTGAAACTCTACCACATCCTCCGTTTTCTCCCGACCTCTCCCCAACAGACTACCATTTCTTCAAGCATCTTGGCGACTTCTTGGTAGGGAAAATATTCAAATACCAACAGGATGCCGAAAGTGCCTTCGAAGATTTCGTCAATTCCAGAACTTCTGATGTTTATGCTACTGGGATGAGAAAGCTTGTGTCACGTTGGCAAAGATGTGTAGAATCAGAAGGTCTTTATTTCGATTAATAAACTTGCCTACAAGCCGAGATATTAACTGTTTAAATTTACAGTGGTTCAGTGCCATTTATTTCGTTACAACCTAATAATTCTATGGGATATCGTGGATAGTTTAATTTAGATGCAAAATTTCTTCTAATATTGGAGACCCTGAGGCACACAAACTTGGGTGAAGGTGAACACCGACAGCTCCGCACGAGAGACATACCTTCCGTCCCTCCGGAGTCCATGGACTGCTAACAGACAGGGTAGTTGGTTTGTCCATCGGTTGGCGGCCGCAAGCTATTGTAGAGGCTAGATAATGGAGAAGGAGTCCTTTTGTGGGATGCGCTACGCATTATATTCCTACTGGGTATCACTGAGCCAACGTATAGTACTTAGACCACCTTAGAATACAACATATACTTATAAATAAAGGGGATAAAGGACGGCGTTACTCAATCCCTATTGGGACGCACCAGCGCATTCTACTTCTACGGGATGTCGTGGAGGCGAGATGAATGCATATTCAGCCTATACAGTGACTTGCCGTGGGCAGCCGATGAACGAGTCAGTGTTTCATGCTTCAAAAGTTAGAGCTATATCCTTCCCAAACGAGTCTGCGACCAATTCACCAATCATGGAATGTTAGAAGGACTGATTGCCCTTGGCGGGAGATCCGAACCAAGAACTTAAATAGGAATGGCCCGACATGGCCTCTGCAATGAACATACAAGTGAATGGCTAGTATGTCAGTTCTTTACCCTGGCCGTAAAGTCCGAGCGAGGATCCCGGCCTTGAAATGACTGGATGACTTGAATGACCTCAGTACGGCATCGATCTCCTAGCGAGTCATATATGCGCAGGCGGTGCCTACAGCCGACTACGCCGCTTACACCCATCACAAAGGAAAACAGTAGACACAACCGAATAAGGATAAAGGACGGTTTTACTCAATGCCTTTTTGGGATGCGCCACGCATTCTATTTCTGCGAGATGTGAAGGAATTTAAGAGCGTATTTAGCCTTTAAAATGACTTCCGGTGGTCAGCCGATGAACATCTCAGCTTATTTTCCTTCGCATACAAGTCTGGTATCAATTCACCGATCCCGGATAGATGGAAGGCTTGGTTGGCCTGACGGAGGGGGGAAATCCGAACCAGGAACCTGGTGTCGGGTGCACGCGAGAACCGGCACCTTCACCGACTGCGCTACACATGACCCACAACAGAATATTACCTATTAATGGAACGAATTCGCTGGTGGTTGGCATTTGATCGGACACCATCAGCATCAAAATCGACATTGCCAGCAGAGTGGTGATTCCTGAAAAGTGACAAGAGGGAATTGAAGCCTTTAAATAAATAGTCAATTCTTCTTTAAAGGTAACAAAAATTAGGGTTGTGATGAAGAATGAATTCTCTCCCAAAAATCGCTGGTTCAAGGAGTACCAACGGCGGAGCTCTACATTGGAAGTTCGATTCCAGACCAAAGCGAACTGTTTTGCTAAGGCTAATGAGGAATAATTTTATAATTAGTGGAGCTGACTTGCAGCAGCCCATATCGGATCTTTTTCAATGAACGATCAGTTTATGTTAAGGAGCTTCAATAGTAGGGCCGCCAACAACAATGCCCGAAGCGCTTGAGGAGTTTGACTGGAAATAATTTAATTCCACATCATCTAGGTTCGAATCCAACTCGGAGCTAGTATTTTTGCGTCTATCGCTGTGACAGTTACGTTTCTATAGTTAATACCAGTGCTGCCCTATTCTTTGTTAGCTCCCTAACAGCTTATTTTCCAGCCTGTCTGACAGTTTTTTGGGTCTGATCGTGCAAATTCGAGTCCTGCTCACAACACCTCTTTTCGAATTCTATACTTCATTTAGAAGAGATCCTCGAGGTGATGTAGACGTAACATTTATATCAAGTTTTGCCTTTGATAATAGTGAAAAGAAAATTTTATAAAGTATGAAAAGGTCTGAGTTGCAGCGAATGGCGAACCGACGTAGCCTCATGCAACGGTGTCCGAGTGGTTAAGGAGATTGACTAGAAATCAATTGGGCTCTGCCCGCGTAGGTTCGAATCCTGCCCGCTGCGAATCTTTTTGCACTCGATATTTTCAGTTGCTCTTCGTGCAAGAGGAGATCAACAGAAAGGACTGAAAATTTAAGATATTGAAGGTACATCCCTGTTTCGTGCTTAGTCAAAAAGTTCAAGTAATTTTGAAAAATTTCCATTTCAACAAAAAATGGATTTTCGCCTTACGAAGCTGCATCATTCCATAGAGGTTGCTCAGCATTCATTTCTGCATGCATAAGTCGAAACCGTCACTGTAAATCTACATAAAGAGATGTAGAGTATTGCGCTACGCTTTACGGCAACTTTTCCAAGGAGTATTTTGAAGGTATTTTGGAGGTTGAAGGTATTTGTGACCAGTAACGGTGCTTATGAGGGTAAATAGAGGAGAAGGCGGTAGTTTTTTTTCCTATGATCAATCCAGATTCAATCAGCAACTTCAGAAGCGAAATTATGGAAGGGTAAATAGGAACGATTAAGGAGAGTGACTAGAAATCAATTGGGTTAAGCCCCCGCAAGTTCGAATTCTGCGCGCTGCAAGCCTTTTGCACCTTTTCACCTTAAATCTGGAAGCAATTATAGTGAAACCCAAAATTGAGACATCAAAAGGACCTTGGTCTCCAATTGCGCAAAATTTCAACAAGATGTGAAATTGAAAATTTACATTCTGTTAAAAATTAGAAGCTAGTCTGAGAACCTTGAAACAATTTTCGATCGGCGGATAAGTGATCGAAGATAACATCTGAAGAGTTTCGTCGAAATTTTAAGGAAATATTCCAGGAGTTTCGATGCCAGCTCCAGCTTGTAGTTTTGCTTTGAGTCCCTCACCATCTTTACTGCGTAATTTGGCCAAACCTCCGATAGCTTAGGCGAAAAGCTGCTCGGTCTGCAAAATTACCAGGATAGTGGCGCGACCCCGCTTTGTGTAACGGTGTCGGAGTGGTTAAGGAGATTGACTAGAAAACAATTGCGCTCTGCCCGTGAAGGTTCGAATCCTGCCCGCTGCGAACCCTTTTGCACTCGTTCTTTTCAGTTGCTCTTCGAGCAAGAGGACTATACCGGAAATGTCTGAGAATTTAAGACATTGAAGATACAATCCTTTTTCGTGGTTAGTAAAAAGTTCAAGTAAATTTGAGCAATTTTTATTTCAATAAAAAATGGTTTTTTGCCTCATGAATCCATATCATCCATAGAGGTTACTCAGCATTTGTTTCTGAAGTAAGCAGTTATCCATAAGCCGAAACCGTCGCTGTTAATTTAGAGTTTTGTGTTAGGCATTGAAGTTGATTTCTCCAAAGAGTATTTTGAAGGCATTTTTAGGCCACAAGGGTGCTTATGAAGGTAAGTGGAGGAGAAGGCGGCAGTTTCTTTTCTTCTATGATCATTCCAGATTCAATCAGCAACTTAAGAAGCGAAGTCATGGAAGGATAACTAGGAAGGATTAAGGACTAGAAATCAAATTGGCCATGCTCTCGTAAGTTCGCATTCTGCGCGCTGCCAACCTTTTGCACATCATCTAAAACGCGTTCACCTTAAATCTCAAAGCAGTCATGGTTTTTGTATTTTATTTTGTCCATTTTTGTATGTTTTTGTTTTTGAAGATTTACTAAGGACCTCAGTCTCCAATTGCACAAAATTTCGACAAAAATTGAAAATTTGTTTAAAATTAGGTGTTAAACTAAGAACTCGAAGAAATTTTCGATTGGTGGATAAATGCTAGAAGGTAACATGTGAAGAGACTTTCTTCGAAATTTTAAAGAAATATTCTCAAAGTTTCGATGCCTGTTCTAGGTTCTAGTCTCACTATGAATCTCCATCTCTTTTGGTCTAACCTAGGGTAGCTTTGGCGAAATCCTGGTCGAAAACCGTATCTGCGAAACGACCAGGATAGCGGCGCGACCCGCTGCAAGCAACGGTGTCCGAGTGGTTAAGGAGATTGACTAGAAATCAATTGGGCTCTGCCCGCGTAGGTTCGAATCCTGCCCGCTGCGAATTCTTTTGCACTTACGCATTTCAACGCAGAAACTGGTCATACTAACTGAAGAACTGAAATGTAAACAGTGCACAAGTGATCTAATTTTCAACTATGCAAGAAATTGCAAAAAAGGTATGAAAATTCGTATGAATGACGAAAAGTAACAGTTGTGAGTAAGAATTTTCATTCGTTTAATCGCTCCGTGTCGTGGTAATGGATCCAAATTAACAGCTGCGTAAGGGGGTTTCTTCGAAACCTTCAGAATACGCTACCGAATACGCTAAGTTCAGTCTGCCTATTTGCTACGGATTCTAACTTCATAGAATATACACAGAAGCTGGAGAAGTTTCACAGATTAATATCGCGTTTGAACGGAAAGCAGCACCTCCGAAATCAGCTGATGATATCGAGGTCAACTTGATGCAACGGCGTCCGAATGGCTGAGAAGTTTGAGGAAACCTCAATTGGGCTCTGCTCGAGTAGGTTCGAATCCTGCCGGCTGCGAAACCTTTGGTACTCTCTACACATTAGGTGGGGGTATTCAAGGGAACGATAACTAATATACCACACACTTAATGTCCATCAGCTTTGTGTTTTTGAGTCAAATTGGAATTTTGGCTTAGAAAATTTTCAAATTCAATAAAACTTTCATGTTAGCTACGAGAACAAAAACTTGCAACCAATGTACAGTGTATGATTAGCCTGGTTGTATGATACAAATACAGCTAGGTAGCCATTCCATCGAAATCTGGAGAATGTGCTCCAGAGGTACGAAGCCTGTCCCAGCTCATTGTTTTGCTACGAAATCTGGAGAATGTGATCCCGTAGGTTGGAATCCTGTCCGAGCTCATTGTTTTGCTACGGATTCTTACGACATGGATTTTATATGCACTGTGAAGAACGCATCCGTCGAGAGAGCGGCACCTCCGGAGTTGGTAAAACGGCGTCGCGAGGCTGTCTCACGCAACGGTGTCCGAGTGGTTAAGGAGATTGACTAGAAATCAATTGGGCTCTGCCCGCGTAGGTTCGAATCCTGCCCGCTGCGAAACATTTTGCACTCAGCGAATCGCAGAAGCTGCTCTATTTTAAGCCACCTGCATGTTGTAGGTTGAAATTGGTGCAAAATAACAGAGCATTGACACAGTTTATGGAGCTATGCGGCTCCAACTATGCAGGTTGGCCATCTGACTCTTACACATTCTTTTGCGACGCTCAAACTGGAAGATCGATTTACTTTCGATTCGAGATGCCATGCACCTTGAGGAGGACCAACATTTTGAATACATAGTAAAAAGTTCTGCAGCGAAAAGCGATGTCCTAGTGGCTAAAGGGATTGACTAGAAATGAAATGGGCTCCGCCTGCTGAGGTTCGAATCCTCGTATGGTTTTGGATCCGCTTATACAGCTCAGTTCTCATAGTGAAGTGGACAGTGAGCCCTATGTATGCCAACGCCCCACTTACCCAGATTGATCTTTTCCGTCCGATCGTCATCTGTGGACGCGGGCGTGAAGAAGCCGGTGATGGACACCATAGTGATGATCGACGTCGGAATGATCAGATTCACGATATAGTAGAGCGGTTTGCGTTGAATCACCAACGACGCCTGCAGAATCGCCCACGGCTCCGAGCAGCACGCGTACTTGTACTGAAACAAATATGTAGCTGTAAATGGGAAGTCCTTCACAGTGAAGCTGACTCTGGTCAAAAATTAACCTAGAAGAGGGCATGGCGCATCTCCACACAGCCGATCAAAGTCAAATCCCACCCAAGTACTTCTTTATCATACCCATGAAACCCCATGAGTCCCTATAAATAGCATTGGGCAGTAGTCGACTCAGTGCACAGAGTCAATCAGTCGTCCGTGGGGGTTATTCCTCTAATGGAACACCGCGCGCCCTCTCAAGTCGAATGACTTTCGGTCAAAGTTAATCGACGAGAACCGAGCACTCGCTTCCTGGTTTGCACGAGTTGCCTGCTGGCAATCCTCCTGGGAAGCGGGCGCGTGTGGTCAGCCACGAACGTGAGGAGGTCCGTCGTAGTACAACAAGCACTCCTGCTGCTCGTTTTGTGGTTGTTTTCTGAATCTAAGCTCGTGACGGATCACCAGTGGTGGTCAGAACACTGTGTGTTGGCTTGAACTGGAAGTACTAAGTAGAAGTATGTAATACTATAGCGGGGAAACGAATCCAAGCGACTCTAGTAGCGACTGCGTTGAGCCATGCATTTCATATTCTAGTGATTCTACACATTTTAATCAAAAAGCTTAGCCCACAAACGACATAGGTGGCCTATATTCCTCCGAAATGTTCGCTTATTCGTCAGAGTTTGCCGCCAATAAAATCAACGAAGCATAAAATGCACGAAGAGCAATAACAAACGGATTCAGATATGTTAGATCTGATCCGAAGTTCTACAGCTTTAGCGTTGCGAATTTTTTAGTCTCTACTATTTTACTAAAGCACGTGTAGCGCAGTCGGTGGAGGTGCCGGATGTCACGTGCTCCCGATACCAGGTTGCTGGTTCGGATTTTCCGCGCAGCCTAACCAAGCCTTCCATTGGGTCGGTGAATTGATACCGGACTTGTCTGGGAAGGATAAAGCATTGACGTGTTCATCGACTGGCCAACACAGCTCATTGTATGGCCAAATACGCACTCAAATCGCCTCCACGACATCACGTAGAACTGGAATGCGTGGCGCATCCCCAAAACGGATTGACTAACGTCGTTCTTTATCATTTTATCATTTATTTATTTCACTACATGAAATCATAGCAGCTGTTGTTGCCGTTAGGATGAAATAATAATGCCACGTTGTTGAATCCCTTTATAGATGCGCCATGCATTATTACAATTTTGAATGGGGCTATACAATGACCTGCGGTGGCCAGGCGATGGATCAGTCAGTGTTTACTCTTTCCAGTTGAATCTGGTCTCAGTTCAACGACCCCCGAGGGATGTGAGGCTTGGTTGGCCTGGATGGTAAATTCTAACCAGGAATCTGGATTCAAAACGTGCCTATGAAGCCTGCACCTCCTTCGGCTGTGCTACCACGCGGCTGACTAGCATTTACCATCAGTAAAATCCAGAGGCCGGGTAATGTACAATAGCAAAGAACATCACTTGCACCGCCAAGCACATATAGATTTAAGGTTCGATTTGGACACTGGTTCAGGAAGGGGTTCCATATCCACTGTGCGAACGGCTGGATTTCTTCCGAAGAGTAAGGAGCTTCATTATTCATTGGTTTGGTCATTGCAGGAGCCAAATAGGGGTAAATGTCAGTGTTATTTAGCAGCTTTCTATTAGGTTGGTGCATAAGTTCTCGGACATTTGATCCCTCCTGAATTGAAAGCGCATTTTCCCGCCAAATTTCTCACATGTATCAACGCGTAAACGGTCGATCGATAGAGAAAGGGAAGGCTACAAAACTGTTTCTGACATTAACTTCTGCGTTGTTAACGTCAGCTATTATGGCTAAGCAAATCATTCCAACTGAGACGCATATTCGGCACGTCATGTTATTCCTGCATCAATCTCGCCTCAATGCCAACGAATCGTATCGTCGCCTGAAGGATGTTTACAACGAGAGTGCTCCTGCTCGAAGTACTCTGTACCAGTGGTTCTCGAAGTTTGGTGAATTCTCCGTTTAAGATAATGAACGGGAAGGGCGCCCGATGACACTGGATTTGGATGGCCTCCGAGGTAGAGCGGAAGCGGACCCATACCAAACCACTCGCGAACTATCAAGCACTCTTGGTGTTAGTCACTCAACAGTCGTTCGAGAATTGAAGTCGATTGGCAAGGTGCAAAAATTGGGTCGCTGGGTACCTCACGACTTGACACAACATGACATGGATCGCAGAGCCGATGTCGTTCTGTCTCTCCTTACCCTCAGACGTACCCACGGATGGCTGGACAACCTTGTCACCGGGGATGAGAAGTGGATACTCTACTCTAATTATCACCGGCGTGCACAGTGGACAGTGGATCACCGCAACTGGAGAGGCAGAGGACGTTCCGAAACCCGACCTTCACGTGAAAAAGGTGATGCTATGCATTTGGTGGAGCGTTCTTGGCGTAGAATACTGGGAGCTGCTGGACGAAGGGAGAACAGTGACGGCAGAGGTTTACGTCAACCAACTGAGGAAGTTGAGGGCCCACCTTCAAACCACACGAGGAGAGCAAGTGAAGGTGTATTTTCAACACGACAACGCTGGACCGCATATTGCTAGAGCGACGGCGGCTGAGTTGGCGGACTACAGATAGACCGTTCTTCCACATCACCTTACTCGCCAGATCTCGCTCCTTCTGATTATCATTTGTCTTCAAGCCTTCAACGCTATTTGGACGGCCAGCAATTTAGGAACCGAGAGGATGTCAAGGAGGCACTGCTCACATTTTTCGAATCACAACCGGCCACGTTTTGGAGAAGAGGCATCCATGACTTACCAGCACGTTGGCGGAAGACAATTGATGTAAAGGGTGGTTACTTCAAATGACTTGATATTGTTGTTCGTATGTTGTGAGAATAAATATTTCATGCCCCAAATATCCGAGAACTTATGCACCCATTTAATATAATACGCCGCACATTCTGGATAGGGTAGAGGCGATGTGAATGCGTTTTTTACGGCGACTTATAGTGGTCAGTCGATGGCCAGGTCAGTGTTTCACCCTTTAAGTTTGGTTTCAATTAGCCTACAAAATGGGATGGAAGATATAGTTGGCGCTGGCGAAAGCCGAACCAAAGGCCGTGCTTCAGGGTGCACGTGACAGCCGGCGCTTCCTCCGACTGCGCTATCAAGATCCTTTGTAACTAAGTGAGCATTCAAACTGGCTCCACAGTATCACGGTACACGGGTAGAGTACGTGTATTATCCCAGCAGAGATAGGTGCGATGATTATAGAAATCGAACTGCTGCATGCCACTGCACCAAGTGAGTTCTATGTCAGCTTGGAGAGCGCTATGCATTGCGTTTCTCCTTGATATTGGAATGAAGCTTTGAAAGCATATTTGTTTAGTACTATTAACCTCCAAAGTCGTTGAACAGCGAAGTCGATTCGCAACCTTCCTAAAAAAAAAGTCCGTACCAACTCACAGACCATGAAGATAGTTAGATCTTGCCTTTTTTCGCGCATGCACTTCAAAACAACCAGTTTGTCTCAAACAGCGGTTTCGGTCACTGCGCCATGTGTGCATGATTCCAAAAACGCTTAGAAGATGACTTGGACCAAATATTTCAAGGCGCAGTAAAGGAATTGTCACCTCATGGCGAAAGATCTTGAAGGACTTCACATCCCACTCCTCGTTCGGTATGAACGAAGCAAGGTTGACCTCGGCGTCGGCGTAGTAGTCCAGTGCCGACATCGAATTCGTCCAGCTCGATATCGTCAGCGTGCAGTTCTGCCGATCGTACGGGAAGAACCTGAAGTCAGAACATAGCTGCATTCGGAATCGTTCTCTGGATGTGTAGGTCTTCTGAATGCGACACTTTAGTGGGAATTGACATTCCAATCCACCACAGTGGGACAATAATGTATGGAAGCGACAGAACTGTAAGCGAAGGAAAACCGAAATTTTCTGACCAACGATCGGTTGGGATTGCGCCACGCACTCGTCACGCCACGCGTCTGGATTTTTGTTTTTGCATTTTAACCCGATTTATTGAGTTTCGCTTGAATACTTGTAAAATTTTCTCCATAAAGTCTATTGATTTGTGAAACTTTAAAGGTTAGAACTTAAAAACACACTAGATAATGCGGTAAATTGCAGGAAATATCAGAAATGCAGGTGAAAGGTTTTAACATTACTGCTATTTGAAACTTTACAAGTTGATTGAGTCTCATATGAAAGCACATGATAACGAAAAGTCCGCGACATGCAAGTGGCGAAGACTGCGCCATACACTCATCTGAAACTTTACATTGCAGACTCGATTTGTTGTTCAATGGGCTAAATGCTTGTTTCACTCTTGTCATTACTTAGCCACATTAACCTGTGCTGTGCTCCTTTTAACGTTTAGAGATTTACAATGCACCACAACTTTATGTAAGCCCTTATCATCGCTAAAGGCTTTACCAGCAGCAATGGTATGGCACTTCATATAGGGTTTAAGTTTTTTTTCTTAGGATATCACGCACTTTGCCAAAAATTTAGTACACTGCAAAGTTCTAAACGTTAGAAGAAGCACAGCACAGGTTAATATGGTGATTTAATAACAAGAGTGTAACAGGCATCAAGCCCATGCAAAACTAGTCGAGTCTGAAATGTAGGGTTTGACACGGGTGCATGGCGCAATCTTGACCACTTGCACATCACAGAATTTTCGCTATCCCGTGCTTTCATATGAATCCTCATATAAATTCTTCATACGAATTTCCTTCTCAAAAGTTCATCAGGAGCGCTAATACCTCTCAAACAGTTCCTGAATTTTTTAGGATACCCTATATTTTACCGCAATCTATAATGCGTTTTTAGGTTCTAAACTTTAACAGAAGCACAACTCACTAGGCAGCCAATTTATGGAGAAAGTTTTACAAGTATTTAAGCGAAATACAATCAATCGACTGCGAAATGCAAGTACTCACTAGTGCATGGCGCAATTCCAAGCGCTCATATGAAAGCAAATTTATATTTTCTTTTTTGTCGATTCCATATGAGCTCTAAACTTTTTCTGTACATTACTAGCAGCAAGCTATCACCTTTCAAACAGTACCAGCATTTTTTGACATTTTCTGCATTTCACCGCAATCTGTATTGTTTTTAAATTCTTAAACTTTAAAAGAAGCACGAATCAATCAATATGCCCTCTTTGTGGAGAAATTTTCACAAGTATTCAAGCGAAACGCAATCAATCGACTGCGAAATGTAAGTATTCACAAGTGCATGGCGCAATTTTAACCGCTTGTAATGGCTCGTATTTCCATTTTCTATCGCTTCCATATACGCTCAGAGTATCTTTCGTACATTTACTGGCAGCAAAGTTATCATCTTTCAAACAGTGCTTACATTTTTTGGACTGTATAGACTCTGTATAGGCTAGGTCAATCAATATAAAATGAACGGAGAAAATCGGTTACAAACCGATGAAAGAAACGAGCACGGCTTGTAGATAAGTCAAATGAAGGATTCAAGCCATTTCTTAGGCCTCATGTGGTTGCTACGGAGGCTGTAAGCAGATAGTGGATTGGTGAGCAACCATACAATTCGAAGAAAGGAAGATGCCATGAGTAGGCTTTACCAAGCACAAGATGGACTTCATTTTAGGCCAGCGCCAGGACTTGCTACGTTCACGCACCTGAATGAGCGAGAGAAACCTGCAAGGCATGGACGTGGAACCGAGTTCATATCCGTGATGTGCCCTACTTGCCACTTAGCCATTGCGACTACTAGAACAAGCCTTGGAACGGTCGGGGAGAAGACTGACCTGATGTTCAACCGGCAAGTGATCGTGTATATGGCCGGGTAGAGAAACGACAGCTGCGAGCCGGCCTGGCCTTTCCAGTACGACGACTCGACCTGGATGTTCATGTAGCGCTCGGTCTCGTCACGGCTCATCTTCACGCTAGAACAATCGAAAGCATATAATCCGTCAGAAAGCAATCGAGTTGGGAAATGATCCACAAATGCTCCTGGAGCCTTACAGAATGGCATGGACAGGGATTGGCATAAATCCTACACCTAACACAATAGAAGACATAGAAAATATAGAAGTTTAAAGAAGCAAGAAGAGATGTAAAGAGTTCATTTATTTTATTTTCATTGATAAATAAAGCAAATTCTCATAAATATGATATAAAAGGTTCCTTTGCCTCAGGCGAACCTTTGTGTTATGCTCCTCCCGTGGCGCTTTTGCATAGAGAGATTAGAGGCTCTTCAGTACAGACAGACAGAGGGCACAGAAGAAGAGGAGGATATTACAAGATATTATTAAAATCTGTCTATATAAGAAGAGGAGAATGCGTGGCGCGTGTAGCCCAGTCGGAAGAGGCGCCGACTGTCGCGTGCACCCGATACCAGGTTCCTGGTTCGGATTTCCCGCCCAGGCCCTCCATCCCTCCGGAGTCGGTGAATTGGTATCTGTCTGGGAAGGATAGAGCGCTGACTTGTTCATCGGCTGGCCACCGCAAGTCATTGTATGGCCAAATACGCATTCAAATCGCCTTCACGATATCCCGTAGGAGTAGAATGCGTGGCGCATCCCAAATGGGATTGAGTAACGCCGTCCTTTATCCTTTATTCTTTATAAGAAGATGATTAGGAATATGAAAGTGGAAGGAAGATCAGACGATCAGAGCTGTGAAATAAACGGAAGAAAGACTGCGAAAACAGTTAGACCCATTTTACTATTATTTACCAATGTTTATCTCAACGAAAATAACAGGAGGGAGAACGGCTACTTTAGGTGGCTTTGTAGAGCTTTCTCGGGTGCGTGATTGCGCGGTCGAAGGAGGTTACGTCTGCCTCGTGCACCCAGTCCAAGTTCTTGGTTCGTGGATTTTGATGACGATATTGTCCGATCAAACGCCAATCACCAGCGAATTCGTTCCTTTAATAGGTAATATTCTCTTGTGGGACGCGTTTAACGCAGTCGGTGAAGGTGCCGACTGTTGCGTGCACCCTATACCAGGTTCCTGGTACGGACTTCTCTTCCATCCCTCCGAGGTCGGCGAATTGATACCACTCTTGTCTGGGAAGGATAAAGCACTGACATGTTCATCGACCTGGCCACCACAAGTTATTGTATTGGCCAAATACGCATTCAGATTGCCTCCACAAGACCTCGTAGAAGTAGAATGCGTGGCGCGTGCCAACAAGGCATGAGCTAAAGTCGACCTTTATCCTTTATAGACTTCTCATAAGAGCATTTTGAGACGTTTACTTTCGCAAAATAGACGAATTTTTGTATTTTCAATTCTATAAGATGTTTTATATTTAGGAATTTGAAGCAAAGTAAGAAGTAGGTAGTAAGTAGTAAGAGTAAGAATTTGAATTTAAATTTCGTCACAAGGAGAAAGTAACGGCTGTAAGTTACCTGTTGTAGAGATAAGTGTCGGGAATCCAGAGGTATTTGTACGGTATGATAGTAGAATTGATCATACCATACTCCTTAGGATCCCAGTTCAAGTACTCATCCTTCCATTTTTGAATCATCCACACATTCAGTTTGATGTTCTGCGCTGGTTCATCCTAAACTAGAACAACTTTAGAGTTTACAGCAACATACCCTCGGACAAGGCTTTCTGAACATATTAGGGGGGGGGGGGTGGGCAAAAGTAATGAGAAACACTGAAAAAATCTATCTCTTTATAACTCAATTACAACTCAACGATGCTGAGGAATGTATTTGCCATTAAGGGCAATGACCTTGCTGCTATCGCTCTCCTGACATTATCCTTCCAGAACTGCTTGGGCCTGGCGTTGATCAACAGCTCGATATGGTTGTCAAGGACTGCTTGTATTCTTGTGTCCCTTCCGACCAGGAAGTCCTGTAGGCTCAAGAAGTAGTGGTAATCGCATGGAGAGATGTTCGGCGAATACGGTGGGTGAGGCATGTGAACGTAGCCCAGCTGGCCAAGCTTATCCGTGGTCACTTGTTCCCGATGGGGTACGGCGTTGTCGAAGAGGAGAACCTTCTTGAAGCGCTGCGAATGAATAAGAGCGAGTCTCCGGCCCATCTCTTCTATTTCGTTCACCATGGCCTTGGAGTTCATCGTAGTGCTCTTGTGAAACAGTTTCCGGTAAACCGATTCATGGGCGCAGACCCAAAGCTCAGAAGGTGGTTGTCGCCGTGAACATCCCGCCGAACGAAGGTCGGTAGCAGGCCACCAGACCTCACCCAGACTCGCTCCTTGGCAGGGTTAAGGTAGAAGACGTACTTCTCATTTTGCGTGACTATTGAGTCCAGGCTGCTCGGGATTAGGAATTGGGCGAGATTTGCGCGACACAGGTCGACTCGTCAGACTGGGGTTTCGGCATGCTTCTGGAAAGGGCGGAAGTGGTAACTTCTCAGATGGGCTTCAGTAAGTGGCACACAAACATACAAATACGATAAGCACGAAACCAGACTCCAGCCACGAGATATATGGACACGGTATGGGGTGTCTCATTACTTTTGCCCCCCCCCCCCTAATATTCGTGCACGGGAAACCTTAGAACGGTTCTCTATCAAGAAAGTCAGCTCAGCCTAATGCTCCTCAGCCGCTGGTCTCTGAGAAGATCCTTGAAAAACTGACCACATCGATGATTTGGTAGAGCGAGATGCTTATGTGGACTTTCAGCGGCTTTGTGTGGTCAGCTATTGGTCGTACTCTGATATCGTACCTGAACAACTATTCATTATATCGGTTAACTAATAGCCATTTCTAAACATATGCTCAGTTTAAAGATTAAGCCATGCATGTTGAGTTCATCTAGAGAGTAACTGCGAACGACTCAATAGAGTAGATGTTATTTTAAATATGATTGATCAGTGCCTTCCTATGCTGATAAGAACAGGAACAAGGCAGTGTCAGTGCTTGAAATCATAATGTGACACCTCAACTCATTCACTCTGACGATCTTATGCTTGCTGATTTTGCCACAAAGCCACAAGAGTTTTCTTTTCAGCATTTTGTATACCCAACTTCTTTCCTTATTCAAGAGTTAGCAAGTGCCTGCTCATGACCTCCCATCAGGTTAATCCCGGGTGCACACCCGGGATTAACCTGATGGGAGGTCATGAGTTTAAAGAGGCCTTTGAGACACAGGATCTGTCCGCCATGGTTAATGCTATTAGTGACCCTACGGCCGTAGTATCATAGCCGCCTGCTCAACAATTGACTCAAACTTCATCGAATAGGTCGACTATTATCTCTCAGTATATCGAAAGAGGAGATTCTATGCTTTTCAGGGCCCGGGTTCATGAACGACTTACCGGCAGGTAAGTGCAAAACCTACCGCCACTCCCCACTTCCCACTTACGCGCCATTTATGAACCCGCGGCGGGGAAAACCAGAGGTAAGTTTTAAGGTAAATTCTACCTCGCCAGCGCATCAGAGAACATTTAAATCCTTACAAAGGGTTGCTCCGCTGCTAATTTCTGGCTCAATGCAATAATTCCCTAGCAGCGGAGCAAAACCCTTGCATTGGCTGTCATGAATCAAAAACAGAGGTAAGCTCCCAGAAGATGGTGGGTAAGTGGCCGTCGAGGTAAATCACGGTAGGATTTACCTCAACCCGCGTTCATGATTTCGAGTCCAGCATTGTCTTAACAGATGTTAGCCATGGAAGCACTCTACTTTTCTTTTCTCCTTCCTATGTGTCCTCTCACTACCATTTTTTGCTTGTTCTCTTACATTTTAAGGGCGCCAGTAAAGCCGTCGAAGGAGGTGCCAGCTGTCGCGTGTACCCGACACCAGGATCTCGGTTAGGACTTCCCGTCAGGCCAACCAAGCCTTCCATCCCTCCAGGGTCGGTGATTTGGTACCAGAATCGTCTGGGAAGGATAAAGCGCTGACTTGTTCAACGGCTGGTCACCGCAAGTCAATCTATGGCCAAATACGCGTTCATATCGCCTCCACGACATCCTGTAGAAGTAGAATGCGTGGCGCATCCCAAAAGGGATTGAGTAACGCCGTCCCTTTTCCTTTATCCTTTGTAGCAAAGCTACCATAATCAATATGGTGAGCACCTAGAAATGTTGTTCATTGTTTCGATTCCCACGTTCAGCTCTCCAAGATATGGTGAGAAACATTCAGGGATACGTTTACATTCCACCATGATAACACCTTCGACGCTGCGTATATAAGCCGAGCGAACCCGCGATCGTGGCGCTCGGGATCAACGGGCTCTCTGGATCTGCGAGCTCTGGACCTTCGACCTTCGGCTCTTCGACGCTTCAGCTCTTCAGCTCTGCTGGCTCTGGTGGCTCTGATCAGCTCTGGTGGACTCCAACGACTCTCGTCTGCTACTCAACCCTACACTGCGACGACTCGCGAAAGCGCGTGGCAAGTCAACTAGGCCAGCTTGCTGGGGAACCACTAAATCCTTATCTCCTTTTTACCCTATGCTTTGTTTCGCTTCGTAAAACCAGTCCCCTTCGCGGACCTTTCCCACCAGTCAACCCCACGACTAGAACTTTAACCAACACAACGCTTCAGAGAAACTATCTACAAATTGTCCCATCAAACGCGTAGGATAATGTTTTGTAGCACAAACCTTTCTCTAGAAAGTAGATCTCTCGTAAGCCTGATCAGAGGTATGTCTTCCATGGCCATCGAACGATTCACTCCGGAGACGGAGCCATTACTAAGAAAAAAACTCGCTGAAAAAATTCGTTTGCAGTAAGGATTTATACCTAATGCTGTCGAGTCTACATTTCCAGAAGTTTTATGAACCATTTAAATTTTGAATTGGACACTTTTCGCTTTAAACTGGGGAATTTTTAAATTGAAACTGGACACCACTATAAATAAATGGACATTTTGGAAAGTAAGTGAGATGTATACATATAAAGTTTATATTATATACAATTTTCACGTCGAATTGGACAATATCAAATAAGACACTCGTTTAGTGTAGTCTACGATTTCTCAAATCAAAGCGAACTCTTTCAAATCAAAGTGACCTTTCTCCACATTGAACAAGAGATTCTTCAAAAAAGGTTAGAGTAATTTTTCGTTCCCTGAAAATTTTGGTATACCCTTCTTTGATGTTATAATTTATCTAGACAGTAAGTAAACACATTGTCTGAAATTTTATAAAAAAAAACATTTTTAAGGGAAAATAATGTTTTAAAGCTTGATAGGTATAAGAGCTGGACAGCAACCATTCCTTGGTGTTAAAAGAAGAGACTGCGCCATGCTCTCGTTCAAGGCGTCGGTATTTTTATTCGATTGATAGGAAGATTTCTGTTTGCATGGAGTTTTACATATGTAAACAATACAACAAAAAGAACTATAAAAATACACGTATCCTTACTTTCGTGCTTCATGTCAGCAGCATTTACACCATCAATCAAATAAAAACCGCGAAGTTTGTTGACAGCATGACGTGATCTGATGCTATAATGAGCGATACGCTTGCTTCTTTGCTGTGATTTAAAACAAATTTTAATTAATTATTTTGCCCAAAAAAATTAAAATAAAAAATTATATGCAAATGTTAAACTTATTAAACTAAAAGATCTTAGAGGAAGTTATACCAAATTTCCCTTGAAGAAAAATTATACTAACCATCCGTTGTTTTGATTCAAAAATCTTAGAGCTAGTTTAGAAGAGTGTTCAATTTGATTTGAAAAGTGTCTAATTGGATTTGTAAGGTGTGCAGTTCGACGCGAAAATGGTACAAACATTATCTAATCAAGGTAAAATTATATTTTTAATTTTTTTGGTACTTACAGAGCTGAAGGCTAGAGCTTGAAAAATAAAGGATTTCGGTTGAGTTCAGCACAGATCCCAATCAAAAGCCTTCAGCCACATCGAGTTCTTTCCCTTGCCCAAACTATATACAGACTACACAATGTAAGGAACTCTAGGATGTGGCTACATTTTACGCATGTGTGGTAGTTGAACCACATCTAGGAGTTCTTTGTCGGGCCTTCTGCCCCATAAGAACCGAAATTTTTATTAGAAATTCATCTTGGCTGAGTGACCTAAGAAAAACTAACTAAACTCTTTCAATAAACACAAAGTTCTTATCAAAAAATGTTTTCAATTTTCTATTCCTTGATCAAAACAATATTATTTCGATCGGTTGAAATCTCAAACTTGGGTAATTAAACCAAGTTTGAGAATTCAACTGATCTGAATAATGAGCTCCGCTGAGCAGCTGGCCGCCGAGTTCGAAAAAGACGGAGGGCCGGAAATTACTGGCACAACCGGCAAGCGACCGAAGGCGGAACGAGTGGAGCACAAGCACAGTCATCTGGGCAACGACACGAGGAAGCCCGTGCAGATTGCGCAGAATGGCGAGGCAAAGAGGAGGAAGGACGCGCTTGGCAAATAAGTTTTTCGTCGGCTGAAGAGAGGCACCGCCGACTTTCGTGGTGTGCGGTTTTCCGTCGTTCCTCATGGGAATGGTTTCTGGGCGCTTATAGTGTTGTGTAGAGTTGTGTTGTTTGTTGTATGAAAAGATGTATCATAACGTTCTAGCGTTTCATATGATAACCTGTTTTTCAATTAAGCTTTTTATATGTAAAAAAATATTATTATGCTTATCCCGTATGACGTGCTGGAGATAAATAGATCTGCTGGTGTGCTACAGAGATAGATTGGGTCGCGCACCCCTCCCATACTTTGCATTGTTCACTGGAATGACAGCGGAATTGCTGTTTACAATTTCAATCTATTAGGTTGTAACGAAATAAATGGCACTGAACCACTGTAAATTTAAACAGTTAATATCTCGGCTTGTAGGCAAGTTTATTAATCGAAATAAAAACCTTCTGATTCCACACATCTTTGCCAACGTGACACAAGCTTTTTTATCCCAGTAGCGTAAAAATCAGAAGTTCTGGAATTGACGAAATCTTCGAAGGCACTTTCGGCATCCTGTTGGTATTTGAATATTTTCCCTACCAAGAAGTCGCCAAGATGGTTGAAGAAATGGTAGTCTGTTGGGGAGAGGTCGGGAGAAGACGGAGGATGTGGTAGAGTTTCAATGCTCAGCTCATTCAATTTCTGCAACGTCATTCGTGCTACATGGGGGCGAGCATTGTCGTGCAGAAGGAGAACTCGCCTTCGGTTTACCAAGGCCGGCCGCATATCCTTCAACTTTTTCATCATTTCTTCAATTTCAATGCAGTACTTCTCTGTCGTGATGGATTCACCGGGAGGGAGGAAGCTGTGGTGAATAATTCCCAGCGAACACCACCATACTGTCACCATTACTTTCTTTTGGTGCAATTCCGGCTTCGCAAAAACCTTGGGGCTCTCATCGCTGTCCACCCACTGTGCCGATCGTCGCCTGTTCTCGTACATTGTCCACTTCTCGTCACAGGTTACGATGCGATCAAGGAATGGGTCCGTTTCGTTCCGTAGAAGCAGTGCGCACGAGATCTCATATCGTCGGTTTCTTTGCTCCTCAGGCAGCTCGTGAGGCACCCATCTTTCCAGCTTTTTGGTCTTTCCAGTTTGCTTCAGATGCCGGGCAGCTGTGTTGTGACTGACGCCAAGAACCTTCGCTATCTCCCTGGTACCTTTGTGTGGATCCTCCTCTACCACATCTCTCAGCTTGTCCTCATCAACATCACTATGCCTACCGCGTCCTTCATGTTCCTCCAAGCTCTCATCTCCATTCCGGAACTTCTGATACCAACGATACGCCGTCCGAATCGTGGAACATCCTTGACCGAATGCGGCGTTGATCTTCTCGTCCGCGTCCTTAGCTGTAGTACCCAGCTTGAATTCATACAAGTAAATGCCTCGGATTACCCTTCTGTCCATCTGCAAAAAAGTCAATAAAACTCCAAAGTTTTCCCACTTTTACATAGAGAATTTGGTACTCACCGGTAGAGCAAAGTTTGCGCTTCTAAATAATATGCCACATGTTACGGTTTGTTCTTGATCAAACGCGTGAAGACGCGCCAAAAATGGCGCGAGCCAGTGCCATTTAATTCGTTACAACCTAATAGAAGCAGCAGAAGCGGTCACGATAAGAGAAACACTCCATCATTAACCACTGCGCGTGAGTTCAGGTAAACACATTTATGTACACTGCCAGTAATGGTTGCAAGGCTCTGGACGAGTGCACGGAACAATCTCTTCACATAAACCACTCGGTGCACTTAGGAACGCAGCTAAGGCACCATTTTATTAGGGTGTCCAGAGAGTATCTGCAGAAAACTTCGCAATGTTCCAGATTTTTCCTAGAATGTTTTGAAGATTTCAATATGAGTGCTATATAAAGACACTATCCTGCTGTACCTGCATAACATATCCAGCTTCGTCTTCTCTGCCTATTTCACTGTACGATGGCCGAACTGTCTACCCATATTAGACACGTACTCCTTCACGAGTTCGAATCTGGGCACTCCGCTGCAGAAGCCTGTTGAAACTCGTGTCGTGTATTCGGCTCTGAAGCTCCTTCTGTGCGGTACGTGTATAGCTGGTTCGAATGCTTTCGAAGCGGGAACAGGAGTCCCAAAGATGAGCCTCTGGTCGACCGACAACGATATTTTTGGATGAACTGAGGAATCTGGGGGAGCAGCATCCATATGAAGGTGTGCGTTATTTTGCTGCTGCTCTTCGCTGTTCCCGATCCACCGTGGACAATGGACTGCAATCTCTCGGAGTGGTTAAAAAGCTCGGTCAGTGGTCCCACACGAACTGACCGACGACAACCGGCGAAGACGTCTGGACATATGCACTCAGCTGCTCTCCCGAGGTCGCACCTTAAACTGGCTGGACACCATCGCCACAGGAGACGAAGAATGGGTCCTATACGTCAACCACGCTCATAAACGTGCAAGATGCCTACGCGATGAAGCCGAAACCTTCCGTAAAAGACGAAATTCATGCGAGGAAAGTCATGCTGAGCTTCTGGTGGGAGTTTATGGGATCTGCCATTTCATGCTGCTGCCTGACAGCACGACTGTCACTGCTGAGATCTGCTCTACCCAACTCTTCGGAGACTGGCCGACAAGATACGCAAGGAACAGCCCAGGCTCCACAAAGTTCGCTTGCTGCACGATAACGGGTGCCATCACACCGCGAAGACGACTTCTCAGAGAATTCTGGAACTCGGATGGAAGTTCTGCCGGACCCGCTGCACGGTTCAGGTCTGGCTCCAAGTGACTACCACCTTTTTCGATCACTTCATCATATGTAAGGGAAGCGTATGAAGATCGGGACCACCTCAAAAATGACCTCCGGGCTTTTTCGCCTCCAAGTCGCCGGATTTCTACACCAGAGGAATTCGAAAGCTTGTGGAACGTTGGCGGAGAGTAGTCGATGTTGATAAAAATTATTTGTTTGATTAATAAAATGTTGATAAAAATTTTGTTATTTTGAAAAAAATTGTCGTATTTGTGCAGATACTTTCTGGACACTCTAATATCTGAAGGAATAGAAATTCTATGCTTATTCAAAAGGTGTACACAGTTCTTCCTGGATAATGGTTTTTCACAGAGATTTACGCTAAACAAACGGATATTTTGCCCTTGTTAAAATATCTATTTTGACTTTAAATATATCGGTTTTGAAAACTATTCGTTTTAAATGAAATGTGTCCAGTGTGAAGTAAGAATGGTTTAAGTGGATGTAAACGTAAGGCACGAGAGAGAAACACGTCCCAGAGATGAGAATAGCTAACCAGGAAAGGATACTAGGCGACCGTAGGACTTTGAGATAGGATGCATATCACTGGATGCGGCTTCAAACGCTGATTCCAAATATGTGTTCCGTTTCTGCTGTGCGCATCTGTGAACGGAGTTATGGACCATCTTCAGCATGGCTACGAGATCAAGTAGCCTGGAAACTGCCTCGCCGTGCGAGCCGTGGTGGAGCAGGTGGTAGAGGGGCGGCGTAGTGCGAAGGAATGGTTTATGGTTCGAATCCCCATGATGCAAGATTCTTGCACTTCCTAAAAAAGATCTGCCACGATCAACCAAAGCACTCTATGTCAAATCTCACTTACATGTGGGTGATCAGCGCCTTAAACAGTGCCCTCTGGCCGAATTTTTTTCGAGACACAAGCTCGGTAAGGACAATACTGCCAACTTATCTTCCAAATCAGATAAGTGGGCAGTATTGTGTGTTGGCGTGTGTTTTGGAGGAGTTCGGTCCTTCCGGTACTTCTCGCGTTCCTACAAGGCAGGAAAAGAATATGGCCATCAGTTTCGCATCCATCTTGCGAGATGAGCAATGCGGGAGAATCTAGGTAGAGGATGAAGAGGGTATCAGTGTGTTTTGTTGTTTGTTTCGCTATGTTTTTAGCAAATATTCATAATAAATTGGATCTCCGTGATAGTCTGAAGCTTTCAGTATAAATTCGAATCCTTTCTGGTGACGTTTTCCGCTGAGATTCGACATAGAGTGCTTTGGTTGATCGTAGCAGATCCTTTTTAGGAAGTGCAAAGATCTTGCATCATAGGGGATTTGAACCATAAACTGCCCGCCCACCACACCGCTCCTCTACTCTACCACCTGCGCCACCGCAACATGAGCTCGTAGCCACGCTGAAAATGGTCCATAACTCCGTTTACAGATGCGCGCAGCAGAAACGGAACACATATTTGGAATCAGCGTTTGAAGCCGCATCAGTGATATGCATCCTATCTCAAAGTCCCATGGTCACCTAGTATCCATCCCTTGTAAGCTTTAAAAGGTTTGGCTTTCCCAATTTCGAACTTTTTTGTCAAATTTTTTTATCAAGTACAGCTGAAGTACAACTTCACAAAGGCTGCTTAAGGTCAGAGAAGTGGTAGAAGTGACCATTTTCAAGACAAAAATTTGTTGACGTCAGGATTAGAAAACTACTCACCAAGGTCAGCTTTGGCGACACGCACGACTGATATCACTACAGCGAGCAGAGTGAGGTTGCTGTAGTGAAGCATCGGGAGCGTTCAGTGTCGCATCCGAGCTCTGTCAACTTACAACTGAAACCAAGAACGGATTCTGGTGTCTGAGAAGGCTATTAGAACTGGCAATAGGTTTCGAAAATACAATCCTCCTAGTGGACTGGTGCTGAAACGCAGAAGCATCAGTGTCATTTTCGGGAGAGGAGGCGCGCAGAGCGCAGTCGAACGAGGCGCCAGTTATTGCGTTCATCCGAATCGATTCGAGGTTCGGGTCCCTTCTATACCAACCAAGCTTTCAATCCCCTTGGGTCAGGGAATTGGTATCAGAGAGATGGTGAGAAGGCTTGTTCACCGGTTTTCCATTAACTGTAGGCCAAACACACACACAAATTGCCTTCATAATATCTCAAGGAGGAAGAGTGTGTAGGCATCCTAAAAAGGGATTGATTAACGCCGACCTTCGTCATTTATCCACAGCTTTTCAAGGAAGTACATCTTAAATTATAAACGGCTAAAAGCGTGATAAGGTGTAAAAATGAGGACCCACGTTATCCATCTCCTAAAAGATTGGCCATACAAACTGCGCTATTCTGTTAAGGAAGTTCTGCACAAGCAACCAACTTTAGGACAAACGTACGAGGTAAATTGGTGACACAGCCTAGCTTTTAACAGACTGACCTCGAGTTTAGTTTCGCGACCAGACGAACTGGGGAGCAACGGAGACAATTTTTATGCTTAAATGGGCTGTAAAACAAGTTACGGTGCCTAACCGTTGGATGGGTCAGCATTTTTGTCGTTCCCAGAAAAGGTGGTACCAGCTTGTCAAACCTGGAGGAAGGCTTGTTTAACCTGAGCGGAGCCTGAACCGATAAACTCAATTCGGGAGTGGGCAACCGCCAGCGCCACATCCGACTGCGCTACTGTGGTAGAAATCTAGTGCATGGCGCATTCGTAAGGAACAAATCAATGTGCTAAGGTTTCTAATCGGTGCAAGATTTAGTAGCTAATTATACGCATATCCTACTGGTTTCAGTTCATCAAAAATTTGGATGGGAAGTTCAACAGGCCTAGACGCGAAATAGTACCCCAACTATTATACTTTCACAACACTCCATGGAGGCTATAATCATTTGCTTTTTTGGCAGCCACGACTTGTTCTCTAACTTGGTATTGTGGAGGTGTTTTGAAAGCGTATCTGAGCAAATGGCGAGTGATAGCACAGCCGGAGGAGTCATTGACTGACGCGTGCACCCAAGTCCAAGCTCCTGGTTCGGCTTTCGGTCTCAGGTCAACCAAACCTTATATCCTCCGGTTGGTGAATTGGAATCAGACTTATCCGGGAAGGATAAGACATTGGATTGATCATCGGCTGGCCACAGCAAGCCATTGTTTTGGCCAGATTCGCGTTCAAATCGCCTTCACGACATCACGTAGAAGTAGAATGCGTGGCGCACCGCGAAAACTGATGGGCTAACACTTTTATCCGTCAATCTGACCTACGCGAGAACATTAAGTAGTTAGTAGTAGTTCAACCTCACAAAAAGCTTAATGTTTTCTCACTTTCGGGCATGTCTATTATAAGCCCAGCAACCCTAGCCGCCCCCAAAATGTGGTCTAAAATCAATTTAGGGTGAACGCCAGAAATGGTGCCTTCCGCCAGTTGTGCCGTGAGCGTTACAAAGCGCGACTTCAAAAATTTGAATTTGGTATTATTTGAGGCCTTAAGCAGGGTTCCAGGCAAGGTGTTCATTGCTTTGCATTACCGGATAGATAATGAGCCGTACATGTCGCGAAGGCGCACAGCATTGGGAGGTGGGAACACGCCAGCCAATCATAACCAAGCACAGCATCGACCGTACTCACGCTATGTAGTAAGGGTACCGACTGTCTCCTATCTGAGTGGGACGCCCAATCGATGTGGCCTGATCGGTTGACGTGTTTCCACCCCACAATGCTGCGCACTTTCGCGACATGTACCGAATGGGTCTGTCTGGTCGCCCTGGCAAACGGAGACACGTACAATATTGAGGATGTAGGATCCAGCAAGAATATCAAAATTATAACATACTGTAAGTTCTCTAGAATGAAGAAGCAATAAATAAAAATACAACGACGGAAAACAAAGACGAAATGGGCAAAACAGATACGAAGGCCTGTAGAAGGCGTAACGCAGGCAACTGTCACAAATACTGAAAAGCGTTTATTCACAATTCGATACGAGTGTCAAACGAACCGCGTGGCGCTCCATGAATAGCCGATGGGTCACCGGCGAGGAGGAAAAGGACGGCAGAAGGTGAAGGAACTATGTATGTCAATCACGGGGGGGGGGGGGCGCAGCGGTAAATACGGGTGCATGCATTTCGGAGGCGCTGGGTGGGTGGCCATGGATATTTGATCAGAAGAGATATAGCCCTTTTTCCCAACCCTGGACCTGAAGGCTCATCGAGGGGGGAAAGGACCGGGAGTGGCGCTGAGATCTGGGTATAGCCTCCAATGGAAGCAAAGGAAGAGTAATCGCGACTAGGAACAGAATTGCTTCAGATGCACATTAGATATCAAGGTGACACAGGCCCCGCCCATCCAGGCCAAATGTCCCCCTGGACCCCCTGTCCACTACCATCTATGGACATAGATGGCGTTCCTGTCACTTATAAATTATAGGATTCCGAATGAACTTAAACGCTCATAGTTTACGCTGAAGTAAAAAGAAGGCAATGAAAAACAGCAGAATATCCAAAAACGACGACGACATGATCCGACGATGATATGACATCCGACAAACGACAGCTACGATGACGATCAGAACAATAATTGGATGGTGAACGCTCTATATACAACAACCGTTAATTAAAGAATAAGCCGTGCACTTGACTTCGCACTGTCAGGAAGACCACACCTGCAATCAGCGAACCCGGACGGGACGCTGGAGCAGGCTGTTGTAAACATTACGAGAGTCTTGAAGTGATCACTTCTTTTTCATCTGAATGCCGACCCAGTGCCAGTGAATATAACCGATGAAATTGATGCCTATGGTGATGATGAGGAAGCAGAGCACGAAGATCACGAAGCAACTGCGTTCGACCACCGTCGCCAGCCATTCGAATTCGGCCAGTGCCAGCTGACGATTGTGTCGAATCGACGCTAAATGAAAATGGAGCATTAGCCAATCCCTAGTCAGAAGTTTCGACAGCGCTTGTGTGTATTTTATAATTTTAAAATTGAAATTGAAGAATTAAAATGAATAAATACGTTTGACTAAAAGTTTTATGTATTGTGAAAAATATCTCACTAGGTATTAGTTATCTTCTAACTCTTTCTCTTTCTTCTTTTTCAACTTTTCAAAAGCATTTGATAAAGTTCCCCATGATAAACTTCCTGATAAATTAGCTGTTGTCGGTGTAAACCATCGTAAGCTAGATTGTCGGTGGTTCAGTGTACGTCCTTCGGTACACACACATACGCCAGTCGTTCTACACAGTTTACCTCAAACTTGGGTAACTAAACCAAAATTGTATTTTTCACAAACACAATACACAACAGATCATGTTAATAGCATTCTACAAGAGAATGAAGAATAGAAAAAAGGAACATCAGAAGAGCGCCATGTGATTTTTCCATATGACTCTTTTATAAGGAGTTTTTTGTTTGCATAACGGCACAATCTGATAAAGCTCTAAGTGAAAATCTTCTACAATATCCCACGAAATCGTGCTATGATAGCGAGAAAGTCGCGATACATCGGATCATAATGTGGATAAAAAACTTTCTTGAAGAAAGGACGCTCCAGGTAAAGGTTTGGAAAGTGTTCTCCTCTGTCTACTCCGCCTCCTGGGGAGTCTCTCAGGTGAGTGCTTTCCCCCTTATTGTTTCTAATATTTATTCATGAGGCGTATAATATCTCCAGTCTTGATGTCTCCTGCAAAATGTATGCAGATGACATCAAATCCCTGCATACAGAGTGTTCCAAAATAACGTGATGAAGGTTTTTTAAATTATGTGTTATGGTAAATTATGGTGTTTTAAGCTTTAAAACTTAAAAAACGCAAACCAATTGATACGGCCACTTTGTGTGAAAATTGCAAAAGGTACTAAAGCGAAAACAATCAATCGAGTGTAAAATGCAAACATTCAGACGAGCGCACGGCGCAGTCCATTCCACTGTCAGAAAATTTCCATTTTCTTAAGCTCTCATATAAGCTTGTAATTTCAGCACTTCAGCACCTTTACTATGAGCGAAATTATCACCTTTCAAACAGTGTATTATTTTTTGAGACACCCTCTATATCTCGAAGAAATCCACTAAACCACCGCACTTGTCTAGCACAACGCTTCACATAACCGTCCCGTCGAACTTTCAACGAGTTCGTTCCATGCTCGACCGTCGCTAAATCTTGGCATTTGAATCGTAGAATTGCTTTGACCCCTTGCACTGAGAGCAGGTTATGAGGTACACCATCCCTAAGACCATGCAATCTCCTCCTTTACCGAATGAGTTGTCCCAGGCATCTTTCTCTTTTTTTCTGCGAGCCTCAACGAAGCTACGAGTAGCGAATGCATTTCTCAGCTTCACTATGTGCATGTCTACATGTCATATTTCGATACAGAACGGATTCAGGGTGTCACCCCCTCCCCCTCCTCACCGGGAGCTTGCGCCGCTTCCTAGAAGGACGGTTAAGTTGCAATTTAATCGGTATTTCAGTTCACGAACACAACCCGGTTTGAGCCTTTTCTCACAATGAAAGTTAGGCTCACATCAAACAAGAGACAGAAGCAGATTACGGGAATATGAATTGAGTTGTTAAGCTGTGAGAGGGAACCAACCCTCTCACAGCTTAACAACTCAATGGAAAACTGTTGAATTCTCACAGGAGAAAACGTTTCCCATTTCACTGTCTTCTTTCGAACATAAGATCTATGATTAGGAATAGTAATTCTCTAGTTTTCAATATCTGCCACAGCAACTTTGACATTGTCGTCCTAACTGAAACTTGGCTCGGTTCCAGCAATGACTTAAACCCTCTCCTAGGTGTAGCCAGCAACCAATACGTGGGAATAAGGTGAGATAGAAATTGCAACAAAGGTGGTGGAGTAATCATACTTTTAAAGAAGTGCTACTCCTATGACATCGTTTTCCGTGAATCGGTTAGGGACTCTTATGAGATCCTTATTTGTGATGTTCAACTAAGCTCTTTTTCAGCGCGTTTAATTGTCGTATATAGAACACCAAATTGTAGTTCAAATGAAACCATCAATCTTTCCAAAGTTATAAGTGACTTTAGCGTATGCAGTAATCCATGCCTTCTCTTAGGAGACTTCAATCTTCCTGATCTTTTATCAGAACGCGCAGGAAACACCAACGTTTTATTTCACGACATTCCGACTGCCCATGAATTCCACCAATTTGTAAAGAAACTGACGAGAGGAAATTCCTTACTTGATCTCGTGTTCTGTAATTCTCCAAATTTAATTTGTAATGTGAAAGTGGGTCCACCGTTAGGCAATAGTGATCACGCCTCAATAACCTTTGAAATAGAGTACTACTCGAATCATAGACACTCCAACGGGACTAAATGGATAAAGGATTTCAAAAATGGCGACTATGGTAAAATAAGAGATCACTTGGTTAACATTGACTGGGTTGGAACACTGTGCGCGTTAAAATCTGTCGATGAAATGTATGAAACTCTGATTATCATTCTTTATCACGTCATTGATCTCTACATCCCCACCAGAAAAACAGGTTCTGACCTAATGATATACCCAGACTATCTCACAAGAATGAAAACACGACAGATCAATTTATGGAACAGAGCATCTTCATCCGGCAACACCGAAGATTGGGCTAATTATCAGACCTTCAACAAAAAACTGGACAGAGCCCTTAACCGTTACAACCTTTACCTAGAAAAAAAAGTATTTTCTCCAGAGATAAATCCGCTTTCTATAGATACATCAGAGCCCGCTCTGAAAATAATAGTTACATTCCAAGCTTAAGAAACGAGAATGATTTATGCATTTCATCGACAAATGATAAAGCAAATCTTCTTGCAAGAGAATTTTACAAGGTTTTCAATAACTCTTCGGACTCTATCACTGACCTATCACTTTCTGAGGAAAACACCTTACCTTGTTTCCCACAAATGAGTCCTACTCTTTGGTTTAGTAAAGAAGAAATCTTTGAAATCCTAAGCAAATGGCCGAAATCTTATTCTACTTCTCCGGACTTCATACCATTACTATTTATAAAAAATGTAGCAGATTGTATTGCCTATCCTTTAGAAATGATTTTTAATCTAAGTTACATGAGAGCTGAAGTGCCTCGTAGATGGAAGCATGCATTTATCACTCTCCGATTCCAAAAAAGGCCCCTTTCAGTGACCCAAAAAATTATCGGCCAATAAGTATAACGTCAGTCTTTGCGAGAGCGTTTGAAAAGATTGTTAAGAAGCACATTCTAACCCATATTGAAGATCATAATATCATTTCAAAGGACCAATTTGGTTTTATGAAACGGCGTTCGGTAGAAACCTCAGTTCTTAGCTCTCTAAACGACTGGTCAACAGCTATGGATAAGAGAAAGCGGACGGATGTGATCTTTTTTGACTTTTCTAAAGCGTTCGACAAAGTTCCGATTAATAAGTTGCTATACAAGATGGAAAGAATTGGTATCCATCCAATGATAGTGTCCTGGACTAAATGTTTTCTCTCCGGAAGAACATACCAAGTTAGGTTAGAGACAGTGTTCTCCGCGGTTTTTTCTTCTCCCAGTGGTGTTCCACAGGGGAGTGTCTTGTCACCTTTACTATTTCGCCTGTATACCTACGAACTTCCTGAAGCTATAACCAGCCTAGGGGTCAGCTGCAAAATGTATGCTGACGATGTGAAAGTTTATGCTGAAGTAAACGGAGAAGAACCTTCTCATGAAATCCAAGCCGCAATTAATTTTATTGAGAAATGGGCTACAACTTGGGAACTTCCTTTGGCCGCAGAAAAATCGCATTGTCTTGTCATTCAGTCAAAGCATCAGCACAACTCACCAACTTATAAGCTCAAGGACACAGATTTAAAGCACGTAGAAAACACCCGAGATTTGGGTTTCCATATATCTAGTGATCTAAGCTTCGATTCCCATTATAAGGCAATTGTTAAAAAGGCAAATTATCGTATTTACAACTTGTTCAAACAGCTCAAAACCAAAGATTCTCTTGCACTTCTTCGTGCATATAAGACGTATATTAGGCCTGTTTTAGAGAGCGGTACTTCAGTGTTCAATCCGTTCAAAAAGAAAGACATTGCTCTTCTGGAAAGCGTCCAGAACAACTTCACCCGGAAATTATTGTTAAGATGTTTTGGAACCAACTATGACAACATACCTAGAGGTCCAGACAGGGCCAAACAGCTTAAGTTACCTTGCCTCCGCAGTCGAAGGAAGATGATCGACACGACCATGATGTTTAAGATTCTTACAAACAGAATTTCAATAGATCCCACGCTATTTTTTGGTGCACCTCTGACTACGAATAGGAGAGGGAACCTACGGCTTTACCTTCCTGTTCCAAAATCGCAGGCGAGATCAAACTTCCTCACTTACAGAAATCTTAAGGACTTGAATTTATTATTAGGTGAGGATGAGAATATCATAAACATGTCCGTGAGTTCGTACAAGTCCTTAATGGTACGTAAAAAGTTATATTAAACGTGCTGTGTTTAGTTTTATGTTTGTTGTAGTATGTGTGATTTAGTATTTGCTTTTCTGTCATTACTTATGTAATGCATGACTATGTTCATGTCTGATAAATAAATAAATAAATAAATAATAATAAATATTCGTCTCGCTCCCAAAGGTGAGACGTAAATTTTAGGCTCGTCAGAGGTGAGTCATTTACGCGGAATTCGAACTCATGTCTCTCATACTTGCACCTAAAGCTGTTGAAAAAATTGCTACTGACAGAAATACGTAGGATAGTGGGAAGCGATTGAAAATAGACAACACGTCGATGACGGGTACGGTTTGAAGTCAGGTAAACACCACTGAAATACTTCACGCGACGACTATGTGCTGGAAGCGTGCGGTCGCGTGATGTGTTTACGGTGAGTGCCAGGCAGAGAAAGCGACCGCACGCATCCACCATCGAATTCCAGAGTGATGAAGCCAGTGATTGTTAGAGTAAGCATGGATCCCCGTGCCAACAGAGACATGCTAGGCGTTGTCCACTTACTGGTCAGATCCTTGAAGACGTTGCATCTGGTGCTCGACTTGACCTTCGTGAGCCGACCCATCGTAGCACGAGCAGAGGCGTCGCTTTGCATGGAGACCTCGTCGTCGTTGGCGGCGGTGGTCACTGCACTCGGAGGCGGCGGAGGCGCCGGAACCACCGGTGTTACGCCCGCCAACGTTGTGTCATCTAAACGGATCCATGCGCGAATTCTGGGACAGAGACAACAGTGGGAAACGCAGGAAATTGGCACGAAGCAGGACGTGCTGATGCTGTACGTTACTGCAGGTGAGGGACACGGGAGCGTTACTGGAAGGCGGACAAGTACTAAGACTGTGAAGGATGAATGGAATCAGCGGTACCTGTTCCGGAGTTGGTCATGTGAATAAGCGGATCGCTGCTCTTGTCGGAGATGATAGCGATGCCGTTCTTCGCTCGCCGAAGACTCATCCATTTCTTCGACGCTTCGTTCGTCGCTTTGAACGACTTCGCCGATTCCACCGTCGGCGTCACAGCGTCGAACGCTTCCTGAAGCTGAATGTTGTAGATGAGGAGCAGCACACTCTTACTGCAAAATTGAGTTGCGCGTCTGATAGTTCTACATCACCCTGAAAGACCAACGACACACAAAAGGAAAGAAAACGACAAAGGACGGCGTCACACAATTCATTTCGGGATGCGCCATGCATTCTGCTTCTACAGAATTTCGTGAGAGAAATTTGTTGCGATGTCAGCCCATACTATGATTCACGGTGGCCAAGCATAAGAATGTGTGCAGTCATAACGATGTTTGTTGCGATCAAAACTTTTAACGTCAAGCGGGACTCGAACCCGCACCTCGCTCTAACCGGGCGGCAAGGCTCTACGCCATTGCACCACCGGCGTCGTTTGAAAGCTCGCAACATCCACACCTGGTGGGACCGATCGTGGTGAGCCGACCGCTGATATCAGCGTGGAAACAGTTAAGCTGGTGGTCTTGATAGAAACGGATAAAATCATGGCGTAGAGCATTCCCGCCCGGTCAGAGGGAGGTACGGGTTCGAGTCCCGCCTGGCGCTAGAAGTTTTGATCGCAACAAAACATCGTTGTGACAGTTTACAACCTCGATACCAGCCACTTGAGGCTTAAAGAAACTTTTGAAGTGTGCAGTGTTTTAACCTACTCGAACAAGCCCGATACCGGTTCACCGACCTCGGAGGGACAGATGACTTGGTTGGCCTGGGCGGGAAATGCGAACCAAGAACTTGGAATCGGGTGAGCGCGACAACCGGCACCTGCTCTGACTGCGTTCCATGCGCTCTTGCTCGATACATGCATTTATTACTAGATAAATTAACCACAAAGAAAGCTTTATCAGGGCAGCAAAAAGGTCTTTGTCTCATATGACACATTCTTTGCACTTCTTCTCCAGGTTTCTAAATTCCTCCAGTGAGTCAAACTCTTCCACTGATCTCGATAGGAGGCTTAAAAGTGAACCTCCCAATCATAAAGAGGTATCCGGTTCAACTAGAAAAGGAAGCAAACGTAAGCAGAGGAAAATGCAAGTTCAAAACGATTTGTGGATAGCAAGAATACCGAAGGTATAGCGTGGCCGAGACTCGAACCAACCCTTTCCTCTTTTGCCAAGATTTAACCGACACCACATTTTCCACAGAACCTTTTCCTAGTAGTATTATAAACTGTTATTGATTCAATCTCAAATACTGGTTCGAAAGAAATTGCGCCACAGATTGAAGAAAAACACCTGTCTTCCGGTAATGCAAAAATATACTTGATATTTTTGCCTAACTTTTAGGGAAGTATTATATTTCACTACAATGGCTTGCGAGACGCTGTGAAGGGGTAGGGTTGTTCAGAAGCCGGCATAAAGCCAGCATTCGTTTTTTAGATGCTGGTGTGAGTCGGAGAGGTTCCTTCGAATTTTAGGGCATTTAGAATTTGAAGTTCTATTTCCACTGAGGTTTTTGTACGAAATACGAACAAACCCTTGACTTATCCTAGCGGTGGTAGATCAGTTGCTATAAAGGTCCTGAATGATTAACGACACCAGGGGGGACACACGTCCGATAAGACACCAACTAACTAGGAACTCTACTCCTAACACACTACCGGAGGGCTTGAAGGGACATGATTCATGCAAATAAGAGAAGGGCTTAGAAGTTCTGATCTTCGTCGATGTTCGAGGAGCAGAGATACTCTCGCATGGGCCAAGTTGTCGAAAATTGGGTGGGTCGGTCATGGGTCATATAATGTGTTTCGCATCCACCTTGAGAGTCGCGGACTAGATTCTACGGGATGTCATGAAAACACCTAGAGGCCCACCAACGCGTTGGTCGGACTTCTTCGTGAAAGCCCTGAACGACCGATATAACGCTCTTTGTGTCTCTCGAACGAGGAGCATCCATTGGAGCACTCTGCCACGCAACAGGGACGAATGGAGACGCTGCTGGCGCTCACTCGAGCATCTTGATGATCAATGGGAAGACAGGTGGTTCAGGTGATACGCTGCGTCCCTAGACCAGTTACGGGTCGTTTAAAGCCAACGCTACCAGTTTGAGGTGACTTCTTTGTGTACTTTACCCACCAGCCAACCCCACGTTTTTTGGAGGACGCCTACGGAACTGCTTACATCTCTCTATTCCTTCTCAGCTCCAGAGGATTCAAACCATCGTCGCATACCCAGGCAGTACTTGCACACCCGATAATGTGTTTGCAGAATAAAAGCTTACAGTAATCTCTTTTCAGTCTCAACGGTTTCTAATCCTTCCTGCTATTGGACAGTATTCTAGCGGGCCGGCCTAGCATCTCATATTGTGTGTGGCATTGAGTAGGATGGACCCAATAATCTCTTCGAACAACCGTGTTGCAATGCGTGGCTCAGTCCTCGTGTTAGAATGTTAGAATAAGAATAAAGGGCAAAAGACGGCGTTTCTCAGTCCCCTTAGGCATGCGCCATGCATTCTACTTCTACGGGATGTCGTGGAGGCAATCTGAATGCGTATTTGGCCATACAATGACTTACAATGTCGAGCTGATGTACCAGTCAGCGCTTTATCCTTATCAGACAAATCTGGTACCAATTCACCGACCCCGGAGGGGGCAAAAGGCTTGGTTGCCCAGGGCGGGAAATCCGAACCAGGAACCTGGTATTCGGTGCACACGACAGTCCGCACCTCTTCCGATTGCGCTACGCGCCCTAATTTTGAAATACAATTTCCTAATGCTTACCATCATCTGTTCCTTTTCAATATGTGATGGCAAGGCGGTGCACGTCAGATAGGCTATTGCTTTGGCGAATCTAAAATGTTGACTATAAAAGCACCTATAAATTTTTATCTAAAAACACTGTGAATCGTGAATGAACGACATAGAAAGTCTCTTCTTTTAGGGGTGCAATAACCTCTGACCACCTGCGAGGTGATCAAGATGGACTAATATTCTACCGTCCATGCCGTGCATTCTTCTCTCAAATAGAAAAATATCCTAAAATATGAGTGACTTACTTAAGGGCTCTCTTTGATAACCTCTCGCCGAGGCTACCCCGTTTCTGAATGGCAATGATGATCGACGATACCACCGTTCCCAGAGAGATCACCACAATCATCGCCAGAATGAACCATCCTAAAGCATTCGGTCGTTTACTAAGGTTGTTAACGAGTTCTGATTCTATTATAGACCAAGGAAAATCTCATCACTATTGTTTCTGATTGTGATGAGCCTTTAGCCTTTGACCGGCATAAATTTAAAAAACAACAACAGAAAATTCCCCATGTTTTCATGCAGAGTTCAAGCATTAGCGATTTGCCTTAAGCGATACTCATCAAGTGGACCTACAAACGGTGCATGTCGCGAAGACGCACCGCAGGGGTGGGGGGGGGGGGGAATGCGCCGTTGCTACTACTACCGTAACCGCGGCTGCTAATCAGATACCGGCTCAGCTGCACAGGCAGAGCATACGATTGGCTGCCGCGATTACGGTATGAGCAACGGCGCGTTTCCGCATCCGCGTTGCACGTTCCCGCACCCTGCAATGCGTTTTCGCGGCATGTACTATGCAAATATTGTATCACGAAAGTATTTGAGACAACCTTACTATCATCCTGCATTTGTCTACTACTAAAAGGTCATGCTAGCTAGGAATCCTTACACTACTCACCAATCAACGGGATGAAAGTAGAAGTGGTCGGCATCTGATCCGACACCATAAGCATCAAGATGGACATAGAGAGCAGGGTTGTAATTCCCAACGAGACCTTCTCCTCTCGCATTCCGCTCGCAGAAGACGTTCTGAACAAAGACGTTTTTTATCGTTCCCAGACAAGACTGGTACCAATTTTCCGAGTCCGGAGAGATGAAGTGTTTGGTTGCCCAAGGAGAGAACCCAAACCTAGACATTCGATTCAGGGTGCATACAGCAGTCGGTGCAGGTAATTCAACTTACGTGAAGAATCCAACGATGGCAATCAGCGTGATGATTGACGTAGGTATGATCAAATTCACCAGGTAGAAGAGCGGCTTTCGTCTCAGGTAGAGCGTCAGATGCAGAAGAGTGTATTCATTTGGGCAACAACTGTACTTCACCTCGTGACGACTCACTGAAACTTACTGTTTCTTGAAGTTTAAACATGATACGGAAACGAAGAAGAAAGTAATTAACTTTGCCCTATCTTTATTCCTGGATTTCGTAATTCTGTTTGCTGCCTTTCCCGAACTTTTCCGTTTCCCGTACTCCGTCTTCCACATCTCATAGCAAAAATTTTTGCACATCCCTTATACTTTTACTAGATGTGAGTAGCTATGTATGAGGCAGGGACAACCTACTCGAACATGAGTCTTTTCTGTCCTACAACATCAACCTAGTCCAAGGAATTCACTGCTGTTTTATTGAAACTCATCGCCTCCGCTGCCTCTTTCTCTACTATTAGGGTGTCCCATAATATTCTGGGCTATTTGAACCATAAGTGTTTGGCGCGTTATAACTTCTTCATACAAGATCCAAACGGGATGTTCTCTTGGCATAGGAAGGCGATTCGAATATGTTTCGCAACAGCATATCGACTACCTCTGTCGGCCTGCTACCCGCACTTTGGCAATTTATCTAAAATGAAGCAGAAATCGACGTATCGCGACTTGCTTCTTCATCACTTCCGTTCTGGACAGTCTTCGTACGCTGCTCACAAAGCTATCGTTGTTTTGTTAGGTCCTGACGTCTGTAGCAAGTTCACGTGTGAAACTTGGCTCAGTCGTTTCCGGAAGGGAATGTATAGCATTACGGACAAGAAGCATGCTGGAAAAGCGATCGGAGCGAATGAACGACGAGTGCTTGCAACAGTCAGGAGGCAACCTGCCAGGAGTGTAAGGACGATATCGAAGGCTATCAGTACTCCACGCGACACTGTTCATCGTTACCTGAAACAAAGCGGAAGAAGGGCAGTTTTGCCAAGATGGATCCCCATGCACTGACTCTGTCTCAGAGGAGAGAGTGAGTGGTCACCTGTCAGAATAATCTCAACCGCGCAAGAACGACTGCGTGGTTGAGCACGATTGTAGCACAGAACGAGAAGTGGTGCATGTACGATAACACCACACGGGTGATCCAGTGGCTTCTGAAGCACGCAAGACCAGAACGAATTCCGAAACCGTCCCCACATGGGAAGAAGATTTTGCTTTCCTTTTGGTTCTCGAGTCGGGAAGTCCTGCACTACTCGCTTTGCCGGGTGGGCAGGCGATTACAGTAGACTTGTTCATTGAAGATGTGCTGGAGCCGAAGCGTAAGCTGCTTGAGAAGTACCCGAGATTCGGTACTATTCGTGTTTAGTGGATAATGCAAGACCGCATCGAGCGAAACGAACGCAGAAGACGGTAGGGAAGGAGTCTATCTAAATTACGGCACATCCTGCGTATTCACCAGATATCAGCCCTTGTGGCTATACTGCATTTAGAGGTCTTGCTCCTTTTCCGTGAACAAACGATGCTCGCAACGTCAAGAGGCTCAATGCGCAATCGACGAATGGATCAGCAGCAGACCAGCTTCTTTCTGGCAGAATGCAATCAACTCTCTGCCCAATGATTGGAGAAAGGTTGTGGCCACAGATGGCAAATATATCGATTGACTACCCTTGATCATTGTCTTGTTGTAATAACTTTTAATAAAGATGGTATAATAGCCCAGAAAATTATGGGACACCCTAAGGGGCATGTGCGAGCCACAGCAAGAACTACTAGACCTGAGCCAAAATGATACGGTTCTCATGGGAAGCTTATGGTTAGCACTAGATCCTGCAACGATAGGTCTTCGCATAGCTTGCAATAATATTCGGAACCACCTTTCGTCGTGAGAATCTCCCAGCCCTCGTTCTCGAGATAGTTAGCGATTGAGATCTCATCTGACGCCGGGAAATAGTCGATGCCAGTCTGGTCGTAGGTCCACGACGAGAATATCATTGTGCAGTTCTGAAATATATCAGCTTCGCATTTTTTCTAATTAGCGGTACTCTGAAGAGGTCGAGCTTACCTGTACATCGAATGGGAAAAACCGCAGATCCAAAAGACAAGAAAATTTGTAGATGGTCGGATAGAGAAGCTCGATGAGGGCAGCCCGACGTCCACGATCCGTTGTCAGCTTCGCATTGAGCAGTCTTCGCGTGTCGTCATCTTTCATGACTAGCCTTAACACACCTGTCCGTTACATTTAACTGTGAAAATGATATAGGAAGCGTAAAAAACGAGGTCTGCATTTGAGAAATATAAGCGGTTGTGCAGCAGCCTCTCACCTCAACACTGACAGCTTCAGATGTTACCTAAATGGCACGTGACACCTCCAACTCACGAATTATAGAGCGTCGTATCCGGGAGCCAAATCGAGTCGTACGGAAGGCGAAGTTCAGTGATATTTTGGTAGTCCTCCGGCGCCCAGTACAGAAACTCATCATACCACCTCTGGAAAATTGGGTAATTCTCAAGAGCTCAAACATAACGTCCTCCTGTATGGCAAGCACGAACAGTGCACAGTTTCTCTGACTTAAGAAACAATGCGCTAGCGGCGGTTTGGTCCAGAAGTAGAAAAATCGGATCTATCCTATTCGGTAGGGGCAACCGTAAGTCGTCAACTGTGTATGTATGCCATGCCACCACATACCCTGGATTTAAAAGAAAATCCTCGCATCAAAGGACAGTAGTGAGGCCCACGCAGAAACTCAAGCGAGGGAATGAAGATGCAACTCACTACATGCCCCTCCAAGTATGGTAAGGATAGGGATGTCGTGGAGGCGAGTTGAATGCGTATTTGACCACACAATGACTTGCGGTGGCCAGCCGATGAACGAGTCAGCGCTTTATCCTTCCCAGACAAGTCTGGTACCAATTCACCGACTCCGGAGGGATGGAAGGTTTGGTTGGCCTGGGCGGAAAATAAATCCGAACCAGGAACCTGGTATCGGGTGCAGGCGACAGCCGGCGCCTCCTCCGATTGCGCCCCACGCGCCCAAGTATGGTAGATCCGAAAAATCTCCTTACTATATGCAGTAATCTATCTACACTGAGGTTTAATACGTAAGGAGGGACGTTCAGGAGGTGGAGTCGCAAGTCTGTGTCGAAAAGTGAAGGTGGAAAGGTTGGAATCACTTCGCATAAGCATCCGTTCATTCGTATTTGCTCGGCTTACACTCTGTGGCTACTATCTTTTCAAGGGTATTCGGGCTTACACCAAACACTATGGAAGGAGTGCTTAGGAAGTAAAGTGAAACCACGGTTGCTTTCCTTTCAGAAAGACAAAGGAATTACGGTCCAATTACAGTCTAATATGTAGAAGAACACCTTAGCTCGTGATAACCATTATCACGATTACTGATTTGGATTTTATTGCTGATATCACCACTCACAACCTTTATATAAAAGAGTTTGTCCGTCGAGTGATCTACATAAGCTAAGTGAGATACGCCGCATCATCCACAGCGAGGGCGGTCGAATGGTCTAACCCAAGTGAGATACGCCGCATCATCCACAGCGCGGGCCGTCGAGTGGTCTAACCTGAGTGAGATACGCCTCATCATCTACAGCGCGGGCAAAATTTGCAATTGATCGTGGGATGTTGCTGCAGCAGGGGAAGCGTAGTCCTTTACTGCTTAACACAAGAGCACCTACGCGCGTTTCTGAGCGTTCACATTCAGAAGCCGCGCTGCCGACTTCGTACCATTAGCATGAGAAGACCACTGAACGGGTAAGGGCAGACGGGGGACCTCGAAGGTGGAAAACTGACAGCGACCAGGAGGGGCGACCTGAAGGAGGCATCGGGATGGGGGGATCGATAGGGGAAACAATGAAGCAGGGCAGGAGGTGGCATCAAGAAGGATTTAGGCAATAAGGAGGGACCAGTAGGGAGTTTCCAATAAGGGGGAGGGCAGTAAGGAGGATCGGCAAGGGGATCCATTACCAGTAAGGGAACCCGGATTTAGAAGATGTGACGCCGACGTCGCGCAGTGGGCGTTGGCTCGCCGCCGTCGTGTCGTGAGCGTGGGAGGTCTACTTAATTGGAGTAGAGTAGTAGGATCCAGAGGGGGGGGGGAGGAATCTACCTGAAAGAAGTGACCTGGAGGCGGGACCAGGGGTCGGATTCATCAACGACTTACATAACTTTAACAGAGAATTCACGGCGAAAAACTCGATAACGCGGCTTATCAAGCGATGTGGTGAGATATCTGAGTTTTCTACTGTGAATTCTCTGTCAAAGTTATGTAAGTCGTCGACGTATCCGAGCTCAGGACTAGGAACCAACAAGAAGGGAGCCGTAAGGGAATTCATACGGGGAACAAGGAATCTCCCATATGCATAGTCTCTTCATGCTCTGCTCGACACAGCGGCGACTGCGCGCTTCTGAGCTCCATGAATCCGAAGACGGGTCGTCTGATCTTCTGGATCTAGAAGACGGCCCCCTACGTCGCGCAACAAGCGTCCTGATTCCGAATCGTGTCACCGACGTCTGCCGTGAGCATGGGAGGACCACCAAGGGGGTGGAAGGGCAGTAAGAGAAACCTCCAGGGTGAACAAGAAAAGCGACTAGGAAGGAAAGGAACAACCTGGAACAGGGACCAGAACAGGGAAACCAGCAAGAAGAGACCAGTAGAGGGTTGATAGTGGAAACAAAGAAGTGGGCCAGGAGTTGGGACTAAAGAGGGGGAGGGAAGACCAATAAAGGCGGAACAGCAATTAGATCCAGTAAGAAGAGGTGAGTGAGGAGCACCTGGCTTCAGAAGACATGTCAACGATATCTGGAAATGCTAGCTGTTGAGCATGAGAACGGTTGCGGAGGAACAACCTGAGGGACAGAAGTACTTCGCAGCACAACCAATGACGTTACTGGACGGTCCGGAGAGAATGTCTATGATGAAGTTAAGAAGTAGTGAACGGCTTGATTCTATATGAGTGAGCCTCCTGAACACTATCTGGACATCCAGTGCAATTTCCGTCGACAACCAACGCGGTGTTTTGTCTGTCGCTACCGCACCTGGTTTTGAACGACACATTCCTTCGCCATAAAGATTTCGTTTCCGCACACCGTCGCCTATATTTCTTTGCATTCTGCACGAGTAGCTTAACTAGCGTAAAAGTCTGGGTCCGGAAATGACCTCTCTCTTACAGTTAGTCAGATCTTCATTTGTGTAGGCCGTTTCTCATAGGGTTGAAAACATTTAATCTCAAATATCGGCACCATAGACCTTAAGAAAGCGCCACGTACGTAAAATTGCTCTGCCTGAAAAGAAAAATCCCTATTTATAAAATCGTTTTCAAGATCAAGCTATAGAAAAGTGGAGCTTCAACCTTTGCATTGGTTCTGACTCTGACTCCATATAGGTAAGCTCTCTCAAAAACGATACCCAAAAAATGAATCCCATAGCTTTTCGCCTACATTACACTTTCAACCCCAAAGTTTGGATAGCTATTTTCAGTGTGTTGCTACTTGTCGGCAGTCTTCCCTTAACATCGTAAAACCATCACTGCTCTGAGTACAGCGGAGCGAAGCGTCCTACATTTTGCTCATGACCCGATGGTAGAACGATGAGTTCCCTAACCCTAACCAAAAGCAGGGTACGGTGTCGTCATCCCCTCAAGCTGTAGAAGAAATGTCCTAGAGCCAGCGGAGAGCTGAATTGAAGCCTTTCGAGAAAAGGCACCAAAACACTAGAGTGACGGTTGTCTTCTTGAGTTCATTATGGCTATGAATAGCATAGTCCTCCACTTCGCGGCACCGCTGCTTCACATGGAATCTAATTCCCACTCCCTTCACCGAAGAACTCCAATTTAGCAAATTAGCCTCTAATATAATACGAGTAGCCCTTACCGTTCTCAGTCATGTTATTGTGGGCACGTCACAATGAAACTTGGACTCACCTCAATGATCCAAGCGTTCAGTAGGACGTATTGCTGCGGCTCGTTCTGAAATATGATACAGGTATGTGACGACCGCGACAGAAAGACATAAATTTGTGGGCGGGGAAACACGAGGCCACATCGTGATGCTAACCGGGGACGACGAGCAGTTGTCACTAGCTCAAAGAATAAACCATGCTAACTGTGCTTCCCATTTTTTATGTAGTTCCAGTTCAGTTCCAGATGCGTGCCATAATTCAAGTCTTAAGGCCCCCACAGAGTTCTGCGGCAGCGCCGCGGCCCTATGCTTAACCACAGGGCAGAGACGCAGAGCTCGCCGCTGGCGGCGTCCCTGCTCTATCCTTAACCATAGCGGCGAGCGGCGTTGCCGCAGAACTCTGTGGGGGCCTTTACAAGGAGAGCCTCCAAACCTGCAATGAGCTTTTGCGATGGAATGTAGGGCACCGTGTGGGGAGTCCAAAACCATAGTTAATTTTTCGGAATGCTCTTCTGTGGTGGCGTGTCAAAACGTAAGCGCGAGGTTCATCACGCTCTGCTGCTACCCACCGAATGTGATTGGTTGGCGCAGTGGATAGTGATGTCGCCTCTCGGACGCATCACGTGGGTTTTATGGTTCGCTCCCCGGCGTCGCCAGAGATTTTGCATACATCGGGTCGTTATTACTACGTGCTTGCGTGATCACAGGAGTAAATTTCACACGATTAATGCTTTCAGTAAACAAATATAGCCTTTTTGTACTGCTTGTGTTATGCATTCAACGAGGAAGAAGTGGTTAGCGTTTGTAAGATACTGCTGGCGTAACAATTTTGAATGGTTCATAGTTCTATATCATAATTGTTGGTTTCCATTGTCAGCAATAAACACAGTTACTTCATGTGAGCAGGAAAATTTTTATATTAGCGATTCAATAGAACGACACGGTGTAAATATGTACAATATGAGAGGTAACTCAAATAAAAGCCAAAATGGTTATATTTACTTACTAAAAGCATTAACTGTGAAAAAGGAACTCCTATGATCCCGATAACCACATAATAATATCGATCCGATGTGTGCAAAAACTTTGGCGGCACCGGGTACCGAGCTATAAAACCCATTCGATGCGCCCGAGAGGCGACATAGCTTTCCACAGCGCCAACCGGCCACATTCGCTAGGTGGCAGCAGGGCGTGATGAATTTCGCGCCCACGCTTCCACACGCGTTTTTTCGACCACAGAAGAGCATTCCGAAAAAATTTACTATGGTTTTAGACTCCTCACACAGGACCCTACATAAAATATAAAAACTTCATAGCAGAAGCTCACCGCAAGTTTAGTGGCTGTCTTTGTTGGAAACTCCATTAACCTTCCCTTTTCTATTTTTGTATTTAAAAAAATGGTACATAATTACATAAACGTTCTACCTACCTTTGACATCGGCAACTGAGTAATAATTTTAGAAAGATATAGACCGAGAAGAAGACGAAAACGTAGAAAAGCCAATTTATTTGACAGAATCAGCTTTACCGTGGCACGGTAAGGAAAAGGAGCCACGCAGTTCGCGCTTTTGATAAGATTAACATTTTTAGGGATAACCAAGAACTGAACCTAGGGTTAGAATGTCTACCAAATGCTGCTGGTTTTTCGTACTATACAGCCAGCCATCCATTTGGAGCAGTAGTCTACAATTCGCCGACTTCGGTTTTTCGTGCTAGAGTGACTAATCTCGCGTATCGAATTGTGCAATAAATTTCACTACCCTACTTTTCTACGCATTTTTCAGATGTCATTCCCTAAGCAACAAATGGCGTGTACCGCAGTTCAGATGAGAAAGGAAGAAATGCGACGCATAAAAATGACAAATGACGTTCTGAATGTGATAGGAATGCAGCAGTGAGATTTACGCTGGATTGAAACGATTCTTTTGAGACATGAAAAACCACAGAATTTGGCGATCCGATATGACATCTACAATGCCAGCCACTCTCTTTGAAGAAGGCGTTTCTATAAAAACGCTTCTGTTACCATGACTCGACGAGAAGAGATGGATTACATATATCAGTTCGGTGAAAAGTCCTGCACCACAGCGTAATTTTTTCAGAAATTTTATTGCTTTTTTTATGAGTGACTTCAATCTTCGAAGTAATTACCATTTACATGTACGACCTTCTGCCATCTGACGGGAAGATCACGAATTTCTTTTTTCCAGAATGAAGTAGGCTGTGACTCGAAGAAGTGCTCCACCTCGGATTCCAGTTTGGTTCGGTCGTTGAAGCAGTCCCTTAGGTGTTGCTTTAGAGCGTGGAAGTGGAGGTGGTCCGATGGCGCAAGATTTGGCGAATGCGGTGGATGGGGCAGCACCTCCCACCTGAGCTCCTGCAACTTCTGGCGAGACGACCTTGTAACGTGGGGGCGAGCTTTGTCGTGAAGAAGGTGAACACTCTTCCGCCCTTGCCGTTTCCGCGACATGGCCTCGCTCAGCTTCTGCAGCTGTGTAGCGTAGATGTTCGCTGTCACTGCGGTGCCGTCGTCAAGGAACTCATAATTCCTCGAGAATCCCCACAGCATTACCTTCCTCTGGTGTCTGTGGATGTCCGCCATTGGTTGCTTCGGAGGTGGTTCTCATTGAGGGAGCCACTGAGCCTACCGAGTATGGTTAACGAAGAAGACCCTAGATTCATCTCCTGTGACGACATTCTCGAGAAAGTCCTTATTACGAAAACGAACAGGGAGAGACTGAGCGATAGTCAGTCTCGAAGCCTTGCCCGAGTCATGGAGATCGTGAGGTACCCAAGTCGAGACCACCTTGCGAAATCCAATAGCGTGAAGATGATGAACAACGGAGGTGTGATGACACTGAAGACTCACAGCGGAAAACTCAGATAACGCGCCTCATTGCTTACCATATCGCTTGATAAGCCGCGCTATCAGGGGTTTCGGCTGTAATTTTCACTGTTAAATTGCTGTAGGTCGCTGATGAATCTGGCTCCAGAGCGTCACGCATCTTCGAAGGACACACCTCCAACCTCGAACCGCTTGAACAATCGAGACACTGTCCGTCGTGTAACAACGTTCTCTCAAATACATCACAATGTTAGCTGCTGCTTGGCCAGTGAAGCGATGATGCAGGAACTCGTAGTACATCACTGGGCGTAGAACGTACTGACTAATGGAGTCCATCGCTTTCTCTTCACTGCAGTCGTAGTATTGATATACCCTCATTTAAACATTCTAGGAGGTTTGTGCTACAGGTACTTAGCACCAAACAGTGCATGGAAGCTCCTGTTAAATCCTGAAATTTTTAAAAGTTTTTTTGGTGCAAGACTTTTTCACCAACCTAATATATTACTAGCAACGTTACAACATTTTTAGTATTGTTGTGTTTACCCCTTTCAAATCAACATTTAAGACGAAAATTAACAAAATAACGCACAAAAAATAATACAAAAATAATGCCGATTTAATAATAATGTTAAAAAATGAACAATAAAATAAGTATTAACAGAGCACGACAGCGAAGCTGGTTACGCGTATGCTATTCGTCTACCATAAATCATAGTCCTTTGTTCGCATCCGGCCGAGGTCAACCAAGTCTTTCATCTCTCGCAGTCAGAGTGCCGTTTAATCCTTCTTATTAGTCATTTCTCTACGTGGATTACAAGGGAGTCGCAATAAGTTGAGTAAGCGATGAGCAGCGGGCAATTCATATAACAGACTCGATTCCACCCACCAATTCTAGAATCTGGTAGAGCGAGACGGTGAACGACACGTTGATGGGCTTCGAGTTGTCCCACATCGGCTTCGCCTTCTTGTCATACTTGTCGAGCAGATCGTGCACGAGCTTGATCTGCGTCGGAGTGCTGTCCACCACGGCTGCATAGAGCACTGGAACGTGAAGGAAATAAACGAAAGGAAAAGCACCACTTGGCATTCAAAAATTGAATGGCATTTTATGCTCACGGAGGCCATAACGTCAGAAATTGGGTTGGTGGATTAGGGGGTCTCGTTGGCATTCTCTAGGCAGCTCAGACCATATTTTGAAAGAGCTAGGACTTCAGAAGCACAGTGGATGCTCAGTAATATGCCAATATCAACAATTTCTACCATTTCCGCTTAAGTTTGCTTTTAACTAGCGAATAAGATAAGGAGTTCATTTCTCCGCTTTCGGGGCCTTTGAATGAGGTGGTATTACTTCGTTGGCAAGTCGACCCTCTCGAATTGATTACGTATTATTAGGTTGCCACATAAGTTCTGTCCGATCCCGATAGGCGTTACTTTGTGATTGTTTTTTTTTTATGTATAGAGAAAGTAAGTGTATATATGTTGTATACTATTTTGTAGCGCTTGTTTCGCTCTATAAAACTCGGTGTGTTGCTTTTAAAAAGTCGTGAGCATTGCTTCGTTTTAGGTGCTGGACGAAACCATGGAAAAAACGCACTTGCGGGTAATAATGCTTCATGAGTTCAAGCTTCGCCGCAGTGTTAGCGAGGCAACTCAAAACATCGAGATGGCATGGGGAGAGGACTCCGCTAACGAACGCACCGTGCGCAGATGGTACCAGAAGTTCCGGGTTGGAGACGTGGACCTCGAAGACATGGACCGCTCAGGACGACCAGCCAAATGTGATGACGGACGTTTGAAAGAACGAGTGGAAGCCGATTCACGAGGAACTGTGCGTGAGATGGGGAGAGAACTTCAGGTCAGTCGTACAACCATTTCGAGGCACCTAGAGGCGATAGGAAAGATGAAAAAGCTGGATAAGTGGGTGCCCCACGAACTCACTGAGGAGCAGCAGAGGTGTCGCCTGGAGATCTGTTCTTCCCTTACTATAAGGAACGAAAACGATCCATTTCTTGACCGGATAATTACCTGTGACGAAAAATGGATCGTGTACGACAATCGAAGAAGATCAGCGCAATGGCTGGATAAGGAAGAACCGCCGAAACACTTTCCCAAACCTAGCCTCCATCCGAGGAAGGTCATGCTCACTGTCTGGTGGGCTGCAACTGGTATTATCCACTACGACTTCTTGAAGCCTGGTGAAACCATCACGGCAGAGAGGTACTGTCGTGAATTAGACGTGGTTCACCAGAAGTTGCTTGAAATGCGTCCTGCACTGGTGAATCGAAGAGGACCGATCCTTCTTCACGACAACGCCCGTCCACATGTCTCGCATCTGACCACCCAAAAATTAAACCAGTTGAGATATGAAGTTCTCCCGCATCCCGCATATTCACCAGACCTAACTCCAACGGACTTTCATTTTTTCAAGCATCTCGATGGTTTCCTCAAGGATAAAAACTTTACTAATATAGCAGATATCGAAATTACCTTCGAGTGTTTCATTGCTTCTAGAAATTCAGATTTCTTCCGAAATGGAATTAGTGCTCTTGTATATCGTTGGCAGAAGTACATTGATTGTAACGGTTCTTACTTTGATTAATAAACTTTATTTTCTGCTGAGATACTACACCGCAAAGTTGCCGTCGAAAATCGGACAGAACTTATGTGACAACCTAATAGTTTGAAGTGAATTCAAATGCCACTATCCCAGCTAAAGCCGCCTCAACTGCGATCACGAAGGCTGCGAGTGAAATGGGAGTAATGATTCGTCTTCGAGGAAAATATATGACGCACAACGACTGAGCAAAGAACGATTCCTCCAGAAAGGATTTCCGTTTTCTAAACGCCTGCACTATCACACACGTGATTGAGATTGTATAAGTGAAAAATTTATTTGTATGTAAAAATTTACTTTATTTAGAGCTCTATCTGCAATCTCATGCATTCCTCTGTAACATTCCTGTAGCTGATGAAAGCCTAAGCCACGACGTCTGCGCGCGCCTATAAAAGCGGTGGTAAAACCACTTCTCTGGTTATTTCTTTTCGGTCCTATCAACTTCTTATATCCCACGTCTCTTCCTCCCAAGGATTGCATATTATAGGACCCAGTGCATTCGAAGAACGGCGCATTCATAACTTAATTGTTGGAATGTCATTGCATTCTTATTCATTTCTTCTTCCGTTATGCCCTCATTTAAGAGATATCCTTTAAGTATTTGATCATCGTTGCTCTATGATAATGTATTTTATTTTTCACTACAATGAAGTTGGATGAAGTTTAATTACCCAAGTTTGGGGTTGTACGTTGGTGCGAGGTATTCCTTAACTATTCTGACCTGTAAACATGCGAACATGCACTAAACGGGTGAAATACGAACGAAGCCCATAGCTGAACTGCCTGAAAAAGTGGCCTGTGCTTAACAAGCTAGCAGAAAACATGGGAGGTTTTAAAAAGAGAGGCGCTCTAAATTAACAGATGCTGCTGCTAAGCATACGTGAGACGTGCGACCCGATGAAGCAGGAGCAGCGTGATGGTTCTCAAGGTGATGAACAACATGGAACATTTGTAAAACAGCAGTGATAATACGACAGATTCATAATAAACAGCCGTTTGAGTAAACTCTGTACAGCAGGCGGGTTAGAGACTTCCATCGTAGTTGACAGAATTTTCCAATTGCTCCACGAATCGCCCACATCTTCACAACACAGAGAGGAGCTTTCTGGCAACTTTGGCACTTGAGCCGGACGTGCGGTTCAAGTGCCAAAGTTGCTCGAAAGTCAATCTACGGCAGATAGAAACGACAGTCGATCATAAACCGCCGATGGGTAAGAAAATCGGAAAAAATTCATAGAAGCTTGCCGAATTATTAGCGAAAGGGAAAAAAGCGAATCGAGCTCCGGAGTGTACAGCCGTGCCACAGTGCTACTGACTCCCTACCAACTGTAAGAACTGGAATAGGTCTCTTATCCTTCTTATTCAACTATTCATATGCGCTATGTCATCTTTTGTACACGTTGGCTGAGAGGCACGATCACCAACAAGGAAACTGTGCGTGGAAGTCGGTATGCACACAATTATGAACTAATTTGAAGTTCGACTCCGCATCCAGGCTCACTAAGTATCCCATCTCATCATAATTGCACGAAGGAATCGAAACTGTCCCTACCATATACTGATTATGGTTGGTTCTTCAGGAATGAAAGACTAAACTGAATATGCTGCCACATTCAGTGCTGTGAAACCACTTCATTTAGGCCGCCATCTTTCAATTTTCTACGCAAGAAATATGTGCTTAGTAATGGGAACACTTAGAAAATAAGCTACAATCGAACCTGCAATAACACTACTATTTACGGAAACAGGAAGGTGGCTAAAAATGTTGATTTCCCGTATGCTCAGCAAATCCTTTTCAACATTGTGTTTAAGGAGTTTTCAGAAAAACTACCAATTTCCATTAGCCTCTGAACGTGTTTCACAGAAAAAGCACATTACCTTTGAAAAGAGGCTCTGGGCTATCATGTAAAAGAAAATGGGATCTATCCCAGTCGGATGAAGGCATGCGATCTTTCACCTCTCCAACACCTTCTTTGAACTTATCCTAAAGCTTCAGCTACTGCTCAATGGCACTATAGCGTCCATGCGAACACAAAGAATGTGGCTTCATGTCTTCTGTGTCAATGCTGGACGGAAATGTCACCTTAGCGACGCACCCTTCCGACAGGATGGATCTTAAAAATGCTCGAAACACGTCCAGTTTGACCTTGACATACCAAGGTGCAAAACATTCAGCTATATATAGTACTCACACTGACCTAAGCTTAGTTCTTCTTCCTAGAAAATCATACAATTCAACGCCAAAATTACGACACCGCCCAGGGATGTGATGCGCACGTGTCTGATAGCCCGAAGCTCAGCGCAATTTAATGATTTTCTAGATGCCTTTTCGTAATCAGATCGAGGTGGAATGCATGGCGCACCCCAAAGTGATTGCTCACTCCAAGGTCACTGCATTCCATATTTGCCAATGAGCGCTTGTTTCGTAAGTTTCACATCAGAGAGAAAGATCAAATCGAGAAACACTTAGATCCATTAAATGTTACATTTTCCTTCAATATGTTCGTTTTTTGTATTGCGTACAAACAAATGCAAGAAATAAATGAATAAATAAATAATCCATGGATTCGCCATTGTTCTTCGTTTCTCGAGGATGCGAGTCATCAGTCGATTACTTGGAGCCTAGCGGTAGGGCCTTCATCTTAACTGCTGTTCCAGTACTCGAAAAGAAGTTCGGTGCCTCACTACGACGGACGCTTAAGATGTAAGAGGCATGGATGGTCCAATAGGCTCCTTATTTATAGGCCTCGATACTGAAAAAGTGACAGAGCTATTCGAACTGCCAACTTATGTCCGTCGGTACACACATATTCGAGTGGTAGACCACAGTGCACCTCAAACTTGGGTAATTAAATCAAAACTGCATATTATACAAATATACAAATACAATACAAATTAGAGCATCCTAGAAACATTCTACAAGAAGTTAATATGAAGAATAAATAAAACAGAGCATGAGAAGAACGCCATCTGAATCCTCCCATATGACTCTTTTTGTAAGGAGTTTTTTGTTTACTAGCGCAACAATCTGATAAATTCTTTTACAATATCCCACGAGTCGTCCTATGATCGCAAGAAAGTCGCGGACAACTCTCAAAAAATGAGATCGTGGATTACGGTATTCGTTTCCGAACCTTTTATACTGAGCCTCCCTAATGTTCGCGAACCACTGGTAGTTCTTTGTACACGCGTTTCTCGAACTCTTTAGGACTGATGGAGTTGTGGTTGTCGGATGCGGTTGCGAACAAGCCCATTCTGCCAGTTTTTTTCCGCAGTGCTGCACTTAGGAATCGTCGTCATCCTCATTTCTTGTCCACCAAATTAGTACTAGAATCGGGAGAAAAAATACTGCAATCTACCCTTGGCCAGCGGATTTTTAGAGGTTCTCCTAGATATCGCTTGCGTGGCATTAGGTGGTGGTAGATTTCGAGAACTCCATGTGAAAGGGTATGGGATATGCCGGCTAATAATAGCCGTGGACTAGTAGTCGTTAGGATAAAAGCCTTCTTGGGCGAAATTGAATTTCTGTGCGTCCACCGCTCGAAAGCAACAGCGAGCTTGAACAGCCAATGAGCTTCTGCTGTTCGCGGTAAACACGAAAATTGGTATGGTGTGGATCGCTGATCGACCACTTTGGGGTGAGCCATGTATTCTTCACTGGCGCCATATTACAGAAGAGGTTTAGGAGAGAAAAGTGCTCACTTGTATGCAGAAAGATTGTCTATTTTCTCGTTGATTGTCCATTTTCCACTTTATTTTTCTATTTGTTTTCACTAATGAGGCTGAGTTTTTGAGAGAAGATAATCTAAAGTCTAGGCTTGTAATATGTAATAATAGCGCGCAATCACTGGTACCTAAAAACATACAGTTCACGCCACCCATGAGAAAAAACGGCATTAATTATCGAACAACCCATGAGGTCGTACATAATTCCTACTCTCTTCAGTTCTCTAGCTTATTCTTAGTTTTATTTTTGTTAGACTATCTTACGATGTTGCTGTAATGTGTATCGGCGTTTGTTCTACTTTAGAGTTGTTTTTGTGCATAAGTGGCACTTATGTAATAAAACACATACAACCTACACTTCTATAGGACATGATGGAGGCTATTTGAATGCGTATTTGACTCATCCAATGACTTGCTGCGTCCGCCTGACGAACAAGTTGGATTAAGACACGGATAACCATGTAAAGTAGATCTGCAAATCTACCTAGAAGGAAATTGGTGACGAACAGCAAGAATTAATCAGACAGCAATGCATCGCGAGACAATGGGCCCAAAATGGATAAGGAAATACAATTTCGCTCCGTACGAACTAGCCTCCGTCTTAGTAGAAAATTCATACAGCTGAACATACTTCCAGGAAAAATTCAACCAACCTCAGCCTTTTACTACCAGGCTGTCCAATAATTCTTGTCCCAAAATTTCATCACTTTTAAATTTTTCAACTTTATTGAAAAACAAGTGTAATCAACAATATAATCATCAGAGTTATCCACAACAGCGGCCCATCGATTGGGCAGGTCGGCGATGCCCTTCGCCCAGAACTCCGGGGGCTGCGACTCGAAGAAGTCCGCGATGTCGGGTTTGAGGTTGTCGTAGTTGGTGAATTTTCTTGCGGCCAAATGGTGCTTCAGCGGGCGGAACAAGTGGTAGTCGGAGGGGGCGAGGTCCGGGGAATACGGCGGAGGGGCAACCGTCTCCCAGCCGAGCATCGCCAACTTCTGCTGGGTCTCCTTCGCCACGTGGGGGCGCAGCAGGTGGACCGAGGCCCGTCGGGACGCTTTTCTCGGATGGCGGCAGCTAGTTTCTCGAGCTGATCGGTGTAGATGGAGGCGGTGACCGTCTTGCCTTGCGGGAGCAGCTCGAAGTACAGCATGCCCTTGGCGTCCCACCAGCAGCAGAGCATGATCTTCAGGTCGGCTTTCGGCGTCGTCGGCAGCTCTTCTCCGCGCGGGATCCAGACGGCACGGCGGGCGACGTTGTCGTAGAGGACCCAGCTCTCATCCCCAGTGACCAGGTCCTCGAGAAACTCCTTGCGATGCGTACCACACTCCTAGTACACGAACGTACGAATTCGACCATGGTCCATTTTGGCTTGTACTGGTAGCTAGACGCAGCGACTGCGCCTTATATACCCCTAGCGTGGAACTCTGGAGAACCTTCTAGAAGGTTTTTACACTTGCCTGATATTATAACACTTCTAAGGAAAATTATAGAATTTTGAAAATTTTCGGACAGGAATTATTGGACAGCCTGGTACATACGCTTTCGAATATGCAAATGACACTTTCGGACGCTGTAAAGATGGCGACAAAACAGTGGACAGGACAGCAGAGCAGGAGGCGATTTGAATTCGTATTGGGCCATACATTGACTTGCAGTGGTTCAAGAAGCTTGCTCTCAGGAAAAGCTCTGAAGCACGGTGGGACTCGTACCTGGGCCCGGATTCATAAACTCGGCCAGAGCTAAATCCTCGACGGCCATTAACACGCCACTTTTCGGGAACTTGCCTCTGTTTCAGATTTATGAGCACCAAAGCAAGGGTTTTGCTCTGCTGCTGAAAGATAACAGCGACAAAGTGTGAAACCGGAGGGATCTTCAGAGTCACCTATCCGATGTGAAGGGTTCAGTGCTTTATATTTCTCGGACGAGTCTGATACCAAGCGTTCCAGTCTGACCCCAGAGCGATGGAAGGCTTGGTTGACCTGGGCGGAACAACTGAACCAAGAACCTGGTATCGGGTGCACGCGACGGGCGGCATCTCATCCGACTGCGCCTTCACGCGCCGTTCTCATGCAAAGAGCCGAAAAATGATTGTGGCGAAAAACCAATAGCTTAGTGGTTGAAGCTTTGTAGTTCAAGCTTAAGGTTTGATATATACCATTTTCACGTCGACATGGGCACTTTTCAAACGAAATTGGACACTTTTCACGTCAAATTGGACTACCTTCCAAGCTAAGACTAGGCATTTTGAAATCAGAGCTAGCTCTTCCAAACTGAAATGAGCTTCTTCTACATTAAACTCTCCAAAAAGATGAAATAATTCTTTGTTAAAGGAATCTTTTTAGTATAACTTTAATTGAAGTTTAGTTCACCTCAATTACAAGTGAACACATTGTTTGAAATTTTATAAAGAAAAAGTTAAGGAAAACTAATGTTCAAAGCTTTTTCAAAGAGCAGAAAGGCGACCCTTTTCTAGTGCCAAAAGTAGATGCGCCATGCCCTCTTCTAAGACGTTGCGATTTTTATTCGATTGATAGCAGAATTTCTGTTTGCATGGAGTTTGACACTTGTTAACGATACGATAAAAACAACTGTAAAGAACACACATACTATCAATCAAATAGAAGTTGCAGTGAACTTTTTGAGTGCATAGCGTGATTTCATCTGTTAATGTGCTATATGGTCGCTTCTTTGCTGTGCTTTAAAACAATTTTTGATCTATTATTTTTTTCTCTAAAAATAATTTCTTTATATATTAGGTTGTAACGAATTAAATGGCACTGGCGCGTCATTTTTTGGCGAGTCTTTACGCGTTTGATCAAGAACAAACCGTAACATGTGGCATATCATTTAGAAGCGCAAACTTTGCTCTACCGGTGAGTACCAAATTTTTTATGTAAAAGTGGGAAAACTTTAGAGTTTTGTTGACTTTTTTGCAGATGGACAAAAGGGTAATCCGAGGCATTTACTTGTATGAATTCAAGCTGGGCACTACAGCTAAGGAGGCGGACGAGAAGATCAACGCCGCATTCGGTCAAGGATGTTCCACAATTCGGACGGCGTATCGTTGGTATCAGAAGTTCCGGAATGGAGATGAGAGCTTGGAAGAACATGAAGGTCGTGGGAGGCATAGTGATGTTGATGAGGACAAGCTGAGAGATGTGGTAGAGGAGGATCCACACAAAGGTGCCAGGGAGATAGCGAAGGTTCTTGGCGTCAGTCACAGCACAGCTGCCCGGCATCTGAAGGAAATTGGAAAGACCAAAAAGCTGGAAAGATGGGTGCCTCACGAGATGTCTGAGGAGCAAAGAAACCGACGATATGAGATCTCGTCCGCACTGCTTCTACGGAACGAAACGGACCCATTCCTTGATCGCATCGTAACCTGTGACGAGAAATGGATAAGGTACGACAACAGGCGACGATCGGCACAGTGGGTGGACAACAGGCGACGATCGGCACAGTGGGTGGACAGCGATGAGAGCCCCAAGGTTTTTGAGAAGCCGGAATTGCACCAAAAGAAAGTAATGGTGACAGTATGGTGGTGTTCGCTGGGAATTATTCACCACAGCTTCCTCCCTCCCGGTGAATCCATCACGGCAGGGAAGTACTGCATTGAAATTGAAGAAATGATGAAAAAGTTGAAGGATATCCGGCCGGCCTTGGTAAACCGAAGGCGAGTTCTCCTTCTGCACGACAATGCTCGCCCCCATGTAGCACGAATGACGTTGCAGAAATTGAATGAGCTGAGCATTGAAACTCTACCACATCCTCCGTTTTCTCCCGACCTCTCCCCAACAGACTACCATTTCTTCAAGCATCTTGGCGACTTCTTGGTAGGGAAAATATTCAAATACCAACAGGATGCCGAAAGTGCCTTCGAAGATTTCGTCGATTCCAGAACTTCTGATTTTTGTGCTACTGGGATAAAAAAGCTTGGGTCACGTTGGCAAAGATGTGTAGAATCAGAAGGTTTTTATTTCGATTAATAAACTTGCCTACAAGCCGAGATATTAACTGTTTAAATTTACAGTGGTTCAGTGCCATTTATCTCGTTACAACCTAATAATTATTACACTTATTGGGACAGGTAAGCTAAAAAAACTTCAAAGAAAGCTATACCAAATTTTCCTTGAACAAAAAGATATTCTAACTATCTTACTGAGCCTGTAGTTTGACCTGGCTAAAGGTCACTTCGATTTGGAAGAGTTCGCTTTGATTTCAAAGTCCCAGCTTAGGAGGGTGTCCAATTTGATTTGAAAAGTGTTAGCTCGAAAGTGGGAAATTATATGATTTTTTTGTTGTAAATTTCGAAACTGTAACAGCGAACAGATGTAACCTAAACTCTCGCAAGAATCCTAAGCTTACCACAGGCTCTTTGTGCCCTATTTCTTCAGTTCAAAGTTCATAAAAGATAACAAACGGTGACAATGGATTACGGTAAGAGTAAGCATGATAAGCTTTTCCCCGCAAAGCGTTCTGTTACCCGTAGAACACTAGACGCCCCCGCAGAATCTGCTGGTTTCATCGTGGCCGGTGGAGGCTGACCTTCTCGGCTATTCACATTCGAGCACACTTTGCTGATGAAACACCGTGAGCTCCGGCCGGCCGGACCAGTTGACAAAGGCAATTGAGCGTGAACAGTGGCAGAGCAGCGGCTCGAGCAGCAACAGCCACCGCCGAATTAGCCGCAGCGCTCGGTAACAATGGGATCGCAACACGGCTATGACTTTTTCGGGGACCGTGTCTGGAGCCGACTGAAGCGCTCTACGTAGACAACTATGAGGCTAATTCTGAAGGAGGTTGTTTATTTATTTACTTATTTCACAAGCTGTGCGCCATAATTAATAAACAAAACAAATAATGTAGATTAAGCCAGATTGCATGACATATGTTCGGTTTGATGTTTTGTTGTTTGTGTTCACTAAAAAAGTTTATACTCGAAAAGATAAAGATAAATGAGGGTAAAGAAAGCACAGAAGAAGAGGTTTGAACAGTATTGAAAATAAAATAGCAGGTAAACTGATTTCTAATGCGAGAAAGTTTGAAACAATGCTATATGGTCTTTCGGGTCATATGCCGCAGTGTGGACCTGTCTTTCTTTCCCATATTTTTAGTGTGGTTGAATTATTGACCTCAAGATAATATCCTTCCCAGCTTTTAAAAATTAAATATGAGGTATTTCGGGATCTGCATTATTTACAGAGCATTCAAAACCCCTCAGTCTTCTACACTAGTTGTGCCTTATTTTATGTTATTTTGTGAAGTAGTCTATACTAAAGGATAAAGGACGGCGTTACTCAATCACTTTTGGGATGCGCCACGCATTCTACTTCTACGGGATGTCGTGGAGGCGAGTTGAATGCGTATTTGGCCATACAATGACTTGCGGTGGCCAGCCTATGTACAAGTCAGTGCTTTATCCTTCCCATACAAGTCTGGTACCAATTCACCGACCCCGGAGGGTTGGAGGTCGAAAATCTGCACTAATTTCCGGACAACCTAAAATTTATTTCGGCTTTTCCGTCTAGTCCAACCAAGCTTTCCATCCCTGGGACGATGAATTGGTGCCACACTCGTCTGGGAACAATAAAATACTGACTTCCCCTTGGCCTGGCCACCGCAAATCGTTGTATGACCAAAATACGCATATAGTTCGCCTCCATGACATCCCGTAGAAGTAGAATTCGTGGCGCATCCTCAAGAGATTGAGTAACGCATTCCTTTATTCTTATTCTTTTTTATGACTACCTTGTACATTGGATAAATGACTCCGAAGATCTTTCCGCTTTCGTTCTTTGTATTTAAAAGGTGGGCGCGTGTAGCGCAGTCGGAGGAGGCGCGACTGTTGCGTGCACCCGATACCAGGTTCCTGGTTCGGATTTCCCGCCCAGGCCAACCAAGCCTTCCATCCCTCCGGGGTCGGTGAATTGGTACCAGACTTCTCTGGAAAGGATAAAGCGCTGACTTGTTCCTCGGCTGGCCACCGCAAGTCATTGTATGGCCAAATACGCATTCATGTCGCCTCCACGACATCCCGTAGAAGTAGAATGCGCTGGCGCATCCCAGAAGGGATTGAGTAACGCCGTCCTTTATCCTTATCCTTTATTTAAAAGGTCCATCAGTTTGGTAACAGTTACCTGTTCGTGTCCACACAGCATTAGGAGTTGTGCGGCGCGTTGTACATTCAGGGTTAAATTCTTTCCGGTTATTTGAACGTTTTTCAGAAATCAAATTTCTTGAACATTAGCGTATTGTGTTAAATTATCGATTTTTTAAGCGTATGTCTTAAACGTGCGTAATAAACTATAACTATAACTATAAATCAAGCATTTTCCGGATAGATCCTTTGCCTCTAATCGCAACAAAATTTTCAACTTGTCCAGTCTTGAGGCTCGTAGGAAACGGAGTGATCTGCAGATGATATTCAAATTGATCACTGGAATGAGAGAAACACAGCTTGACGAGTTCTACACACAAAAGGTACCCTGCGGAAAATCTATTTCTCCAAGACCAAAAGCTCTATCCATGCTTCATTTTCACCCAAACAGCGGGCTCTGAATTTTTAAGATTCTCGAAAAAACCGCTTCCTAATTCTCTAACACAGTTTAAAATGCTCGTTGGCAGATATACTTATTTACACCCTCAAATAAATAAATAAAGCCAAACGTTTTCTAACAAGAAAAGGTTTCCAACTCAAGGCGAGCTTTTGCAATGCTATTTTGACGGGCTGTAGGGCCGTGTGAGCGGAGTCCAGAATTACGATTAGTTTTTGCTGAACGCTTTTTTAAGGACTTGAAAAGGAGGTATGAAGACGTGTGCGCAACACTCATCAACCCCTACCACACCTCTCGAGATGTGTCTCGGTGGCGCAGTTGGTGTGAGTGTCGCCTCATAGGAGCACAGTGCTGGGCTTTTGAGTTCGGGTCCACGTGCTGCCGATGTTTTTTCAAATATCAGTTTGTTGTTATTATGCTTTCTCCTTATCACATATGTCAATTTTAGACCATCAGTGCTTACTGCAAACCAAGGCTATCTATTTGCGCCTTCATATATGTGATAGTTTTTTCGTGGGTGGCAGTTGGTTACGCCGTTGTACACCCAGAACCTCTCTCTACATCCGCGGATTACGCATTCGACGAAGAAGTGGTCATTCCTTGCCAGGGAGAGGATTGTTCCTCACTGGCCTTTGTAAGATGCTGCCGGTGTGACACGCTTTTGTGTTTCACTTGTTTCGCAGTTTTGTACCATACCAGTTGACTAAAAGGTAAGAGAGATAAGTCATTTTATTTTCAGAGAAATGATATGGTGAAGGCGTAAGTAGACAGCCTTGGTTTGTTGCAAGCATTGATGGTCTAAAATTGCGCACATGCTTTCACACCTCTTTTTCAGGTCTTTAAAAAGCTTTCAGCAAAAACTAACTGTAACTCCATTCACACGACCCTCCATCCTGGAAATAAGGACAATGATAAAGGATGGCGTTACTCAATCCCTTTTCGGATGCGCCACGTATTCTACTTCTACGGGATGTCGTGGAGGCGATTTGAATGCATATTTGGCCATACAATGACTTGCGGTGGCCAGCCGATGAACACGTCAGCGCTCTACCCTTCCCAGACAAGTCTGGTACCGGAAGCTCCCGCGGGAGTATAACAGGGGCCTAATACTTTTGATGGTTCAACAAGATCTCGTAGGGTCAATTTTAATTCCTACATAATTGGCCTTTATAGTGGGCTTACCTACACTACCGCCCCCCATCCGACGAACAAGTCGGTGTTTTATCCTTATGATCCCATAAAAAGGATAAGCAGCACCGGTGGTGTAATGGCGTAGAGCGTTCCCGCCCGTTCATCAAGAGGTGCGGGTTTGAGCCGCACCTGGCGCTAGAGTTTTGATCTTAACAAACATCATTTTATATAATAACAGCTTACAGCCTCGCTGCTACTGGTCACTTAAAACTCAAAGAAATTGACTTAAATCAGTGTTTTATCCCTTCCAGGCAAATCTGGTAGCTTCAACGACCCCGAAGGAACGAAAGGCTTGGGTGGCCTGTACGGGAAATTCGAACTAAGAACCTGACACGTGACAGTGAACGCCTCCTCCGACTACTCTATCACGCGCCCATTCCATGAAAATGATATAAAAAGGCAACCGCTGTACATGTGAAAACAAACAGCGAATGCACGGCGAACATCCTCATAGAAGAATGGACATGATGGACGGGTTTTCAGTAGTACTGTCTTCCATAGGGGCGCGTGTAGCGCAGTCGGAGGAGGCGCCGGCTGTGGCGTGCACCCGATATCAGGTTGCTGGTTCGGATTTCCAGCCTAGGCCAATCAAGCCTTCCATTCCCCGGGGTCAATTAATTGTTACCAGACTTGTCTGGGAAGGATAGAGCGCCAACTTGCTCATCGGCTGGCCACCGCAAGTCATTGTATGGCCAAATACGCATTCAAATCGCCTCCACGACATCCCCTAGAAGTAGAATGCGTGGCGCATCCCAAAAAGGAATTGAGTAACGCCGTCCTCTATCCTTATCCTATACTGTCTTCCACCCTTCTTCTGATTTCTCCGCTACTTTTTATGACTCACTATTTTCTCGTTTATTGCATCAATAATAATTGTCTTACCCATCATCTATTGTCTACTATTTATTTATTTATTTGCACAAGTTAGTGCGCATAAAAATGGCCTATCCACGGACAAAGCCAATTTTAAAAAATCATGTAAAAAAACTTCAGAGAACAAACAACAAACAAACACTTTATTACTTATTATCTTATCTTTGCATATCTATCATCTCCTATTTGTATGGCTGTAAAGCAGTATTTTTTAGGGAATATTAGTAGAGAAAGTAGCATTTCACATTCAAGGGGTCCTAATATCCCGAACAACCCAGCCGTTTAGTAAACAATAAAAGCCTTCTGAAAATTTCAGGAAAACTGCAGCATCAGCCGTCCAGTCCGAAGTCCGTAAGCTCAAAGTTGCTTCTCATCAGTTCCGTCCGACCCTCGTAAGTGCTCGTGGTCACTCTCGATCCAAAATTGGCTCCTGAGGGCCTCTTCAATGCTCATTCTCAGCGCACGCACAGCGGGTTGCTCTAGCTGAACTCGGCAATTTCCTGAGCACTGCAGAGAACAATGACGGCGCACAAGTTCACTCCACTATAAAAGTGGACCTCTTACGGGGACGGAGCGAGCGCCGTGTGGCGTAATGATTTTCAGCTGACGAGCCGGATGACATGAACGTCCCGCTGCCCTCTACTAACCAATCGTGCAATCCCCTTCAGGTCGGAGAACAATTCACCGAGAGACTTGGGAATGCATAATCCGGTGAACGGCCAGCGAATGGGAAAACGAGAGATGTTGTTTTGACGTGAGCCAGGTGTACACGGTCAGAAGTCACCTATTTTGCAAGCTGCGTAGTCTGCATTGCGGCTATGACCAGTGCAAAGCCCTTTGGCTGGTTTTTGGATGCGCAAAGAAGTACTGTGTTACGGACCTCTGAAGTCAGTTCATGCGGATGCTCCAGAACATTAGGAATAAGAATAAAGGGTATAGAAGGACGTTAGTCAGTCCATGCATTCCACTTCCAAGGGATGTCATGGAGGTAATTTGTATGCGTGTTTCGCCCATAAAATGGTTTGCGGGGAAGCCGATGGGCAAGCTTCAAGCCTGGTACCAATTCACCGACCCAGCAAGGATGGAAGGCTAGGATGACCTGGACTGGATACCCTAAGAAAAAACATGGAATCGGGGAACATGACAGCCGGCGCTGCTCCCGACTGCGCTATCACGCGCCCGATTATTAGTTAAGCCAGACATTTCTGCTCATTCGCATTCCATTGGCTTAAACCACTCGGGCAATCGCCTCTTCCGTACCCAGCACCCCTTTGTTCGAACGTTTCCGAAGCGTACAGTATCCACGGACGTTGGGCGGTAACACCTTGTATGCTACAGATACGCGCCTTATATAATGCCTAAATGCACTTTACATCACCAATTGACCTGCTTTGAAGAGCTACTCAGAACGCAAAGAAAGTAAAATTAAATGCACTCCTAGTATTTGAGCGCTCCCTCTGACTGTATTGTGACGATGTTATTTTGAAAATAACATTGCAATTGATCTCATATAATTTTATATATTGAAGGATTACTGATCATGATACATTTGAAGTTTGATTTCTAGCAGTTTTAAACTTCTATGAAAGGCCTAATCTCCCATAATGAGGTGCAAAAAGCAAATTGTATGGTAAAAGCCAGTTGATGGGAGTGCGATTGCGTAGTCGGAAGAGGCGCCGAGACATTCAGAGGAGACAGAGACTTTGCAGTCAAGACTCGGTCCAAACGCCCGCCCCGCCCCACACAGTGGAAACTTCGCCATTCTCGATGTTGTCAAACATGATCCGGATGTTTGCACCTGCAGTCTGGCGACGAGACTCGGATGCACCCATCCAACAGCCCTTGACGCCTCCGGTCCCTTGGCTACAAAAAAGTGCTGGCTCTACCAAAAGGGGTGTCTGGAAGAGCTGATAACAGGCGGTGTTAGTTGAGCCCTCAGCGATTCTAAGACGTGTGGCTAACTCGAGGAGAAGACGCGCCGACGCAAGCCCAAATCGGTCTTCACCCTAAGAAGCGTCTCCATTGTTGCTTTTGGGATTTGAGAGGAACGTCTTATCATAAGTCTGCAAGGACTCAGTCACCGGTAGCATTTACGCCAATCCAATCGCCAATTCAGAAAGTAGCGAACGTAGATCGAGAAAAAGGCCGAGACGTGCTCCTGTCCATCTCCTTCGTGACCACGCTAGGACGCATGTATATAGAGACGCACTTGAAAAAATTTACTGGAACACGGCTCTGAAGACAATCTGATATTTTCCCCCTGATTATCACTTATATCGACCCTTCAGAGCACGCCTGGCGAAGAAAAAACCACAAAATTTGAAGACGTTGAAAGCGCGGACAGTCAGCGAATTCTCCGACTTCCACTCTCCCAACTTCCGGAAAAGGATATCGCTGACATGCCCATTAGGTGGAGAAGTGTAATGACTAACGATGGTGACTATACCGTTAAGTGAATTGGATGCAAAAAATAAAGAAGAAAAAAGTCAAACATGCCAAGACTTTCTCATCAACTTTATACTTATATTTTCCCTTGCCTTATGTTTTGCGCATTGGATTCTATTTCCTTCGCACAAACCCTTAGCTCGAAATTTGACCGAAATTTGACCTTACAATTATTGTAATTAATTGTAATTTTGTAATTATTGGTTGTAACGAATTAAATGGCACTGGCTCGCGCCATTTTTTGGCGCGTGGGTGGACAGCGATGAGAGCGCCAAGGTTTTTGCGAAGCCGGAATTGCACCAAAAGAAAGTAATGGTGACAGTATGGTGGTGTTCGCTGGGAATTATTCACCACAGCTTCCTCCCTCCCGGTGAATCCATCACGGCAGAGAAGTACTGTATTGAAGTTGAAGAAATGATGAAAAAGTTGAAGGATATCCGGCCGGCCTTGGTAAACCGAAGGCGAGTTCTCCTTCTGCACGACAATGCTCGCCCCCCATGTAGCACGAATGACGTTGCAGAAATTGAATGAGCTGAGCATTGAAACTCTACCACATCCTCCGTTTTCTCCCGACCTCTCCCCAACAGACTACCCTTTCTTCAAGCATCTTGGCGACTTCTTGGCAGGGAAAATATTCAAATACCAACAGGATGCCGAAAGTGCGTTTGAAGATTTCGTCAATTCCAGAACTTCTGATTTTTATGCTACTGGGATAAAAAAGCTTGCGTCACGTTGGCAAAGATCTGTAGAATCAGAAGGTCTTTATTTCGATTAATAAACTTGCCTACAAGCCGAGATATTAACTGTTTAAATTTACAGTGGTTCAGTGCCATTTATTTCGTTACAACCTAATATTTCCTTCGCACAAACCCTTAGCTCGAAATGTGACCTTACCATTAGTTTCGAATGACTCTTCGAAGCAGATCCATTGGTGTTGCAACATATGTATAGGTAAGCGTCGGAAAAAATTCAAATTCAAGTTCAAAAATTCAAATTCCTCCAGTTGCACAAATGTTCTTTCCCGACGATCACGGATACTGTATACATCGGGAATGTTCGAAGAAAGGGGTGCTGCCTTCTTGTCTCTGTGACACAGCCTAGAAAACCAAATCGCTTCCCTTAAGGGAATGCGAAAGTTCAAAGACTGTGGGATCGCTTAAAAGAGGTTGTACCGTGATAGGGCCAGGCGGAGTCACATTATATGGATCAAACAGTAGGCAGGCATATTTGCCTTCACGTCGCAATTTTTCATTTCTATTGAATAAAATTTTAAAAAATCCAAAAACCGAACAGAGTTTGTTGAAATACCCTATTAATGGCAAAAGTTTACCGTCTAAGCACAGATTTTAACGGCGGAAAGAAATAGTACGCTTCTGATAAAAAGGACGGCGTTGCTGAATCCCTCTTGGGGTGCGCCACGTATTCTACTTCTACGGGATGTCGTGGAGGCGATTTGAATGCATATTTGGCCATACAATGACTTGCGGTGGCAAGCCGATGAACACATCAGCGCTCTACCCTTCCCAGACAAGTCTGGCACCAATTCACCGGCCCCGGAGCGATGGAAGGCTTGGTTGGCCTGGGCGGGAAATCCGAACCAAGAACCTGGTATCGGGTGCACGCGACAGCCGGCGCCTCTTCTGACTGCGCTACACGCGCCCACGCTACTGATCCAAATGGAAAAAAAGACGAACAACTCGGTAGGGAATATCACACTTCTGCTTTAATTTCTTGCAGAATGCGCCGTGCATTCTGCAACTGACTAGAGCACTTGTGAACATGCAAGAGAGGCAATGAGGTGGAAGAAAGAAGAATGAATGCAAGTATGTGTCAACTAAGGGTATATCGCGGCAGAAATGAAATTCTACATTCCCCTTTTCAAGAGAGTTTCACGGATATTTGCAGTCCAGAACGGCTATGACTGAGGAGGAAAAAGTTTTAGTAAAAGATTTCACTAATTTCGGATTTCCCGCCCAGGCCGACCAAGCCTTCTATCCCTCGGGGTCGGTGAATTGGTACCAAACTTCTCTGGGAAGGATAGAGCGCTGACTTGTTCATCGGCTCGCCACCGCAAGTCATTGTATGGCCAAATCGCCTCCACGATATCCCGCAGAAGTAGAATGCGTGGCGCATCCCAAAAGAGATTGAATAACGCCGTCCTTTATCCTTTATTTTTATCCTACGCCGCGATTCAAGTTGTGAAACGGCTTGAGACAAAAAAGAAAATCATTTCGATCAAAAAGTCGCAAATCTAGTGGAATTTTAACTGTTTCATCAAGGCCTTATATGGTTCAATGTCTTCTAGCCAGTTATTAAAAGAGCTTGCCCTTGCTGTCTTTTAAAGGTGCCTATAAGGCACATTTCCTGGGGTAAAAAGTATAAAGCGATCTATATAGAAATGCAAAGAACAAGGAGCATGTCTTGCTGATGGGTCGACTCAGCACTTGTCGATCGTGCTCGCAAATGAAGTGACAGCGAGAAACACTTCCAAAACTGATTGAGAACATTCGAAAGCGGTCATATGGAGACAGTATCTGATGAGAGCTTCCTCAGCGAGACGAGCGTGGTTTAATGGACGTGTGCGACATCCACACGACAAAAGCAGCTTCTTCCACATCTAACGACAGGTTGAAAGAGCAGGCTTAGGAAGCGATGAAGGCACCCTACGGAAGCCAGAATGTACTCTCCATTTCCAAAAAGGTAGACACTCCAATTAACGACGCAGAAAGCCAACCCCCGGAATCGAACTCTCGACCCCCCGCAAGTCTGCCTCGCTATCCACTCGGCCACGTAGTCGCTATCTACGCCCTTGCAAATAAATCATTTGAATGCACACTTCAGATTCGTTTACGAAGCACAGGAAATTATCCTACTATTACAATCAAACTTTAATTTGAGCTCCAAACCTTTTGTATGTAAGATTTAGAGCACTACATGACCACTCCAGGTGTCGCTTTTGTCTTATCAGCCCACCCGGTACCATTTTTTGCCATTTTCGGACCACTCTGTGAATCGTAGCAAAAACGAAGCACAGCTCTATGATCCTCGTCGATGCTTTACAAGACCACAAAGGTCACATTGAGAATCTTTGGGGGAAGCTCATAGGCCTTCCATGTTAGTTTGTCGAAGAACAAGCGCGAAATATTAAGCTTGTGACTTGCCTTTTATAGTTGAACACAGCTATCTTTAAAATCTTGACTTTTTGAGCTGCGTTAACTCCGATTCCGGCAAGCGGCGCTTTAGTAGAGATATAGCATAGCCAAATTCAAACTACATTTTTCCCAACTTTATTTCTGCTGTAGTTATTAGCTAAAATAAATAGCTTTTTAACTGAGTAATATAAGATAGAAGGGGCACGTAGCACAGTCGAAGGAGCTGCCAGTTGTCGCGTGCACACGTTGCCAGGTACTTGGTTCGTATTTTTCGCTCAGGCCAACCAAGTCTTCCATCCCCTATGAGTTGAAAGCAGGCTTGTCTGGGAAGGTTAAAGCGCTGAATTGTTCATCGGCTGGCTACGACAAGTTAGTGTAGGGCCAAATACGCATTCATATCGCCTCAACGACATCCCGTAGAAGAAATGCGCGGCGTATCCTAAAGGGATTGGGTAACGTCGTCCTTTATTCTTCATAAGACAGAAGCGAGTGTGATGAATCGATTTGAAGTTCAATATTAGCCCTTAAAACAACTAAGCCTTGTTTTCTGGAAACCCTGATAGCTGGTTTTGAAATGGCAGAGGACGCTCTACATTCCTATACCGGGCCTGCATTGACATCTGAAACTCTTAGCCAGAACCAATTTCATACAGCGAAAATCGCGTACAGAACTCGTCCAAACACTTATTTCACGCTGGCGAAATTCTGATGGTTTCTAGTTCCCTTGAGAAGACGATATTAAATGAATATTTCATAGCAGGCATACTGCGATCAAAATCCACCGTTTCTGAAACCGCCCTATACAATATGAGTGCGGAAACGTTTGTTTTTGCTCGTTGGTATGGTTACACCCCTGGTCATAATATAACACTTCTTAATGTAGGCCAGGGCGCGTGTAGCGCAGATGGAGGACGCGCCGACTATCGCCTGCATCCGATACCAGGTTCCTGGTTCGGATTTCCCGCCCAAGCCAACCAAGCCCTCCATCCCTTCGGGGTCGCTGAATTGGTACCAGACTTGTCTGGGATGGACAAAGCGCTGACTTGTTCATCGGCTGGCCACCGCAAGTCATTGCACTGCCAAATACGCATTCAAATCGACTCCACGACATCTCGTAGAAGCACAATGCGTGGCGTATTCCAAAAGGAATTGAGTAGCGCCGTCCTTTATCCTTTACCCTTATCCTTTAATATAGGCCAACTACAGCCATCTAGAATCTCCATCTCATTGGTTGGATTTATATTATTACCGCCTTTTTTGTACCTAAGCTTTGCTTCTACTCTGAATCTCGTACAATAGAATGTAGGGGCGCATGGTAGCGCCACCTGAAGAGGCGCCAGCTGTTGGTTGAGCATCAATTAAATGTTCTTGTTTCGGATTTCCCACCTAGGTCAGTCAAGCCTCCCATCCGCCCTATGACGGCGAATTGGTACAAGTCTTGTCTCTGAAGGATGAAGCGCTGTCTTGTCTACCGGTTGGTCGCCGCGAGTCACCGGACGCATTCAGTTTACTGCAACAATATCCCGCAGAAGTGGAATGCGTGGCGCATCCCGAGGAGGAATTGACCAACGGTCTTTCCTTTTATCTTAAGTTGTCCGTAAGAGACAAATTCGAATGAGAACAAAAAGAACTACCGAATGGCAAATCGTGTAAAGTGAGCGCATCTTTTACTAAAAAAAAAGAGATTACAGATCTGCAATAAATGATGAGTAAAATAATAAAAAATAAAGGGGAGAGAGATAAGGAATAGGAAAACACAGAAAAGATACATAGAGCGATACAAAGGTGTAGGTGTCACGAATAAGTAGAGATGCGCCGTTGAGAGAGTATTCTCAGCCTGCCGAGCAGTTGGAACAGTCTATGCCATCACTGTGGATACGAAAGAATACCGAAAAGCTGGCACAGAAGCAAACACATCAAATCTGAAGAATCTTCGTGGAAAGAGGATCGCTAGTCACGCATGCATCGATGAGTGAGAACAAGATGAGAAGAGGAAGGGTTTCAGCTCTTGCCCGTCACCCTTGACACGAAAGCAATTTGTTCTTAAGATGAACCATATCCGGGCCACTTCCTTAAACTCATTTTCACGCACTCTTCTTCTTCTTCTTCTTCTTCTTCTTCTTCTAAACATTACCTCCTGCGTAGTTGCAGGGCTGATGCTTTCAAGCACTACAGCTTCTAACTTTAAGACCTTGGACTACTCTGTAAAAGACTAAAAAGGCCACTTGTACCGTAATTGGTCACTTTTCAAGTTAGTCTCTGCAATTATTTTGTAAAAATAAGAGATGAGTGCGGCAGCGCAGTTCGCAGCAAAAACCGGCTGTGCCTGCACCCCGAGTCGAGGTTTTTGGCTCGGTTCCTCACCCAGGACACCCAAGTCCAGCCCTACGAGACTGGTGAATTGTGGATCTATCCTAGTCGGAGGGAGGGGCATACGGTAATTGGCCCCTCCGTCTCTTCCTTTGAATTTGTCCCGAAGCTTTAAATAATGTCAGATGATACGACGGCCGTTATGCGGACTCAGGGATTGTGGTGTCGTGTCGAGGATGCTCGACTTAACTGTCACCTTAGCGCTGCCCCCTCCCGACTAGGATAGATCTTGAATTGTTGATAGACTTATTTGTGGAGGTTAATTCGCTAACTTGTCTATGCGTTGGCCAGCGCAAGTCACTGCATAGGCAAAAATATGCATTCAAACATTCAAACTGCCTGACGATACCCCCCTCCCGGCCGGAAATGGAATGCATGGCGAGTTCCGCGAGAGAAATGGACATCGCCGACTTTATTATGTAATCCTTAAATGTGAAAAAGAATCAGAAAATTTTGCGTAAAACTTCAAAAAGAAGTTGCCTAAAAAGAAAAAACAAAAAAACAAAAATAAATAGGAACGGAACTAACCGTATGGGCCTTAATGACAACGTTCACCGGAACCTACATACTGTGGCTACGGTATCCCTACAGTAAGCCCTTGTAACTACTGTTAGTTGGTGGAAAAACGTGTAATTTCGGCTTTATCCCAATGAGGAGGAGGCACTTACCATTGAGATTTTCATGACGGCAGCAAATTTAAAATTAACTATTTAATGAAAGCGAGACGCTGAACTTGCTTACGTCTGGACCTTTCTTTGCAATTCCTTTGCCGGGATAAGTCACAGTGCTTCTGTTTGTTTTGTTATTGTGGCGGTGCTCCCTCCAACTAGGATGATTCCGTAATTCCTTATCCGGAGGTAGTCTTTAGAAGTGCCCGAAGGATTCTGTGATTCCGTTTGTTCCTATAGAGGAAGTGTAACGCACGGCATCCGCAGCCGTCGCTCTCATTAAAGGCCAACCTTCATTAGGCAGCGCGAAAAAATTGATTTTTAAAGCGAAAGGAAAAACGGAATCGCCAGAAAACGGCAATGAAAGCACACGCGACGTACCAGCGATGCCGACTGCAAGGACGTACATTGGAGAGTGGGAGGAGCGGCGGCGGCTGTGCTCGTCGGGCGCGTTGCTGCTGCTGCTGCTGTTTCGGGTTCAATCTCGAGATTGCACGATGCCGGCGGCGGCGGGGCCACGTAATCGAGGGGAACCTGTAAACAGAATGCGTGAAAGTTGACGGACGGTGGACCACAACGGGACGTCATCGGACGCTTCATTGGCACGTCTTCATCGATAAAGAACGGCGACACTCAATCCCTTTTGGGATGCGCTACGCATTCTACTTCTGCAAGATGTTGTGGAGGCGATAAGAATGAGTATTTGGCCATGCAATGACCTGCTGTGGTCAAACAATAAACAAGTCAGTGCTTTGTCCTTCCCAGACAAGTCCGGTACCAATTCACCGACTCCGGAGCGATGGAAGGCTTGGTTGACCAGGAGAGATCCGAACCAGGAACCTGATATTAGGTGCAGTCGTCATCTACAGTCGGCATCTAATCCGACTGGGCTACACGCTCCCAAAAAGAAAAGAAGGCTAAGAAAAAGCTGTTACAACGATGTCTTGTTGCGATGAAAACTCTATGGCTAGACGGGACTCGAACCCGCACCTCCTCCTGACCGATCGGGACTGCTCTACGCCATTACACCACCGACGCTGTTTGACTGAAAGCAAGATCCGCACCTCGTGAACCTATCCGTACTCATCCGAATTATATCGAGTCTGCCGCTGATATCAGCATGGAACCAACCTTGATAGAGACGATTCAAGTCATTTCCTTTAAGACTTAAGTGGCTGGTATCACGGTTATAAACTGTTACATCAAATCAAACATCGTTCGGTCAGTCAGTGCCGATGGTGTAATGGCGTAGAGCGCTTCCACCCGGTCAGCAAAAGGTGCGGGTTTGAGCCCCGTCTGCCGCCAGAGTTTCGATAGAGAGATCGAAACTCGAAAGAGGAAAGACGGTACTCGAAAAAAACAAGACATCGTTGTAACAGCTCACAACCTCGATACCAGCCACTTGAGGCTGAAGAAGCTGACTTGAATCAAGAAATATCCCTTCTCCGTTCTTCAGTTTCAGGTATTTTAGTCCACTCGTTTTGTTGTTCGTTATCGGACGATTTGTTTGGCTGATACCCGTCAAGAAATTAGCCAATTCTTTAGTGTTCTACATGGTGATGGACGTCTGTTGAACTATACTGAATTACCGGTGTATGCCGCGAAAACCCTGAATAAATAAATAAATAGATAATTAAACAAATAAATAAATAAATAAGACGGGCGGCATTGGAAGATGGGGACGCCCTATCCAATCAGACCGCATTAAATGGTCATGCCGTTCACAGAGTGAGTGTAGAGTCGGTACCCTGATCGTGTGGCATGTGCTCGGTCTGTGCTTGGTTATTGCTGGCTGGCCAGCTCCCAACTACCAATGCTGCTCACCTTCGCGACATGTACCGAATTAGCTTTCTATCGCTCGTGCTGCGAAACAAGCCATTTCATTCTGATTTGTAAGTTTCCTAGTGAAACTTCTCTGTCATATAGGATAACATTCTCTTTTATGGATGCGTCGGATTATTCTACTTCTATCCTTCAGCGGCCGGATTCACAATTGTTAAGGTAATGGGTTAATGGTAATGGATAACTTCAAGTACAGAGTATACAGTAGTGGGCAGAAGAAAAGTTTGGTATCCATCCATCTATGGATAAGGATAAAGGACGGCGTTAAACAATCCTTTTTGGAATGCGCCATGTATTCTACTTCTACGGTATGTCGTGGAGGCGATCTGAATGCGTACTTGGCCTATGCCTGCAGTGGCCGGTCGTTGGACAGGTCAGCGCTTTATGCTTCCCAAACAGTTTGGTACAAGTTTGCCGACTTCGGAGGGACGGAAGGCTTGGTTGGCCTGGGCGGGAATTCCAAACCAGGAACCTGGTATCGGGTCGGCACCTCCTCCAGCTCCGCTACATGTGCGCTTTATATCCATTATATGATTTGATTTGGTGATATAAGTCTGCTTCACCATTCATTCACCTCTACTCCTTTGTGAATGCCAGGTGATGCATCCTTTTCTACGCTAATCTGGGTAAAGTCATACACGAATCCAACCTCTGCATTCGTAACCCTTTGAATCTGTATTTCGACTACACAATGGCTTGCAGATGAGAGCTTGACGTTTCGGCACGCGAACATATCGAAAATAGCGCAAATTTTAAAATCAGTTTTTGTCCCGGTTACAACTTTTCATGTTCGATTTTGTTCCAATTACGGTTTTCCTCAAGAGGTCAAACTATCGCGCTGCGATTTTGGATCCTCGTCGTTAAGCAAAGGGTCAATACGACATTTTCGCCTGTTTTGTCGACTGTCTCGGCAGTATTTCGTCGATTTAAGCTTGGCCATGAAGGTGACCGTTCAGGACGTGGAAGAAAGGGCACTATCAACCAAAAAATCACCGAAAAGTGAGTAATTTGAAATTCGAGGACCACCATGGAAAAAATCGCCTGTAATGTAGATGTGAGTCCACGACAGTGGATCGAATAGCCAGAAAGGAATCTGGACTCAAACCCTACAAGTTCAATAAAGTCCAGCTCCTGACGGACAACTGTAAGCCCGAACGGCTACACCGATGCCGCCAACTCAAGACAGGGCTGCAGATCATGTACACATTTAATCCTTTCCACATAAATCAACGTTCGTCTGCCTCGGGTGTTGGGAGACTATCAGGCAACAGTAGGGGATCTCATCAGGCCGCTGGACCAAGATGGTCATGCAAACCTTATTCGGTTTGCGCGTCGGAGCAACCGGCTTCTTCATAGCATGAAAACGACAAGAAGCAATGGAGGAATTATTCAACCGAGAGTCATCCCTATCCATTTCGTTTTTCTTGCAGCAGCCTTAATTAAAAAAAGAACTAGGCGACTCATGAATAACACAACCCAACCGACCTTGTGGAAAATGGAGAAAGGAGGGTAAGTTGTTGTCAGGTGAATACAAATCTGACTAAATATTCATCCGAATGCCCTTCTGAATCTCACATACAAGGGCGACTTTCCATCCTTAGAACTTCCTCCATATGCCCTATCAGGTTGTACTGCACATCGTTCGCACCCTTAGTTTTTCATGTTGCGAAAATATAAAAAATGTAAATGTGTAAATTCTTCTTACCGTCCACGCTTATTGAAACGCAGTTTTATTGTGCTATTTAAATGCATTTGTGCATTTTCAGCACTGCTGGAGCGTGGCGTTCGTGAAGAAGTTGTTTCTTTTTAGCACTCTTAGGATCTCATTGCTGCTGGCGAGGTTGCGAAAATCGGAGCAGTTGGAGATATGAGTGCACAGCAAGGATTTCGGGCTTTGAGAAAGGATAAAGGATAAAGGACGACGTTACTCAATTCCTTTTGGGATGCGCCACGCATTCTACTTCTACGGGATGCCGTGGAGGCGTTTTGAATGTGTATTGGGCCATGCAATGACTTGCGGTAGCCAGCCGGTGAACTAGTCCGCTTTATCCTTCCCAAACAAATCTGTTACAAATTTACCGACCCCAGAGGGATGGAAGGCTTGGTTGGCCTGGACGGGAAATCCGAACCAGGAACCTGGTATCGGGTGCATGCGACAGTCGGCGCCTCTTCCGACTGCACTACACGCGCGCTAGGGCTTTGATAACAACGAAATCGTTGAAACGTCAGGCGCAACAAGTCTGCATTTTAGCAGACCTATGTGCCACTGAAGAAGCTAAACATTCCAACAAAATGTCAGGTGTTATGATAAAATTTTTAAAGTGATTATTGAACAACTAATTTTTCAAGCACTTCTTATATTCTCTATTCGTTGAAAAAGGCGTTTATTCCGAAAAATCAGCCGAGCAGAGTGGGAAAAATATTATTTATGCACAATAATGTGCGCTAAAACAAGGAGTCTTACCACTCAACAACCTAAACACTGTGAAAAAACATTTAAATGAAGATAAGAAAAAACGAATAAAAACATATGACGGGCAAGGCAAAACAACAATCACGCTGAGATATTGGCAGACGGATTCCAGAAGCGACAAATGATGAGATAAAAAAGACTTCGTTACTGTTCACTTTTTTGTTTTTGACTAGTGGTTATAAGTTCTATGACGGCAGGTGACGCTAGAGATTGAGCCACTCCTCATGAGCAAGAGTGTACGCACGAAAAATCTAACTCTGGATTTTGTTATGTTTCATGTTTCATTTTTATGCTAGCCAAACAACAATAATTAAACAAAAATAAACAAGGAAGGCTTCTATGATTGGTCATATAAAGAAGTCTAACAACGTCAAGTAAAAGACTGTTATTGTTTCGCCGATGACAGACCTGCGTTTGTTTCATATAATAAAAGAAATGATCTGTAAAAGCTACTAAAACCAGCAAAAATCATGAGCTTCCGCTAAACTTTAGTTTACATCGTTTATATTGTTCTGTGGGCGCGTGTAGCGCACTCGGAGGAGGCGCGACTGTCGCGTGCACCCGATACCAGGTTCCTGGTTCGTATGTCCCGCCCAGGCCAACCAAGCCTTCCATCCCTCCGGGTTCGGTGAATTGGTACCAGATTTGTCTGGGAAGGATAAAGCGCTGACTTGTTCATCGGGTGGCCACCGCAAGTCATTGTATGGCCAAATACGCATTCATGTCGCCTCCAGGACATCCCGTAGAAGTAGAATGTGCTGGCGCATTCCAGAAGGGATTGAGTAACGCCGTCCTTTATCCTTTATCCTTATCCTTATATTGTTCTGTAAGATAATCTTAGTTTCGCTGCATAACGTTCTAGCCATTAATCCTCCTCCACAGGCTTGGTAGATGTTCTCCCACCCTGGCGAAACAGGAGTTTGGTTTGGATGACTGTTGCAGTTGGATAATGGTTGGCTTGAGCGTAAACCGAACTTGAGACCGGCTCGGAGCGCATAGCAGAAGCCATTCTTCTTACTTGTTGTCCCAGAAAATCCTATAGTGCTTTGCTAGCGAAGTGAGTGTACTATGTTTCAAAAACACTTTTTAAATGGATAGGGGTGGCCTATAGTTTGACACCGCTTGAGTTGCTGACGTGTTGTTAAAACCAGAGCAATTTACAATTAGTTTTACTCTTTGTTGTCTGTTCGTCATTTTTGCGTTCTCCGGTAATTTTTAGGTAAAATTATTCGTTATCCGCTGTTCGGAGATGTCGAAAATTCGCTATTTGCGCATTTCTGACACCTACAACAAGATAACAAGATAAACAACTGTTCACGCCAGTTCACGAGGCAAAACATCACATCTTCTCCACAGGCACTCTTCAGAAGTGTGCACTGCACTCTGCGTTGTCCTTCTGATTAGCTTATTTAGTCAGCAGGTGGGAGTAGGCACTGAACACTCACCGTGGGTAACGAACTAACCATATGGTTTTTCCTTCTGCAGTTCCATTCAAACAATAATCCTAATCATCAGTTACCTTGCCGGGTTGAGCACAGACTCGAATTTCTCCCACTAATCAGTAAGAATCGGTCGAGAGGCGAGTATTAACGCAGTCAGAGGAGGCGCCAGCTGTCGCATGCAGTCCGATTCGAGGTCCTTGGTTGGGTTTCCGCCCTGGCCAATCAAGCCCTCTATCTTTCTGTGATCGGTAATTAGTGGTACACTTCTCCTTGAAGGATAAAACGCTGACTGACAGAAAACAACATGCATCAGAGGCTGGATTCATCAGCATTTAAACCTGCGGGTATGCGGGGTATAAAAGGTAGATATAAGATAGAGGTGATGCTTCATCGTGGGTCTCTCTACCCCCTATACCCACGGGTTAGGGATGCGCTACATTAGGCATCTCCCACGGCTGTAGGAGGCAGAGCGGTTACCGTAGCATGGACGGATGCAGCACCCGTCCCGTACGAGGTTTTATGACGAGATGACGAGTGTTTGTCTTGTTCAGCTAAGCGAGGAGTAGACTTCTGTGGAGTAGATTTCGTGCGGAGAGCAGGTAAGAGCTGTCTTTTTCTGTTTTTGCTTTGTAAAAACTGAACAGGGAAAGGGACAACTTATCAAGTCTCTTCCTATTCCACCCTTTCTCAGCCTACAACAGCTTCATGAGCTGAGCTCAGCCCAGGTTCTCTTTGCCTCAACTAGCGTGTAAAAGAGGTTAACTCAATCTTTAACCCTTTCTTTAAGGAGTACCATAAGCCCTCTTTTACACCCTGAGTCGCTCAGACGTTGAAAATGCATAGCACTTAGACAAAGCAGGGTAACCGAATTTGGTCCACAATCGCTACCCTATGATGGAAGGTCTGCTCCACAGCGCATAGTCTACTCTGTTCATCTTGTCCGAATCGGGCTCTACCACCGCCACCCTACCGTAATCGAGGGCGTCGGCATGCTGCCGTAGTCCAGGAGGATGCCTAACGTACGAACCGTGGGTTAGTCCTCGATAAATCTGGCCCCAGTTTGCCTCCGCAAGCCATTGCATAGGTCAAGCACGAATTCAAACTGCCTTCACGATAACCCGAAGGAGTGGAGAGCGTGGCGCATCCCAAACAAGGCTTGACCAACGCTATCCATTATCATGTTTTATCTAGAACAAAGGGAGCGCAAAGCAGCTGCTCTGCATGGAATAAGGCTTCGCTTTGTGGACGGGGTTTCATTACTATATTTTCCTACTATACTGTGCCAGGGCGCGCGTAGCGCAGTCGGAGGCGCCGACTGTCGCCTGTACCCGATACCAAGTTCTTGGCTCGGATTTCCCGCCCAGGCTAATCAAGCCTACCATCCCTTCGGGGTCAGTGAATTGGTACCACGCTTGTCTGAGAAGGATAGAGTGCTGACGTTTTCATCGGCTGGCCACCGCGAGTAATTGTACGACCAAATACGCATTCAAATCGCCTCCACGACATCCCGTAGAAGTGGAATGCGTGACGCATCCCAAAAGGAATTGAGTTACACTGTACTTTGTCCTTTTTATTTATACTGTGCCGACGATTCTCGATTTTCTCGATCAAATAGCTGCAATGTCGTCCCCATCCCTACTGCGTGCCAGAGTAGCCCAAGGGTACCCAGAAAATTCGGAGAGCGTCAGATATCCCGTTCAGAACCCACACGTCTCGCACGTCATCATCTTGCTAGATCCAATCAGTTACGGATCCAGGAATGTTCAGCAAACCACTTATATCCGACCTGCTCAACCCATTCTTCCACATATTGTCGGTAAAATGGGATAATAATGACAAGCAAAGAGAATACAGACGACTTGAGACAACAGGCCGCATCTCCGACTCTTGAGCGTGGAGTAAGGTAAGAATTCTCCAACTGCTTTTTGATACCTGGAGACTTGATTGAATTGTGATATTTCAAGCAGCTTCTCTTCTATGGTTTATTCCGCGTCAACGATTGCACGTTGTCGCTGATCCTAGGGTCTAAGCAGCATAGGTTTTGGACGGGTTTTTTATACGGAGGAAGAACAGTGAAGTCGAACACACAGGTAGCCGCAGAACCGAATTATCCTTGCCTTCCTCGCAATTTCTTCAACGTCGCTGAAAGCTTTCGGAGCCGCTCCTTTCTTTTATGCCCCTTCTTTCACTCAAGCTCTCTGGTGACGGCGAGTAGAAAAACCCTATGGTTAACTCGTCAGGAACGTTCTTTGAGGTCGTCCTCGAATTCGCACACTTAATGGGAGATTGGAATGTGAGAGCTCTCAGATCGACCTTCTCAAAGCCCTTGATGTGCTTCTCATCAACTTGAAGAACCCATATGTCGGTGCCAGATGTGTGAATGCATACATATGTGCGTATGTTTATTACATGGACTACCCATGTGAAACCAAACGTGTGGATCAAACAACACTGAGGAAAACCCATCTAGCACGACTTTGCAAGCCGCAAGGTTTCCGCCTTCCTATTATAATTTAGCCAGAGAGTCCATCAGTAGATATCGCTGTATTAAGAGCCTTTAGCCAGCTCACTTATTTTCCTAACCATGTGACGATTTCAACAGCGTGCTCCATATGAAGAAGAGACTTTCGCATTTTTAAGAAATACTGTAATAATAAGGTGTAAAAGATAACTTTCTCAAGAAGGGAAATCATAGAGCGACATTAATGCGAAGTTGGCCTACGGAATGACTTGAGGTGGACGGCTAATGGAGAAGCCAGTGTTTTCTGCTTTCCGGAGAATGTCGGTACCAATTCGTCGATCCATAATGATGCAAGTTTGGTTCTGTTCCCTTGGCGGGACCTGAGCCAATGACCTGCAGTCGAGGTGAATGCGACAGCCGGCGCCTCCTCTAACTGCGCTACTACTCGATCGTTCTTTACTCTACTTTACTGGAACGTGAAAGACAACGTTGATATTTGACAGTTCACGTTTGACATATCACAAAAGAAATCTATTAATTAAGAACAAGCACAAAGGTGAGCCCCGTGTTGAGCAATAGAGGCACATTTACAGGATAGAAAGATAAAGGACGACGTTACTCAATCCCTTTTGCGATGTGCCACGCATTCTATTAGGGGGGAGGGCAAAAGTAATGAGACACCCCATGCCGTGTCCATATATCTCGTGGCTGGAGTCTGGTTTCGTGCTTGTCGTATTTGTATGTTTGTATGCTACTTACTGAAGGCCATCTGAGAAGTTACTACTTCCTCCCCTTCCAGAAGCATGCCAAACCCCAGCCTGTCTCATGCCGAAACCCCAGTCTGACGAGTCGACCTGTGTCGCGCAAATCTTCCCCAATTTCCAACCCCGAGCAGCCTGGGATCAATATTCACGCAAGATGAGAAGTACGTCTTCTACCTTAACCCTGCCAAGCAGCGAGTCTGGGTGAGGCCTGGTGACCTGTTACCGACCTTCGTTCGGCGAGATGTTTACGGCGAGAAGCATCTTTGGAGCTTTTGGATCTGCGCCCATGGACCGGTTTACCGGAAGCTGTTTCCCAAGAGCACTACGATGAACTCCAAGGCCATGGTGAACGAAATAGAAGAGATGGACCGGCGACTCGCTCTTATTCAGTCGCAGTGCTTCAAGAAGGTTCTCCTCTTCGACAACGCCGCACTCCATCGGGAACAAGTGACCACGGATAAGCTTGCTCAGCTGGGCTACGTTCACATGCCTCACCCACCGTATTCGCCGAACATCTCTCCATGCGATTACCACTACTACTTGAGCCTACAGGACCTCCTAGTCGGAAGGGGCACAAGAACCCAAGCAATCCTTGACAACCATGTCGAGCAGTTGATCAACACCAGGCCCAAGCAGTTCTGTAAGGATGGGATCAGGAAGTTGGCTGAGCGATGGCAGCAAGGTCCTTGCCCTTAATGGCAAAAACATTCCTCAGCATCGTTGAGTTGTAATTGAGTTATAGAGAGATAAAGATTTTTTTCATTTTGTCTCATTACTTTTGCCCCCCCCCCTAATAGTTCTACGTGATGTCGTGGAGGCGATTTGAATGCGTATTTAGCCATACAATAACTTGCGGTGGCCAGTCGATAAACAAGTTAGCGCTCTATCCTTCACAGACAAGTCTGATGCCAATTCACCAACCTCGGAGGGATTGAAGGCTTGGTTGGCCTGCCGGAAAATCCGAATCAGGAACTTGACTTCGGGTGCACGCAACAGCCGGCACCTCTCCGACTGCGCTACCCGCAGACTCAGTCATTACAGGCATAAAATATTGCTTCAAAAATGCTTACCAAACCTTCTTCTGAAGTGGCTTTAGTCAGCTCGTTTATTTTCTTATAGTTTCAGCAGCGTGCTCTATATGAAGAAGAGACTCTTATCTATTTTTGAAAATGGGCTAGAATAAGGTATAACCGTTAAGAGTAGTTAACCACTTGTTCTGCGCCATATGTTCTACTTCTACGGGAAACCATATGGGCGTGTTTGGCTCGGTTTCCTCAGCGGGTCCGAACCATTAACCGATTGTATGCGACAGCCGACGCCTCGTCTAACTGCGGTGGCCATCATTCTTGGAAAATGGATAGGATATTAGCGCCGATCTCTGTCAAAAAACTACAAAATAAGTTCTTGTGTGTTCTATGGCATCATAATCTCATCGCGATAATAAACGATACTACAAAGATAACTGAAAGCTTGATTGTGCGATCTATGCCGCAGTCGGCATTCGGAAAGGCACTAATTAGAATATTCAGGTGCGAATGTCTTCCATTCCAGTTCCTCAACTAATTCTACAGGTTTAGCGAGTGAACAGCTTTAGAATAAAGTGACTTGCACTACTCAACCCACTATGAAGATTTAGCTAAAGGCTCTTCTGCTGAAAGTCAATGGCGATAGAAAACAAAAAACCTAGGCGGTTACTACACCTTAAAGTGGAAGCGTTGAGGGTTTATTTTAAAAAAGTTCGCCGACGTTCGAAGATCAGAGACGCTGTCGCATGGGCCAAGTTGTCGAAAATTAGGTGGGCTGGCCACGTAATGCGCTTCGCAGACACCCGCTCTACGAGAACCGCTACCGACTGGATCCTGCGGGATGTCAAGAGAACACCCAACAACGCGTTGGTCGGACTTTTTCGTGAAAGCTCTGGTCGCACGATACGAGTCGCTTGGAAGGATGATGCATTGGAGCACTCTGGCACACGCCAGGCGCGAATGGAGTCGGTGCTGGCGCCCGCTCGAGCAAGTCGATGAACAACAGGATGACAGGTGATACAGGTGATTTTAAAAAAATAGGGAAAGAAACTTCCGCGGATCGACTCCGAAATTGTGCTGCCACATCACGCAGTATATTCCATGGTCGACATTCGTTGAATCTTGGCATAACGTTGATACCAATAGGACTGTTCGAGCTGTGGAGCCAAGATTGTTAACCACACTTTATTCGGCTGACGTTTCGGCGTATCCGCCTTTCTTGCAGGTCTGCACACCCTAGCAGTGCCAAGAGGGCCATTGTAAGTAACATGTTTCGCACAGCGGTGTTGGTATCCTCCAACGACGAATTCGAGTCCGCTTCAAGGGAGATGGCATCTCGTATAGCGTTGTCCAATGGGTACACTTCCGACAGCCTGCTTAAGCAACGTCGTCCGCCTGCAGGAGCACAAAGACGCAGAGAACAAGAGCGCACCAAAATTTCTTTCTTGGTGCCCTTCATCACGGATGCTCTTAGTGCTCAAGTACGGGAATGTATACGCAAGGCTGACTTAGAAGGTCTGGTCAGGCTAGTTAACATACCGCCTGCTAACCTCAGAACCCAACTTGTCAGGAACCGGCTGTACGATCGCGCTTGTGATACCCCGTCCTGCATGGTCTGTCCGTTCGGAAAGGAAGGGGATTGTACGGCTTCAGGTGTTGTATACCTCATCACTTGCACGGAGTGCAGTGAGGAATACATCGGTGAGACGGGCAGGCCGCTTTGGGTGAGGGTCAAGGAACACAAGGGCGGGCTTCGGAGATGTCAGATTTCCACGCCGTTGGGGAGCACAGGCAGCGTAGCCATGGTGGCGCAATGGTTGGGGTCGCGGTTACAATCCTTGCTCGAGAGGTTGACATCGCAGCACGCAAGACTCTCGAAGCGCTGTGGATTGCCTTCAAGAATCCCGCGATCAATAGGAGGGAAGAGCGCGTAGCGCTAACTCAGGAGCTGGCCCCATTTGCTGACCTCTGTGGGCTCGACCCCGGAGGGCGACAGCCGGAGGGTCGCTGAGGGGTTGACCTTAGGTGGTAGTCTCATTCACCCAAACTGCCTCCATCCGAGGGTGACGCAGCAGCCTCTTGGCTGCTTCCATAAGGTTAGTTGCGCTGTCTCACTCCCCTTTCGTCTCCCTTTCCTATTAATTCCGGAAACTCCTGTGACTTGAAATAGTTCTTGGACGAGTAACCTTTCAAACCTCGCTTGACTTTTCCAGGCTCTGAAGAAGGCGGATACGCCGAAACGTCAGCCGAATAAAGTGTGGTTAACAATCTTGGCTCCACAGCTCGAACAGTCCTATTGGTATCCGGAATTGTTATCTTAGAAATACTTTCAACAAAATGGTTCAACAAAATAAGGCAATATCTTTTATTCTTGTCGCAGTTACCTATCCGTATGTCGTGAAAGAAACCTACGATTGATTGCCATCTTATATAAACCATAGTGGTCTTTTCAACAGCATAATTAGTTGCAAATAAATTTAGAAAAAACATAAAAACTGGGAGGATAAAATTTCTCACTAGTAGTTATCTTTGTGGGATGCGCCAATTGTCTTACCTCTTCGGGATTTTGTGGAGGCAATATGAGGGGCCCACGCATACAACGGCGGTGGTAGCTATGCAGTCAATGAAAAAAAGTCTGCGTTTTGTTCTTGTCAGACTCTCTCGGAACCACATAGTCACGTATTTCAGCAAGAACATGACAGATAAGGTATTCAAGTGTTCCAAATGAGTTCCAGGGATCACAAAAAGGCTGCTGGAAACACCGTCACCAAAATCTTCACATTCATCTTCGAGATGGTTCGAGAATGCAAGGAATATCTCTCTCATTGGACGCAAGCCACCAGAAATCGGGAGGATTAAGTAGCGGTTCTAGCTAGGAAAACACTGTTTATTTACGACAAAGGGATCGAAAAAAGTGTATAAGGTGCTAGCGAGAAATAGAGATCTGAAGAGACTGTGAAGAAAGAATGACACCGCGACGATATGTAGCTCGTCTGCAGTTTGAGACTGACTTGATCCGATGGGCACCTGCTCGTTGCCGTTTAATCGTTAGGTTGAGCTGAGGGATGATGAAGATGAAATGGAGACCAGCGAACACTTTCAAGTGACTTGAACTTTGAGAACATAAGTCACAATGTTCTAAGAACAGGCAGACGTCTGCGGGGATGATGGGAGCTGAACAGGCAGCTGTTCGTGGATTTCCTCTCCTAGGTGGCACTTCAGTTCAGCCTCTACCCGACGGACGTAATTAGATTTCAAGAAACTGAAAGCAGCTAGGTTCGGAGATTCAAGACACTAGCTGCATGCAGTTCCTCTAGGTCTTACGAGCGAGTGGGTATCTTTTTGGTTAAAATGGGCGCATAGAAGCGTAGTCGGGGGAGGCGCCGGCTGTCGCGTGGACCCGATTCCAGGTTCCTTGTTTGGATTTCCCGTCCAGGATCCGGATTCATCAACGACTTTACAGAGATTTGACAGAGAACATCCGAAACTCCTGAAATTAACGCGACTTATCAGCAAGCGATATGGTGAAATGTTGGCGTTATCAGGATGTTCCGCTGTAATTTCTCTGCCAAATCCCTGTAAGCCGTTGATGAATCCGGCCCCATGCCAACCACAAGCATTCCACCTCTGCGCGAGTAGGTCTCAGGCTTGTCTGGGAAGGATAATCCAAGTATTCTTCATCTGCCGACCACCGTAAATCATTGCATAGACCAAATATGCGTTCGAATCTCTTTCACCAAATCCCATAGAAGCATAACGTGCGGCGCGCCTCGAAAAGAGATTCAGTAACACCATCCGTTATCCTTCTTCTTTATGGTTAGCATACAGGAAAACAACCAAGACTGAGGAGAAAAGCTATTGATTGAAGCTTTCAAGCCTGGAGCGACTATTCAATCTTTTAAGTCTTCATCATGGCACCTTTTTCAGTGGTATAATGACAGCAAAGCTGGATCAGAAGGTAAATGTGAAAGCAAATGTGCTAGAGCATTGTTACTGGTAAGGTCCTCAGCTCAGCTTAACCGGTTCCATGCTAATATCAGCTGCCGGGACAGCCCGATATCGCTTGTGGGTGCTGACGGACCTCGAGGATATCGCGGATGTTAAAGGATAAGGATAAAGGACGGCGTTACTCAAACCCTTTTGGTATGCGCCACGCATTCTACTTCTACGGTATGTCGTGGAGGCGATTTGAATGCGTATTTGGCCACACAATGACTTGTGGTGGCCAGCCGATGAACAAGTCAGCGCTTCATTCTTCCCAGATAAGTCTGGTACCAATTCACCGACCACGGAGGGATGCATCGCTTGGATGGCCTGGGCGGAAATTCGAACCAGGAACCTGGTATCGAGTGCAAGCGCCAGTCGGCGCCTCCTCCGACTCCGCACCACGCGCCCACATCGCGGATGTTACGTGCGGTCAAACAGCGCCGATGGCGTAAGGCGTATCATCGCTGCCAGGAGAGCAGAAGGAGCGGGTTCGAGACCCGTGTGGCGCAAGAGTTTTTGATCGCAACAAAACATCCTGTAAGAACATATAGCCTCTTTACCAGCTGCTCCAGGATTAGGCAAATGTGATAAAACATTTTTATTTGTTTATTTATCTATTTATTTATTTACTCATCTATTTATTTATTTAACTGCGTTAAAAGGACGCGAATTTTATGTGAGATTATCAAAAAGAAACAAAAATAGGCCGTGCAACTAAAAAAAGAAGAAGAAAGAAAACCAAACAACACCTTATCATGTCTGACGAAGCGTAGATCGGTTTTTATGGAGGTTATAAACTGTTAGATAGATGTTGCGGTGGTCGCGGTCGTTAGCTGGATGCTTATGTGGTGTAAGGCGTAGCCTTTAAAGCGGAGGGTGCGGGTTCGAGTCCTGCCTGGCATAAGAGTTTTTGATCGTATCTATGCATTCATAACAGCCGCTCTGGCTTTCAAAAAACATGTAAAACATATGTAATAGTCTCCAGCTTCTCTCGTCATAAAACCTCGGCATTGTGGAGAATAGCTGTCAATATTTTTGCTTGTGCCGCTCGAGGTTGTGACAAATAAAGATCCACCGTAACAACCTCGAGCGGCACAAGCAAAAATATTGACAATATATAACAGTAATATATAATAGTTTTCGCAGTTTAAGAATGCCCGGCGAAAACAGTGGCGGTTCGGAGCATGGTTTATGTGGGCAAATTGGCATTTTTTGTTAGTTTTCGTGTTTGTATTTAATATCGAGGAAAGTGTACTTTGTTCATGGCGTTTTGATAAATGACATGACGTAGAGATGAAGCACAGAATAAGCATGTGCTCGCAAGGTGCATTAGAGCTCACGAAGATGGGAAGACGTACACAGATCGTCAGCCACTCTGATGGATAGCCTTCTCAACTGCTATCAGAAATGAATAGGTATGGCGCTGCGATAATATGACAGGATGTCACATGGTGACAGAAACGGTGAGATGACATTTTCCATCATTCCGAGACGTGCTTGTCATGGAGAGGAAGAGCACTGTGGCGTCATATGGCACCCGACTCTCATAAAACGGCAAGCGACACCAGCTGAGCGTTTTCGCTAATCGATTACAGTTTATTCTGATGCAGGTCAAGTGCAATACAAGTTCAGAAACCCGTTTATCGCTGTGAATTTAAGTGAAAGCTAAAGAAAAATGAAGGAACATTTGTTACATGTCGCGAAAGCGCACCGCATTCGAATGAGGAACGCGCCAGCCAATCTTAACCAAGCACAATCCCCACCGTACCCACCACATATGATCGGCATGCCGATAGTTCACGCTCTCTCTAAATGGGACGCTTATTCGATTCGGCCTAATTGGCTGGCGCGATCCCACCTCCCAATGCGGTACGCGTTCGCAACATGTATCGAATATTTTATGAAACGCCTAATACTTGCAAACGATTTCGTAGACGCTTTTCAAGGCGTCTCAGGCAACGCAAAAAAAGATCTCTTTTAGGAAAAAGTGATAGTTTTCTTAGAGTAGCGCAGAGTTTCGCGTGTACCTTGGGTCGAGTTCTATTGGATTCAGACCCCGCTAAAGGTCACTCCGTACTCGCTGATTTGCTCCTCAGAAATTCACATGTTTAAATTAGAAGTAATTGTAGAAAATGATTCTATTGTTCACAGTGTTTTTCGTACTTATTCCTTCCTCGCTGGGCCTTTTGATTGGTTTGTTTGCTTAGTTGCACGGATCTCCATGTATAAAGTAAATAAATAAAGTAAATAAGCAGAAGACGAGAATTTCAACAATAGCTGGTACCTAGTGAAATCAATTATCTCGAGCAACAAAGGGAGACCGCTACGTTGTGGTTCAGAGTAGATTTGAACGGTTCTACTTATTTTTGGAAAAAAAAACCTTTGAAGAGAGTTACACAAACGGGGCTAGACGAGGCTGGAATAGCGCGTTCTTTCTAAACTACTCATAAACCAAAAACAGGGAGAATCCTCACATAATTCAAGCTGCCCTCACTTGACAAGACACATTTAGTGCCCGTTGCCACCTGTACCCTGGAGCAGGGTTATTGGTTCTGCTCCCCCCCCCCTAGGCCAACCAATGGTCAAGGAATTCGTAGCAGGGTTGTCTGGCACAAACAATATTCTGGCCTGGTTATCATCTAGCCACCATAACTCATTGCATGTGTCTAAAAAGTATTCATATTAGCACTTCGATATTACGTAGCAGTAAAGAGCATGGCGCATCCTGAGGCATCAATTACGCAGTCCTTTATCCATTTATTCTTTACAAAATTTTGTAGTATGACAACCAGTATTCAAATAAGGGTATCTAAAAAAAATTCATACACTGTTTGAAAGGTGATAACTTTGCTCACTGAAAAGGTACTGAAAAGGTTAAGAGCTCGTATGAAAGCTTGACAAAATAAAAAGATTTTCTGACATATGTATATATGAGCGGAACGGAACGCGCCAGGCACTCGTCTGACACTCGTCTGTCCCTTCACACTCGATTGGTTGTGTATCGTTTGAATATATGTTATATATTCATATAATATATTTATATAATATATATTTTTCACAAAGTGGCCGTAGTGATTTATTTGTGCTTTTTTAAGGTTTAACACTTTAAAACACACTATGGCTTGCGAAAAATGCAGGATATCCTAAAAATGTAGATACTATTTGAAAGATTCTAACATTGCTGCAGATGAAGCTTTTGAAGAAGTTTGATGGCAGTACGAAAGTACATGGTAACTAGATGTCTGTGGCGTAGTCAAGATAGCCAAGATTGCGCCAGGCCCGCCTAAAACCTTGCATTTCAGGCTCGATTGGTTGTGTATGGGCTGAATTCTTGTTACAATTCTGTTACCACTTGGCCACATTAACCTGTGCTGTGCTTCTTTTAACATTTTCCGTTGCCCGGTAGCTGTAACTATGTCAACTAACCTCTCCGTTCATCTTGAATGTTGCTTCATCAGTCCACAGATTCCGTTTTGGAAAATAGGGCTTCTGCTCACATTTAAATCGTGCAATCAATAAGCTTGCATGTCACGTGTCTTTCTTTTTTTAATTTTAAAGCTCTATACGTTAAAAAGCGCAGCACAGGTTAATGTGGCCAAGAGTAGCAAGTTTGTAACAAGCATTCAGACCATGCAGAATCAATCGAGTCTGAAATTCAAAGTTTTAGGCGAGACGCAGCGCAATCTTGAAAATTTGCACGCTACAGCTATCCCAATCTTGAAAATTAGCTCTTACATAAGCTCGAGATACCTTCAAAAGCTTTACTAGTAGCAATGTTAGAACCTACCAAGTAGTAGCTGCATTTTTAGAGTACCCTGCATTTTTCACAAGCATTGATAAATTTCTTTAAAAAAGCACAAATCAATCGATGCGGCCACTCTGTGAAGAAATTATAACAAGTATCCAAGCGAAACATAATCAATCGAGTGTCAAACGCAATATTTCAGACGAGTGCATGGCGCAATCTATAATGCTCATATGTCAGAGAGTTTCTATTTTCTTGTGCTTTCATATGAACTTTTAACTTCTTCAGTATCATTATTAGTTATCTCCTCTCAAACAGTGTTTACATTTTTTTGAGACACCCTGTAGAATGCGTGGCACATCCAAAGAAGGTTCGACCAATCCTGACCAATATCCATTTTATTATTTTTCTTTTTCCAATTAGTTATAAATGTACGAGTAAGGCTGCCGCATTCTACTCCGTAGAATTGGTGTTCATAGGGTGTTATCCGTGAGGGTGAAGGATGGGTTTTGACAGTGCAAACAGCGATGTTTTTTAAATAATTTAGAGCTTTATTATATGCTTATTAAATCAAAATTAAATTAAAAATTAAATTAAAAAATTAAATTAAATGCCGCACTCCACATACGTCCAACTGACACTGACTTGTTCCACGTCCAAATCGCCGACATCTGCAACACATTTGGAAAGAATAATCAAATTAATAAAAGGTAAGGACAAACGGAGCACGTGTAGCGCAGTCGGAGGAGGCGCCGACTGTCGCCTGCACTCGATACCAGGTTCCTGGTTCGGATTTCCCGCCAGACCAACCAAACCTTCCATCCCTCCGGGGTCGGTAAATTGGAACCAGACTAGGCTGGAAGGATAAAGCGCTGACTTGTCCATCGACTGGCCACCGCAAGCCATTGTATGGCCAAATACACATTCAAATCGCCTCTACGACATCCCGTAGAAGTAGAATGCATGGCGCACCCAAAAAGGGATCGAGTAACCCCGTCCTTTTTCCTTATCCTAAGAATAAACGGATGCTGAGCATGTATTGTGGGATGCGCCACGCATTATATTTTTGCACCAACTTGATAGATCCGCCAGCCTGACACGTGAGCAATGGTATAATTTTCTCTCCCAGACACCCATAGTAGCTATCGGGCCACCAAAAAGGATAAAAAGCAATTAGTATAGGGGAGAACGGAACTTATCTTCGTTCTATGCTGCACGCCGAACCTTCCCGACACCCCCCCCCCCCCCCCTCACCTCCCCCTCTCTTCGTAGGTTGCGCCACACGAACCAGAAAGAGTAAACACCTATAAATTACCGCATAGATGAGATAAAGGACAGAGTTAACCAATCCCGGTTTGGAAAACGCCACATGCTCTACTTCTACCAAATATCGTTTAGGTGGATTGAATGCGTATTTGGCATATATAACGACTTGTAATGGCCGATGAAGAAGTCAGCGTGTGCTTCTCCCTAGCCAAGCCCAGTACCAATTCTAGGATTCGAAGAACGACCAGACCATCCTTCCAGCTTTCAAAATAGAGATGGAAGTATTGGCTGATCTAAGAGGATGCTATCCATAAAGTTTGATCTGGAGTGCGGGTAACAGCCGAGGCTTCTTCCGACCTCGTGTCAACAGCCAGGAAATTATCACCCATTCCCGTCCGGTCAGCAGGAGAATCGGGTTCAAATTCCGCCTAGTGCTAGAGTTTTAATCGCAACAAGACATCGTTATGAAAGCTTACAACCTTGGTACTAGCCAATTGAGGCTTAATGAAAATGAAAACGAATTGAATTGTTTAACCCCAACTATTTTTAAAGGTGACCCGTGGTTAGGCAAGGCGGAAGGGGTACCGAAACACGTTGTCGAGGTCAAATCCAAGCTCAAATTGTTTTCACGATCTGAATGAACCTGAGGTACGTAGCAGTCGCCAATGTGTCTTGCATGGGGAGGTAGGAATGCACCATCTAATCATGCAATGACCGACCAAACACACACTACCCAATAAATGCGCCGACCGTGCAGGTCCACTCTAGATAGCACACCCGTTCATACGGCCTGAGTAGCCTGGTGCGTTCTCCTCCCCGTGTAGGCCATATTGACGACTATTTCTCCGACTTGATGTGTGTGTAAAATTTAAAACTTCAACTTTAATTAAAAACAGGAAGCAAAGCAAAGAAATACTTGTATGAGAACAAGAAAACTCAGAGAGATTCAAAGCATTTGTTAACTGTTACATTACAACTTAAATCTAACCTTGTCTAACCTAATTAAATCTAAACCAGTTTGCTATAGGATAGTTCCGGTTAGCTACGCTTAAGTTGAATGCACGGCTCAATCTTTAGGGGTTTTCATCAATTTACGGTTCGTTTTCGTTGTTCAGTTGTTTACGCTTTCACGACATTGTCCGACGATTTCGTCGGACACCATCATAAAAATAGTTCATGAAAAACTATCAAGCATTTAATAGTACAATATTAATCAATGAGTCCACTAATAACTACAGTCAAGACGGTCCTTGGGAAACTGCATTCGTTACTGCTTTTCATATTTAACAAATAATACAAATAAAATAATTCAAATAATCAGTGCGCGGGAAAAATGCGCGCTGTCCCACGCGGCAGTTACCTGAAAATCGCGCGTGTCGTGAAAGGGTTAATGTGGTGTTGAACTCGAAGCCGAGATAGTGCACGCTTTATTGACGACTACTCGCGTTCTTCAGAGTCTCAAACTTGGGCAATTAAACTACTTTGGGTTGGTTTAATTACCCAAGTTTGAGACTCCGAAGGAGGCGACATTGCCGAAACGTTTTTTTATGGTCCTTTTGTCAGCTGGAGGTCTTCTTAGCGGGGACCACAACTCTTCCAGACCGCTCGATCTCTGGCTGCTTGCATCCAGTGATGCAGACTCCGCTCTCTGAAAGATCTTGAGAATGAGTCTGCCCATCGCACTGGCGGTCGTCCCAGTAGTGTCTTATGGTCTCTCGGGAGCCATTCTGTAACACGGAGACTCCATCTATCGCCCTTTCGTCGAAGCAGGTGTCCGGCCCAGCGATATTTGGACTTCTTCATGTACTGCAGCGGATCTGCCATTTGCGACTTCTCCCGTAGCTCTGAGCTTCGTAGGCCTTCTTGCCATTGCTGACGAAGGTTTGTCCTCAGAAGACATCTCTCCAGTGCACAATGCGTAGTTTGCATCGCTCTGGCGATTGTCTTGTTGTCGGGCCAGTTTCCGTCGCGTAACACATCGCAGGCAGTACAGAGGCGTTGAAAATCAAGGCCCTGAGGCCGACATCCTTGACCTGATCGGTGACTTCGCGAATCGAACTGAAGGCTGTCCATGCTGCGCGTCTCCTGCGGGCGATTTCAGGAGCGAGGTCGTTATCCATGTTCAGCTCTCTTCCCAGATAGACGTAGGAGCCGACCTGTTGTAGAGCGACTCCATTTAACCTTACGAGTCCCGTGTCACACCACTGGTTGACGTTGACCATAAATTGCGTTTTGGACATATTCATGTCCAATCCAATCTTCATACCTGCTACATTGAGCTCGTTCAGCATTTCCTCGACTTCTGCCGTGCTGGTAGAGATGAGAACAATATCGTCGACGAAGCGAGGGTTGCTGATTCATTTACTGCCGAAACGTTAGTCGTCAATAAATCTGGTACTATCTCAAATTCAAATTTAACAATACATTAAACAATTGGACAACGATCAACGTCGAGATTCATCGAGGGTCGAACCTGGCAACTAGTTCACAACGTTTTCGTTGTGATTTTAGAAAATGCCAAAGCAAAATAACCCGGAGGTGAACTGAATGAACTGTGCTAACCGTTTCGAACAGGCGGACAAATGGAAACACAAGAAAAAGCGCGATTGGAGCGGTTTTATAGGACTCTCTGCAAGCTGTGTCAATTTAAAATGTTCGGCTCCAAAGGCCAACTCATAGAACCCGGCCGCAGTAGAACTAAATGATCTCGTCAAGTTCGAATTTGGAAGTCCTTGGAGACAATCCGCGCCTTCGTTGGACCAATGTTCTCTGGTGTATCAGCCATTAGGCTGATTTCAGAAGGTAGCCGGCGCTCAGGCCTGCAGCCAGTTTCTAAGGTCTTAGGTTACTTGGAACCATTATGTTGAAAAAGCTCTGCAGAACTTAACGACGGCAAAATATTACAGGACTAAGGACAACTTGTCAAACCTTTGGATCATAACCAGTTTCTCTTTCAAAAGGAAAATACGAACTTAATTCGATATAGGGTGGGAGCGAGAGCTGGCGGTTTGACCGGCTGCTCAACACGAACGGAACACGTACAGAACGACTCGAGCTCAGGTTCCTGGGATCAGTTGCATACTACAGCCGACGCCCACTCAGATCAACCAAGCCTTCCGTACATCCAGAGTCGGTGAATTGATACCAGATTTGTCTAGGATGTATAGCACTCTGAAATTTTCATCTAATAGCCATCACAGGTCACTCTGTAGGCCGAATACGCATTCAAATTACCTTCACGGCATCCCGTAGAATTAGAATGCGTTGCTCATCCCAATAGGAATTGATTAAAGCTCCCTTTTCCTTCATTTCTCTTCTGGAATTTTTTTTCGTGAAGCCATTGAAAGATTTACAAGTCAAGTAACGCTTATCCACAATGCCAAGAAAATGAAAGTGCCTTTCCAAACTGCTGCTAGCTGGAGAACGTTACTTTTAGAGGGGAAGGAATTCGCAGATGATGATACCGCGATTCACATGGGTACAAAATGCGTTGAAAAATGTCAGCCAAAGCGAAGCGAACGTCAATTTCGCGTCATTCTTCGGGCCGCTTCAATTCATCTCATCAGCGCATCGTCATCGGCGTCATTAAGACAATCACTAACCTAGACGGCCTCGTGGCACGCGACCGCCGAGAAATCCATGGTGGCGCTCGTTAGGAATAGATGCGAAAAGCTGCAGGGATGGTGGGAAGAGTGGGTGGAGCGGAGCGGAAGAACTGCCAGATGGATCATTGCAATACGTCAACTCTTAATTCCAAACCGAGGACGCCCGCTCCGAGTGGAGTGGCCCTTTTTCGGACCTCATTGGAGGAGTGTTCTTGGAAACCAGTGAAAGTAATTTTGTAATTTTGTGAATGTTTGTACTTTGTAAATGTAAATGTAAAATTTGTAGGGATTCAGGGGGTAATTCTGGGGAAGGATTCATCAAATTTACTACAGTAACTTTGATGAATCCGGCCCCTGAATGTCACAAAACTCACAATAGAGCATGGTAACAACATCAGAGGCCGGATTCACCAACGACTTACAGCAATTTAACAGTGAAATTACAGCCGAAATTCCTGATAGCGCGGCTTATATCACTCACCATATCGCTTGATAAGCCGCGCTATCAGGGATTTCGGTTGTAATTCTCTCTGCTAAATTGCTGTAAGTCGTTGACGAATCCGGTCCCAGGATGGAACTGACCATGTGGAGAACGAGATGAGCGGCTTGGAGAGTAGTACTTCCAAGAACGTCGCATAGTGAAAGGCACAAAAAGTCCGGCTGACAACCCCTTGCCCATCTCTTGGACTCCATCGTTCTCACAAAATAAGGATAAAAGGATAAAGGACGGCGTCAGTCAATCCATTTTGGACTGCGCCACGCATTCTACATAATTCTAAGGGATGTCGTAGAGTGGATTTGAATGCGTATTTGGCCTATAAAATTAATTTCGGTGGCCCACCGAGAAACAAGTGCTTTATCCTTCCCAGACAAGTCTGGTACCAACTCGCCGACTACGATAGATGACAGGTTGTTAGGTCTGGGTGGAAAACCTCGAACGTGAACCTGAAGTCGGGTCACGCGACAGTAGGCGTCTACTTCGACTGCGCTACCACACGCCACAGCCCATACATATTAGGCCTGGATATTTTGGACATACAGCCTACGGACAAATAGAGTACTTCACTTCCTAGCGGTGACGCAGCCAACAACTAGGTTTGCTTCAGAAAAGTGAGCTCCAGTAAGAAGGAAAAGTCAACGTCCTACAGAGTGACTCCCCAAGCAGATTTGCTTCGCCATCGGAATCTACCTGACCATGAGGAGAAGAAGTGAGCGGAAAGTGCTACTTCCAAGAACGACGAAGAAGTGTACATAGTGAAGGACACGAAGAAATTCGGCTGACCGACTCCATCACCACCTGTTCGACTTCATCGTTTTTACTGGCCTAAGGTAGAATAATGTTGGAAAGAAAAAGGACGGCCTTAATCAATCTCCGTTAGGGATGCGCCACGCACTCTACTGCTAGGTAACATCTTGCAGGCAGCGTAAATGCATATTCAACCTATACGTTGACTTGCGGTGGCCAACCGATGGACATGTCAGCGTTTTGTTCAATTTGAGTACCAAATGACTAACCCTTGAGGGATGGAAGGCTTGGTTGGCCTGGACGGGAAATCCTAACCAAGAACCTGGGATCGAGTGCACGCGAAAGCTTAGGCCTCCTCCGACTGCGCTACCACGAACCCTAGCATAAGGATCTCCGACTGCACTTAATGACGCTTCCAAAACCTAACTCACACTCCAGACCAACCCGCTGAAGAAGGTAACCTGTCGGATTTCACGATTTGACTAGTGAACGATTTGACTAACTCTTCTCGAAATGCTCCGTAGAATTCCTGGAAAACGAATATGGCCTCTTTCTGATGCCATAGGGACTAAAACACATTGGGCCCTCCGGCACAAGGATGGAATTCAAAGGAGCAGGACGAACACTCCGTCATGGTGTTAAAGTAAGGAATCGAGAAGACAATGTTTGGAATGGCATGATTTCCGGAAGCGACGAAATTCTACAAAGCGGTTCCGAGCTTCGCCGTCATAAGAGGGTGGTGAAGTTACCGAAAATTAGATAGGTTGGTCTCGTGATGCGTTTCGCGGACACCCGCACGAGACCCGTCATCGGTTGGATTCGGCTGGGCGTCAAAGAACTCCAGGACGCCCACCAACGCTTTGGTCGGACTTCTTCGTGAGAGCCCTGAACGATTGAATTGACCGTGATTCTCAAGCGAGATGACCCAATGGAGCACTCTGGCAAGCGACAGGAACGAATGGATACGTTGCTTCTAAGTAAATCTATGACGCCCATCCCAATCATTCTACCGCAAGCTCTATTCAAAAAGACATGGATTCAATTTAATTTAAAATCTCGAAGATGAAGCAGACAAAGTACCATTCGCATCTTTGGAGAACTATAAACAGAAGGTGAAACGATAAACTGTTTAGGGCTAAGGAAATTCAAATTTCGAAGAGCAAACCTTTCCAGGTTAAGCATTGGTTTAACAACCTGTGGACCAAACCTAGAAAGGTTTAGTCCACAGGTCTCCAGCAGTTTTTATGAAGCACAAAGATTTTCAAGCTACAATTTGATTGCAGTTAATGTCAAAATTATTGAAAAGGTTTCCAAAATGCGCTACATATTCCTCTCCTGCGAAGTTTTGTGGAGAGTTTAGATGTGGGTGTTACCGCGGGCAACAGAGCCAACAAATTATACCAGTAGATCATCTTTTATGCTAAGATTTGCCTAACTTTGTCTACAATGGCAAGATGTCGGTAAATCGTAACCGAAGAACAAGATAGTAGAACCACTCAAGATAGCCGCTTTATCTGATCGAATAAAAATTGTGTAATGCTGAAATGGGCTCCAAATTCAAACATTGGGTGCATTTCGCTTAGGCGCACAGCAGGGGTGTAGGAACCGCCAGAACACCGACCGTAATCGCGCAGCGCGGGATTGTTGCTGTGGTTAGCGGCCCTGATTATGCTAGGAGCCATGGAGGGTCTCATCGACTAAAACCTCCTGCACGCTCCCGCACCGCTGCTTTGCGCCTAGGCAACATGCACCGTGTATTGTTTGAGATTGTCAAATTACTGCTGCTATCAAATGTTACAAACTAAAATAAAAAAGGATAAAGGACGGTGTTCCTCAATCCCTCTTGGGATGCGCCGCGCATTCTACTTCTACGGGATGTCGTGGAGGCGAGTTGAATACGTATTTGGCCATATAATGACTTGCGGTGGCCAGCAGATGAACAAGTCAGCGCTCTATCCTTCCCAGACAAGTCTGGTACCAATTCACCGACCTCGGAAGGATGGAAGGCTTGGTTGGCCTGGGCGGGAAATCCGAACCAGGAGACAAGAATGGACGTCGTAAAGCTTTCCTGTTTCACTTCCAGTATTTATCGCTTTCGTAGAGTCACGTCATCAGTGCGTTCTGACGCTTTGCTACCCTGGTTCCGTGGTGTTAGGTTAGAGCGTTCCAGCCACATACACGCATTTAGGTCGCGGAGTCGACATGGCCAACGACTTCCAAAGTGCCCGGGCCATGAGGGAGGAAACGAGCGGCTTGAGAGGTTTCAAGAGCGTCGAAGAATACGAAGAACGTTCGACTCTGAGTCCACCTGTTCTACTCCACTGTTCTTTCTGCGCTAATGTATGCCTCAGAGACTTGAACCTTTCAGAAGCAGGATGAACGCACGATTAGCGTCGCGTAGCGAGGAATCGAGAAGGCGACACTCGGTCTGACACGATCCACCGAAGCAGAAAGGGTTTCCAAAGCTCCAAGCTTTGTCGACATTAGAGGATCGGAGACGTGAAGACGATGAGCACGTCGAGACTTCAGGTTTTCTGGTAATAAAGGTTCATCGCAACCAGCTAAATAAAAGTGCCTATAATTATGCAGCTTCCTCATCTGGTCAGCTCATTGTGTAGGCCAAATTTGCATCCAGTGTGCAACCACGATACTCGAAAAAAATGAACTGTTAAAAACAGAAGAAACTGCTATGAGCACTGAAGGAACAGAGACCACGCAAGAGTTCTTAAACGTAAACTAAATAAATAGATAAATAAAAACAAATTAATCACTAATGTTCAACTACTCAATAAAATTATTAATATTAATAAACTAATAAATTAAATCAGCGAAAGCGGCTAGACGGATTGAATAAGGATAAAGGATAAAGGACGGCGTTACTCAATTCCTTCTGGGATGCGCCAGCGCATTCTACTTCTACGGGATGTCGTGGAGGCGACATGAATGCGTATTTGGCCATACAATGACTTGCGGTGGCCAGCCGATGAACAAGTCAGCGCTCTATCCTTCCCAGACAAGTCTGGTACCAATTCACCGACCCCGTAGGGATGGAAGGCTTGGTTGGCCTGGGCGGGAAATCCGAACCAGGAACCTGGTATCGGGTGCACGCGACAGTCGCGCCTCCTCCGACTGCGCTACACGCGCCCCTAGCTTTTCAAGCCAGAATCTAATACGCACGTCGATGTTTTCAACAAACTAGCAACCAAATACTGCCATAATGCAATGGAAAAGAAAAATGTGTTGTAAAAAATATAGTATAGCAACTGCCTAATATTAGCCTTAAACACTGTGCTAACCCTGTCATTCGAAAATGGCCTGAAAGAGGACATTCGCCGAAGTCACCTGGGGAATTCCGCTTCATCCCGCTCCATCTATTCAACCCAGTGTCTCTGTTTTCAAGAAAAACCGACCACCAGCAACAGTTTGAAATATGTGGCTCTCCTTTATTCCCTGCAGCAGGCACTGCAAAATACTGTGGAGACAAACTGGGAAATTATATGGCAAAGTCGATGGCAGGCCACAACGTAAGGTTGACGATCATTTTAATAACTTGATTATTTTTTCTCAATTTCCATTTGCAGTTTTGAAAGCATCATAATTCCACTAGAGAAAGATTGGCAATCCGTTCATTATAAGATAAAAAGGATAAAGGACGGCGTTATCAATCCCTCTTGGGATGCGCCACGCATTGTACTTATACAGGATGTCAGGGTGGCAATATTAATGCGCAATTGGCTTCGTAAGTCAATAATAAACATCACAAGCTGGGCTGCTATAGCAAATGGTAGGGATTGATAGAGCTAGTTACCATGGAAAGCCATCAATCGAGAAGTCTGAGGATGAGTTGGTAACTGCGAAAATCCGACGCGCATAAAAGCATAGCGACATGGAAATGAAGTTCAAAAGAAGAAGAAGAAGAAGTTGCGTCTGAACGTCTAAAGGGTTCGAGACAGTATGAGTACAGCTATGAGCTGGAACGCCGGCAGATCCTCGTCCATGATCTGAGCCGGACGAAGGTGCCAGCTCCGGAGCACCACGTCCAGCGTCGGGCGTGGCCTATTCGTCAGCGCGTTACATCATGATCATTGATGGTTGCCACCTTCTCGTTCAAAACATCGGTCAGTTGCCCTCTGACAGCATGGAAGCCGCCTATGTAGCTAAGTGAAACATCTGCAGTACAGTCGACGCGAAAATAAAGGCCGCTCTGAGCAGACAGCTTCTCCCAGGCTGTCCAAATCCTCTCTGAGCCATATGGATTATCTCCCTAGTGAGTCAATGAGCGCTGGCGGACGTAATTTGGCGGAAATAGTGGCCGTTTTTGTGCTTTTATGTTTCCACGAGCTCCAGTTTCTTGAAGCCCGTGGACGACGCATGTGCATCTTTAACACATGCGGCGCGAAAATATTGGCCGTTTTCAAATCACTTCGGAATAAGTTACTGAAACCGCTGTTATTTACCAAGTGGATGATCTGAACAGTTTAGACGACGTCTACATACGTCCACTAAATACAGTGGAAGTGTTGCGAAAATAATGACCTGTTTGTGAAGCTGGTCGATGTTAATCTAATACTCGTGCCTCATAACCACAGCGACTCTCGGCATTAGGAGATAACCTTATCGGAGCTTTCTGGCTTAGCTCAGATAACGAGTATAAAGGATCAAGAACGGCGTTACTCATTCCCCTTGGGGATGCGCCAAGCATTCTACTTCTACCGGATGTCGTGGAGGCGACATGAATGCGTATTTGGTGCCAAGGCAACGACGGCTGCAATTAAACGAGGAACATACGGCGTTGAAAGGTGCAACGAATTGGGGGTTACCTGCCGATAGTCGTTGACGGCAGATGCGTGATGCCGCCCGACAGACCGCTGTTCGTAGATGTAACACGAGCTATTTACACGGGCAATCCCGTAGAATGACACGCATTCGTTTCGGCTTAAACCGTCACAGAACACGGATTGGAGGGGCCAAAGACTGGCTTCGTAACCTTCTTCGAGGAGTGCGCAGTGCATTCTGCTTCTTCGTGATATCGTATAGGCATTGTGAAGGCATTACGAATCGACAATACTTTCAGTGACTAGCTGATGGATGGAAGAACTACGCCTATATTTTATAAAAACGTGGAAGCTACCTCTAGGACATTCAAACATCTGTCCTGGCTGACCTAGGTGCATAGTCGAGCCTGATTACCCTGCCCTTACCCAATATCAGAAGAGCGCAAGCAAAAAAGAAATATAACCGTAACGAGCCTTTCAAGACATCTCAAAGGTAGCTTAAAAGCAAGTGAGTAAGTACAGGGTGCGCCAAAATTATGGCGACAGCACATGCGCGAACAATTTGACCTCCTATTCGCAGCGCCTGCTTTTTTCTAATCTTTTATTATTTTTACTGCGTCAATCTGTTTATGCTTATCTCAGTCAAGCATAAAAAGAAATAGTTTTTCAACATGTCGAAACGTTCGCGCCACCGTACTTCAACTATTGAACTTTACCGTCAAGGCTTCTCGGCACGCGATATTCACCAACGTCTTGGAGTTCATCGAGGTGTTCTATATAGATCCATCAGACGCTTCGAAGACCTGGGTACCGAGGATGATAGATACGGACGAGGAACGTACGTATCTGTGACAACTACGGAAGACATCATGAAGGTACGTGAACGAATTTGCAGGAGCTCGGTCCACCGGAGGTCGCCAGAGATGGAGATCAAGGAGAACTATTTGGACCTTCTGAGGGAAGAACTGTTACTCTGGGCTAGTGGTCACTTTGGGAGCCGCTCCTGGACCTTTCAACCCAACGGAGCTCCAGCTCGCAGAGCGAGAATGGTGCAGGACTGGTACAAAGGGAACTTTTCGAACTTCATCAACTTCCACGAGTGGCTAGCCAACTCTCCAGATTTGAATCCGATGCATTATACCGCCTGGGCAGTTCTGGAAGCCAAAGCTTGCCAGAAACCTCACCGCTCCATGGATTCATTGAAGGCAGCTCTCCAGAAGGCGTGAGATGAGCTCGACGCGCCATACTTGCGTGCCGCCGTCGATGCTCTCCCGGAGCTTCTCGAAGCCTGTACCGACGCCGATGGAGATGTATTCGAATCTCAATGTTGTATATAGTTCGCAATGGACAAATAAACGTTATCGCTTCGTTGGTTTCTCGAAAGTTCTGTTTTTTCGCTTTCGGCGAATCGAATACCTTGTCGCCATAATTTTGGCGCACCCTGTAGATTAAAAAAGTTACGCCGAAACGACTTCGAAGTCAAATTGCAGGTGAAAGGTCTTTTACTATTTAAAAACAAGAAGGAATCGAATTAAGAACAACATCGGAATAGAACAAAATTAAGACAATCGAACAAAAACAGGTAAACGACCGCGCTAATCGATCTCTGTTTGGGATGCGCCGTGCGTTCTACATCTATCGTGAAGGCAACTTGAATCCGTTTTTATCCTATGCAATCGTTTGCGATGACCACTTAATTTACAAGAGTGTAGCCTAAACTGATCTCGACAACTTTTTTCAGCAGTTTTTGATTTACATCACATACATAGTCGCTCTTGTGCATGCGTTACAATAGGCAGGAGGTCCTCCGGATCCCCTGTGAATCCATTGCAAGCTCGTTGCGCGTAAGTTTAATAAAATTCTTGATCGTTCCTGCAGCCGGATTCATCGACGATTATACCCAGGGTATATGGGATAGAAGGAAGAGACACCTGCAAAGTGGAATTCTTCGTATACCTTATTCTCCCGTCCAGAGAGCTAGATAGATTCGTTGACTCTGAGCCGGGATTCATCAACGCGCACACTCGCGGGTATGCTGGGTACAGTGTGGACATACCCACGTTTCATGATAAACCTTACCTGCCAAATTGTGGTTATATCAGTTGGTAGAGAAAACCCGCCGATCGTCGTGGGTGCACCCGTATACCCGTGACTTGTTCGCGTCCCATTGACAAAATGACGCTCCAGTGAGATCAGCTGTTGTGCCTAGTTGTACCTTACCCTTGATTCTATTCATGAATACGAATCATACCCACTACCCATTGCTGATAGTGGGTACGATTCTCTTACGGTATCTCTACCTATACCCATTGCTTTACGGCATATCCACGTTTTCTTTTACCTTTCCCAGGACAAATTGCGTTTGAAACCGTGAACCAACCGGCTTGAAACCCGTTGGTTAGTGAAGGGTTTGAAACCGTCCATGAAATGGCTTGGAACCGAGCACGAAAGGAGGCCACGCCACCCGCAGCTCGTGTTGCTATTGCGCAGCGAGGGGCGTGGCCGCACTTTCGTGCTCGGTTCCAAACCCTTTCATGGTCGGTTGCTAACCAACGGGTTTCAAACCGGTCGGTTCACGGTTTCAAACGCAAATTTGTCTGACCAGGAAACTATCTCAACGGTAGGTCGGAATGGCCAATGTGTTGTATATGGGCAGAATCGCCTCTCTTTGGGAAACAAGAAAATGTAAATATCTCGACCCCAATACAACTCTGCGCAGAGTTAGGGACGACAGAAGTTGGGCCTTAGAGGCGTTAGCCCTATGCCTGCACGCGGAGGGAGGGCTCAAGTTGGCTGGAAACAGTGATCACGGGGATTACTCCGCCCCTCTATGCACTCTGCCAGCATCGCTCGCTCGTCATCGCTGTTTCCAGCCAAGTTGAGCCCGCCCTCCGCCTCCAGGCATAGGACTAACGAAGCCAACGGCCCAACTTCCGTCGTCCCTAACTCTATGCAGAGTTGTATTGGGGTCGAGATATTTGCGTTTTGTTGCTTCCCAGAGAGAGGCGATTCTGCATATATAAAACACATGGGCCGTTCTGACCTACCGTTGAGATAGTTTCCTGGTGAGTTCCCACAAGGTTCCCGGTATGAACTGATACTAGGGGCCGGATAAATCAACGCTTATATGTACAAGCGGGTATGCGGGGTATAGGGGTAGACGTTCCCACGATGAGGCATTCATGATAAATTTTCCCCGCTACGTCGTGAGTATATCAGTGGGTAGAGAATACGCGACGATCGTAGTGGGTGTCCATAGTCGCGAGCATTCCGCGCCCTATTGATAAAACGACGCTCCAATGAAATCAGGGGCCGGATTTATCAACAATAGAATTCGTGGGTATAAGAGATAGAGGTAAGATGAGGGTACGGTAGAGATAAGGCAAGAGTCAGAGACGCACGCTTCATTTTGGGTAACTCTACCCCTATACCCGCGGATTAGTCGTTGATGAATCTGGCCCTGTTCGTTGTTTTGACCCAGCGTTGTCTTCCACAAATGCAACTCTCCTGCAGTAAAGATCTGGGTCACCTTGGAGAGCAGCTCTTCGAGAAGAGTTGATTATATAATAAGTACTTTGCTTCTTGAATCACTTTGCTGTCAGGTTGCGCTATGGCTTCATTGGGCTCGAGTAAGCCCATTAGTATTATCATGCATGAGCAAGGATGAAACCGCTATTCGAAACAACGTCCCAACCTTTTTAAGAAGAAGAGACCCTTAATAGGCTGAGGAAGGGAATAGTATGTAGGAGTAATGGCCTATAGAATAGCACTAGACCTGGACCTACGACAGTGCAAACAACGTATTTTGAGGTGCTCGTTGGGCAGTAGGGGGAAGAGGCTCTTGTTTGTGCACATGGAATCGTTTTGAGCTTCGTCTCACGTCCAGCCAGGTCAACCTCCCCGCTTTTCGTTTTAGACAGCCCCTTCATAACCATATTGGGTAAATCAATCGACCACTTTCCAACCGACTGTTCACAAGGAAGTAGAAGCCGGCCTACAAAGAACTCCGGAACAGAGTTATAAAGCATCGCCTTAGCCCATACTTCCATACAATTTCCATTTATTGCAGCTCATGCAGGGTTTCCTTGAAAAACGTACATTTTGGATTCCTAAGCGTCCCATAGTCATTACATTTCAAGAAGCAGTTCAGAAAATTTATTCACGAGATGTATTCGCTTTTGTTCGGACGTCGGGTGGGGTGCAGCTAGGTGTATGTTTAGTCCAGGGGTTGAATTCATTTTATTTATTTATTTATTTATTTATTTATTTCGTGGCGTGAATCACAGCAGAAATATACGCATATAATAAGATATAAACGAGCAAAACAATTTTTAAGAAATCAAAAACAAACAAGTGAGAACAAAATAACCTAAAAAAGTTCATTCCGAATGAGCAGATGCTTAAATTGAGTGACAGACATACCAAGAAAATCACCATTATCACCGATAAAACGGTTTAGCTCCCTAAGGCCCCTGTAAGTGAGGAAGTTAGACCTAACTTGCGACCTTGCAACCGCGGTATATAATCTAAGTCTACCTGTTCTACTAATCGTAAGTGGTACTCCATAGAACTCAACAGGATCTAGAGACAGTTTTCTGGTGAGGATTTTGAACAACATAATCAGGTCTCCCCTTTTTCTTCTTTTGCTTAAACTGGGTATGCCGAGCAGCTTAGCCAGCGTGAAATAGGGATGTCTTCGTAACCCATTTTGTAGCACCTCATGAACAACTTACGTGTGTAGTTATTCTGAACACTTTCGAGGAGGTTGATATAGTTCTTTTGACAAGGGTTAAAAATCGAAGTAGCAAACTCCGTAATGGGTCTTACGTAGCATTTGTAGGCACGCAAGAGAGCGCCAAGCTCATTTGTTTTTAACATCTTGAATAAATTGTACGTCCTGAAGTTGGCCTTCTTAACAAGTGGTTTATAATGAAGGTCAAATCTTAAAATACTCGTTGTAAGGAAGCCCAAGTCTCTAACGTCAGGAACCTGCTTCAAGTCCACGCTATGGAGTCTGTAGAGTGAAAAGTAGGTTTGGTGCCTTGATTTTATTACAAGACAGTGCGACTTTTCAGCTGCAAGTGCAAGTTCCCAGTCTTCTGCCCACTTTCCAATGAAACCAATAGCGTCTTGAACATCACCAGCGCTTTCACCTTTACTGACTTCTTCGTAGATTTTCACATCATCGGCGTACATTTTGCACGTAACGCTGAACCTGGAGACGGAATCTGGCAGCTCATAAGTGTATAAGAGGAAAAGCAGCGGCGACAATACTCCTCCTTGTGGAACTCCACTAGCCGACGAAAAAACCGACGAGTAGCTACCCTCCACTCTAACCTGATATGTTCTACCTGAAAGGAAACTCCTTATCCACGCTACAATCATCGGATGTATACCAACTGTCTTCATTTTGACGACTAATTTTTACAGGAACCTAATCAAAGGCCTTGGAAAATTCAAAGTAGAGAACGTCCACTCGGTTTTTGCTTTCCAGGGCTTTGGTCCAGTCATTTAAAGAAGAAAGAACTGTAGTCTCCACCGAACGCTGCTTCAGGAAGCCAAACTGTTCCCTAGAGATGATGCTACATATGTTCCAACATGTGCTCCAAAATATGCTTTTTAAGGATTTTTTCAATGGTCCTTGCAAAAATTGAAGTTATACTAACAGGACGATAATTCCTCAGGTCACTGAAAGGAGGCTTTTTGGGAACAGGGGTAATAAACGCATGCCTCCATCTACGAGGCTGTCATGTAGCTCATGTTGAAAATTTGTTCCAGAGCGTCTGCTATGCAATCAACGACATTTCTAACAAAAAGTAGCGGTAGAAAGTCTGGTGAAATTGAAGAAGACTTAGGCCACTTGGACAAGACTTCAACAATTTCATCTTTATTAAACCATAGCGAAGGCCTCATCCGAGAAAAAACTGGGAAGAATACCGTCTTGAACAGGGGTAGAAAAAGGGCTAGTTCCTGAAGACTTTCTGAAAACTTTTTGAAATTCGTTTGCTAGTAGATTTGCTTTCTCAGCAGCATACTAAAGTACCGTTCCCATGTTCTAGGCTTGGGATGCATCTGTTTTCTCCAGAACGGGACTTGATATATCTAGAAAAGGCCGTTTTGTCTTTCGAAAAGATATTTCTTCTTTCTACGAAAAGGCCACATCGAGAAAGCGCCTTATCCATCTTTTTGCTGAAGCATTCGAAGTTTACCCAATCTCCTTCAGTGCCTGAAATAGTGGTTGTGTTCCACAGAGAGTTCTGACGGTTTATCATCCTCCTAAGATATTCTGGGAGGCGTATTTTTTGTGGATCGAGTTTCCTTATAGGTACATATAGCTCAATCACGTGGAGAAGAACATGAAGCAATAATTCATACATTTGATCGGCCGTGCTCACATTTCTAAAGTTACCTATCCAGTCAACATCGGCTAGATGCTCTCGTATTTTGTCATAATTTGCTGCCTTAAAATCTCTAATCCACTGCTCATTTCCTTTACTGTGGCCTATTTTGTCCGCGATTTTAAAAGATATTGTGGCATGATCACTGTTACCTAGCGGTGGGGCAACGTTTAGGTCTTGGACCAAACCAGTGGTGTTGCAGAGAACGAGATCTAACAAGGAGTTGCCTCTAGTGGGCCTGTTCATTAACAATTATACCCGAGGAATTCGGGGTAGGAAAGAGAAACATACCCACGACGTGGCATATATCATATACCTTGCCCACTCCCTCGCGGGCATAATCCTAGCAATACGCGTAGGATACTCGGTGATCCCTACCCACCAGGAACCGAAAATGTTCCTGAATTCTCCTGTGTTTGACGAATTTTGTAGTACAGCTACTACTGCACGGTGAGCAACGGAGTTTTAACACATTTGTTTAAGCCTGGAGCGGCTAATAGAGAGGTTACATGTCGTTACAGATGTTCTGCTGCGAGCAAAACTCTTGCGCCAGGCGGGACTCAAACCTACACCTTCTGCTTCCCAGGCAGCGATATCCTGGAGGCCTGTCAGCACCCAGTTGGAGTATCAACGATAGCAGCGCTCTTAGGCCCCGTGCATACTTCCCGTCGCCGCGATTCCATCGCGGCGATGAGTTTTGCAGAGCGACGCGAAAGAATTTGAATTTCTCTGTGCTCGACGCATCGCCCATCGCTCTGCAATGGGGCGCGACGGCGATCCGTCCAGGACCAAACGCTAAACACCGCGCGCGGCGCGAAAAAGTATGCCATGCCCGCGATGGGCGCGGGAAGCCATCGCGCATGCCGACCGTTACTGTTGCGGCGGCCGCGGCGAGGTTTCCTTTGACTATTCGACCGCGTGCGGCGGAATGGTCATGAACTGAGCGCCGCGATGGCATCGCGGCGATGGAAGTATGCCCCCGGCCTTATGGAAGAATGGACCCTGCACAAAGAGGGGTTCTACAGTCACTACATATTCTAAAAAATCTTGGACGCCAGTTAGCACAGTAGGAGGAGGCGCCTGCTGCCGCATATGCGCATCGATTACAGGTTATTGGTTCGGATTTTCCGCTCAGCCTAACCTTCCATACCACTGGATACACTGATTTTTCCATTGAGTGGCTACTGCAAGCCATTGTATTGGCAAAATACACCCCCAAATTGCTTACAAGACATTCCGTAGAAGCGGAATGCGTGGCGCATCTGATTGACTAAGGCCATCCTTAATTCCTTTACCCAAAAACACTTCATTAAGAACCTTTAAAATTTAGCCCGAAATTGGCTGTACTAATGCAGGAAAATTGAACTACTCCAGCGCTACAATTGAGAATTCGTACAAATATGTGAGGAGTAGCACATTGACCTTTCCAAAGACTGGTTTTTCCAAGTCATATGGGGATAAGTAAGCGTCTGAAATGCCACGACGCTGTTACTTAGAAATGGAATGCGTGGCGCATTCCAAAACGATTGACCACCGCGAACCACTGGCCTATCAAAAAGAGCAAGTATTCAATCGCGTTATGACTAACAGAACTGCCAAAGGCCACAGAACCCCACAATTCCTCGACTACCAGAGACACTGAGCTCGAGCTAATGGTCAAGTTACTCTGTTGAACCATCACTTTCATCCAAGACATCAATTTGATAGCTCAAGGTCATCTACAGTCACCAGGAAACGCAGCTGTTGGTAGCTCCATATTTATCGGTCATCTATTTGTTTGTTTATGGCATGCGGTGCCGGCTATTAGTCAGAATAATTTCGAGATTTCCCCGAGCGCTCCCGTCGTTCAAAAATGCATTCACCAGCCGGCCTACGGGCGCAGGTAAAGGGATCCCATGAATAGGGAGACAGAATGAACTGCCGGCGGCCGCCACCGCTGTATTGCCGGCAAAATAAACGATTTTCTTTGTTGTTTTCCGCCGAGACATGCGAGGGAGGGGGACAAAACAGGGCCAGAACAATGCTACTGCGAACCGCCAGAACACCACTGAGAAGGTGCTCACGCACGTAAACCGACCACATGGGAGAATGGGATCAGATGCAGTAGTAACGCAGAAGCCGGGAGAACAAAGATTGTGGCGGAGCCTAGGTGAGTTCGCGTGACTCTGTGGCCATTCCGCGGCGGCTACTCCACACGCCAGGTGCACTCGCCGTCGGTCATTAAAGCGGACCAAGTGGGCAATCTGCTCCAATTAAGGAAGTGATTTCTGACGTGAGTAGGTGGAATGTCGCCGTTGCTTTTGGAGCAACCCCCCCCCCCCCCATACCAAAGCTTCTGGACAACAGAATATTGAATCAAAAAGGAGGAACCTAGAAGGTCTTTGTGAAATGGTTCACCATCTTTCAGAAATAGCTGACAATTACAATGACCCGTATTTGTTATAGTGATTCGGATAGGGTATGTGCAATTAGAAAAATGCCTCCAATTGAGCGAGTCTCGGCAATCAACCCTAACTACCACCATAAACGGACATTCTACGACAAGTTATGGATCCGCTAGAATGTGCTCGCTCCATCAACAACGAACGGCACCTCCAGCCTTGCGTTTCGAAGCTTTTGTCTGTAGCTGTGACTTTCTGGAAAAAATTAAAGAAGAAAAGTAACAAGCAGAGTAGTGAGACATTCAAAGGCGGTGTTCCTAGCGAACCGCCACCAGACTTCTAATGGCTCCTCCGACACTCTTCACATTATATAGTATTCAGGCACGTGTAGCGCAGTCGGAGGAGGCTCCGCTCTCACATGCACCCCGAATCAGCTTGTGGCTCAGTGGTTTCCGCCCAGACCAACAAAGTCGCCCATCCATCCGAGGCAGGAGAACTGGTACCAGATGAAAGGTGAAAGGCTGACTTGCGTCAACCGACTGACCATCGTATATCATTGTGAAGACATAATACGCATTCAAATAGCCTCCACAACATCCTGTAAAAGTAGAATGCGTGGCGCATCCCTTAACTCTGTATGTTATCCTTTATCCTTTATCCTGTATCGAACTTGTAAGGCTTCCATTCACCCAACAAAGTGTGTTTCTTTTTTTCTCCTATTCCCGGTGCTGCCTTCGCAATCGACGACAAGAAGATGCTCTACCAACCAACTCTCCCTCTACAGTACCACTCCGGCCGATCCGCGAACGAGGCCTATCGCTTTCTACAGGAGAATTTGAAGGAGCCAACCCCCTCTCGGGCGACGTGCTTCAATTGGTACCACAAGTTCGACAACGGTGGCGAATCGCTCGGGGATTCGCGACGCACAGGTCGACCACATATGCACAACAGACAGCTCGTACTTGCCAACTCCGGTGCTCGACCTGATTTCTCTGTACGCGAACTTTCAGACCTTAGAATACTGTTAGGTCTACAGTACACGATGATCTTCGGTCTTTTGGCAAAGTCGCGAAGTTGCCTCGAGTCGTACCACATGCTTTGACGTCTCCAAACAAACGGAAGCGTGTTGACATCTGTACTTCTCTCCTCAACCGTCGCCGTACATTAGCTTGAATCGACTTGATCGTTGCGATGGATGAGAAGTATTGCGTCTACGACAATTTGGTGCGTCGCAAGCACTGGGTGGACTTCGATGATCACGACAAAAAAGAGTTTCCCTCCTTCTGGTGTGGCCCAGTATTTTGGGAATTGATTCCTACCGATTCCATGGTAGACTCAAACATGTTCTACGCTCAGCTGGAGAAAATGAGCGAAATCCTTCGTAATCGCAAGCCAAGAAGAGGAAGAATTCTTCTTCTCATGGATAACGCCAGACCACACACAGCAAAGATTACGCAGAAGAAATTGGAGGAACTCAGGATTGAACTGGTACCCATCCGCCGTACTCACCTGATCTGGCACCCAGTGACTACCACGTTTTCCGGTTGCTGCAGACTTTCTTAGCTGGAAAAAAGTTCGCAAGTCGGGAGGAAGTCAAAAGTGGGGTCAACAGCTTCTTGCTGTCCAAGTCTCCGGAGTTCTTCGCTCGTGGTAATCGCTCTCTACCGGAAAGATGGCAATATGTGATAGATCATAGAGGTGAATATTTTGTTGAACGACAGTGGTTATTAATAAAGTTATTAACTATACTATGTTCTCCGCCATTAGTCTAACAACTTTCCGAACAACCTTTTGTTTTAAGCAATGTTCGCGAATATTATCACCCTCTATTAAAAGGCATGGCTATGAGTTGTACGATACTGACTCTTTGAAATGAGACAGTACAGAAAATTTGAGGAAAAGAGGATAGGGAGACTGACAGCTTCATAGAATCCAGCTGACATCTTCAGGTGCTCTTTCTTCTCTAGCACTAGTCCAAACAAGGTCTTTGCACCCGCCATAGTCTCTCATAAAAATACGCCAATGAACGAGAAAGTGTAGTTGAGCAACCGATCGTTCACTTAAGTGTCCTGTAGAAGTGCTTAAGGCCCCTAGAGACGCAATGCGTTACATATTCGATGTTCTCGCACAGAAAAGTTAAATGAGGATTGGAGCGAAACCCGAAAATGGAGAAAGGCAACCACGGTTAAGTTTTTCGGTGAAGCTACATATAGCAGAGCTGAGGGTACTGCCCAGAAAGTGCAATCTGGATTTGGAAAGTCATTAAAAAGCTGAAGTAATTACGGAATGTCCGTGGAAAGAAGGAGAACCTGCTTATACAGAAGTTTACACCAATGCCCTAATAAAGTTTAGACTCGGAATAAAAGATGAAGACGGCGCTAATCAATCTATTTTTGGATGCGCCACGCATTCTACTTCTACGGGGTGTCGCGGAGGCAATTTCAGGTACTGATTCGCTGACCCCGGAGGGAAGAAAGACTTGGTTGGCGGTTGCGGAAAATCCAAGCCAAAGACTTGCTCTGGAAAGCCGACGATTCGAGAGCAACATAATCAGCAAGCCACTGTGCAGAAAAAACCTCTGCGAGATAATAATAGAGCAAAGCGCAATCTGAAAGGTCCCGCTGGTTCATTCGTCCATCATCTGACCACCGCAAGTCGTTAGGTAGGCTAAATATACATTCAAATTGTCTCCACGACATACCACTGAAGTAGAGTGTGTGGCACATCCGAATAATGTCGCCCTTCATGCTACAGGCAACAGATTACCTCGTATTCTTATTTTAGATTTATAAGGCACAAGTGGGTTTTTTAAGCTGAGGTTGCAGCGCGTGTATAGAAAATATGTTTAAAAAATATTATAACAATTTCGATCTCATCGTTCTTGCCGTTATGATCCTTGTACTACATTAACAATGCTGTATCTTCACCATACTGTTAATACCGAAAAAGCTAACATTAACTTTCACAACTATGTAGCTACGAAATTGAGTATGAAAGCATCAACTATATTACCGAAAATTCAACGATAATTCCCTCTCAGATTTTCATAGAATCTATCCAGAGGCTAAAGAGGAGAAGATTGTCTCAAAAAAGCTCAGGGCAGGCCGCTGAAAACAGAGCCACATCTACTCGAAGAAGCCGTCCAGAATTGTTGTTGTTCAGGTTGCTAAGGAGAAAGCTCATTGAGAACGACTTAGACCAATTACTATGTAGAAGACGTACGGAACGAAGACGTAATGGTTATAATGAAGAGACTCGATGGCTTGTCCGGCCAGAAAATGGTGAGCCGGAGAAACAAAGAAAAACGACGGAAAATAGTTACCCTTACCATTCGATCCAGGACGCGCCACACCTTCTACTTCTGCACGGAATTACGAAGATTAGCAGAAGTAGAAGGAGGTTTCAGTCTTGACAAACAACTCTACATTTAACATCGCGGATACTCGAGCTCAAATTAGCGACAATGGTTATCAGACCAGTTATGGCGGCAGGTCACCAATACATTCCCAATGGAGATGAAAGACGGAAACAACTTGGGCTACCTAGTCTGCAGAGTAGGAGAGCTAGAAATGATCTCCTTATGGTTTTCAAAATGATTACAGGTAGAACTGAACTAAATTCTAGAGATATTTTTAACCTATTTCCTTCTAGAACTAGAGGAGCAAATGCTAAGCTGAGGGTTCCAGCTACTAGGTCACAGGTTCGTCATAAATGCTTTCCCATAAAAGTGTTTCCGTTATTCAATAAGCTGCTTAGTGAGAACATTCTCTCTCTACCGCTTTCTGCCTTTCTTCTTCTTCTTCTTCTTCTTCTTCTTATTCTTCAGCGTTTGTCCCGCATCGTCGCGGGGTCCGCTCTTCTGGTGTTACGACGCCACCTTTCCCGATCCTGCGCTTGATCAGGGTGGACACCAGCTACTTTCATGTCCGTGTGTAACGTATCGGACCAACGCTGCTTCGGGCGTCCTCTAGGCCGCTTTCCAGATACTTCCAACTCAAGGCCAATCTTGCGGACGCTGTCTTCTTTCCCGCGAAGAACGTGGCCGTACCATCGCAAGCGAGCTTCGCGCATCTTGTCCGCTATCGGCGCGACACCGAACTTCTGCCGAATAGCATCATTTCTGATGCGGCCCATGCGCGTGACTCCAGCCGTCCAGCGCAGCATCTTCGTCTCCATGACGCTGAGGCGCGTTTCAACTTCCTTAGTCGCAGGCCAACACTCAGCGCCGTACATCGCTACCGGGCGCACGACGGCTCTGTAAATCTTTGACTTCAGGTGCTCTGGTATCCTCCTATCGCAGAGCACGCCAGTCAGCGAACGCCACTTGGGCCAAGTTGCACTCACGCGTGAGTTCACTTCAACCATCAGACCCCCGTCAAATGCTATTGCTGATCCCAGGTATTTAAACACCGAAGTGCGTGCAAGCTCAGTACCGTTAATCTTAATGGAGCCGGACTCGCTTACGTCAGTCGTTAGGTACTCGGTCTTCTTGACGTTCAGTTTGAGTCCGAACATCGCCAGGCGGTCGCACCAAGCTTGCACCTGCCGCTCGAGATCATCTTTATCTTCGCAAGCGAGCATCACGTCATCAGCATAAAGCAATGTCCATGGGACAGGCTTCTGAAGATCTCGCGTAATGGCTTCCATGACGACAACACTCTACTCTTTGAGCAAGAGTAGAGCATCCGCGCCAACTCTATAAGTTCCTCAGGTACGTTGTGTCGTCGCAAGGCGTACAATATAAGCTCACGCGGTACGCGGTCGAAGGCCTTCTCCAAGTCGAGGAAGGCGATATGCACCGGCTTCTGTCTCTCGCGATGCTTCTCCACCAGGAGGCGGGCGGCGTGTATAGCATCAATGGTCCCACAACCAGACACAAAGCCGCACTGGTTGTCGGAGAGCTTGACGATTTCATGGATTCGTCTATCGAGGATTCGCTCGAAGATCTTCATGCTGTGCGAAAGCAAGCGAATCGGACGGTAACTGAAGCAGTCCGCAGGACTGCCCTTCTTCTTCCAAATCGGAATCGTCGCTTTCTGCCTTTAAAAAACTGATTTTGACGCGTGGACACTTAGGGGTTTCCTGATGAAATCATTCATCATTGCAGTTAGTTTACATATTTCCTACACTACTATGTTGTATTTTGTTGTAGTTTTTCGAATGTTTCTCATACTATGCTTACTTCCTTTGAAGCTTACTAGTGTTTTTTGTACTATGTTCTTGAGTCTTCTAGTGTATTGTTTCGCGTCTAGATGTTGCTATTACTCGCGTGGGCATGACCTGCGCCTCCAAAGATAAAGATAAAGGTCAGGAACTAGCTCTAGAACAGTGAGGAGCCTTCACATCCAAATGCACACAAAGAGCATCTATGCGCTGTGGCCACTGGCATATTGGCTTAACCGGCTTTGGTGCCATAGAAATGAACTTTTCGAAGGAGCATTTGGTGCGAAAGATCAGATCCATCACGCAGCTAATAAAAGACACCACATTAGGGAAGCAGACTACTGTCCTCCACCAACGCAAATATCAAACCGTCGGCGGAGAATTCAATTCTCGAATTTTCCGCCACTGCACACGAAGTGATGCGACAGCAGTGACGCATGCAAACAGCTCAGGCTGCATGAAACATGAGGTCGAACTCAACGGTTACATGCAGAAAATGAGCTAAGTTGAAGCCGTTTTGAAGTGTCTAACGTCGAAAAGGCGTGTTTTCACTTTGAAATCTTTCCGCTCACTCTTAAGACCATCGTCTAGCATCAGAAAGAAGAAGGCATAAATTATCGTCCGATCAAACAGCGCTGGTGGTGTAACGGCGTAGAGCATCCCCCGCCCTGTCGGCAGAAGGTGCGGGTTCGAGTCCCGTCTGGCGATAGAGTTTTGATCGCTACAACACATCGCTGTAGAACATATGCAATCCGAGTGTTCGCTTACAATGTAATTTTTATAGACAAGAGGCGACAATTAAGAAGGGGCATACTGGGGCTGGTCACGATCAATGACCAAAGGGAACAACAGAATTAGCATATGCGTTTTTCTAGTAACGAAAAGGCATCCAAAGGTTGATAGCCCACACCTAAGGATAAGACATTGGTGGTGCACTTCCCTGATAAGGTTCTTAGTAGCTAACCAGAACGAAGCATAGCGATAACTGCTAAGCTTGTCTGGTAGCCGAGCTGAGCCTAAGATGTGTATCCAGGTTGAGTTGATGGGTTTCAAAAGCATAGCATGTACGGCTTAGGTTAGTAGGGAAAACCATCAAATTGTCTTACCCTAGTTACCCAGTAATTTGCCTAGCTGCTTGACGCCTTCAATACAAGTCACAAAAAAAAGAAAATGAGCAGAAGAGTAGAACTCGAAGTGCTCCTCTACAGAGTTATGTTAGCTAATAGACATCAGAGACACCATTAGTCGACAGAATGTGCTAGCGGTACTGCTGGAGACAAAGTAACCCGCGCCACGTGCAGGAAAAGGATAAGGCAATATATGCTAGTCAACTGTTTCTTTGTCCAACTTGCGGAAGGACTCAGAAGATGCAGATGTCGTCTAACGTGCGCCGGGATTCAGAACATGTGCCGATTTCACGCCGAAGATGTCTCGCGCATCTCGTATCTGTCGCCGTCTTGTTACCTATCACTTCTTACATCAACCGCCGAGATTACCACTTGTTGCTGGTTTCTGGAACAAGAGAGATAGACAGCTGAATCGTTCGGTTTCCTACTTTGTTAGCGCAGTCACCCTATATGCAGTTTCAAATGAGATCAACGACAACTCCCGACGAAAAGTCGGACATCTGCAGGTTTTCCTGAATGTATCTTCACCAGAATGCCACACAAATCATCTCTTCTATGGTTTCTCTATGTTTTGAACCTCGTGTGTCAGGAAAAGCCGAAGTGCAAGATAAAGGATAAGGATAAAGGATAAAGAACGGCGTTACTCAATCCCTTCTGGGATGCGCCAGCGCATTCTACTTCTACGGGATGTCGTGGAGGCGACATGAATGCGTATTTGGCCATACAATGACTTGCGGTGGCCAGGCGATGAACAAGTCAGCGCTTTATCCTTCCCAGAGAAGTCTGGTACCAATTCACCGACCCCGGAGGGATGGAAGGCTTGGTTGGCCTGGGCGGGAAATCCGAACCAGGAACCTGGTATCGGGTGCACGCGACAGTCGCGCCTCCTCCGACTGCGCTACACGCGCCCAAGTGCAAGATAGTTGTCAAAATTGATTTATTTCAAAAGGCCGTAAAAACACACTCGTCCGCTATCCATTTTAATGAGAGAAGTGTGATTTTCGGCCTTTTGAAATGAATCAATCCTGACAATTATGGCTGACATTAAAAATGATCAGATTGTAATGTTACACGTCCATGCTGCTTGGTTTCCAGTACTACTTGGTCGTGTACCCATTAGTACTGCGCCAAGAAGTATTATAATGAAGCCGTTCCTCAAAGCTGCTAAGCCAATGGATGATGTCGCTTCGTCGGCTCCACTGCACGGTGGGCAAACACGCCCCAAAGCCTGGCCAACTGCATCGCACACGAAAGGGTGCTTTCACGTGCCATCCCGGGGATGGAAGGGTTGCTTGCTCTGGGCGGACAATCCGAACCAAGAACCTTGAATCGAAGTGCACTCGAAAGTCAACGCATCATCTCACTGTGCTACCACCACACGTTCTCGGTAGGAATAAGTGCTGACTTAAATCTGCACGCTGATTGTTGTTCTTTTTTGTGTGATAGAAGAATGTTGAGCACGTATCTTTGGCGCACGTTGTAGTAGAAAAGTTACTCAAAGCATAAGAAAGATACGGAGAAAGTGGTAATTTATTTTTGAGTATAACGTCGTGTGCCGCTTGCTTCAGCTACGACGACGTGTTCTTCTTATCCATACAACAAAAATAGTGTAAGTCCTTAATGTGGCCTACGTGGCAAGACAAGGACATACTGGACGAATCAGAGTTCGCATCGTATGGATGTGCCTCCCACAGTGAACGTCTGCGGTCGGTACTCTGATAGAATCTGATGAGCGAGCACGTACCTGCGTGCCAGGGGTGTGCGTAAATGAAATTTGAAATTTCGTAAATCGTAAATCGTAATTACGAAAAAACTGTCGTAAATCATAAATCGTAAATCGTAAGAGGTGCCTGACCTGTAGTGCAAACAACTACGATTTACGACACAAAATGTCGTAAATCGTAAATCGTAAAAAATTTGCCAGAAATCGCCGTGAATCGTAAAATCGTAAATCGTATTCAAAAACGCAATTTATCGTTAAGATAAAAACAATTTATTCCTTTAACATTGGACTATTAACACAACTATTTTTTATCTTAAAGAAAAAGCACGACCACAAGCATTACAAAACAACATCAACATGCACACAAAGTTCACGACGAGCTGGAAGAATCCAGGCAAGCTTTGTAGTTGAAGATCTGCAGTGTCAAAGCACAAAACAGGCAAGCAAAAACAAGCCGTGAAATTGAAGAAGGAAACATGCTCCGTTGTTATGTGACCAATCGCTAAATCAGGCACAGGATCAAGGTCAAATCAGAGGCGTCCTATCGGTTAAATGTGTTGGAGGAGTGTAGCTGAACGGTGAGTCATTTGGAAAAGTTCAAAAGGCGGAGGAGGAAGAGAAAGAATTTGTACTGACACGGAAAAGTCAAAACTCAATTGAAAGAAAACGGTACCTATAGGGCTTTTGACCAATCCAGTGCAAAGGATGCAGCAGGGAAGACGTCTGTAAAGGCGCTGACCATTTACTCTCTGACATTGACAGTTTGGTACTAGTCGTCACTGTGGCCTACGTGAGAAAATGGAAACAACAACAACCAATCAAAGTTCCGACCAAACACAAGCGAGCCAATCAGCGGCCGCGCATTTACGGCGACACGTCCTGATTGGCCCACTGTGTTCCGATCCCATCTAAATACATTAACGACTAGTGCCTTCGCCTCAGTTTTCACTCTGAGACGGCCATAAATCCTATGTGTACCGTGAAGACTAATGCTCAAGCTTACACCTTATGAATACGTCAGAGAATCGTTGAATATTAAGCATAGAAAGGCAGCAGATAGGGCTTAAGGTCCAAATCTAACTCGTCGTAGCAGCTTCTGAGTTCTTCATTTCTCCCGGAGACTTACATCATCTAGACTATCGCCCATTTCGTCACGGGCCGTTGACGTAATGGCCGAAGCTGCTGACGCCGAAGAGAGCGTGTTATGGACGGCCGGCGTCGGCGGCAGACGATTCTCAGTTCCTGTCGTTGCGTCGCATTCGAAGGCGATCGGAGAGATCGCCGGCACACGGTACAGGTTACGGTATCTGGGTCGCTCCACGTCGCTGAAACGCACAGACAACACCACACTGCATGCATCATGCGTCTTGAAGAAAAGCGGACATTCAGCCAGGTGGGTAGGGCTGAGGGCGAATGTGCTCGGCCACGGGTTATTTACACTAGCTCGACTTAAAAAAAATCAAAAATGACATTTTTCAAGGAAGTGTCATCACCCTGTTCATTGAGAATATGTAGTTCAAATATTTATTTGCTTTCCAATATTCATTGCCTAAACGATTTTTATTCCTTGGTAATCCATTTGCTGCGTACTTAGCTCTCATGTCAAGCAGAAAATTAGGGCCAATATCGTGCAGTTGTCATGAAACAGAGTAAATTAAACGCAATAGCTTTTTCTCAAAATTGTTGGTTTCCTGAGCTTCATAATTGGTAATCCAATTTCCATGCCCCTTTTTCAAACGTCGTCAACGAATATTGACATTGAGCTTCGTCAAGGAACATTCAAATCGGACTATCAATAGCTTTTTACCAAGCGCTGAAGGACCGCACAGTGTTTTTTCTACAGAAAAGACTAAGCAAAAAAAAATTTTTTAGAGCCCTGAAACCAGATTAACCAAGATTTCACAACTCAGCATTCGACTTGTTTGAAAAAATTCAGATGACGGACGTGACAGTGGGCCGGCCGAGAAATAGAAAAGCATCCCCCTGGCACCATCCCGTTACCATCCCATTCAAGCAGTCTCGAACATCTTAATACGAAAATCACCGATTATCGACTGATATTGATCAACAGCAGATTTTACTCAACGTATTGGTGTACGTTATTATTAGGTTGTAACGAATTAAATGGCACTGGCTCGCGCCATTTTTTGGCGCGTCTTTACGCGTTCGATCAAGAACAAACCGTAAGATGTGGCATATCTTTTAGAAGCGCAACCTTTGCTCTACCGGTGAGTACCAAATTTTCTATGTAAAAGTGGGAAAACTTTAGAGTTTTATTGACTTTTTTGCAGATGGACAAAAGGGTAATCCGAGGCATTTACTTGTATGAATTCAAGCTGGGCACTACAGCTAAGGAGGCGGACGAGAAGATCAACGCCGCATTCGGCCCTGCCCGGCATCCGAAGGAAATTGGAAAGACCAAAAAGCTGGAAAGATGGGTGCCTCACGAGCTGTCTGAGGAGCAAAGAAACCGACGATATGAGATCTCGTCCGCACTGCTTCTGCGGAACGAAACGGACCCATTCCTTGATCGCATCGTAACCTGTGATGAGAAATGGATAATGTACGACAACAGGCGACGATCGGCACAGTGGGTGGACAGCGATGAGAGCCCCATGGTTTTTGCGAAGCCGGAATTGCACCAAAACAAAGTAATGGTGACAGTATGGTGGTGTTCGCTGGGAATTATTCACCACAGCTTCCTCCCTCCCGGTGAGTCCATCACGGCAGAGAAGTACTGCATTGAAATTGAAGAAATGATGAAAAGTTGAAGGATATCCGGCCGGTCTTGGTAAACCGAAGGCGAGTTCTCCTTCTGCACGACAATGCTCGCCCCCATGTAGCACGAATGACGTTGCAGAAACTGAATGAGCTGAGCATTGAAACTCTACCACATCCTCCGTTTTCTCTCGACCTCTCCCCAACAGACTACCATTTCTTCAAGCATCTTGGCGACTTCTTGGTAGGGAAAATACTCAAATACCAACAAGATGCCGAAAGTGCCTTCGAAGATTTCGTCAATTCCAGAACTTCTGATTTTCACGCTACTGGGATAAAAAAAGCTTGTGTCACGTTGGCAAAGACGTGTAGAATCAGATGGTTTTCATTTCGATTAATAAACTTGCCTACAAGCCGAGATATTAACTGTTTAAATTTACAGTGGTTCAGTGCCATTTATTTCGTTACAACCTAATAGTATAAGATGCCAATTGTGGAAAATTCGACGGTCAAAACTCTTCCAAATCGAAATGAACTTCGTCTGCATTAAACTAGAGACTCTCCAAAAATGTTCGAGTAATTTTTTGCCAAGCTTGCACCTGCCGCTCGAGATCATCTTTATCTTCGCAAGCGAGCATCACGTCGTCAGCATAGGGCAATGCCCATGGGACCGACTTCTGAAGATTTCTCGTAATGGCATCCATGACGACAACGAAGAGGAGTGGGGAAAGCGCAGAAGACGCAAAACAACAAAGAGTGGAGAAGGCAACTATCAACATAAATAAACAGCAGAAACTATTAGAAGTGCATGATTGCAGAAGTCAATAGTACTGAACACGAACATGACGTCCGTTTTCAAAATTTCTGCCAACAACGGTGGTTTGCTGAAGATGCGGGAGAGTTGGTGGGCAACGGTTTTTCTGAGTTTTACATGTCCTTATTCTCTAGTCTTAAAGGGGGTATAGCGGTGGGATTAAGAACCATGTTGATTTATCTTCTGGTCTGAATAGCTATGTAATCCAGCGCATTTGCAGACGGTGAGTTTAAAGTCGAACCCGATATGAATAATCCGAGAAACACCACGTATAAGTCGGGTAAAAGGCGAGCAAAGCAGACATGTAGGGGTGTTTCCTAGGGTAATCGGCCTTGAAGGGACAGCGCAAACGGAACAGCCTTCCTATTCGCAGACTATTTCCCAAGCCATTGAAGTCGTTATGACTGGCATGGCACGATTGGAGACAATTTTCGAGATGCCGATGGACCCCGATGAGGGTAACTCTGTGGTTAGGGCGTGTGGTGCTCTATGATTAGGTATTGCGCTTTGACGAATAGCTCCTGATTCGCCACTCCCATGACTTTCCGGCACCAGACACTGCTTTTCAAGGAAAATTCAACGAAAGCCGCAGCCAGCGAAGGTGGTGGCACAACGGAAGGGATGCTCGCCATGATATAGGCAAAAGGAAGAGAAAGAGGATGAACGACCTGCCTGGGAGCATCTCTCGGTATGCTGACCGACTGTAGGTGAGCCTGAGACTCCCACCTCACTGGGGTCGACGTCAATAAATTTCGCTGGTTCATTTCTCTCCCTTCTAAACCCATTTGACGCCGTAAATCAATTGCTCTACAGGAATAGGCTCGTGGCTTTTGTGCCGAAGAGAATAGAGCTCTTCTGATAGATGACTCTCAGTCGACGAGATTTCTCATTTGGTTGCTGCTCTCTGCTCCAGAGAACAGCCCAATAGAAACACTAAACGATGAGGGCAACAGGATAATAGTCGGCATTAATCATGAACCTTGGTGATACGCCGTGCATTGTACTTCCACACGACATTTTGTGGACAGTTCGAACGGGATGCGCCACGCATTCTACTTCTACGGGATATCGTGGAGGCGATTTGAATGCGTATTTGGCCATACAATGACTTGCGGTGGCCATGAACAAGTCAGCGCTCTATCCTTCCCAGACAGGTCTGGTTCCAATTCACCGACCCCGGTGGGATGGAACGCTTGGTTGGCCTGGGCGCGAAATCCGAACCAGGAACCTGGTATCGGGTGCACGCGACACTCGCCGCCTCCTCCGACGGCGCTACACGCGCCCTATTTCGTTCGCCTTAATACTAGGCCACAGATATGGGAACGCTTGAAAAGCGAGCGGCAGAAAGTCTTGATAGCTGCTGATGCGTCCGCTGAGTGGGACACGAAAAACCGAAATTGACCGATCGATAATGGTTGCTCGATCGATGTTTTTATTTGTATGTTGATATTGACAAACCAGTCCAGCTTCCGTCATATTCACCCTATTCCCACTGTATACCACCAACTCTGCGCAAAAATTGATTATATCGATCAATGTTGCTTATTACTTGCTCAGAAGCCATTCCACATGTCCTGTATCTTCGAGTGACCAAAACTGTTGCAAAAATCAATAACTAATCGATAATGGGTGGGGATTGATATTGCTCACCTGAACACCATCACGGCCAACATGCAAACGCTTTTTTGCTTAGGTTGACAAACTTTAGACAAAAATCTATAATGTGGCTAAATATTGCTGTTTGCTTAGCTGGAACGTAGTAGCGCAGTCGGAGTAGGCGTTGAACATTGCTTGCATCCCGAGTGGAGTTTTCGGTTCGGCTCCCGTCAAGGCCTATGTAGCAGGTCTTCCAGCCTTTTGGGGTTGGTGATTTGATTGTCTATCAGCCAGCCACAGCAAGTTATTGTGAAGACCAAATACACATTCAATTTCCCTCCTCCATATCTCGTAGAAGTAGAATGCGTGGGGCATTCAAAGATTGATTGATTGATTAACACCTATATCCTTTGCAATATTGATTGTGCGATCGATACTTGTTCCGCACTTGGTTGCTGTACATAGAGCATGTTCATAGACAATTATATTCCTGTGATTCCCATAGCAAGCGTTTATGCCTAAGGAAAGGCCGATAGTTGCAGCAAAGGTATACTGCTCTTCGATCGGCCACCTATTTCACGCCGACGCACGGACAAAGGGAAAGACAGATTAGCTTATTTTTGCATATCCTTCTCACGTCGAAATGGACACTTTTCAAATCAAATTTGACATTTTTCTAAGTCAGCCAAAGACATTTCAAATCAAGCCAAGCTCTTCCAAATTGAAATGAGCTTCTTCTGAATTAAACTAGATACTCTAGAAGAAGGTTAGAAGAATTTTCTGCCACAACGATGTCTTGTTGCGATCAAAACTTCTAGCGCCAGGCAGGACTCGAACCCGCACCTCCCTCTGACCGGGCGGGAATGCTCTACGCCATTACACCACCGGCGCCGTTTGATCGAACGCAACATCCACACCTCGTGGGACCGATCAGCACCCACCCGTATCCGGGATGAGCTGGCCGCTGATATCAGCATGGGACCAGTTAAGCTGATGGTCTTGATAGAAACGATTCAAATCAGTTTCTTTAAGCCTCAATTGGCTGGTATCGAGGTTGTAAGCTGTCACAACGATGTCTTGTTGCGATCAAAACTTCTAGCGCCAGGCGGGACTCGAACCCGCACCTCCCTCTGACCGGGCGGGAATGCTCTACGCCATTACACCACCGGCGCCGTTTGATCGAACGCAACATCCACACCTCGTGGGACCGATCAGCACCCACCCGTATCCGAAAGAATTTTCTGTTCAAGAAAAATTTTAGTATAACTTTCTTTGTGATCGCATTGTTTGAGACTTTATAAAATTCTCATTTTTGAGCAAAGATAGTAGTTTAAAGTTCGTTTTAAAGAACAGGAAAGCTGCCGTTTTTACTGACAAAAGGGAGATCGCGCCATGTCCTCGTCTAAGACATTGCGATTTTTATTGGATTGAAATGAAAATTTCTGTTTGCATGGAGTTTCACCCCTGTAGACAGTACAACAAAAACAGTTGTGAAGAAAACACATAACATACCCTCACTTTGATGTTTCATCTAAACAGCATTTACACTATCAGTCAAGTGTAAATGCGTTACGAGCTTCTCGAGTGCATGATCTTTTAATGCGTTGTATAACGCTGCCTTGTTGCACTTTAAAACAAAATTTAATTTATTATTTTTTCTCAAAAATAGGAAATTTTATTAATATTTAATTATTACATTTGCTAGGACTGGTAAACTAGAAATTTCAAAAAAGTTATATCAAATCTTCTTCGAACAAAAAAATTATTCCAACCATCTTAATGAGTTTGTAGAGTTTGATTTGTTTGAAACTCATTTCAATTTGGAAAAGGTTGCTTTGATTTCAAAAGTGTAGGCTAGTTCAGAAGAGTGTCCAAGTCGACGTGAAACTTGTATTATTTATTTATTTATTTATTTATTTGGGCGCGTGTAGAGCAGTCGGAAGAGGCGCGACTGCCGCGTGCACCCGATACCAGCTTCCTGGTTCGGGTTTCCCGCCCAGGCCAACCAAGCCTTCCATCTCACCGGGGTCGGTGAACTGGTGCCAGACTTGTCTGGGAAGGATAGAGCGCTGACTTGTCCATCGGCTGGCCACCGCAAGTCGTTGTATGGCCAAATACGCATTCATGTCGCCTCCATGACATCCCGTAGAAGTAGAATGCGCTGGCGCATCCCAGAAGGAATTGAGTAACGCCGTCCTTTATCTTTCATCATTTATTTATTTATTTATTTATTTACGTGGAATTCTATGCAGCAAAGCAGAGAAATAATAAGAGCCTAGCAAAGGCAGAATAAGTACGAAAAACAAAACGGTGAAGAATAGAAAAGGTGAAGAACAGAAAAACAATAAACTTCTACATAAAACACAACCTGAAGGTACCGGTCAACAAGTCTTTTGTACCCATAGTGAGTTTTTTGACAACGTTGAAATTGCCTTTCGGCCTGGGAAACTGTATTTCCAACTCAATTATTCAACTGAATTATGGCGTTCAATTGATGTGTATTGGTGCGTAACGCAAAATTTAATGGAAATATGCTCACAAAATAGATGTTGGACAAAAATGAAGACTATTGTTAATAAAATGAAAGAAGGCAATTATTGGCAAAGGCTTCCTGTGTGGGAATTGCGGGTGCAGTCGGCGGTTGGATAGATACCTCGAGCCAACCACTTGAGGGCTAAATAAATAGCTGAAAATGAATCATTTCTTCGAAGACCTTCAGCTTAACTGGTTCCATGCCTATCTCAGTGGCGAGCTCATCCCGACATACGGTGTCGGTCCAACGAGGTGTGGATGTTGCGTCCGATCGGACAGCGCAGGTGGTGTAATGGGGTTAAGTATTCCCGCTCGGTCAGCAAGAGGGGTGCTAGTTTAAGTCCCGCCTGGCGCCAGAGTTTTGATCGCAACAAAATATCGTTTGACAGCTTACTAGGGAAGGGTTTCGACCTTCCACGGAACTTCAAGTTGAGACTAGGATCATTAGAAGGAGCTCGATGATTACGAATATCAGTGTCAAAATTGCAAAATAAAATTCCTGAGCGAGTATTGGCCTGGCGAGTTAGAACGACGATGCGAGCTACTTGCGGCATAAAAAATTGGATCGAATCGGTTCTGACAGAAACGCAGAAATTTGAAGATCTAAATGCTAATGTTCATGTTACGGGCTAAAAAAGAAAACCTGCTAAAAGTCAAAGTTCTTAACACCAGTGATCCTCCCATATTGCGCACAACTAATTATCTCCTCTAGGTCCCACTCATGGCCTGTTCATACTTCGCGACAAGAGCGACGAGAGCGACAACAGCGACAACAGCGACAACAGCGACAACAGCGACAAAAGCGACAACAGCGACAACAGCGACTGGAGCGACTGGGGCGACCGATGTAGTGTGGTGTACGTAAATACAGGGTGCGCCATAAATATGGTCACTTTTTCGTGCGTCATTTTTTGTAATTGTTTGTGAACGTTTTTATGTTTCCATTGTTTCTTCGGATTCTACGTGTCATCTTAATCGTATATAGTGTTTTCTGCATCTCCACACTGCTTCTATCAGAAATGGTAAAGTCTTTTTGTCAAAGAGGCGCAATCTTGGATCCGAGAAGGGCAGGATTTTCTGTTGTCAACATCGCTCGTCTGCTGAAGCTGCACAAGATGACAGTCTATCGCTGTGTGGAACGTAACTCTCTCGTTGATCGTTCCCGACCTGGCTGCCCGGTATCAGTAGCTACTAGCAGTCTTTGAAAAATCGTGAAAGAACAATTCAAGTGGAATCCAGGCGGCAGCATGAGAAAGATGGCATCCGAGCTCAATGTATCGGCTACGACGATGAAGCGAGTTGCTAAGAATGAGCTTGGACTAAACCCCTACAAGTTCCGTCAACTGCACGGGCAAACGCCTGCATAGATGGAAGGAAGAAGAAAAAAATGTCCAAGACTCCTCGAGCGTCACGACCACTGCATGACGCTCTTCACTGATAAGAAACTTTTCTCAATTAAGCAGCATTTTGACCGCCAAAACTCGCGGTTATTGGCTGAAAGTGGTGAGGATGCAGACACCGTTAACAGAAATTCTCATGCAGCTTCCCTGATGGCTTGGGCCGGAGTTTGCGCCACAGCACGGACACGATTGGCTTTCGTTGAAAAAAGGTCAACACCGATGTCTACGTGAACGACAATGTGATGATGGAGTTGCTTCCTTATGCTCAAGAACACTCTGGAAATCCAACGTGGACCTTTCAACAGAACGGCGCACCCGCTCATAAGTCCAAGAAGATTCAAGAGTGGTGCGCAAGGAATCTTTCCAACTTCATCCCTGTTTCTGAATGGCCGACAAACTCGTAAGATTTGAGTGTTATGGTTTACTGCTCTGGTTTATTCTAGAGGGTGAAGTCTGCGCTAAAAGGCGCACTACAATTCAAGGATTGAAATCTTCACGTGAAAAAGCATGGAAGGAAATTCCGCAAGCAACCTTGCGTGCCGCCGTTGAGTCCTACCCTAAGTGTCTGAAGGTTGTCATTCGTGCCAAGGAAGATAATATTAGATGATATCCATTTTACGTGTTAACTGGATTGTTATTAAATTGTTGAGGAAGTTTCGCTATTCCCTGACAAATTCCCCGTGAGCAATTCGCTTTTTATTGAGTGACCATATTTATGGCGCACCCTGTAATTGTACGTAAATAATTGCGTACTCCACACTCCGTCCGCGACGAATGTAGTGTGAAACGCGTAATTATTCACGTAGACCACACTACATCCGTCGCTCTTGTCGCTCCTGTCGCGAAGTATGAACAGGCCCTCAGTCGCACCCTTGACTTCAAACAAGATGGTTGGTCTGAGGGGAGATGGCGAAATGAACCATGTACATTAATTTCACTGTTATTTCTCTATAATATTCAAGTGCATTCAAACGATCACAGCAGAACGCGTGCTACTTGGAGCCGTTGTACGGTAGATCAGTGCAGCGTTTTAATTGCGTTCCACAGACAAATCAGAAGAGACACTGCCCATTCCAAACAAGGTGAAGAGAATGTCTGACCTACCAGCAACAGACGGCACGTAGAACCTGTTCGTTCGGTGATAGTGGAGTGCCAGTGATGGTGCCGCGTCCAACACGCGTCATCATCTCATCGAAGCGACGTAGCTGCGACTTGGCGCACGCTTTTCGGTAACGGAGCCTGTAACGTCGGAGCATCGAGGGCTGAAGCTGAGACTATGTCATACAGAATATCGTGAAGAACTGAGAGGAAATGGTGGGATTCGATTTCATGGTCATGGCCCACAAAAGCGGGGCCTCGATTACATCTAAACCTTCAGATGAATGGATTTTCAAGGGGATATCGCGCTCCGCTGAAATTTATTTATTTATCACAGGGCACGGATAACAATCACAGATTCTAAGAATAACATACAACAAACAAAAAAGCCTAACGAAACCTTAGTGCAATTAAACGTCTAAAAGAGGATAGAGACATATTAACAATGTTCTCGTTCTCAGAAAGCAAGATGCTGAGCTCTCTGATGCTCATGTGAATGAGGAAACTTGACCTTACTTCTGACCTTGGAAGTGGCAGGTAGAGTCGAGGATGCCCTCTTCTGTCAGTTGTCAAAGATGTGCCAAAAAACCCAATTGGTTCAACTCAGAGAGTTTGGGGCGAGAAGCGAAGGACGATCCGCCCCCTTTTTCGGCGAAAAATCGGCTTTTAAGAAGCGCCGGACAACTCCAGGATGTTGGGGGAAGACTAGAATCCTGCGATCGAGCTGAGCTTGTCCCCAACGTGTCGAGTCGGGCCTGATGACGCGCTTCGCGGCTTCAGCAGGTGAAGCCCCCGACATGCGCAGGAGGCTCCGCCCCTGTGACGTCATCAGATCGCGAGTTGACTAGCGCAGTACATTACGTCACAACATCAGCGCCGGCGATCGATCCACGGCCGCTGTCTGGCACCCTCCACCGGGCGGCTCACCCTCTCGCTCTCTGCCGCGCTGCGTCTCTGCCCCGTGCACAGGTCTCGGCCGCGCTGTGCTGCGTCTCCTCCACCGGCGCGCTGCCTCGCCTGCGCGCGGCCATCGCGTTAGGACGCGGCCAGACTCGACAAATTTGTGTTTAAACGCGGCTGCCCGCGTTTAAACACAAATTTGTCGATTCGTTGTGTTTAAACGCGGCTATTTCGACTATTATGTCTATCGAAGATGTGCATTATTACTTTCTGGTCACTCCAGTTACTCTCCAGTTACTTTCTTTGGTTATCCGCCTACACCACCACAATTGTAAGCATTTTGATTCTTGTCTTGACAGTGGCGTTTCACCGTCATCCCATCCCATATTTACCGTTCGCCTTAACAGCAGTGTGCCGTTAATTTATTGGAGTGGGCGTCCACAATAGATGACTCGTGTATAAAACGACACGGTAGTGACGAGTTTTCCGGAGCGGGTTGGTCGAGTTCACCTGCCGTATGCAGGCGGTCGTCGCGGGACGCAAGTGCTCCAAACAATCACCAAGAATTCTGCGAGCGCTTATTAACCTTCGTTTCGCTGGTGGATTCAGCAATTCAGCGGGAATCTAGATTATGGAAGTTGCATTGAAAATGCTGTAATAGGAATGAGTGGTAACTACAATGCGAGCATGGAGGTTGAAGTAACAGAAATACTCTATTTCCCTAAAGACACGGTCAAGATGGCCGCAAGTTCGACTTTTCAAACGTTGGCACCGTTGGGATGGGTATGAGCTTCTCTTTTAGCTTCAACTTTAGCTTAAGTGTATATGGCTCGCATGATATGTTATGTCTGTTTTGAGGAACTGTCTGCCATACAACTCGTCCAGTCCCGTCCCGGAATACTCGTCGGTACTTGTGTCGCTTTGGCCGCGAGTCAAGGGATGTTGATAAAATTGGAGTGAAACGGCTTTTAACAAGGGAAGGGACGGCGTTGTCTGTACCGTTGCTACTGTCGATTTCACAATGTTTATTATTGTTTGAATTTTTTTTTTTGCTCTCATCATCAGTTCTTTTCATTTTTTCCTTCGGTGTTTGATTTCCAAATTCCACGCCAAGAATGTTTTGCAAGTTCTTCTGTTTACTACATACGTCTTCTTATACTACATACGCCTGGGTTCCCCAGAAAGTCTTCCAATCAGGCGTACGCCTCGAGGTCTCCTAAAAGGAGTGAAATTATCAGGCGGAGTTATAACACGTCTTCCCATCCTCATTGGAGCGCATTAGCCGTCCTACTTCCTCATTGTTCCCATCGCTCATATTTTGTCCCCAATTCTTTCCTTGAACGTTGATTAAACATTAGTATTAGTAACATTGCAACGATAGTGTCCTACGCCTTCTCACTAACATTGCATTGATACTGGAATGGTTTCTTTTTGTGAGCATCACTTTATAAGTGATTTTTTGCGGCTATGAAAGGAAGATTGAAACAGTGCAGTTTTTGTCTGAAGGAAATGTTATCCAATAGCCTCTACAGACATATTGTCAATATTACTAATAGCCGCTTTTCATGGCAATTACTTCTCATCTAGTGGGTTAGTATGCCACACATTTAAATTAACCACGACATGCACACTACTGACCTATTTAGACTTCGTACTAGACGGCTTCGGACTGGGAATCCAGGACCTCGATATGAGCGTTGAGGCGCTGATTAAAAATCCTACATGGTCAGTAGCATGGATTTCTGTTGGTTCTCCCTCAAATTATATTTCACGAAAGCAAAGCTTTTAAGGTATTGGACCCACCTAGGACGTTCTGATGAGGAGCGTGCAAAAGAACATGAAGAAAGGGTTTTCGCAAAGGCAACGTGGGCGGTCGAGATACGCCGAGCAATACAGAGAGCACTGTAGGCATTTCTTCTTCTTAGGAATATCGCTCACTTTATATATAGCTCTACACTTATTTCAATTTAGAAACGAAGTTCGCTGTTATCGCCGCCACCCAGAACACAACATTCTTGTGCCCTCATCGGTAAGTAGTACCGTTCCCTTTCCCCACCTCCGATCACCCCTTCTTGTGCCTCTGCCTGACAACCATCCGAACTTTTTCAGAAACGTGGCCGTAGCGATGCGCCCCCACCCGCTCAACAGGATCAGACTGAGATCTGAAAAGGAAGACTCTGCCTACCGAAAAGAAGACGAAGGAATACCTCAGCGAGAAAAACGACTTCTGCCTCCTCATTGTCCTCTCATGTATGCTATTCACAATGGCGTAAATCTATTCACAGAAGCCTAATAAATCACTAACTTCTTATGGTTTTTGTTTCCTCACATTACACATATTCGAATTGACCAAATACTTGGGAAATTTGTGAAGTGCAGACCTTTAAACGACGGCAGTACACAGACTAAAAACAAGCAGACCTCTAGGCCAATCCCTGTTCTGACAATAATAATAATAATAATAATAAATAAAAATAAACAATAATGAAATACAATAATATAACTACCTAATAAATTTTTATTTTTAATGTAATAAAAAATTATTTAATACTTCTACCAATGTAAAAATATCATTAAATAAAAACTACACAAATAAAAATGATAATGAATTACTTGATTTTATTTTTTGAATTTAATAAATAATAAATCGTCATAATGTATGATGATAGAAAAATATTATGACATAGTAATTAGTAGTGATGGATAATATTATACATTAGCAATCATTAGTGAGTAGAAAATAATAATAATATATAGAGGGACAGCAGGTGATAATGAACAATAGGAAGTTACTAATTATACGAAATAATTAGTAATTATCACCTGTTATTATTATTATTTTCTACTCACTAATGATTGCTAATGTATAACATTATCCATCACTACTAATTACTATGTCATAATATTTTTTCTATCATCATACATTATGACGATTTATTATTTATTAATTTCAAAAAATAAAATTCAGGTAATTCATTAACATTTTTATTTGTGTAGTTTTTATTTAATGATATTTTTACATTGGTAGAAGTATTAAATAATTTTTTATTACATTAAAAATAAAAATTTATTAGTTAGTTATATTATTGTATTTCATTATTGTTTATTTTTATTTATTATTATTATTATTGTCAGAACAGGGATTGGCCTAGAGGTCTGCTTGTTTTTAGTCTGTGTGCTGCCGTCGTCTCCAGCACAACTGCAGGATAAGCGCTGCACAATACAGGACAAGCGCTGTACAATACAGAACAAGCGCTGGACAATAGGAGGTCTTGGTCGGAACATTTGCCTGTTTTTACTCTTTCTGCTGCCGTCGTCTCCAGCACGACCGCAGGACAAGCGCTGCGCAATAGGAGATCTTGGCCGCAACGACTCCTTGTTTTTGCCATTTGTGCTCCTGTCGTCTTCAGCACGACTACTGCACAAGCGCAGCTGACGAGGGAGCCTTGGCCAGAAAGTCGCGCCAATGACCTCGGGTGTACTGCGCTCGCCGGAAAATTTTCGTAACGTCGTCCGGTGTTCTAAGGCTTGTCCTCTCCTCGTGCTGCCTTCGGTCATCAAAACTCTCTGAGAATGGAAAGCCTTCCTGTCAGAACTTTGAACATCATAACTAAATCTGCTCGCTTTCGTTTAGCCTCAAGGTTAGACAACCCAAGCATTTTGGCCCTGTCAGACCCACTCGAAATATTGTCGTAATTTAGACCACGACATTTTAGAAAGAGCTTACGGGTAAAGTTTTTCTGAACACTTTCAAGGAGTTTTATGTCCTTCTTTTGAGAGGGACTGAAAACTGAGACACCGCATTCTACAATGGGCCTTACGTAAGATTTGTAGGCTCTCAGAAAAGAAGGTTGGTCTTTGGTTATCAGTACCTTAAACGAATTATCAATTCGGTAGTTACCCTTCTGTTACAAGTGCTTTATAATGATGCTCAAAGTTTAGGTTAGAAATGGAACTCTAAATTTCGTGCACTTGTAAGCTGCTCTAAAATTGACCCGTTGAGTGTATATGTTGGACGGTGACTTTGAGATTTGGATTGAATCACGAGACAATGCGATTTTTCAGCTGAAAGGGGTAGTTCCCAGGTGCTTGCCCATTTCACTACAAAATTTATAGCCGCTTGGACATCACAGAAGGCTTCTTGATTGTCGACTTCTCTATAGACCTTTATATTGTCCACGTATATTTTACAAGAAACTCCAAACCTTTGAAATGAATCAGGAATCTCATAGGTATACAGAAGAAAAAGTAATGGCGGTGGTACTCCACTCTGTGGAACCCCACTGGGGCAGAATAAACCGATGAATACTGTCCTCGTACTCTGACTTCATAGGTTCTGCCCTAAAGAAAACTCTTTATCCAGTCTACAATCATAGGATGTATACCTACCCTTCCCATCTTGTACAATACTTTTTTTGTAAAGACCTTGTCAATTTAATGGAAGGGCGAACGAAATCTAAGATCACGAGGTACATACAGTCGCTTCATCGCTTCGTTAAGTACATACAACCCACCCTACAAACTCATAGGCGTATGACATCAGCGATACACCGACCAGCAGAAACACAACGACGGAAAGAAACACCCACGGCCATACTGAAATCAACAGTGCTGGGTCCGTTACGCTTGTTAAGTGTATGTTGAGTCGTGTCTGCACTTTTCTAGTTGAATGGGACCATCTTGCTATCGTATATTGAGGCACGGGGCAAGCCCACTCCGGAAGGGGTCACCTTTTACCATGACAAACTCGTGTAAAATACGATTGTAGGAATGTTTAGGCACAAGTAATGAATAAGTAATGAACAAATAAACAAATAAACAAATAAATAAATAATCACTAACGCATGATAAAAGGAACACGAGAACGATTCCAAAAGAGACACAAACAACAAATGCCTTCCATTATTGTTGAAGCCTATAGCGGATGTTAGAGGCTAAAAGGATAGGAAAAGGAGTTACTCAATCTTTCTTTAAAATGCGAAACGTATTCTACAGAGTGCGGCAAAATTACCCGTGCACCTATACATTTTAAATTTTTTAAAATCTCTTAGAAATTTTACCGCTTCATTCGCCTAAAATATTTTGACTGAACGTTGTAGAACTCATACGTACGTGAGTACAAAATGGTCAGGCGTTTCGACCTACGAAGAGCTACTAATCGAACTTCATAAGGCCGGCAAGCAAACGGGAGATATTGTGAAGATCCTTTCCGTGCCCCGAAGAACGGTTCAGGATACAGTAAAACGCTACAAGGAATTGAAGACCGAGGAGGATAGAAAAGGAAGAGGTTGTCCCACGGCAGCTACCAACCGCAAAAATGTAAAACTCATGAGAGAAAAATTCGAAGAAACGCTAGGAGATCGCTGCGCCAGATGGCAAAAGACGTAGGAATAAGAGAAAGGTCGAGAAGGAGGATAGTCCGGGGAACGCTCAAGAAGTTCCCTTATCGTCTACAGAAATGCCAACTCCTGACGGACGCTATGAAGAAGAGGAGAATGGAAAGATTCAAAACGTTGCTGCAGCGATTCACGGTGGCACGCGGTCGAGACTTCGTTTTTAGCGATGAAAAGATTTTCACGTTGAATCCAGTCTTCACTCCCAAAATCAGAGGATTAGTGGGAACTCGCTTGCTGATGCTACCGTCAGAGGACGATTTCAGAAAAGTGCGAATGAGCCTCAATCCATTATGGTTCGGGGAGGAGTCACATATTCAGGGAAAACTATTTTTTTCGTCAAGCTGGCGTAAAAATCAACGCAGCGGTTTACACGGATATACTGGAAAGAGTTCTCAACCGTATGCCGTACCCACTTTGAAGGAGCCTACTGGTGCTTTCAACAAGATTCTGCTCCGGCACACAAAGCAAAGGTCTTCAGGAATGGTTCACCGAGTAGCTGCCTGACTTCATCACACACGACGGATGGCCCTCCAGTACTCCGAACCTCAACTCGATGGATTATTCTGTAAAGGCCATCTTAGAGGGAAAAGTCTGCTCTGCCACGCACCTAAATTTGGACTCTCTTAAAGAAGCGCTTTTGAAATCCTGGGACGAAATTGATGAAACGCACCTGCGTGTCACATGCGAAGCCTTTGTCGAAAGTCTGAAGGACTGTGTGGAGGCCGAGGACGATCAGATCGAAAACTGTTAGCATGCTTTGAATTGTCATGTTTGTGGTAGATAATTTTGATAGTTAGAATTGATCTGCGAAGTTTGATTTCAAAATCCCATTTCATTTTCAGTGCACGGGTAATTTTACCGCACCCTGTACTTCTACGGGATGTCGAAGAGCCAAATTGTATGCGTATTTGGCCGTATAATGACTTACGGTAACCAGCTGATGAACAATTCAGCGCTTTATCCTTCCCAGACAACTCTGGTAGCAATTCACTGACCCCGGAGGGATAAAGGGCACTGTTTGCCTGGTGGAAGTCCGATCCAGGAACCTGGTATCGGGTGCACGCGACAGCTGGCACCTCCTCCAACTGCACTACACGCGCCCCAGTGAAAACAGGTTGGCGAAAAATTAAGTTGAAATGGACAATAAAAAAGAGCATTGTCGACAGGTTTTATTGTTTTACTTTTGAAAGAGCGAAAATTCGGTGTAGGATAATTAAGTTGCTTCCGAGAAGCCAAAATAATGACTCGGATGTCATTCGAGTCATTATTATGGCCAATTATCAAAAATGGACGAAGAAATCAAGAAAAAATGCCCTGAGCTTGCCAATCACAAAGGCGTAATCATGACAACGCCAGACCGCACACCTCTTTGATAACACGTCAAAAACTAACAGAGCTCAATTGGGAACTGATGCCACATCCCCTTTATGTCCCTGACATCTACGCTAAAGCACCATCAGAACACCATTTGTTCCGCTCCCTTCAACACAATTTGAATGGTAAAACTTTTGAATCCCATCAGGCTGCTAAAAATGAGTTGCACCAGTCCTTTCCTTCTGAAAAACAAGGCTTCTTGGAAAGTGAAAGTTTTCAGCATACCGAAAGATGGCAAAAGGTCATCCAACAATTCTGCTTCACTCTAACGGGGAAATACAGCCAAACAACCTGGTATGCCATTCATCAGCATCGGTATTTGTTGGTACATTCCCCGTTAGAGGGCGGTAAGCGGTTGATGAATCTGGCTCCAGGTAACGTTTACTCAAAAGCATGAGAGGGTATACACTGGAATAAGATAGTGCGCTTAGCAGGACTCCCCAGTAAGATCACTGCTCCAATTCATCCTCCTAGATGACGCCGTTGTGAGAGATCTTCAACAATCGACGCCCCTGACACAGCAGTATACTGGCGAGATGTTGACTGCCTCTTCCGAGGAAAGCCGAACTAAATTGCAGAGTCATGTGCAGGCTTGGAGTGATTGACTCGCAGAATTGCGATTACGTAGGATGCTAAGGAGAGGTACCTGACGATCGAGCAGAACGACAGCGGCCCGATTATGCTTTCAAAAGCTTGTGCCCAATAATTACCAGTGATGGAGGATTAGTTCTCGAAATGAACCATCGCATAAACTCTTTGTGGCTCAAGTAGAGAAGCTCCACAATTACATCATAACTTTAGAAGAGCCCTTATGCTTGCTGAGACTAGAGCAGAGCTATCAGTTATGGAGAGCATGCAGAGAGGACCTGTCTTTCCGGCTCTACATTTGCGCTAGAGATTCTTTTAGTGGTCCCACCCGACTAGGAAAGAAACGACACGTGTTCTAATTGGCGGAATGGCGAAGCATACTCACTCATCGTTTATTGCACCTTTGTGTGCTAGCCGATTATTTGAATGGATAACACTTATCGCATAGAGACCACTCGACCAACTGAAATAGGTTTATTTCACGGAACTTTGGGTAAAAATGGTCAGCGCTTTAAAAAATGCATAGTCGGGAGGAAGCAGCCTCAGCAAATCCAAAATATAATAGAAATAGCGTTCTTTATTGTTTTTCTTTTCCCTGAGTTTCTCTGAGAACTCACACGCAGCACAGGGAAGTGACTTAGATTTCAAACGATTCAGAAGAGAGGGTGATGAGACAAAACAGAGTGCGCCTCCTTCCGACAAGGTTTGTTCATTAATCACCTCTTTTAAGTCGTCGAATGTCTCTAAATCGAATGGTGAGCGTCTTACCAGGACGGAAATGGCCTGAAGTAAGGTTAGGTGGAGTGCGTTTTATGACACACCGACTCACTCGTATGGAAGTACAAAATGAGAACCGCTCCTGACAATGCGATTGGATTACAAGCTTGCACCATGCTCTCAACAGGAACGTCAGACGCCTGTAAAAACTGGCGAAATCAAGATAACGCCATAGTTTCACACTCCTGGGCAAGCTATCAGCTCCTTTGATACGATTATCAGTAAGGATCTTAAACGCACTTACTCCTGGGGCCGGATTCATCAACGACTAACCCGCCGGTATAAGGGGTAGAGATACCCATAATGAAGCCTGCGTCTCTGACTCTTGCGTGATCTCTGCCTGACTCTTATCTTATCTCTACCCCTTATCACCCGCATACCCACGGGTTAATTGTTGATGAATCCGGCCTCTGGTGCTGGCTGGCTTACCCAAATTGACAGCGGATGTTTAAACCTTTAAAAGCTAATTCTAGCATAACACGAAGAATATGCACAAACGAATCTGCCGTGGTGAAAAAAAAGTTCCTCATGGTCGTAGAAAAATGGAAGACGAGCAGCAATAGTATTATTATTATTACTTAATATTACAATGCACATATATGTGCGCTGTGATATATATGTAGATATAGATATGTAGATATATAGGCAGTATAGTCGTAATCGCGAAAACAGTCGAGCAATATGGATACAGATAGTGTCGTCGTTATAGTCCGCGAGAATAATTGAACACTGTCGATATAAATATCGGAGCACATGTGTGTAATAGAGCAAAGTCGGGAACGTCCGAAGTTATTATTATTATTATTTATCCTTATAATAGGATGCTAGCGTTATGTAATAATAGTAAGGTAGTCCGTTTCCGGTATTGAGTTAGAAACGGTATAGTTGTTGTAGCCTGTCTCTTTCTTCCAACGATTTCTTGTTTAGCACACTTGTCTTCGTGTAGCAGCACAAATAAAGAGCGAACGCCATGCTTCATATGTCGGGATAATCAAGATCTCTTCATTCTGAGCTTCATTGATCTGCACAGACAGTGTTTACAAATGATCTGGAATGTTAAGAGAATGAATATGAAAGCAGAAGACTCAATCCATGAACAACAATCATGAATATGACTGGTAATAAGATATTGCTTTCCATTGTCTTTACTGAAAACTTCTCAATGGCCATAATATACAGAAGTACCTCAGAAGTCGGTAATTTGCAGATCTGAAAGAAATTCTCTTCGCTTTAGTCTTTTTTTTTTGAGACAGGGATATTTGACGACTCCAATATGCCACTTGGTAACATCTGGGGCCAGCGAGCACACCTATAAAACAAAGAATCTAACATATACTAGCAATATTAGGGTGGTAAGAACGTATTGATATGATTTTTTTAAAGAATCCTCAATTGTCCATTATCTATTGGAATCCATTGTGCTGCAATAAGGGTTTGGAGAGGCTGTATTTCAGCAAAAAAGGCACACTATCGATTTATGATTTATTACTTAAAGATTTACATATTATAATTTTTTGTTAAAGAAAATTTTAGTATGACTTTCTTCGTGGTTTCAAATGATCTACTAAATAAGTAGTCACATTGCTCAACATCCTACGCAATGCTTAGTTCATGAGGAACAATAATGGCTTAAAATTTTCTTTCTTTTTCTTTGCTGTTGAAAAATAGGAAAGCGGCTATTTTTTAGTGCTAAAATGTGAGATGGGCGCGTGTAGCGCAGTCGGAGGAGGCGCGACTGTCGCGTGCACCCGATACAAGGTTCCTGGTTCGGATTTCCCGCCCAGGCCAACCAAGCCTTCCATCCCTCCGGGGTCGGTGAATTGGTACCAGACTTGTCTGGGAAGAATGAAGCGCTGAATTGTGCATCGGCTGGCCACCGCAAGTCATTGTATGGCCAAATACGCATTCATGTCGCCTCCACGACATCCCGTAGAATTAGAATGCGCTGGCGCACCCCAGAAGGGATTGAGTAACGCCGTCCTTTATCCTTTATCCTTAAAATGTGAGATTGTGCCATGTTCTCGGTCAAGACGTCGCACTTTTTTTTAGCAAAATCAATAGCAAAATGATAGCAAAATCTGCGTTTGCACTGAGTCACATCTGCGAACGATATCGCAATAACAATTGTACAGAGCACACATTTCCTCACTATAACGCTGCATGTAGGCAGCGTTTTTTACTCTCAATCAAATGAATTCGCAATGAGCTTTTCGAGTGCTTGACTCGATCTCGTGTTTTTTAGTGCACTGCCTTGTTGTACTTTAAAACAAATTCTAATTTATTACTTCTCTCAAAAACGTTTTTTATAAAATTACTACATACACTCGTTCGGGCAGCTGAACTAAAAAAAATTCAAGGAAAGCTATACCAAATTTTTCTTGAGCAAAAAATATTTCATCTTAGAGAGGGCGTAGATTAACCTGTAAGACGCCATCTCGATTTGCACATTTCGGAGGGAGCCAATTCTTTTAAAAAGACAAGGTAGCAGTTTCCTGTCTATCTGCCCAACTCTAGCTATGAAATTCCCCAATCTTCAGAATTTTTGATCCGCATCTTCGAATTAAATGACGTATAAAATTCCGTAGGGCGCGTGTAGCGCAGTCGGAGGAGGTGCGACTGTCGCGTGCACCCGATACCAGGTTCCTGGTTCGAATTTCCCGCCCAGGTTAACCAAGCCTTCCATTTCTCCGGGGTAATTGGTACCGGACTTCTCTGGGAAGGATAAAGCGCTGACTTGTCCATCGACTGGCCACCGCAAGTAATTGTATGGACAAACACGCATTCATATCGCATCCACGACTTCCCGTAGAAGTAGAATGCGCTGGCGCATCCCAACAGGGATTGAGTAACGCGTCCTTTATCCTTATCCTTTACAAAATTTCGTAGGTGCTGCTACGTGGCCTGAAAATCTGCCCACACGATCTGAAGGATCCTATTGAGGCATGGTGGGTCCATGTGAATAATACTCCCTCATCGTAATGGTGTGGTGTTCTTAATTGCATCAAATTTGGACCATTTGGTGCAATTGGTGGGCTGTCATACATAGTGTATACAAATTTGTGTTGCAGGCTTCATGGGCCACCTTGAACTCTGTAGTAGCCAACGAAACCCTTCCACGTGGTGAAGTAGCTGAGACGAGTATGCCAAATTCCGAGTGATAGAGCTGCGGAGGGCTAACTTTTAACGCTATTATAGTTCCATTCTCATACTTCTATGTATTGGGTTGTAGTATAGCCAATGTCGTTTTTCTCATAGATGGCGTGAACTGAATATTTCTATTTAGTAGTGATTGCGCGGCTTACGTTGTTATAGACACTATTTAAAGGCTAGACTAGCTTCCTGCAGAAACTAAGCATCATTAGCAAAAACAAATTGGTAATAAATGAGGTGAAAATGGACAATCAGAAGGAGCATTCTGGGCATGTGTTACTGTTTTACTTCCTAAAGGGCAAAACAGCGGTGCATGCTAGGCAGAAACTATATGAAGTTTATGGTGAGCACTGCATTACTGAACGCCGGTGTCAGCGTTGGCTTGTTCGTTTTTGCTCTGGAAATTTTAATGTGCAGGGTGCGGCAAAATTACCTGTGCACCTAAACATTTTTAATTTTTTAAAATTTCTTAAAAATTTTCCCGCTTCATTCGCCTAATATATGCTGACTGAACATCGTGGAACCGTTATGTACGTGATGCAAGGCGGTCAGGCGTTCCAACTTACGAAGAGCTACTAATGGAACTTAACAAGGCGGCAAGCAAACGGGAGTTATTGTGAAGATACTTTCCATGCCCCGAAGAACGGTTCAGGATTCAGTAAAATTCTACAAGGAATTGAAGACCGAAGAGGATAGAAAAGGAAGAGGTTGTCCCACGACAGCTACCAACCGGAAAATTGTAAAACTCGTGAGAGAAGAAATTCGGAGAAACGCCAGGAGATCGATGCGCCAGATGGCAAGGACGTGGGAACAAGCGAAAGGTCAATAAGGAGGATAGTCAGGAAAAAGCTTAAGAAGTTCCCTTATCATCTGCAGAAATGCCAAGTCCTGACCGACACTATGAACAAGAGGAGATGGGAGGATGTAAAAGGTTGCTGCAACGATTCACGGTGGCACGTGCTCGAGACTTCGCCTTTAGCGACGAAAAGATTTTCACGTTGAATCCAGCCTTCAACTCCAAAAATGAGAGTATTATTGGGAACTCGCTTGCTGATGCTACCGTCAAAGGACGACTTCAGGAAAGTGCGAAAAGGCCTCAATCCATTATGGTTTGGGAAGGAGTCACATCTTCAGGAAAAAACTCCACTTGTTTTCGTCGAAGCTCGCGTAAAAATCAACACAGGGTTTACAAGCACGTCCCGAAAAAAGTTCTCAGGCCGTGGCTGATTCACACTTCGGAGAAGCCTACTGGTGCTTTCAACAAGATTCTTCTCCAGCAAACAAAGCGAAGGTGGTCCAGGGATGCTGCGCCGAGCAGCTGCCTGACTTCATCACACACGACGAATGGCCCTCCAGTTCTCTGGACCTTAACCCAATGGATTGTTCTGTAAAGGCCATCTTAGGGAAAAAAGCTTGCTCTATCAGACACCCAAATTTGGACTCTCTTAGGCCTGAGTTATACTTCCGCGGGAGCATCCGCGGACGGGCAAGAATCGCGCTGAGATCCCTCACCTGGCCAATCGCCGCGCCCCGCCACGCCCGTCGTCCGCGGTGCACCCTTCGTCCGCGGACGTTCCGCGGATGCTCCCGCGGGAGTATAACACTGGCCTTAAAGAAGCGCTTTTGAAATCCTGGGACGAAATTGATGAAACGTACATGCGTGCCACATGCGAATCCTTTGTCGAACGTCTGAAGACTGTGTGGAGGCTGAAGGCGATCATTTCGAAAACTGTTAGCATGCTTTGAATGGTCATGGTAGTAGTAGATAACTTTTATAGTTATAATTTATCTGCGAAGTTTGATTTCAAAATGCCATTGAATTTTCGGTGCACGGGTAATTCTACCACACCCTGTACTGGATGCACCACATACTGGTCGTACAATCGCTACTGAAATTGACTCGAATGTCGACTGTCGTCAGCTATCAAAACTGAACGAAGAAATCATGAAAAACGCCCCGAACTGGCCAATCGCGAAGGCGCGATGGTCAATCATGACAACGCCAGACCCCACATCGCTTTCATATGAACATCAGAAATGAGTAGAGCTCAATTTGGAACTGATGCCACACCTATCTACTGCACTGACTTTCACCATCAGCTACAATTTGTTTTGCTCCCATCAAAACCATTTCAATTGCAAAGGTTTTGATTCCGATCAAGCTGCTAAAAATAAGATGCAGCAGTTCTTCGCTTCCAAAAACCAAGACTTTTTCGAACGTGGAATTTTTCAGCTAACCGAAAGATGGCAAACGTTCATCCAACTGAATATGTATGTCAGTGCTTAACGTTGCTGTTAACATAAATGAACTTGCTTTGAAAAAATATGAAAAAAACTACATCAATTATCGAAAAATCCTCTTGATTTATCTAACACCAAGTCACGGACAAGAAATCAATGGTAGTAAACAATATCAAGGTCTTGTTCGTTTGTCTTTTGCATGGATACATCATGTGAGGCAAGTCGTTAACCGTGAACAAAACTGTGCAACTCCTGCAATAACACGAAAATTTTGCATTAAGATAAGATGACTTGGATAGAATCGGATATTGGATAGAATACCATGCAGTAATGTCGCACTTCCAACTTAGGAATCTAGGCCCTAGCCTGCAGGAGAAAGAAATTAGTTCTTGTCATGCTATACAACATTTTGTCTGATCAATCACGGAAACTGACTGTATTGGCATGCAAGTTATGTTGAGGAATAATACTGGCGATTTTAGGGAGGTTCCGATTTCAACCGCGGTCTCCTGATGCGTAGTCGATGGTTTTCCTCGAAGGCCTCGTTCGTTCACAAAAGGAAGGTAATATGTTGCAATCGCAGAATAACTTTGCTTCATTCCTTTTCATGGCTCATTTCGTTTTCTGTCACTTCTACGCTTTCCATCTGCATAGTCTCGTATGCTGCGTGTGCTACACGAAGTGTGTCGATACAAAGCGAATTTAAACACACATTTCTTCGCTCCATGACGCTGTTGTGGGTATTTAGCAGAATGCGGACAGGGACCTCCCAGGGATGTCCTCGGGGTGCGCACCAGTTTAAAGAAGCCTTTGATATACAGAGCATGCCCCAATTAACAGCGTATTCTGCCTATGGTAGTAGTATCGTGAGGCATGTGCTAATTTACGTACTCATGATCAGCTCAACTCTGACAATACCTTATCCAACCAACATGAAGACTGTCGTAACTCACTACTGTATGCAATTTCGCAGCCGCCGGACTTTTGACCTCCGTGTCTCTTATTCCTTAGTTATTCTGTGGCTTTCTGCAAAGAGCCAATTGCTACCTAAATTCTTCCATTGGTTCGCTTTTGCATATCATTTTTTTATGTTGACCAATAAATAAATAATTATATAAAATCAGACGATGAAGATGCGGAGTCCCGCCTGGCGCAAGAGTTTTGATCGCAACAAAACATCCTGTAACAACATATAGCCTCTCTACCAGCCGCTAGAGGCTTAAGCAAAAGTGTTAGAACATATATAAAATCAGGTCTGAAGTACCTGTGATACATTTTCAACTAAGAACGTTATCGAGCTTGAGAAACTGAGAAGAGCACACAATATATCTCTAGATTTGAAGGTTGTAAAATTCAAAGCTCTGATAGGTAATTATGTGCCATCCATATAAGTTCATGCTTTTTTTTGTAAATGCTACACGTATATTTGTTGCTGCGTTCTGGTTTTCGCTGTTGTTATCCTGATTGCTAATACCACTATAAATTCACAAGCTTGCCTGTGTAATAAATAATAATATAAATAAATAAATATTAGAGAGCCAAAAGTAATAAGACTCTCCATGCCGTGTCCACATATCTCGTGACTGCAGTCTGGTTTCGTGCTTATCGTGTTTGTACGTTTGTATGCTACCTACTGAAGGCCACCTTAGAAGTTACCACTTCCACCCTTTCCAGAAGCATGCCAAAACCCCAGTCTTTCTCACGCCGAAACCTCAGTCTGACGAGTCGACCTGTGTCGCGCAAATCTCTCCCGATTCCCAACCCCCAGCAGCCTGGACTCAATCTTATCGCAGGATGAGAAGTACGTCTTCTACCTTAACCCTGCCAAGCAGCCAGTCTGGGTGAGGCCTGTTGACACGTTACCGACCTTCGTTCGGCGAGATGTTCACGGCGAGAAGCACCTTCTGAGCTTTTGAGTTTGCGCCCATGGACCGGTATACTGGAATCTGTTTGCCGAAAGCACGACGATGGACTCCAAGGCCATGGTAAACGAAATAGAAGAGATGGACCTGCGACTCGAACTTATTCAGCCGCAGTGCGTCAAGAAGCTCCTCCTCTTCGACAACGCCGCACCCCATCGGGAACAAGTGACCACGGATAAGCTTTCCCAGCTGGGCTACGTTCACATGCTTCACCCACCGTATTCGCCGAACATCTTTGCATGTACCACTACTTTATGGACCTACGGGAATTCCTGGTCGGAAGGGACACAAGAACCCAAGCAGTCCTTGACAACCATATCGAGCAGTTGATCAACACCAGGCCCAAGCTGTTCTGGAAGGATGGGATCAGGAAGTTGGCAGAGCGATGGCAGCAAGTCATTGACCTTAATGGCATACACAATCATCAGCATAGTTTATTTGCAATTGAGTTATAAAGAGATAAATATTTTTTCAATTTGTCTCATTACTTTTGCCCCCCCACCCTAATAAATAAATAAGTAAATAAATAAATAAATAAATAAATAAATAAATAGAACTCACAGGCTTGCCTGTGTAACAAATAATGTAACGAGCTACAAGTGAAAAACAACCAGTAGAAAGGTGATGTGAAAGAGAAGTGAAAGGAAAACGAAAATGCCATCATGGCTCCAGTATTTTGTATATTATACTGCTTTCCAGCATACTCTAATAGCCAAGGAATAGACTTTTTTCGCTAAGACGTAATTAGGTTGGAGGTACTTCGTTGGAAAAGACGTGCAACCTGCAAATTGTCCGAGCCGTAAGCATAACAATTTTTGTTTAAAAAAAATGTTTTTGATCCATCGCGAGATGAAGCATCGCTAGAGAGATCAAAGAAGATTCTGGGCCTTCGAGGATCTGATGCAGAGCGGCGACGTGGAAGAAAACTCGATATGTGTTATTCTGGATGCGGAGGGAGCAGCCAGCGGCACATATGGGGGAACTCAGCCAGGTGGGTGGGAGGTAGTTGTGAACGCCGGAGGTCGGCTAGGCCTTTGTAATTGGGCGAGTTGTTGTCAGCACAAGTGGAGACCGACGAAGATGAAAGCGTCTGCATGGAGAATGGGCAGTTGAGGCACGGGGATACACAGCCGAGGACGTCGGAGAAGACCGCATCCACATCTGGTATGGGGACGAATAGCCAATTTCATGAAGATCACTGTTCAGTTTGCTTTCGCCTGCCGCTGTTTCACAGAGAAATATAGGTGAAACTGCCTGTTTATACCATTTTCACGTCGAGTTGGACACTTTTCACTTCAAATTGGACACTCTTCTAAGCTAGCCTCAAACTTTTGAAATTAAACAAAACTCCTTCCAAATTGAAGTGAGTTTCTTCTACATTAAACTAGAGCCTCTCCAAAAATGTTTGAATCATTTTTCGTCCAAGGAAAATTTCGGTATAATTTCTTTGAAGTTTTAATTTACTTCCCATTGAGAGAACACATCGTTTAAAGTTTTATTAAAAAAAGTTGAGGAAAAATAAACCATGTTTTGAAGAGCAGGAGAGCGGCCATTTTACATTGCCAAAACAGGGATTGTGCCATGCCCCCGTCCGAAACTTTGCAAAATTACCATAATCTCTGTTTGCAGTTTTACAACTTCAAGCGGTGCAACACAAACAATTGTAAAAAAACACACACATCCTAACTTTCTTGCTGCATGTAAGCAGTATTTACACTATCAATCAAATAAAAGTTGCGTTGAACTTTTTGAATGCATGGCGCGATCCAGTTTTTTGATGCAGGACATGATTGCTGCCTTGCTGTTCCTTAACGCAAAACTTAATTCATTATTTTTTCAAAAAATAATCCATTCATTCGGCACCTAAAGCAAAAAAAATTTAAAAAAGTAATTCTGAGTTTTCCTTGAACAAAAAAAAAATTTAAACCATCTTGAAGAGTCTGTAGTTTAACCTGCAAGAAGCTCGTCTCAACTTGGAGGACGTTCAATTTGATTTCAAATTTCATAGGTCAGCTAAGATGAGTGTCCAATTTAACGTGAAAAGTGCCCAATTTGGTTTGAAAAGTGTCCAGTTCGACGTGAAAATGTTATATTTTGAAGGCGTTCGAAACATTATTCTCTTCTGAGCTAGCCCAAGACTTTTTAAATCAAAGCTAACTCTTCTAGATCTAAATGAGTTTTTTTCTACATTAAACTAAAGACTCTCCAAAAGGAGTAGAAATGTTCATGGAACATTTAGTATTTAGTAATTTTAGCAATAAGTGAATGAATGGGTAGAGCATTCTCAAATCGATCGTCATTTTTCTTATTGAAACTGGTGGCTTATATACAAATGATGTCTGTGACCTAATGAATGGCAGCACCATAACGCGGGAATCTTGAGGCGGTTTGAGCAACGAAAGCATCGAAAAAATTGTTATTCAAGTCGCTGTGAGTGAGACATTAATTTTGACCGAGAGTTTAATGAAAAACTTCAAATAATCAAAGTGTCCAAACTGGAGGACCATGAAACCAAGACGCAAAGAAGATTGGGGGCGGGCGAAATTCAAAAAATCGAGTTATTCGATTGTTCGATTATTCGAAAAGTCAAAAAAAATCCAGATGTTCATTTGATCGGTTACTCGAAAATTTAAGAGCTCGAGTTATTCGAATGTTCGATCGTTGGAAAGTTCAAAACATTGAATTATTCCTTTGTAAAACTATTAGAAATTTTACAAATCGATTTTGTTTGTTTGTTCGTTCGTTAGAAGAAAAGTTAAAAAATCTCAATCTCATGGTCGGAGACACATTCAAATTACCCCCACGGTATTCCGTAAAAGTAGAATGCGTGGCGGATCCTGAATAGGGATCAAATAACGCCTAACTTTATCCTTTGAATAAATAAACAAGTATATATAAAATGAGGCGCAAATGTGATGCCGTGCGCCCGCAAACAAACAGTGATGAAAAAAGTCGCGAAAGGGAAGGATATAGGGTCCTTCATATTTCTCTATCATTTGGGTTTAAAATAGAGTCTCACAAAATGTACACGAACCCGAAAGTACATATGGTGCTGACAGAGTATAAGTAATGCGTTGGCTCATGCATGTGATGCCTTTTTCACCGACAGCACCGAAGTTTCCGTTCGACTGCCTCACCTGCTTTTTTCCACAAGCGTCCAGTGAACGGAAATTAACCCAGCGCTACTCCATGGTAAGAACGAAATCCTCGTGGCCAACATCGACAAACGATTTGGAAAAGTTTCACGATTGGTGAGAAAGTCGAGAAAAAACGAGGAACTTCTCGATAGTAATCCAGCTATTCGAGTACTTGTGTAGGGCAAAAGTAGAAGAGGCGGGATCTTCTTGCGTGCACCTGAAACCACTTCATGCTTCGAAGCCCCGGACCTCCACCGTGCACGATATGTACATCCATTGGCCGAGATGGGCGCTTGCTGACGCAGTATGCGGATGCGCCACCCGTTTCGTGCACTCCGATTCCAGGGGCCGGTTTCATCAACAATTAAACTCGTGTGTTTGCAGGTTATAAAGGGTAGAGATAAGGAAGCGAATTCATTAACGACTAACCCACGTGTATAGGGGCAGAGATCTCCACGATGAAGCCTGTGGCTCTGACTCCTACCTTATCTCTACCTGACTCTTACCTTATCTCTACCCCTATACCAATACCCACGGGTTTAATTGTTGATGAATCCGGCCCAAGGTAAGAGTCAGATACGCAAGCTCAATCGTGTATATCTCTACTCCTATACCCGCGGGTTAGTCGTTGATAAATCCGGCCCCAGGGTTCCTTACCCGCCAAGCCTAACCAAACCTTCCATCTCTTATGTGTTGGTGGATTGGAACCAGACTTGTGCACCGGCTGGTCACCACCGTAACGTATTGTATAGGCGAAATCTTGAAATTTAATTCAATTTTTACTCAACTACTTCTTCGATATTTGGCAGAAGTAGAGTGTGTGGCGCATCCCAAAAGAGAGTGGCTAACGCTTTTCTTTATCATTGTCTTCGCCTTCATCGAATTTCGTAGAAGTCGTGACATTTATGAAGCTACTTCCACGAGCGACCTTTTTTTTTCAAACATTCTTAGACGAAGTGGAGACGAGGCCCTATTTCCTAGATATGGTGCGAGAGCCACCCGTAACGGAAGGTAAACGTTGTTGTTGAGCTTAACCCTGGATAACTTAAGCACCCGTGGCATCAAACCCTGTAGTCCCCCAAATAGCGGAAATGTTTATTTTCCTAGGGTCATCTAGTTGTTGTTTGACTATAATAAAAGAATGTATCATAAAGTGTTCACTTGTGCTTAGCTTGGAAAGCGCTTGGTTTAAAACTTTTTCGCTTAAAGCACGTTCAACTTGTTCTTAGTTTTTTTGTTTCACTAGTTTTCTTTAGTTTTTTTTAGTACTTCTCAGACCATAACTCTTATTTTTCCTTCACCATGTGTAAACAATAGCATTTGCGAGAATAAATGAATGAGTGATATGAAAACGAAAAGGGTCGTATTCGAATTGAACAGTGTTCGCCCTGAAATGGAATTGATACCTATCATTAGATACGGGTGGAATGCATGGCGCATCCCAATTCGTCAGTGCCAACGAATTCATATATATCTTTACGTTATAGGGATACGTTAAGACAAGAAGCTTGAAGGAGACGAACAATGCACTTTCCAGAGGAAGGTCGTAGAAGGTTTTGCTAACAAAGTAGTGGAGGCCGTAAATGGGCCACACGTCAAGTCCAAACGCGACGAAATCGGTCACTAATCCAAGTGAGCACTATGTAGTGACGAGCACTCAAGAAGACCTTCTGAAGGGTGCTGAAAGAGCGATAATGAAAGGCAATAAGCACCGTTGAATGCGGAACCTCCAACTCATCTTGGGCCTGCCGGCGAAATGAGCTTCTGTCGCCGTATTTCTCTGGGGACCCAACAAAAACGGAAATTAAACGCCACGAATTAGCGACCGCTCCTGGCCAAGCTGCAGAGTTCAATTGCTATGGCTACTGCGCTGCTACGACCGGATGGCTTCAAAGACCCAAAAATATGCTCCAATGCTTCTGGAGAAGTTGAAGAGAAACTCGAAGAGGGCACTTGAAGGTGTAGTGAGACATTTCGGTCAGTGGAGTGTGAGAAGGCTTAGGAAAATATATTCGGTTGTTCGATAACCAATATCGGTTTTTTAAATGTTTCAAAGCGAGTTTGTTTATATTAAAAACAAACACTGATCAATGACATAATGACCACTTTGTTGGAAGGTCTCCTGCCATCTTTCGGTAGGTTGAAAAATTCCCCGTTCGAAGGAGCCTTGGTTTTTAGAAGCGAAGGACTGGTGCAGTTCATTTTTACAGCTTGATCGAAATCAAAAGCTCACCATTGAGATGGTACTGAAGGAAGCGAAGCAAATGGTAAGCTGAGGGTCCTAAGTCAGTGTTACAGAGTGGATGTGGAATCAGTTCCCAGTTGAGCTCCGGCAATTTTTGACAGGTTACCGTAGATGTGTGGGGATTGGCGTCATTATGATGGAACACCACGCCACTGCGATTGGCCAGTTCAGGACATTTTTTTTTTTGATTTCTTCGTTCAATTTCGACAGTTGACGACAGCAGATCTTCACACGTCCTCAGAAGACCAGAGGATCACCCCACAAGGTTGGCCCTAGATTTCGAGGCACCCGGAAAGCGTCCGAGAGGAGCCCCAAGGAAAAGATGGAAGGACGTCATCAGGAGAGATCTCGCCGAAGTCGGCGCCACGGCAGATGAAGCCCTTGATAGGATGAGGTGGCGACAGATCACAAGAACAGCGGACCCTGCGACTGCGCGGGACTAAACGCTCAGGAGAAGAAAAAGAAGAAGACGACAGCAGATCTTCAAGTCAACAGTTTGGTACCTTGCAAGCAGCTCAAAGTGGTCTATACTCTTACAATCCCACCAACACAGAAAGAATACTCTTCTGTTGGTGAATGTTGGCTTTTGATGTCGATTGTGGTGGCGTATTTTGTTTGGTCCACCATCGTTTTCGGGCTGCGCTATCGTAAACAATCCATCTTTCGCCAGGCGGGACTCGAACCCGCATCTTCTGCTTTCCGGGCAGCGATGTTCGCCTTACACCACCGGCGCTGTTTGACCGCACGTAACATCCGCGATATCCTCGAGGTCCGTCAGCACCCACCCGTGATACGGGGATGGGCCGGCCGCTGATATCAGCATGGAACCGGTTAAGCTGAAGACCTTACTAGTAACAATGTTTTAACACATTTGCTTAAGCCTGGTGCTGACGGACCTCGAGGATATCGCGGATGTTACGTGGGTCAAACAGCGCCGGTGGTGTAAGGCGAACATCGCTGCCCGGAAAGCAGAAGATGCGGGTTCGAGTCCCGCCTGGCGCAAGAGTTTTGATCGCAACAAAACATCCTGTAACAACATATAGCCTCTCTACCAGCCGCTCCAGGCTTAAGCAAATGTGTTAAAACCCATCTTCCATCAATTGCTGCTATGACTCCTTTCAGAAATGGGTCGTTTGGTTACGATTCAGCAAAAAGTCGCATATGTTGATGCGTTTGGTGAAGTGGATTTCTTTTAAATCGTTAGGAAACCAGACATTGAATTGGTTTTCGTGACCAAGCTGTTGTATGTGAGTGCAAGTAAGCGGTTGAGTTCGACATGCTGAGCTTCTCTGCCAACTCTCAAGTTGCCACATGCCGTTGGTTTCGATCAACGCCTTTATTTTATCGTCATCAGTAGTGACTATACGACCGCAATACCGCCCGCGTCGCGCGGTCAAAAAAAAAGGTTTGCGACGGACAAACATATACAGCTTTACCAGACCACCGCATTTTTTTTGGGTGGCCTAAAAAATGACTGGAGCAGCCACTTGCGATTAGAGCGCCTTATTTCCCAGGACGTGCATGTGACGTGCAGTGTTTTCGGAGTATCTCAAGCGTAGCGTACGTTGTCAGTGCTCTGCCATCCCTGGAATGCTCCAAGAGTGTGCCGTGCACAATGCATATGGGATCGAGCCTATCAATCCAGTAGGCGAACGCATGTTCACTGCGCTTCTCTCCCCTCTTAGTCGAAAATGCAAAGCCTTCAAGACAATCTCGAACTGTTTTAAGAGTTTTATAAGAAATTTCCGGCCGTCCTTCTTAGGATTTGCTGCAATCAGTTGGGCGAGCCTTTGGAGTACGCCGTACATGTAAGATCGAACCTATCAATCAAACAATGCAACATGCACCACATACTCCTGTCAATGTATATAATACTAAACCACATAAGGAGGATGGGTTTTTTGTTTACAACGACATTTGAACCGTTTCGCCCACCGTTCTATCAATCAAGTGGGCGAAAACGGTTCAAGTGTCGTTGTATGCAAATAAACCCATCCTCCTTATGTGGTTTAGTATTATATACATTGACAGGAGTATGTGGTGCATGATGCACAATCAAATTTCCAGAGCGAAAGCGAGCGAACCAACGCTGACACTGGCGTTCAGTAAGACAGCGCTCACAATAAACTTCATGCAATTTCTTCTAAGTTTACACCGCTTATTGCCATTTGGGAAATAAAACGATAAAATATGCCGATAGCACTCTCCTTGGCTGCCATTTCCAACATAATTTTTCCTAACTTTACTTTTTACTAACGACGCTCAGTTTTCGATAGAGGATCGTCCAGCTCTTAGAAAAGTGTATAGTAATGTAAACCACGCTATCACTACTACATAAAAATATACAGTTCACGTCATCTATGAGAAGAAATTATCGGTCAACCCAATACAGAGGTTCAGTATGGGTCCGGCCCAAACCGCAAACACTTTTCGGGAGCAACGTCCTCGTATAGGTTCTTCCCTTTTGGAACTTTGTTCCAGTCGGTAGCTCACAATGATTCTGGGAGTTATGAGCGATCTCCACATTGAAAATCTTTGCATCGGACCGGATCGCGTCCTCGATGCAGACCGTCGTCGTAGCTTATCCGATAGTTTCGTCGCCCTCAGTAGCTGGTTCTGCTTGTTGGCATGATAATTGGAAAGTTCTTTTTAACGACTCACTGGACAGTTCTCTTTGAAATTTGGAGGCCAGAAGCGACTCGGTTTAGGCTGAGGGAGTTGTTCCGCTTGATTCTCTTCCTAATGGTCTACGAATCCTCGGAGCGCAGTCTTGCTGATTTTGAGAGTGCATCCTCGTGTCCGCTTTCCAGGTGCTGCTTATCGACTACGTGAACGGTACTTCAGCCGCGTTGTTTTCAAGGCGGAGTCCTTCCTCGAAGAGGTGAGCAGTGGAGGCACGATGTGGACTTGTTCGCATATCTTCTTCACAACGTCACGGAAGGCGATCTAATGGTGGCACACTATTATACATATCTTCTGCTTTCGAAACCTCAAGCAACAGCTAGTTTCGAGAACTTTCCGCAGGGCCGCAGGTCCCGCAACTTTTGTCTTAATACTTCTATGCCAACCTGTAATGATTTAGTGCCGGCAAACACTTAACGGAGTGTCTTGCGCTTGCACTCATTGAGAAACGATTGTGTTTTTTTACGTGCAATAAAAGTTGCAGTGCATTTTGGTGAAACTTATGCTTTGTTGTCCTTAGTCTTCACGACAGCTTTAGGTTGCCTGCAATCTTCGGCCAAACTCGGAAGCACCCTCTACAAAGAAACCTGTCCTAGTCGGAGGAGGCTATGCTCTGGTCGTTGCATATGAAATGGCCAACTTTGCTACTTCAATTTCTGGTCGATTTTTCGTGGCTACCAATGTACCCTCTTCAGGCATTGTACATAGTTTCTGATAGCGCAGAATCTCCGCTTTCTTACCGTTTATAGATTCTGTAACATAGTTGTCTCCTGCTGAGTTTTTGACATCGTCTTTACAGTAAGAATCAACTTGATATTCTGGGTCTCTGCTTATACGAATGGAAAAATGGATGCAACACCGCTGCTCGTATCAACGCTGCATTTGGGCAGAATTTCGCTAAGGAACGCACAATTCACCACTGGTTCGAAAGGTTTTGATCTGGAGATGAATGTCTCAAAGGTGAGGACCGAGGTAGGCCGCCATCACTACTTACGACGACCAACTCAAAGCCGTGGCGGACGCGGATCCACGTTAAACCGTGAGAAAGCTAGCAAAGCATTCAGCGTTGACGGCAGCACTATCAGTCACCACTTAAACGCGATCGGAAAAGTGAAGGAATCGGATGAATGGATCCCGCAGGAACAGACCTCCGGGCAGATGCTGGAGCGCCACGACACCTGTGTTTCGTTCAGGCTGCGCCATCTAAGAGAGCCTTTTTGGACAGGATCGTGACATGCGACGAAAAACGGATCCTTTATGACAATCGTCGTCGCTCTGACAATGGCTGGACAAGAATGGGAGTCCAAAGGAGATGCCGAGACCATGTCTCCATCCAAGGAAGACCATTGTGACCGGCTGAGCTGTGGACAATGGCAGGTGTAGTCCATTACAAGTTCTTGAAATCTGAAGAGACTATCACAGTGGAGAGGTGCTGGGCCGAAACTGAAGTGATGCACCAGAAGTTGATTGAAAACAGCCGGCTTTGGTCACTCGAAGAGGCCCAATCCAACTGCATGACAGCGCGCGCCGCACGTTTCAAAAATTGTTGTCCAGAAACTGGATGAATTGGAATACGAAATTCTTCCACAACCAGCATATTCACCAGGACTGTCGCTTACTGACTGTCATTTTTTCTAGCATTTAGGTCGTAATGTGGAGGATAAAAAATTCAGCAAGCCGATTTCGAAAATGACTTCCTATGTTTTATTAAATCTCGTAGTTCCGATTTCTATAAAGAGGGAATGCTAATAAGCTACTACCGCATTGGGCAAGTGTATTAATTGTAATAGTATTCATTTCGATTAATAAAATTACCTCCAAGCAATGTTATGATCTGCCAAAGTTTTCAGTCAAAATCGGTCATTTCATATGCAACGACCTAATAGAAAAACGAGGTACGGTGACTGATAGTAACTGATACAGATAGTAGAGGATACTGGGAACCCATCGGAGTGCCTCAGAAGTTGCGAAGAGCGACGAGTATGTGCGAGTGAAGCTTCGTGCGTGATAACGGTTAAGTAGTTCAAAACGCGACTTCATTTCTGAACCTTATCACTGATAGCATCCAGCAACCACTGGGGCTGAAAGTGCGGTGTGGTGCATTCCAACTCGCGGTTGTATATTCGACGGTCTCACATCCTACGACAAAGCTACTAACGACTCGTTATGGTGGTCGACAGCGCCACCAAAAGCAATGAAAAGGTGAGTGCTCGTGTTTTGGATAAGGTCTCGGACGGATTACACGCAAGGGACGTCTTTCGCGTGTGGGTAAGAGGGCAAGAAAAGGTAACCCAGCAGAGAGAAGGCAAATAGTCGATATTGTGCAGCTGCTCTTCGGCAAGTGGCAAAGGGGCCGATTCGCAGGCTCTGTCTGCAGAACCAGCAGAGCCATCGGAGGCTCAGCGACTACTTGAAGACGTATAGTCAGCAGCATTAAAGCTTACTTGACTCGACTACGGATTTGCGCGTTTTCGTGACACCAACGCTTGCGAACCGTATCGACTGGATTCCAAGGCACGTCAGGAGAACACCAGGAAGCTAAAGGGCTCCGCACACTTCTGCGGCGTTGCCGCAGCCGGCAGCCGGCAAAAGTGGGGCGGAGCCTTCAAGTTGCGGCGCTCCTCCCCACTGTGACGGCCCGTTCTCCGGCGTTGCCGCAGCACGGCGCCGTCGCAGCGAACTCCAGTCGGGACCTACTCGCATAGAAGGAAAGCGCGCTCCGATGAGAGACGCGCGCCCGAATGAAGAACTCAGCTGAGAATCTCCATCGTCATCAGCTCTCCGGCAACGTCAGCTCTCCCCAAGGAAACTAAACTTAGAAAAAGGAAACTAAACAAGCGAAACAGCTAAATCCAACACAAGAACGAAAGAAATCAACCCAGACGTCGCCCGGATCCTCGAGAAATAATCAGCTGATAGCCATAATCGGTCTACTAATTTAAAGGACGCATGTGTTTCCACTTCCTGTTCCCCGTCGCGATCGGCTAGAGCGCAGAGTCTCTGCCTGCGGCATTGCCGCACCGATGGCAACAATGATTTCAATCATTGTTGCCGTCGATGCGGCAATGCCGGAAAAGTGTGCTGGTGCGGGACGGTGCCGGCTGCCGTTGCCGGCGGCCTCTGCGTCCTTGCCCCATGTTGAAGGATAGGGCTGCGGCAAAGCCGCAGAAGTGTGCGGAGCCCTTAACGAGCGCAGTGACCTGATATCGCCGTCAACGCATGGAATGAAAGACTTGACCTCTCCCTCCCTTCTTGAACGAGAATGGCCGTCAGGGTGCGCGCATAACCAAAACGGCTACCCACGGAAGCGAATGTGATCGAAACGATGTTGTGGATTAGAACTGTCCGCATTCTATGGTTCTGATGGCATCCAGACAAGTGAGGTTGCTTGAGCGAACATCGCCACTGAACCTCTATACAACCTTCCTAAAAACTTGTGAAGCAGGAATGATTCAAAATGGATAACAGAATGATAAGCTACCACGTCTTATCACTCACAAAAAGCCACCATAAAGCAGTATTTAGCCGTAGAGATCGTTATCTTTAAGCACGTCATAGAGTCGGAGTTGTGCATGCGTAGGTGTGATCCAGCGCGTGCGTAGCGCAGTGGAAGGAGGTGCCGGCTATTGTGTACACCTGAAACAAGGTTCCTGGTTCGGATTTCCCACCCAGCACACACAAGTTATTGTATTACCAAATACGCATTCGAATCACCTCCATGACATCCTGTAGAAGTAGGATGCGTTATTCAATCCCAAAAGGGATTGAATAACGCCGTCCTTTATCCTTTATCCTTATCTTTACCCTGTTGAGGTTCACCGTTAGAATCTAATCTAGCTTGAAGGGGCAACCATGAAGTGAGAATGGGGTATGGGTGCAATCACAAGTCGGGGGAGGGGGGCACTCTATAGTCACTTGTAAATATGTAGGATTTGAAGATAAACTCACACAACATAACATATAGAAGTGCTTACCTGATGCCCTCCCGTGAAAACTGCGGATTTCGTCGCCGAAATATTGAAAAAATGTTATAAAGGCATGAAAAGGCTGCAGCGATTCAGGTAGCCTCCTCCCGCCTTGGGACTGCACACCTGGGTACGTCATCCCATGCTACACTTTCCTGTTTTAAATAAAGGAAGTTGGGCGTAAAGCGTGTTAGGGAGAGGGAGGGAAGAGCGAAGAGCCGTTGTGACGGCGGAGTTTCTTTCTCCTTTTCCCGCTATATGTAGTTCCTGCCAGCGGATTCCTAGAACTGGGGTGTGTCACGGCAATGAAAGCGTAGCATGCTATCATACAAAACGATTTATTGAAATGTTGTCTAGTAATAAAAACCTCATGCGGGAGTAAAATATAAACAATTCCTTTTGGGATACGCCACGCATTCTACTTCTACCCCTGAACGCTTGAATACGTATTTGGCCCATGAAATGACTTGCAGGATGGGAAGCTTGATTGGCCTGGGCGGGAAATTCGAACCATCATTCTGATACTTGGTGCAAGCGACAGCCTCTCCTCCGAATGCGCTCCACGACCCCTCAATCTATTGCTAAGGTAGGAGGAGATATAAACTTACTTTGGCTCAGGTAAAGCTGACGGATTGACGGAGCGCCCCTACACCCAGAAGGGGTCACTGGGTCATTTAGCAGATTCAGCAGCGCAGACATTTCGTGGGAGGGGATTCAGGATGGCGGAAAACACCTTTTGCTCTCCCGTGCAAAGACTGTGCTTTTAATAGCGGACCTATCCTAGTCGCAGTGAGGCAAGGCTAGAAAAGCCAAAAAATTCAAGCAGTGTGGTTCCTTTAAAAAATCGTTGAGAACTACAAATCCAAGGCTTCTCGTTGGCCAATTCACTGAATAATTGTAACTAGTTCACTAGGTTGCAGTGCCCCTGACTCTTAATAGCCTAGTGAGTCAAGTCATGCCTTTATTTATTTATTTGTATGTGGATAACCACGCTGGTAAGAAGAAACAAACAGAACAGAAACAAAAACAATTACAAAGAAACAAACGGCATAGTGAATGATGGCATACGATTCAATACTAAAAACAAGCACAGAAATCAGTAAGTCTAAAAAGGCAGTTGTAAACTATAAGTAATCTTCTTGAAGATACTGCTCAACTAGTGTTCTGAATTGCCTTGTCAAGCTAGGTAAAGTGAATTTCCTCGAGAACTTCAAGAATTCGCTCCCAGCACGATTAGTGAGAAAAGCTGCTCTTGTATTACATTTTCTTCTAGAAACAAGTATCGTGCATTACCCACCCCTAGTGTTAGATGGGGTGTTGCAAGTCGATGGCCCCAGTGCAGCGGCTGTACCGTATACACGTGAGACCTCAACCTGCCCCAAAGCTGCCAAGGCTAAGTACCCTGTAGAGTTGTATTGGTCCCATGCCCTTTAGTGCCACTTCTGAAATGAGTATTCTCCGTGTCCGTCCCTTCACCCCCACCGAATTGAGTTCCTTCAGCTCTGGGCTGCAGCCAGCATAGTACTGTGGGAGAGACACTACCCTAAGATGAATTGGTTGCCTGGCATTGAACACCACTGCCCACGCGGCGTCTATGTGGAGGGCCACGCTCAGGCACCCGCTCTGAGCGCTCTGCCCCTCCACACGGACACCGCATGGGGCTTCGTCAGGTAGAGCCAACAAACCCAACAAACATACATCAATAATACCAGCAATACCAGACAAAAACGACATGAACGGACTCACCGCATTCCCTCGAGTTGCACACCAAAGGGCAACATAGATTTATAGATTACATTTCATAGATTCTCCGCACCCTCAGCGCTGGAGACTCTTCTTGGAAGGGTCGCCCTCTATCCAATCGGCAGTCGATCCGATGATGAGTATGGACGACGACGTGGCCAAGTCTCGCAGGCTGGCTCCGGCTGAACTGAGTAGAAGCTGGCGGAAGGGCGACGCCAGATCGACGTGCCTCCGCTCGCGGTCGGTGCAGGCGTAGACTGAACTGCCGACTCTGTGCGCCGAGCGGGTTATGCCCGCTCGGGTGCGCGCGCTCCGCCCGCGGATCGATATCAGCGGAGGCGGCGGCAGGCCGCGCGTTGGGCGCCTCATCGGAGCGCACTACGAGCCTGGACGCCCCGCAGAGGACCGAAGGTCGCGAGACACGACATGGAGAGACACAGTAAAATTCCCGAAGCGAGAGGTTAATCATACCATTCACCATCTTGTAAATCTTGATTAATTCGTTTTTTTTTACTGCGAAATGTAAGCGTACGCAGACTATAAATTTTATTCCGAATGGATGGTGAACTAATGTGGTGTAATCGGAACCATGAAGACTTATCCAAATCTTTCTTGTGAAGCAATTTTGAACAGATTTTAGCACGGTGATTTCTTGTTTGCACATAGGACTGAATAGAGTCATTTCTTGCTTGCACCTAGGACTCAATGGTTACTCTAGTACTGGCCTAACATATGCCTTATAGCAAACAATGGTGTGAAGATTTAGTGGGTAAAGATCTGGATACAGTGTACACAACGCAACTAGCTTTCTTCGCTATCACCTTACAGTATCCCCGGAATGAAAGATTTGTGTCGAATACAAATGCTAGGCCACGTATAGTAGTTGGGCTACCGAGCCGCATCCCATCAAGGTTATAACTCTTTCTGTTGCTCTGTTGGCCAGGGTGAAACAATTGGGATTTATGTTCTGATAGAGGAAGCCAGCTTTTCAAGGCCTTTCAACAACCTTGGGGGCATACTAATGTGGAAAAGAGCGTACGGGGTTCCTTTCAACTGCCTTTTTCAACCGAATAATGCCTGTTGCGGCACAGTCCCTCGAGTTGAGACCTAAATATTGACTCACCTGATATGCTTCAGCACACCGCACTGCGCATATCTCATCATCATGGGGTGGAGTAGGCCAAAAAATGATGCACACTGGGGAGTGTCTCACCGAACCGGCAGAGCGCCCAAGCTTATCCAGTGAATTTCAGCAAGCCCCGCCAAAAGCCAAGTCACCATTACCGGAGAGGGTGAATATTCGAAGGCTAGGATCCGGGAAAAAAGGATCAGGATCGGCGTCGGGATCTGGATCTGGATCTGGATCAGGATCACCGTACGTTTAGAAATACGTTGGCCTGCTTTTTTTATCGGAAACGTCATTTTCTGATTCAAAACGTCTTTTCAGAGGCGAGAAGTGCAGGAAAAGCAAAGGTAGTAAGAAGTGAGTTGGCCGTAATTTTCGACTGTTGGCAATCACTGTGCAATTGGGTACAGTGTGTATCATACTGCTCGGAAATCAGGGCAGACTTTGAAATTCTTCGGCTTCTTATGATTACGCTACGAGACTCCAATCAACCATTGTTAGCATCTGCATTCGATACTAGTAAACTCACACTTATATATGGCCCCAGACTCACACATTGGATATAAGAATGACAGATATATGTCACGATAGTGCACAGCATTAAGAGCGGGAAAGCGAACGCTGGACCAAAGATAAAATGTTCTTAACGTTTGGTGGAGAACTAATGTAAACAATACGTAGCGGAGGCAACAATACTTTTACGAGAGTGCCCAATTACATCAGGAATGATCTAGCTCAGTTCACCGCTGACATAGAATACATCATTGCTGTATGAAACTTTTAATTTCGTAAGAGGCAGAACGTCGTGGAGGGGTGCTTCACATGATACCTCGCGAGCCGCTTTGCGCCCAGCCGATGGATGAGTTAACGTTGTATCCTTCCTAGAGAAGTATTGTACCAATTCACCGACCCCAGAGGGATGGAATGCTTTGTTGACCTGAGCGGGAAATCCAAACCAAAAATCTGGTGTCAGGTTTACGGAACAGCCGCTACTTGCTCCGACTGCGTTCGACGTGCCCTTCTTTTCACGTTCACTAAAACTGCTGTTTTCCCGCACTTGAAAGCAGGCATTGCTTTTTATTTTACCTTAAAAAATAAATTTCTCCGTCTCGCCTCATTTCGACATGAAGCCTTGTCCGAAACCGATCCGTGCACCATCGTGCTACGGTAATCTGGCGCGTCCGCCTTTTACAATAGTGAAGGATGCTTAAGGTATATGTTGTTGCGAATCGGTGGCCCCACTCGCGAGTGAGCATGCCGCTGTTGAGCAGAGTCCCCCATTCACCCCGTGGTGCTACGAGGTAACCAGGAACCCAGGACCCAGGGGACATACGGGGGACCCCGTGGTGTGAATAGGTCACGCCCCCTTTTCCCTGGCAGACGGGGGCCCCGCGTGGTGACTTCTAACCCCTCGCGCTGGGCAGCGCCTGGATTGTTCGCACGCCTGCACCACGCACCAGCCACGGGTGCCTACGGGCGTGCTGCATTGACCCCGGACTGTATTGTGCACACACAACCTCCGAATACTACCCTAAGACCATATGGTACCCATCTACAACACTAACCACAACTGACCCACTAACAACAACAACAGCAAATATACACAGCAATAACAATACCAATAAGACACTGATAGGAGACTCACCACCTTCCTCATCACATGAAAGATACATCCACGGTTTATTCCATGAATCAGCATCAGAATACCACATCAGAATAACATAGGAGTCGGATACTAGACAATATGGAATACAGGGTAGATGAGACCGCTCCGGCTGGAAGACTGTAGTGGCTATCCGAGGTTAGGCGAACCCCATCCAGGCTCGCCGTCCTCCCTGTATTGCAGCCGGCTAAAGTGCGAGGTGAGGAGCGGCAAGGCTCCTCTCAAAAGATCCCCGGAATGATGACGAAAGCGGGCTCAAATGTGCGGCGCCCCAGAGCCGCGCCCGCGCAGCCGCTCAACGTGTCGACCGAAGTATAGGATGAGCTGGGCGGGGGCAGCGCACCGCGGCCTCCGCCGACCAATAGCGTGCGCGGGCAGGCCGAGCCTCGGGAGCGCCTCATCGGGTCCCGAGCGGATACGGCAGCCCGCGGGAGTTTTAATTGAAGGGAGCGAACTATCGCATTCGCGACATATAATATGTTATACTTCGGCGAAATGTCGCTGACGCTGTCGGCGAAATGTCGCTGACGTTGTCGGCGACAGTGCTGAGCGGGTGCTACGCAGTGCATAGCAGCCCCCCATCAGTGCGTAGCAGCCCGCGTAAGTAACACTGTCGCCGAAGATAACATATAATGCCTAAATACGGCCTACGTTATACTTCGGCACGCGAAAGAGCGCCGCTGACACGCGCCCTTCGCGGTCAGAGGGCCGCCTGCACAAGCTGCCTGCGGTCTGAATTCACACCAAGAATCGGAATTTACACGCGTGCAATACGGCTTCATAAGGTACTTATGGAGCAGAGGGTCCGTGGTGCCGTGGGGTTGCCGGGAAACATGTTAACGCGGCAACCCCACGGCACCACGGGGACGGTACTTATGAAGCACCGGTCCCCGGGTGCGGTGGGTTGCCGCGTTACCGTAGCCGTTGCCGCTTCAACATGTTTTCCCATGCTTCCCGGTAACCCCACGGCACCACGGGCCCTTTGCTTCATAAATACCCTTCATACTATCGAATCGCTGTAGTATGAAGCGCAATGCGGTGCAAAGCGGTTCGGGGGTGATGGGTGGGGGAGTGACCCTGTACTGAGTGGTTAGCGGCATGCCGTCGAATTACAGGCTGGGCATCTTTCACTGTGTTGTAATGAATCACAGTTTGCGGTAGATTTTCGGTTAGAGGCTGGTATAGAAAGTCCCTGTGAGGTGATATCTGTGCTATCGATGATGAATCTGGCCCAAGGTGACCAGGCTTCTGTGTAAACGTGTGAACGACCATAGCTACTAGTCACAAAGTATCTGACAAGTAAGTCTAAAATGGAATACCATTGAGTCTTACTATAGGAATCAACAAGAGTGCCTGCAGTAGCCTTCCACTTTATTAGATCTTTCTTCAGGAGACAGACATCTGGAAAGGAAGGAACATCGAGCGGAGCGACCACTGGGACTGTGGCGATTTCGAAGAACACAGATAGTGTGGAGACGGCGAATCCACTAAGAAGCGATGGTGCTTCAACTGCTGTCTCAGCGACGACAGGAACAGAAGGTCCTTCGTCGGGCACAGAAGGTCCTTCGACAGGCACGACAACGGGAACAAGCAAGCAGACGACTAGTGGTACTTCGGGCGACGGAACATCTGGAACCACCGCTGGCACTACGGGTGAAGGCACGACAACGCCGGAATCTGGCGTCGGCACCTCAACCGGTCAGAGCGGCATCACTACGAATACTTCCGGATCGGCGAAAACTAGGGGAGGGCAGGCAGCAACGCTCACTACGTCTGCGTCCAAATCTGTTAGTGCAGTCACGTGGGACGCTTTAGATGGAACGTTTATAGTTGCATGTTTCAGCACCACTCAGCGCGAAGACGCAGCCCGTGGGCACTTATGCGATCCTACTTGCCTAGGAGAAAGTCATCCAAGTCTAAGTAGGTTTCAAAAAGTAGAATCACTTATTTTGAGCTGTATATTGAAAAATAGGGTCAAACCCAAGTTGACTGACGTAGATGCAGAAGGAGGAGGAATATGAGCGGGATCTTTAAGGTCGTTCATGGGCGCAGAGCAATGTGATCGTCGTTATAAGGCCGGAAACAGAGCCTCGCGGCACCATACCTCGATCTTGTCCATGTTGACGCTATCGTGATGGGACCCACACCCCCACTGCTGTGGAGTTTCGCCACGGTCGAGTAATCGCTATAGCCCATGCCGCAACGTGCCGCGACTGCAGCCGCATTTCTCGGCGGCACAGCTCCTCTGAGAGGCGTGGTTCACTTCAAACCGTTCCGGCTGCGGATAGGACTAGGGAATTCTATTTTTTCGATTTGACGGAAAAGCAGACGACGATCGAAAGCTTTTTGAACAGCCTAATATATAAACTCTCCTTTTGAACTAGGTTGAACTCCTTGCCTTACCGACGATCGTCAGGAAGTTAATTGCAGTACTTGGTATTCTTCTATTGCTTTGTACCTTATAACCAATTATAGGGTGACCCCTTTTCCAAAGCATTTTGCGCCTTCAAAATGATGTATGAGAGTTGGAGAATGGAGAGCAAAAAAGTCTACAATGACAAGGGAAGGGTCTGATGCGTATGTCTGAACGGGGAAAAGGAGTCATGTAGGGAGAATCCTCACCCCTCAATTGGTTTGAAAATGTGTTTATTTTTCGCCAAGTCGCTAAACCCAAGGAGAAAAAGTCGCTAAACCCAAGACATTTGGTTTGAAAATGTGTTTACTTTTCGCCAAGTCGCTAAACCCAGGGGTCACAATGGGATACGGCGCAGCACGCGTTTGGGGGTCTTGTACGCCCGTGATGCGTCTGCATCTAGTGGCTCGGAGCGCAGGTGGGTAGAGGGTTGACGCATGCTAGAGAGGTCAGGGGTTTGGCTCCTCTGCATTGCTGCACTTTTGCATTTCAACTGATTGGTAGAGATTTAGGGATTCTGACGTCTACACCATTTTCAGACGTTTTCTGCCCATTTTTCCAGCTGTACGCTGTTGTATTCAACCTGGTGATGAATGTTCAGCACCAGTGATACACAGGTACAAAGTGTCTGTGTAGTGAATCGCGGTGTCTTCTTCCATGGTTATGAGCACGCAACCGAAATCCAATTCAACCCTTTCCTCCGAAACAAGAGTTCTACCCGAAAACGTTATCAAATGCCCACTGCTTGCTTGCCTCTCCACGTCCATCAGTTCATCTTGCGGATCCCAATCTTCCTCTTCGTCTTCCACCACTTCCAGCTGTTCGTCTTCGTCAGCTTCAAGTGGACGTGCTTCGAAGTCCTTGAGCATACTGGCCATCCGTCCGGCCAGCTTGATTTCTTCCCTCGAAGATTCCTTGTCTAAAGGTGGGCCACACTTTAGCGTGAGGAGGTGGATCACCACTCAACCGTCGGCGGACATTGTTGGTGTTAGGTTTTAGAAAGCCTCCAGCAGACCTCTGATTTCCAGGTGACAGAGAGATGAGGGAAAGAGGGTATCGATGCCGTTTAGCTTAATTTGCGGAATCCACACACCTCGTTTCTCATTTGAACCACCTCCGACGTCACAACGTGGTCTCCTTTGAAAATCCGAGCAGGATGGTTTTTCCCGAGACCTTTGGTTCATGTATAGAAACAGACTATGAGGAGCCTGAAGTTTTTATACGCTACTCGTAAAGTGCCCAGTGGTGCTTCATGCACTTTGTACCTGTGTATCATTGGTGTTGAACATTTATACATCACATGTTAAATACCACAACGTACCGCTGGAAAAATGCACAGAAAAGGTCTGAAAATGGTATAGACGTCAGCACCCCAAGTCTCTTCCAATCAGTTGAAATACAAAAGTAAGTAAAGCAACGCAGAGGAGCCAAACCCTGACCTCTCTCGCATGAGTCAACCCTCTACCCACCTGCGCTCCGAGCCACTGGCTGCAGAAGCATCGCGGGCGTACAAGACCCCCAAACGCGTGCTGCGCCGTATTCCATTGTGACCCCTACTCCTTGGGTTTAACGACTTGGCAAAAAATAAGCACATTCTCAAACCAATTGAGGGATGAGGATTCTCCCTATATGACTCGCTTCCCCCATTCAGACATACGCTTCAGACCCTTCCCTTGTGAGCACAAACGGTTCTGTGAAGCAAAATCTAGTCGGCGCAGCCAAGACCACTCTGTTCTTCCGCTACAACTCGTCCGAGGAGAGCTCAACAGTCCTATCGTAAAGGCGGAAGGCCAAACTACTGTTGTCGATGGAGACACCTAGCTAAGCCGTGTTTAGCATTGCACGCCTTATTGTAGGAACATGTATTGTATTGTACTAAGCCGTGTTTAGCATTGCACGCCTTATTGTAGGAAGCAGAGTTGTTTTTAAAGAAAAAAACCCAAGCGAAATATTGCACGGCGGAAAACCGCGAGGGAGCGACTGAAGGAGATCCGAGTAATCAGAAACAACGATTTATCGCGGAAAAGTAACACAACGCAAAAAATGAGCGAATGATTATACACGAGTCAAGATGAGTCAATAAAACAGTTATGGCTGGGACGATGACTGGAATCCAAAAGATCTGAATTTCCGGAGACACGGCGGTCCCTCTCGCTACGGCGATCAGCTAGCCGAACTAAATGAAGCACTGTCTAAGGCCCCGTTTACACTTCGACGCTGAGCGGCGATATTGATTGAGCTAGGCGATCGATCAATGTGGCCACTTTACATGCCGTCGCGTCGCTAGGCGGCGGAAGTATAAACGTGGCCTAAAGGCCCCCACAGAGTTCTGCGGCAAAGCCGCTCGCCGCTATGGTTAGGCCTATGTCATACCTTCGCTCACCCCGAGCGAAGGCGACGAACAGAGCGATGAGCGAAGTCTCTTCGCTAGCGAATAGGTGCGCAGTTAATAGCGTGTGTGCAGCTGCGTCGTAGCATCGCTACCGATGCTGCCCGACGCTCTGCTCAGCTCAGCGACGCGGTCGCATCGGTAGCGATGCCGTATCGCTCGAAAGTATGACACGCTAGCGAGCGATCGGACAACTGCTACAGGCGTCTGCCCCTTCACAACGTCTGATACCGTCCCTTCCCCAATTATGTTAGTTGTCCATCACCTTCGCTAGCGAAGAGCGATGGTATGACATAGGCCTTAAGGATAGGGCAGGGACGCCACCGGCGGCGAGCTCTGCGTCTCTGCCCTATGGTTAAGCATAGGGCCGCGGCGCTGCCGCAGAACTCTGTGGGGACTAGCAGCGATCCCCCTTGTCACTTCTTCGCGCCCAATTCTTGGCGCCCCCAGCGATCAAACACCAACAGGTTTTCGACCTGCCCTCCCCCCCCCCCCCCAACGCGCCAGCTCAAACGCAAAAGAAAAAGAAAACATGGTTGCACAGGCATGCTTGCCTATTTCTTCTTCTGCCCTTCTAACAGCAGGGGTTAACCAGAAAACGGCAAGCATCTGCTCATTCTGACCTACGCATTCTACATTCTACAGTGTCTTCCGTAACCGATTACTAAATATGTACTGTTTCTGAAGAGACGTTTTCTTGAAACTAAGACAGGGTAATGCTCAACAGAACCAAATCGGTAACCACATCTTTGCAGAGGTTCGAGCCCTTCGTCGGCAAGTCCTAAAAAGACCAAGTCGAAGTCTAAGAAGGTAATTCGGAGGTGTGCAGACATAAACATGTTTTTAGAAAAGACATGATCCTTTGCATTCCAGAGCAAATCAAAATCGAAGAAGAGCCATCACAGTCATTCACCAATCAGGACGTTGTTCAGAAAGAGGCACAGCAAGCGTGGACAGAAACACTCGAAGAAAGCCAGCAGCTCGTCAGGTTCAGGAGAAATCAGTGGCGTCACCACAGGCGATAAGCCTAGCCAGCAGTCGTCCCCTAGTGAATCAGTCAGCAAGGATCAGGCGCAGCCACATGTGCAGGACATCCAGGTGCAGCCACAACCGCAGGAGGCCCAGGCACAGCCACAGGCACAGGAGGCCCAGGCACAGCCACATGCGCAGGATGTCCAGGCACAGCCAGCCCCAGCTGAAGGGCAGTGGGTGGCTCCGACACTTGGCGCTGAGCGGGACGCCACGCTGGAGGCAGCCACGGAAGGAGCGGCCAAAATCGAAGCTGCGCCTCTCCCTGCTGATGGTCAACCGGCCACTGTTGCTGCTGCTGCTGCACAGGACGGCGGAGCTACTGCGGTGGTGGATCACGGGCAAGCCATAAACCTGGCTCTGGACACACAAAATGGAGGGGCACCTGGTGGTGCGGCAGAATTCAAGACCGCTGTGCAGGCCACACCTGTGCGAAGTCAGCGAAGAAGGTGAATTCGCAGCTGTGCGCCTTGTCAGTGTGGCGATCAGAATATTCTGCATTTTTAAAAATGTAGTCGAACTAAGCAGCCAGCAACCTGATCAGCCGCCACCAGCTTGCACGCGCAGTTTGAGTAGAGCTATGATCGCCTAGCAAACCTATAAATAACAATGTTGGGCCCCTGTAGTAGCTTAATGGTCTAAACAGGTGTTTGCCTGTGAGTTTCTTGGACCGTTCAGGAATCCGTCTGCTCCATTTATCTGTTAAGAGCGAATTCAGCGTGAATCGCCTACGCCGATAAGCAACAATGACACGAGTCACACTCGCATCTACTAGTTGTATAGCGGATTCATATTAGATCTGAATGAGTTTTATTCTGGTACCCAATCGTCGAAGTATCCGAGGTCTCAAATCAGCTTTGTCCAAATCATTTCTTCGACTTGTAGCGTTGTTTTGACTGAGCTCCACACGAAGTAATACAGATTTTTATTGGCTAACGTTTCGGCGGTATCGCCTTCTTCAGAGCCTGAAGGAAAGGATCAAGTCAAAATGTGGCTACCGCGTCAAACTTTGCCTCAACCTTAGAAATTCTAGACTACCTTTCGATCACGTAGTCAATAGAGAGATCGAGACCCTTACCTTACAGGAAGCCAGACGAGCCAATCTGTCGGTAGCAGGGCAATTTTCGAGACACAGGCGCCCCAATCAGAATGCCAACCTAATGTAGGACCTGAGCTCCTGCGTTATATCTCCAAAATCGTTACGGAGGTCCTTCCAGGAACAAAGCAGTAGCCGCGCCATGTCTAGAAAGGTACCATTCAAAGTGCCATTCATCTCCGATGATGTAAGCACTTCCCCTCGGAAGTGTATGAGGAGAGCAGGGCTGGAGAATGTGGTAACTGTTGTGGAAGTGCCACCTTACAACCTAAGGCGGCAGCTAGTTCGGAATCGTCTTTATGATCGCCTTTGTGTCACACCTGGTTGCGCCATTTGCCCACATGGCAGGGAAGGGAACTGCACCTTATCAGGTGTGGTATACGACCTCTGAAGAGAGGCGATGATTCGGATAAAATCGGGTAGATTCTTGTGAAAGGATTTAGGATGTCCAGAAAGTATCTGCAGAAATACGAGAAAATTTTCAAACGAATACAATTTTATAAAAAAATTATTAATTAGCCAAATAATTTTGATCGACATCGACTACACTCTGTCAACGTTCCAAAAGACTTCGAATTCCTCTGGTGTAGAAATCCGGCGATTTGGAGGCGAAAAAAGCTCGGAGGTCATTTTCAAGGTGGTCACGGACTTCATAACGCTTCCCTGCCAGATGATGCTGAAGTGATAGAAAAAGGTGGTAGTCACTTGGGGCCAGATCGGTGGATGTGGCAGTACTTTCCATCCGAGTTCCAGAATTTTCTGAGAAGTCGTCTTAGCGATGTGTGGGTGCGCGTTGTCGTCCAGCAAGCAAACTTTGTCTAGCCTGGGCTGTTTCTTGCGCACCTTGTCGGCCAGTCTCTGCAGTTGTGTAGCGTAGACCTCATCAGTGACAGTCGTGCTGTCAGGCAGCAGCTCGAAATAGTAGATTCCAGGAACTCCCCACGTCGCTCAGCATGACTTTCCTCGCATGAATTTCACGTTTTACGAAGGATTTTGGCACTTCATCGCGTTGGCACCACGCACGTTTACGATCGTGGTTGGCGTAGAGGACCCATTCTTCGTCTCCTGTGACGATGATGTCCAGCCAGTTGAAGGTGCGTCTTCGGGAGAGCAGCTGAGTGCATATGTCCAGACGTCTTCGCAGGTTGTCGTCGGGTAGTTCGTGTAGGAGCCACTGACCGAGGTTTTTAACAATTTCAAGAGATCGCAATCCGTTGTCCACGGTGGATCGGGAACAGCCAAGAACAGCAAAAAAACGCACACCTTCATATGGATGCGGCTCCGCCAGTTTCCTCCGTTCGTCTAAAGGTATCGCTGTCGGTGGACGAGAGCACAACTAGTACCACAACTGAGTCTAGATAATGAGTGTAGTATTCGGCTGAAGCAGGCTACTAACAGGCGAATTGTTCGAAATGATCTATCAGAAGCAGTCGTGTATTTGCATTCAGTGACAGAGTAGCTCAACAATCTCTCGAAGAAATAAGCGCATGTTAGGGGAAGGAAAGGAAATTGCAGTGCTATGTGTAGCACCGAGCCAGCATGTTTTTGACCACGTTGATCCTAGTTCAACACCCATCGGTTTGGGATATATTAGTTTCACCTAGCGATAACGGGCTGGGAGTATTCACATGTCCGGGATTTCTTCTGTGAGAGTTATGAATCTGCATAAAAATGAGTTGAGGGTCACACCTAGACAATTTTTCTGTGGTTTTCCTGTTTTAGAACGGACAATTGAAGGAAGGATCACCTGTATCACCTGTGATCTCGTTGATCATCGAGTGGCTCGAGCGCGCGCTAGTAGTGCCTCCATTCGTCCTTGTCGCGTGCCAGAGTGCTCCAATGGATCCCCCCGCTCGAGCGACTCGAAGAGCGTCGTATCGTTCGTTCAGGGCTTTCACGAAGAAATCCGACTAACACAACTATTGGTGTACTTCCTGGTTCTCTCTTGAGTTTCCACGTAAGTCGGTGACGGCTCTCGTCCAGCGGGTGTATGCAAAGCGCGTTACGTGGCCGGCCCACCTAAATTTCGATGACTTGGCCCATGCGACAGCGTCTCTTATCTTTGAATGTTAACGAAGCTCGGAACTCGCGAAGCCTTCTCTTACTTGCGTCGATCGCGTCACTCCTAGCGTCGTCTCCACTAATGTTAAAAGCATAGTATTGGATCCAGCCATAACTGGTCTGTTCACCAAGAAGAATCACGGAGATCGATAAGTTTTCGGTTTTTCGCTGGTTTATAATAGGCCTTAAGACGATGATTTAGGGTCATATAAATGTTCCACCAAACTTCGTATTATACGTTTGTCAATATTTAGTATCCGCAATAGCTTCCCTCCATTTCAGTCCATCGCGCAATCGTCGTCGATCGGCATCGAGATCGGCGTCTCGTCTTCAGATTCCTGGTCAAGCACTCTCGCTTGTTACACCACTATTTGTGAGTCGCTTTTTCAGTGTTGTTTCGACAACAAGGGGTTGGATTCATCAACGACTTACATAACTCTAACAGAGAATTCATAGCGGAAAACTCAGATAGCGCGTCATATCGCTCGCCATATCGCGTGATGAGCGCGCTATGAGGGATTTCGGTTGTAATTTTCTCTGTTAGATACCTGTAAGTCGTTGATGAATCCGGCCCAAGACGTCCACCTGTACATCTGCTTCTAACAACCTACATTCAGATTCGCTCCTTCCAAACGGTACGTGTCGAGCCTGAAAGTGATGAGGTGGTGATCACCACGAATGTGGTGTTGCACTCAAGCGGCATGACGTTCGAGGAGCGAAAGGCTGAACTGGAGAACCTTATTCAAGTGCGCTTTTTGGAAGCATTTCACGTGGATATTGTGTACCACTTCTTTAAAATGAGGCTTTCAGGTGCGACCTGCGGTGGTGAATGTGAAAACGTTAGACGACGACGGATTCCAAGAGGAGAAAACCACTCAGAACGTTCTGATCGGAAAGAATATGATCGTTGTGGAGAGAAAGTCGATACTTCTGGTAGGATTTTCCGCACTTCTCTCTGATGTAGCGAATGAGGAATCGTAATAATGTAGCGGCTCCTGAGAAATCTTCTGGAAGGTTTTAGTATCACCTTAGAAAAGCGCATCATGTATGTTTACAGTTTGACCGACATTGACATGGATGGAGGCAAAACCCAATCAAAGTGCCGACTTTACACCCCCTCTGGGTGAAATAAATTATTAGGTTGTCTGGGAAATTAATGCAGATTTTCTATCTCCAACTTTAGATCGGGATTTTTTTGGCAGAACATTAGCTTGGAATAGTGCGTAGTTGTGTATTGCTACAAAGCTGGTTTTGTGCGCTTTTTCACTGTGGCGACTGTGTTCGTTTTTATTATATATTTTGTAAGCAATAAATGGAGGTGTCAAAGCAGCAATTTCGGCAGATTTATATGTCCTATGCGTATTCGAGCACTCGTACAGTACCGCGCATGTCTTTTGGTCAATTCCCGAAAAAGCCGCTTTGGAGCGTTCCAAAGCGGCTTTTTTAAATAACTTTCTTTAAAATCAAGCACTTGTGAAAAGAAACATATATTTGAGCTCAGCGGGCCAAGCTCTATCTTCCGACATATAAATCAATAGAGATGAACAATGCATATAGGCCGGACATAATCAATCGAGTGGGCGCGAGAGCCTGTAGAGTGACAGTTTGGGGAATTTTATTGAAATTCCCAGCCGCCCTACTCAGAAATTGCCCTAAGACTGTCCAGCTTGTCTTTGGAGTGAGCCGTGAACAATGCATATAGAATCGAACCTATCAATCGAGTGGGTGCGACCACTCGCAGAGTGAGGTCGAATGGGCGCGAGAACCTGTAGAGTGACCGTTTGGGAAGTTTTATCGAAATTTCCAGCCGTTCTACTTAGGAAATGCTCCCAGCCTGTCCAGCTTGCCTTTGGAGTGCGCCGTGAACAATGCATATAGAATCGAACCTATCAATCGAGGAGGCGCAACCACTCGCAAATTGCACGCGCGAGTATGTTCGGAGCGCAATAACTCTGTCGAGATCGAATCGTTCCGGCTGCGGCTCGTGGATTTTGTAGGCAGTGCAAAGAAAGTGCAGCGTTATAGCTTCTAAACAAGCGAAATTATAGCGGCGCGAAAATGCAGGTTAGCCGTGTGTAACACGATTTTTTCCGACTTCAGTCGACCCCTGCAGGAAGACGCGGCGTGCTAACGGCTTGCAAACGCGTATACTAGCAGAACACTGAAGGCACTTTACGATGACATGCTCACAACTCCTCAGCTTCCTGAACTGCCTTGGCCTCATCTGCCAGTTTAGAGCGGCGAAAGATAGCAGTTAGAGTTTCTTGCGCTCTTACTCACCCAGATTTAAGCTTTCAACTCTCGCAATAGTACCGTTTTCTTCAGCTTGAAGAGCTCTATCGAACGGTGTCATTCTCGACCAATTACAGAAAAATGGATTTTTCGATGATTTCCCATCGAGGACGTGGACGCCCAGGCCGAACCTGCGCGGACGATGACGTCATAGAAAATCGATATCTTACAATTGGGCAATGCTAGATACCATTCGGGCCAGCTTTTCATGCTGAATTGAAAGGTGTTATTGGGAGTAGCGAAAACTGTAATCTGGGCGAGTAAGAGCGAGGAGAACATGGACCATTGTTGTATTGCATTGCACGCGCGGGCGTGTTCTGAGCGCAATAACTCTGTCATGTGTAAACCTTTCCGGTTGCAGCTTGTGGGTTTTGCAAGCAGTAAAATGTTCTGATAGTGAGCCAAAACAGAGCCATGTAGCTTATGATTGTGCTAAGTTACGGCGCTGCGAAAATGCAGGTTAGCCTGTGTGACACGATTTCTTCCAATTTCACTCGACCCCTGCGGGCAGACGCGGAGAGATACCGGCCTACAAATGTATGGGCGAGCAGAACGCCTAAGGTACTTTACGACGACATGCCCATAAATCCTCAGCTGCCTAAACCGCCTTAGCCCCAGCTGCCATTTTAGGGCGGTGGACTATCCGCTGAAGTTTCCTGCGCCTTTACTCGCCCATATTTGAGTTCTCGACACTCGCAATAACACCGTTAGCTTCAGCACGAAAAGCTCTATCGAATGGTGTCACTTTCGACCAATTCTGGAAAAAGCGATTTTTTGACAATTTCCCATCGAGGACGTGGACCGAGCCTGCGCAGACGATGACGTCATAGAAAATCGATATTTTCGAAATTGGCGAAATTTTCTCGACCAAAATCATCTGGGGGTTATGTTGTGCGCTGATTACGAATCCGACGTCCGTTTTTGAAAATTTGGCCGATTTCGGTAAGTTTTGGATTTTCTTCTGGATAACTGAGCTTGGTCGTGTCAGGGTCACCGATTTTGCTCAAACTTCATCTAAGGGCATGGGTTATTCGAGGTGTCTAACACTATGAAAAAGTCCATTTGGCTGATTATGGGAGAAGACACCCATACTGATGTAATATGAGGAGGCAAGGCCACGATCGGCTGTACATGCGGTGTGAGCGCTGTTGTGTTTATGCAAAAAAGAAGACGATGCAAGCTGACATTTGATGATGTTGAGGATATGTGTTGCTGAAGTTTTCGGTACAAATCAGGCCACCGAAAGCCATAGATATTTCGTAGAGTAGCACCGAGGGAAGGAATAAAATATGCAATGCTGGTAGAGGTGATAAACGACGACGTACACAAATGTTCTCTGACGTCATCTTGCAGTCCACTCGTCCACGTCGCTTTCGGATCCTTTTATTGGGGGGGGGGGGGGGCAAAAGTAATGAGACACCCCATGCCGTGTCCATATATATCTCGTGTCTGGAGTCTGGTTTTGTGCTTGTCGTATTTGTATGTTTGTATGCTACTTACTAAAGCCCATCTGAGAAGTTACCACTTCCGCCCTTTCCAGAAGCATGCCAAAACCTCAGGCTGTCTCATGCCGAAACCCCAGTCTGACGAGTCGACCTGTGTCGCGCAAATCTCGCCCAATTCCCAATCCCGAGCAGCCTGGGCTCAATATACAAGATGAGAAGTACGTCTTCTACCTTAACCCTGCCAAGCAGCGAGTCTGGGTGAGGCCTGGTGACCTGTTACCGACCTTCGTTCGGCGAGATGTTCACGGCGAGAAGCACCTTTGGAGCTTTTGGGTCTGCGCCCATGGATCGGTTTACCGGAAGCTGTTTCCCAAGAGCACTACGATCAACTCCAAGGCCATGGTGAACGAAATAGAAGAGATGGGCCGTCGACTCGCTCTTATTCATTCGCAGCGCTTCAAGAAGGTTCTCATCTTCAACAACGCCGCACCCCATCGGGAACAAGTAACCACGGATAAGCTTGCTCAGCTGGGCTACGTTCACATGCCTCACCCACCGTATTCGCCGGACATCTCTCCATGCGACTACCAACACTTCTTGGGCCTACGGGACTTCCTGGTCGGAAGGTACACAAGAACCCAAGCAGTTCTTGACAACCATATCGAGCAGTTGATCAACACCAGGCCCAGGCAGTTCTGGAAGGATGGGATCAGGAATTTGGCTGAGCGATGGCAGCAAGGTCATCGCCTTTAGTGGCATACATTTTTTTATTCCTTAGCATCGTTGATTTGTAATTGAGTTATAAAGAGATAAAGATTTTTTTTCAATTTGTCTCATTACTTTTGCCCCACCCCCCCCCCCTAATATATCTCTTCCCGCAAAATTAACCTATCCAAAGGCTTTGCATGTGAGGAATGCGTTTCATTTTGCAACATTCGCTTTGGTCCTCAGAGCATATCCACCAATAACAAGTCCAGTCAGAGGTTCTTGCGTTGCCTTCTATCTTCTCCTTTTCATTATACATAGTCATCCTAAAGCAACGATCGACTAAACCTTTCGGTAGCCTTATTGATTGTCCTCTTCAAAAAATATAGCTTCTCAGCGAATCCTAGTTTCAACGTTACATCATCACAAAGCTTGACCGCATGCTGTTTCAGAGAAGCGAACAGGATAGCGGACTGCGCACCAGTGACACGCGCAAGTACGACAGGGTTGCGGAGGCCTCTATGGGCCCATCAAGAGACTTTCCGGATGCCAAAAGGTTGGAGCTCGGTGCTACACACGAACGTGTCAATTTTCTATAGTCATGAAGTTCAAGAGCATGACGTATGAAGCGCTTCTAGCTACGCTTGCGATTGATCCATTATCATGCAATTCAAAGCCAGTTTATTCAGATCAAAAGGTATTCTTAATGTGCTGTGCGAAAACGGTACAACAATGGAGGGCGACATGTACCATAAGACCGAGCGCATCGTCTTCAACATCGGTGGAATTACGTTTGCACTAGCTGACGGAAGACCGCTGCCGTAAGTTGTTAGCATGGATTTAGCACTCTCACCTCCGAGATGTCCGCTTCTTGAACAACTAGGTGATCTTATCAGCTACCGTTCACTCGCCCTCTTGTTTTCATAATAGCGTAGCACATTTAGAAAAGAGAGTGAAGGTGAAGAGGCGCTTGGGTGGGGTTTTAATAGGAAGTTCGATCTGCAGCGCAACTATAACCGACTGCTGAAGAATTTCAGTATGACAGACTTTAAATGATGAGGCAGAAAATACTATATTACAGAGACCGTTGTGAACTGACGGCATCACAAAAGAAGAACGTTCGTTTCGAGGAGCGTATTTTCGCTGATGAGAATAGGCAAGTTTTTAGTTCATTACTCCAGTGGATAACATCATTTCACGACGACACTGCTCTCTTCGAGGTACGGTGCTCAAACTTCCATGATAAAGGGTTACAGTGCACGGTAACGCCGGCCCATTATCAACACATTGACGACAATATGAGCCACCGGTGGCTCATAACCTTTCGCGCCATTTTTTGTACTGCTGCCGTCGGTTTATAGATGTTTTTTTATGTTCCCAAATTACTTGTGGTAGGAAAATGTCCAAAAGGAATAAGCAAGGAAATTGTCTTTGCTTTCATTAGATATATCAAACTAAAAAAATTTACTAGGAAGGGGACCAATTCTACAATCAAATCAATTCAATTCAGTATTTTTCACCCAAGTTTTACTCAAAGAGGTTATTTGGGGTGATGATCTCGAATCTGGTATCCTTTTTCAAAGTTTGGACCGATTACGGTAGGTTACGGTAGGTACGGGTGAGTAAGGCTGTCGGAGTCATGGTAACCGATTTCGCCCAAACTTCGCCTATGGGAGTTATTATAGGGTGCTTTGCTGCTGATCACGAATCCGACATCCGTTTTTGATATTACGGTGGATTGGGGTAGGTTACGGTAGGTACGGGTGACTAAGGCTGCGGGCGATTACCCGCACCTACCGTAACGCATCGTACTCCACCGTAATACCAAAAACGATGTCAGATTCGTGATCAGCACCCCAAATAACCCACCCCCTAGGCGACGTTTTTGGGGAAAACGGTGATCATAAAATCGGCAGCCTTAGTTACCCGTACCTACCGTAACCTGTCGTAATGAGCCGAATTCATAAATGGATATAAGATTCGTGATTAGCACCCTAAATAACCCCTCTGGTCGAAATTTGATAGGAAAAAGCAAGCAAAACAAAGAAGTAGTCACGACGGACATTATGAGCCACCGGTGGCTCATAACGCGCGCGCGTGTCCCACGCGGCTTTCTTCCGCAAAACACTGTTGTCGTCAATGTGTTAACGTATTTCGAAAACAACCTTAAGAAGTAAACAGATGCCCCTATTGATAGTCTAAAGAAGCATAGACGAAAAACTACATAGACGAGTGCGAGGTGTTGTTTATGGGAGATGATCATGTTGTTCTTCCAACGTTTGGGAGGTTTCCTAAAACTTTACAGAACAGTCGCACTTCCACGTGTCTTTGAAGCACATTCCTATTCTAGATTTGCTCGTGCCTAAAGGGTGCGTTACGTTAGGCAGCTCCCTGGGTTACGGTATCGGGCCGCGCCGCGCGCCACCGCGCCCGATCACGGTAGCGTGGTGTGTTGTTGAGCCCCGCCTCGGACGGACGGGTCCGACTGCTGCCGACAGGAACGGCTAGTGACGTCATACGAGTCTAATCAATGGGCGCGCTAGAGCACGAAGTTATGCACCACCGACTGTTGGCTACGCTCTTTCGGCTTGGTAGAAAAGCCGAAAGAGACTGGTAGACTCGGCGACCGCCCACGTATGACGTCACTAGCCGTCCCTGTCGGCAGCAGTCGGACCCGTCCGTCCGAGGCGGGCCCAACAACACGCCACGCTACCGTGATCGGGGGCGGTGGCGCGTGGCGCGGCCCGCTACCGTAACCCAGGGAGCTGCCTAACGTACGAACCCGTGCCTAAACGCACGGATCGTTTAGTGTGCACGCGACGCGTCGCGCGATATAATGATAAGCGCCCAGCGGAGTGGAGTTTTTACCCCGCCTCTTAAAAAAGGGCGTTCCAAGGCGCCCGTTCTGGACGAGATGCTCGGTCTAATAAAAAATCTAATAACAATGTAATGCTAAGCAAAAAGGTTTTGAAACGAAATTGAAATGAAGGGTTTCCTCAATATTTAGCAGCTCCAAGAAACTGCTGCACTAGTGTAAATCTCGCTCGAGAGTCGTTCACCTTCTTCTTCTTGGTGTATCAGTCTTCCTCGGTCAGCTGAATGAAACTGTGACGAGCAGAATGCTCGCCAAAGTCTCAGCAATCGTTCGGAGAGGCGCGCACGCAGACTCGCCCGAGTAGGCGGGCAGTGCGCGGAACGAAGTGGGCGCGACGGTGGGAGGGATAAGAACGCCTGACCCCCTAAGCGCCCATATCGATCCCGCGACGCGATGAATCGATGGGAGTTTATCGTGACATCGTGTCGCGCGCCACATGCACTCTAAACGCTAATGAGCTCGGTCATTCCGTGAAGTTGCGTCTGGACGACGCAACTTCACGGAATGACCGAGCTCATTAGCGCGCCGCTACACCTGAGGGCGTTCATACTTCGAGCGACAAGAGCGACTGGAGCGAAAAGAGTGACAAGAGCGACTGGGGTGACAAGAGTGACAAGAGCGACTGGAGCGACTGTAGCGGGACGGACGTGGTGTGGTGTACGTAAATAATTACGTACTCCACACTTCGTCCACCAACATAGTGTGGAGTACGCAATTAGGCCTATGTTATACTTCGGCGACGCGTCGCCGACGTGGCCAACGCAGTGTTGAAGTAGTCCGCACAGCATAGCGTCGCCGGCGGCGTGACCGAGAGCTCCGCAAGGGTGTTATACTTCCGTCGCCGACGTCGCCACAGACGCGTCGACGACGTCGGCGACGTCATCCAAGGATGGCAGAAAATGCGCTCCGATGGAGTGTTTTGATTGTGGGTTGGTTCCTCGTTCCCGGCACTGCCATCATCCCCACCGGACCGTTGCCGGAGAACTGGTCCGCTTGCCATGGTGCCGAGGCGGCGCGCGGTTTTTCGTCGTGTCGTCTCGCACACTCCACGCCTCCCCTCCTCGCCACACCCCAGAGTCTCTCCCTAGCCCAGTCTGTGCTCTCCTCCGCGACAGCGTTCTTGCCGCTGTCGTTCGAAGTAGGAGCAGGCCCTGACGTGGAAGAGAACGTTTCTCTTCCTTCTACGTGGAAGAGAAACGCAGAGACACACGCCCTGCGTCTCTGCCCTATCTTTCGTCATTGGTGGCTCGTCGACGATGTGCCCAGCCCTTTATGGTCTCAATGATACCATTATTGCCACTGCAGCATTTGGAAGCTAGAGGAAGGTTGAAGCGTATTCGGGAAGTGTTGAACCAGTTTATTGAAATCAGAATGGAAGTCATGTTTTTCAAACCTTCAACACTCGAACGTTTATGGTGCTTGCTTTGCAATCTCTCAGCTTCGGTTTCAGTATCACGATTGACCGAGACACAATTATCGATGCTAATAAAGGTACGTTATGGGAACAAGGTGAGACCTTCTACGTGGAAGAGAAACGAAGCTACGACTACCAGAACACGTTTCCCGACGGCTCACTAGTGTGGACAAATGCGGTCGCTGTAAGTACTGTAAAGACCACCTTGAGTCTTATTAAAAAATGTACATTTCAGCCAATCAAAGAGGATCCGACTCAGAGGAGCGATGGCCCTGTTCAGTAAGTAATTTGTCTGAGTGCACTCTAATAGCTACACATATAAGACGAATTCAGTTCATTTCAATTCAGCGACTAGCACACTTGTCTTCTTCTAGGCAGGCAGCCGAAGCTCCACAACCAGAACCGCAGCCTCCGGCTGAACACGAGAAACCAAAAGAAGAAGAAAAGCCAGCGGAAGTTCAACAGCCAGCAGAACCGCAGCAGCCAGCCGAATCTCAGCCTCCGGCTGAACCCGAGAAGCCAAAGGAAGAAGAAAAGCCAGCGGAAGTTCAACAGCCAGTAGAACCGCAGCAGCCGGCCGAAGCCCAGCCTCCGGCTGAACCCGAGAAGCCAAAAGAAGAAGAAAAGCCAGCCGAAACCCAACCACCGCCCGCAGAGGCTCAGCCTCCGGCTGAACCCGAGAAACCAAAGGAAGAAGAAAAGCCAGCCGAAACCCAACCACCGCCAGCAGAGACTCAACCTCCCATTGGGGCCCAACCTCAGCCTGAGTACGAAAAGCTAGCTGAGACTCAACCACTACCAGCAGAGACACAGCCGCCCGCTGAGCCTGAGAAACCAAAGGAAGAGCAGAAACCAGTTGATACCCAACCACCAGCAGAACCACAGCCGCCGGCGGAGGCTCAGCCACCGCCCGAACCTGAGAAGCCGGCTGAGGCCCAACCACCACCAGCAGAACCGCAGCCGCCGGCCGAGGCTCAACCTCAACCTCAACCAGAAAAGCCAGCTGAGGTCCAACCAGCAGCAGCAGAACCTCAGCCGCCGGCAGAAGCTCAACCTCAACCTGAACCAGAAAAGCCAGCTGAGGTCCAACCACCACCCGCTGAACCGCAGCCGCCGGCCGAGGCTCAACCTCAACCTGAACCCGAGAAACCAGCTGAGACCCAACCACCAGCAGCAGAACCTCAGCCGCCGGCCGAGGCTCAACCTCAACCTGAACCAGAAAAGCCAGCTGACGTCCAACCAGCAGCAGCAGAACCTCAGCCGCCGGCAGAAGCTCAACCTCAACCTGAACCAGAAAAGCCAGCTGAGGTCCAACCACCACCCGCCGAACCGCAGCCGCCGGCCGAGGCTCAACCTCAACCTGAACCCGAGAAACTAGCCGAGACCCAACCACCACCAGCAGAATCGCAGCAGCCTGCTGAGCCCGAAAAGCCGAAGGAGGAACAACAACCGGCTGAGACTCAACCGCCAGCCGAAACTCAACCTCCTGCTGAACCCGAGAAGCCAAAGGAGGAGCAGAAACCACAAGAAGAACCAGAAAAGTTAGTAGATGCCATACCGCCAGCTGAGCCACAAGCACCGGCTGAGCCTGAAAAACCGAAGGATGAGCAGAAGTTGCAAGTTGAACCAGAAAAACCGGCCGAGCCTCGACCTTCGGAAGCGCTTCAGAAACAAGGTAAGCGATTATGCTTAATCCGACAGGGCGGAAGGGCGGGGCGAACACATGCGCTGGGACGTGTTTACGCGGTGCAAGGGAACGATCTCCATTCGAAGATGACAGTGCCTGCTAGTGCCATCTTCGAATGTATGTACGAATTAGCAATAACCGATTAGAAGTAATGACGTGAGCGGTGCCAATGAAAGCGGTGCCAAATGTGTTGCATTCAAGAAAGTTGCCATTCGTTGCCATTCCTAAAAAATCTTCATTTAATTGATTTATTTGCTGCGAAACTTTATTGATTATTAATAAATATTTTCATTTCTTTCACATTTTTTAAAATTGTTTGCAACATAAGAGACAACTTAACATTAAAATCCATCGATTCTCTCGAAGGGGGGGGGGGTCGCACCATGACCCTTCTGGTAAGGGGGGGTCGTAAATTTTTGGCAGAAATCGCATCGCACCCCACGCTTGAGCCTGTGCCAAGGTCATGATCAACGATTTCGCCCATACTTCGGCTAGAGGGGTTATTTGGGGTGCTGATCACGAATATAACATTCGTTTTTCGTTTTACGCTGGAGTACGGTAGGTTATGGTAGGTGCGGGTGACTAAGGCTGTCAGCGATTACCCGCACTTACCGTATCCTACCGTACTCTAGCGTAAAACGAAAAACGGATGGCAGATTCGTGATCAGCACCCAAATAACCCCCTAGCCGAAGTTTGGACGAAATCGGTGATCATGACCTTGGCAGCCTTAGTCACCCGCACCTACCATAACCTACCGTAACCGGCCGTAATTTTAAAAACGGATCTCAAATTCGTGATCAGCACCCCAATTAACCCCCCTAGCCGAAGTTTGGGCGAAAAAATTTTTTCGACCTCTCCTCGACCCGTGGAGTTGTGAAAGTACAATAGTGCCGTTCAGTGCTTCAACCCGCACCCACTATGGAGCAGAAGCAACTGACTCCATTTGAAGTACAGAAGCCAGTAGAGGTGCAAAAGCCTACAACGGCAGCTCAGCCCGAAGAGAAACCGAAACCGGTGAGATGTTCGCTTCCACCATCCTAGAGCTTCATTCATTTTCATTCGCGCATTTCCAGAGTGAGCTAACGCAGGCTGCACAACCTCCACCTCCTCGAGTAAGAGTTGTTTACCTATTTGTTTAGTTCTCGTTTAGTTGTTGTGTACAACACTTTTGACTTTCAGAGGCGACCTGTGCGCAAACAGATTGTCACAGTACGAGTTTAATGTATTTGTTCTCCGAGGTTAGCCTAAATCCTTAAATTATAGGAAAGAGAAATAGTGGAGAGGCGTGTACTCGAAAGGGTCGTTGTGGTGCGTTTCAAGTTTATTTCGATTCTTCTTTTAAGCCAAAATTGGATTCGCTTTAGTAATAGATTCTTACAACAGCGTTGTTTCTTTGTTGTTGAAGCAAGTAAGACCACTGATTCAAGATGATGTAGTGTTAGCCATATTGAGAATATGCCCATTATTATGAAGTTCACTAATCCATGCATGCATCCGTCTTTTTACACCTAGTGTTATGTGAGCGCTTGCCCATCTTCGCAGAAATGACAGCAAGCAGCCTCATCTACCGAGGCTGTGCAATGCCGTAGCTTCAAGTGGAGGAAGGCATATGTGGGTGTGACCAAATCTGCGAGGTTGCAGAAAGCTGGTAATGTGTAGTGTATAGCCAAGATTTTTCGATCGTTATACATACCCGTAAGGCCTATGTTACACTTCGGTGACGCCGTCGGTGACAGTGTTGAGCGTAAAACAGCGTCGCTGGCAGCTTCGCAGTGGTGTGTTATACCGCCATCGCCGACGAGGCTGACGACGTCGCTTAGAACAGCATCGGCGACAACTCGGCGCCGCGCGCAGCAGAGCGACAACCTGTAGCTGGCCGTCTGGCCTCATCATTACGCATTTTCAATCTCATCCGAGGGTGGCAGAAAACGCGCTCCGATAGAGTAGGTGGGTTCTCTTAACATCAGTGATACTGCCACTGTGAGAAACTGAAAAGCGAGGTGTTGTATAATAGTATGCAGCAGTGTATCCTGAAAACGAGTGCTACAGATTCCTGTCCTTCCTCTACATCTAGTAAGGCTCATCATCATTTGTGGTTGTCCTTGCCTTCTCTGTCTACCTCGTTCTGCACCGTTCACAGGTGCATGGACGGTGTGGGTTGGTCCGCCGTTCCCAGCACTGCCTCATCCCCACCAGCCCAGAGCTCGAATTACAGAATTGGGAAGTGCACAAGACGAAGGAAAGAAGTGCCCGTCTTTCGGACACCCAATCAGTCTTCATTAGAGTACTCGCTCCCAGACCTGCTCAACTATTCTTCTAGTTCGTCTATGTTAGACACGCTGGAGAAGGATAAGACATCAATTTGTCAGAAATGCGTTCGTCCTGCGAATTTAGCTGACGACCTCACGTAGAAGTAAATTGCTTGGCTCATTCCCAAGAGTGCGATCAATGCAGATATTAAATCTCTGTCTAATCGATACCATTTTTGGTATGCGACTCGTGTACAGTGACGGCGTTTAATGACCAAAAGCATGGAACGAGGGGTTCTTTGCCGTAGATGAGGTTAGTTCATGTGATGATGTAATCACCTAGCGTTTCTATCCGCAGACTGGTTACCAAATCATGACATTGAAAATCCGCTCTGATGCTACAAGGCACCCGATGCACCCTGCCGCCGCCGCTGTCGACGACGTCACCGACGCTGTCGCCAACGGCGACGGGTCACAGCGTCGCCGAGGTATAACATAGATCTAAGAGGGAAAGGAAAGAGATATTGGGCATTAGCTTTCTCATAAAATTCTGCCTGATTTTTTGCAATTGATCTTACACAATATGCGCCTATTCGACCATGTTGTCTCGAAGGTCCAGTTTACAGTGCTATAAACGGGTGAGAGAATATCAGCTCTCCTTATAAAATGACCGGGTGGTGCTTAAGGGGTTTTATATTCTGGTCCGTTATTTTAAAACATGGCACGATTACCGCACGGCTCAAAACCGTCCAGCCACTGGTCGTCGCGACCCGCACGTTCATTCCTCGGCGCGATTCAGCGAATACGGTACCGCAAGAATTCCATCAAATAAGGAGTTGAAATACTAATGCGGTGTACTGCCATTGCGCTGCTTTTGGGCTGCTAGTTGGGTGACTGCAAGCATTTTTGGGAGCATGATAGTTTTTCCGGCTATTTACTCAAACACGTGTCATAATTCAGAATAAAAACTCATTTCAAAAATAAATCGTAATGTGCAAAAAATGCTGCAGCGAGAGGAACCGAACCACTACCAGACAGAGCGCAGCACCATCCCTGTGCCACCGCCACCGCTAGGGGACCATTCTCACGAAGCCCCAATCCCTCACTGCTCTCGTGCCAGCTCCGGCCTGCAGTGGCCACCCAGCTTGAACAGGTCACTACTCGCTCAGCAGTTCCATTTTGCAATTTTGACACCCATATTCGTAATCAGCATTCCGATCTCTTTCTAATAACCTTGATCTCAACTTCAAGTCCCACGGGAGGTCGAAACCCCTCACTACTAAGCATCTTAGCTCTTCCCGAGTATCTCTGACATCACGCAAGAGGAGTTCGCGCCTGTGGAAGTAATTTCTACTACGAGCCATATTTTGTGTCCATCGCTAACGAATAGTTTGAGAGACCGACATACAGGTTTTACGCATAAAAAACCAAAACCAAACCCAATTCTTGAAACCGCTATGCTACGATTAATCGTTAGAACATAACGTATGTATGTGAGCTTTCTAGATCTAGTGGCTAAGGAGAACCAGGTCTGCTGTTGCTCGTAAGACTACGCCAGACAGTAATTAAACCTAAACGGGGGCCAGATTCATCAATCGGCACTAATCGATTGATGAATCTGGTCCCAGGCGAAATCAGTAATCTCAAGAATACCTTCGTAAGCTCGGTAAAGGGTTACGGTGTCTAGTAAAAGACTGAAATCTAATTTGGCCGATCTAAATAGTAATGCCGTACTGGCTTATGTAAAGAACGAGCCATGCTGAAGATGGAGGAGGGACGGAGTTTCCTTCGAAATATGGAAGGCTGTACTGTTACTGTAGATAACATAGTTGTTTCTCATACAGGTTTCTACAATGCACTCGAATGGATTGTCATGAGCTTTCCATGATTTCTGATGTGTCCTCTTAACACTGAGCAAAACAAAGCGCTCCAGCTTTATAACATGACACTCAAGTTTGGGTAACGATAGACCATAAACATCCTATTTATTATATCTGAGAAAGTCGAAAGTGTTAAGGGCAAGCCGATTCAGCATTCCAACTATTAGAGCGTTTCCGATTTCTAAGCGTACATTAGTGCAAATTATAACACTTCGAGCAACTAGAAAAGGTTACTAGGAATGCAGTAATGTTCATATCTGTAGAACTACCAGTGAAAAACAGATCTATGTAACAGCAGCAAGATTTTCTCGACTTACTCTAGGAAGATGAAGTTGAGACCAGCGAAAATGAGCCACTGACTGCTCAAGAACCTGTAAAGCCAATCGAAGATCGTCAGGAAAAAACACCGACGGTAGGTACCGCTATGGTTTTTTACGGCATTAACTATCCGCAATCGTAACCCTAACCTTAGTCCCCCTCAGCATAGGAAGAACTACTTCCATGATCCGTGCTTTACTTCGTGATTCTTTTTGAGAATTGTCTTTGCATACAGCTTCCCTTTGAAGGACAGTTCTCAACCAGCATAGCTGAACTAATTCACTGCCCGTCAAACAGGCTTACTGAAAGTTAAAGAATATCGGGTCTTTTAGAAAGTAGCGATCCAGATGTGAGGTGTAACCGTATCCTCCTCCCAGTTGTAGTTCTCATGCTAACGTAGCAATCTGGTCTCATTTAGCTATATTTTAACAAACCGGCAACTTCGGGGAACATTCGTGAATCCTTTCTATGTCATAACCCTTGTCGTCTTGTTCTTATAAAGACCCTTGTAAAATAGTTTATTCTTGTAAAGACCCTGTCCCTTATGTCCAACCACTGCCAAACACCACACATAGAAGACGTAAAATTTGCATAGTACTCACACATCGCAGTCAATGTTAAGAGTTGCTGTTTTCTCACAGCTAACATCTTCTTATGACAGTCCGATTTTTTCAGGCATCTGGAACAACGACCGCCTCAGAATCAATATCCAAACCTGTGAGATCTGGGCGTTTATTAAAGACAATAATTAATCCTTTGTTCAGCTGATGCGAAAAAATAACCACAAAACTTACTTCATTCGCGCTAGTTGTATCGCCCTCCTGACGGTGGCAAGACTTAACGCATGTGTAATTCTAAAGAACATTTTATCCAATGTGTGTTACCATGGAATCAGGTCCCGCATTTTTTTGAAAGTTGTTCTCTGCCAGAACGTTTCAACTTTGAATGAACAGAATTATAGGGAGAAAGCACGTCGGCCGGGCTTCAACCGACTCCGATGCCTTTTAGTTTAGGGGCTATATGAAAAAGCAAATACAAGATTATAAAAAAATAACGCACGAATCAACGCTTAATTAAAGTCTATACTGCGCATTTACAGGATGAAGGCACAGTGACGGCAGGAGAACCAACACCTAAACCAGTAAGTTCGATGTTTATATGGACCTCTACTCAATCTCTTCTGCTTTAAATTTCCATGCTTTGTAGGATGAAGGCACGCAAACAGCAGGAGAGCCTACTCCGAAACCCGTGAGTTGAATATTTAGACGAAGTACACCACAAACTAACCATTTCCCAAATAACTTCCGATCATAATCGTTTGCAGGATGAAGGAACAAGAACAGCTGGAGAGCCCACTCCTAAGCCCGTGAGTTTAGAGTTGTATATGAAACACAGCTCTACAATTTTTCTATTACATTTATTGCACAAACTGTGAACTAAACAGTAAACGAAATAAACGTAGTGATTAAAATCGCCATTAGAACAATAAGCCAGAACACAATATGTATGCTGCAGCCAAAGTGTTTCTTAATTCTTTGATCCTAAACATTAAGAAATTTTCTTTATAAAAATTGAGACCGCAGTAAGCGCATAGTCGACAGTTGAGGTGGAGGGGCGTTTTCCACACATCTCCGGTGAAGGGTGGGGCGAAGGGCGGGGCGCAAATCGCGGGCGAAGTTACCGAACGCACAGAGGTATGACCAGTAATAGAAGTGCACACCAGAAGGGGGGGGGGGCAGAACTCCAACGCCGCGCGAACTCCCCTGGCGTCGCGCACGGTGCGCGACGAAATTGGACGAGTTGTCGCAGTCAGATGCTTCCGACGGCTAGAAACGCCTCCTACAGGGACATGCGGCACGCCTTTGCCTTATTTCAACGTTTCTTGGAGATAGTATATGAATGTGGTTTCAACAGAACGATCAGTGACAGTTTATACAGGAATCTTGGTCATGTGGATGGCTTCTAGCGTTAGTATTTGCCATCTCCTTCTTCGGTCAATTTTTACCCGTGATTATGGTTATACTACGGAAAAGGTCACTATCACCCATTCTCGGATCAATTGTCCTACTGCAGTCTGTTGCCTACCACATTCTGTGGAATCTTAAGTTCGCTAGAAATATGGTCTGGGAGCCTAAACACTGAGAACATTTCGTGCTCCGCGGCTAACCATGCGTCACCAAGCGCACGTCGGCGTTTCAGGGCCGCGAAGTCGCACGCGGCTAGCGCGCGACGTCGCGTTGGAGTTAGGTCCTGGAGCCCACCAGAAGCGGACAAGTTCTAAAAGTTTATTGGACAAGCGAATAACAGGACATCTACATGTAGAAGGTCTTCTATCGAGACGGCCAACCGCTCTCCGACGTCCGGTGGCTCCCTTCAACTCTCGCTCTGTTTTGGTTTCGTGCTATCCGACTGCTCGGCCTCAGTCTGTGATCGGCATGACCTGAAATTACTACCTATTATATTTCTTGTAACGCAGTAGACGTGAAGGCCTCCATGATCTTATGCATAATGAGTACTGGCTTAAAAAATGATTCACGAGAGGGTATAAGAAGTACAAAACAGAGCACGGGAGGGATGCTTGGTGCCTTCTTTCAAACGGTCACAAGAAATAGGCTGCGGTTGCTCAGTAAGCTTCATATTGAGAACTAATAAAACCAGCGTTCCTTGCTCTCCAGCATTGTCAAAACAAAAATACCCAGTCGTAACTGTTCATCAGCTGTACGCTTTAATTCCTTCAAAAGGCAGTGGGGATTTATAAGAATGAAAAGGGAACATTTTAGAAAATTTTGGTCTACACAAGCAGGTAATCGATTTGATCTGATCAGCATTTTTCTGTCGAAATGTGTTACGCTACTCTTCCACTTTTCGGACGTCTATGAGAAAACACACGTCTTCTCCAGAATAATCCTTGAGGCAAGGATATGTTTAGCACCGCATTGGACATCAGTTTTCTGATCTGAAAAGTTCTCCTAAGGAAAACTCACAGAATGGCTAGAAGTGAACCAATGTTATTGAGGTATACGGTATATGGTATGGTCCTCCGTTTTCAAATTTTCGTTCCCTCATCCATATTCTCATGGATATTGTTGATTTTGGGACGCAGGTGTTAATTTGGACGGCGGGCGGGATAGGGAATGCAAGCCCCAAGCAGTCGCAGAGGTGATGTGAATGTTGCGTATGTTGTGGGAGCAATGCGGAGAAGAATAAACAGGCGATTTGAAATAGAACTTTGATGTACAAATAACTTCTGCGAAGTTTCTATCATCATTACACCATCGCTTAAGCTGAAACGAAGTGAAAAAGCTTTGAATTAATGAGAATGCACAGAAGGTTTAGTACGTGAGGACGGCACAATGGGTTTTGCTGCTGATAGCTGAAAATCTAAGTGAGGTTCGAAAAACGTATGATTTACAGCTGGCATAGAGAATAGTTGTTCTAAATGTCATAAACGCAAGTTTTCTTAATCTACTAACATCTTCTTAAAATCGAATTCTATAATTTTTCTCTGTGGCTTCTACGCGGGTTATTGATTGTGATAAAACACGAAGTTGAAAAATTAGCTGAAACCTCTCTTTTAATGCGTTCACAGTGTTAATTAATACCAACCGTTTTCTCGCTGCATGGCCTCTTTATCCAATACTTATTAACCGTCAATTCAAGTTTACTACGTAAGATTCGGAACAGTACAAAAGATCTGCTACCGCATTGAAAACCCTTCAACCACAACAATTTAAATCGACTAGGCAAACCAGGTAAATCAGTATTTATAGCTACCTCAAAAACCAATTTGTTAAGGTCTTTAGAACTCAGAAACAAAGAAAAAACCTAGAAAGGTTTGCAAAACCCCCTTCTTTTTGCAAGGTTTCCATAAGTGAGAGCGCTGCTCTAGGTGGTGTAGTGCGTACGTTTTGTACAATCGATTAAGTAAGCGAGGATTAGTCGCATATGCGTTGTGGAACAACAGTAATAGAGCACCAATGCGCTGCTTTTTAAGCGCACTAGTTTTGTAGGATGAAGGAACGAGGACTGCTGGCGAGCCTACTCCAAAGCCCGTGAGTTATATGTTAACATGGAATGTAACGCCAACACTTCTCTACTTCTGTTAATATTTCATAAGCTCACTTAATTACAGGACGAAGGGACAAGGACGGCCGGGGAACCGACACCCAAGCCCGTGAGTCAGAATAATGATAGGGAGGAGTATAGAATACCTATAGTAATTCACAGTTTCTAAGCACACGTATATTACAGGATGAAGGCACAAAGACGGCTGGTGAACCAACGCCTAGGCCTGTGAGTATAGTGCATTTGGGCGAGCACCTCGACCGTTATATGTTTTCACCATTGCTAAGTGTACGTGCGTTACAGGATGAAGGAACGCAGACCGCAGGCGAGCCGACACCCAAGCCCGTGAGTTGAAACAACGATAGGGAGCAGCGCATTTAATATTAATAGCTATTCGTAGTCTCTAAGCACACTGCATTACAGGATGAGGGCACGAAAACCGCAGGAGAGCCAACGCCTAGACCTGTGAGTTGGAAACATTAGGGAGAGCAGTGCATTGAACATTATATGCATTTATAATTTCTAAGTACACCTACATTGCAGGATGAAGGCACGCAGACCGCAGGCGAACCGACACCTAAGCCCGTGAGTCAGATAATGATAGGGAGGAGTATAGAATACCTATAGTAATTCACAGTTTCTAAACCCACGTGCATTACAGGATGAAGGCACAAAGACGGCTGGTGAACCAACACCTAGGCCTGTGAGTATAGTGCATTTCGGCGAGCACCTCATTGACCGCTATATGTATTCATCATTGCTAAGTGTACATGCGTTACAGGATGAGGGCACGCAGACCGCGGGCGAACCGACACCCAAGCCCGTGAGTCAGAAGATTAGAAGATAGGGAGCAGTATTGAATACTTATAGTAATTCACATTTTGTAAACACACGTGCATTACAGGATGAAGGCACAAAGACGGCTGGCGAACCAACACCTAGGCCTGTGAGTATAGTGCATTTCGGCGAGCACTGCATTGACCACTAAATGCTTTCATCATTGCTAAGTGTACGTACTTTTTAGGATGAGGGCACACAGACCGCAGGCGAGCCAACACCTAGGCCTGTGAGTTAAATGAATTACAGGGAGCAGAGTATTGAATACTTATACTAGCGCATTGTTTCTAAGCGCACTGCATTACAGGATGAAGGCACAAAGACGGCTGGCGAACCAACACCTAGGCCTGTGAGTTGGATACATTACGGAGAGCAGTGCATTAGTCGTTATAGGCATTCCTAGTTTCTAAGTACACGTACATTACAGGATGAAGGCAAGCAGACGGCAGGCGAACCAACACCTAGGCCCGTGAGTCAGAAGATTGATCATCTGTATCACCTGTATTGCCTGTCGCCCCGTTGATCATAGAGTTGCTCGAGCGGGGCGCCAGCAGCGTCTCTATTCGTCCCTGTCGCGTACCAGAGTGCTCCAATGGATCCTCCTCGCTCACGAAGAGCGTCATTTCGTATCGCTTCATAGCATAATAACAAGTCAGACCAACGTGCTGGTGGTATCCTGGTTCCGGATTCCTGAAGCGGCGGGAGCTTGTGATGTGCAATATCATCTCTCGCCTCTTTCTCCCGCCTCGCTCTCTCACCTCATCTATCATCTCTCGTCTCTCCCACCTTGCTCTCTCACCTGATGGCCTCCCTAGGAAGCCGGAAATGTTCTCGGGAACGTTCATGAGTCTGGTGTCCTCTTGACATCCCGCGGAATCCCGTCGGTAGCGGCTGTCGTCCATTGGGTTTCCGCAAAGCGCGTTTCGTGGCCGGCCCATCTAATTTTTACAATTTGGCCCACGCGAAAGCGGACGTCTCTCGGTGGTCTTCAAGCTCTCTCGGCTCCCTTGCATATCGCGGGGGCGGTGCACGAAACGGTTCCGTCGATATAAGTGATATATTCCTCGCCGATATTGTCCGTGACGGTATCTTCTTAAAGGCCGGCAAGAGAGGTGTAGAGGTCTCAGGTGATGGTCGTTCTGGAACTCTTCTTCTTGAGCTTCGCGGCCTTCTCTCCTTGACGCGAAAAGCGGAACCTCGCGGAGGCGGTGGTCCGATCCCGTGTAGAACTTGGGGACAACGGAGACGTCGGTCAGGTAATATTGCGATTGAAGATGATGTGGTCAATCTCATTGTGGAACTGGCCACCGGGGGATTCCCAGGTCCATCGTAGGGAGGGAGGCTTCTGGAGCTGTGAGTTTCCATGAATGGTCTTGGTCGACATGCCTCAGACAGCCGTTCACTTGCTCGTTCCACTCCAAACCGTGGGTTCTGATGTGAAGTTCTTCCGGCGACCTTCGTGGTCTGATCTTAGCGTTGAGTGGCCGACGATCACCTTGTAGAAGGTATGGTCTTTCTTATAGAACTTCTCCACTCCAGGTAGAAGGCTTCGACCTCTTCGTCGTCGTAGTCGGATGTTGGGGTATACGCAACGAACACGGTTAAAGCTGGCACGGAGCCACATCGTTTCAGTCGCAAACGTCCGATTCGGGTTGTCTGAGACTCGTACGAATCGATGTTCATGGCCAAGTGCGTGTTGACGAGGACACCAACGCCGCCTACTCCCCTGCGGTCGCAAGTTCCGAGGAACACTTCTTCCCCGGAGTCGTCGGCGGCGTGTAGGGGTGGTGTCTTCCCATCTCTGTCAGTCTCATGACGTCGCACTTAATCTTCCTGGCTTGCATCATCAGGTCCTCGACGGATGCTTCCGATGCAAGCGTGCGGGCGTTGTAAGTGCAGATCGTCATCCTAGTCCTTCTCAATTTGCGCAGCCTGGTTAGGCCCTGAGATTTTAGCAGCTTCTCCGTACCCGTCCTTCCAATCGCTGCAGAAGTGGGGATTCTTTCGGAGTCAGGGAAATGAGGCTCTTTATTTATTATTAGTATTTATTATTATTACATCCATAGGGATGGTCCAACAATGATCGAGAACAGGCCATGAAAAAATTGCCCGGAGAGAACACGAATAGGAAAAAACTCAACTCAACTTACAAGCAGCGAAAGCACGAAAAAAGCTATCGAGAGCATTGAGAAAAGGCCCTCCATACATGAACCTGCTCATCTATGAAGGATAAAATTACCAGAGAAGGGTAGGACAGCCAACCCACAAGTAGCAGGATCACTACAGAACGCCAGACGAGCTTATCCATGGTTTAATATGGTGTCATTATGCACCTCAATAAGGAAGAACAACTGAGTAATAAATGGTATATAGTGCCTACGAAGATGACTAACCATAGTGTTGTTGTATGTGTATGAGAGACAGCACTTTTGTCTAATGCCTGCAACAAGCTGTTAGAAACTGGCAGTATTATTATGATAGTGATCCTGAGGCACATGAAGATCTGGCAGTAAATAAACCATTTCAAAGTGACGGCACTCCAGACCCCCATAGTATTAGAACCACGACAAGGTGCCTAATGGGAAAACGTAGTGAAACATAGGTGGTTAACAAACCCAACCCTGGCAGCTCACATCGCGCTAACCCACCGACTGTATCACCATCATCCTCTCAGTCCATACAAGACAAAAGCACGGAGAGTGGGTATCAAGAAATACAGAGCATATATGGAGAAGAAAACTCAACTCCTTCAAGGCAGAAAGCAGTCATCGTCTAGTCGATAGCACACAATATAGCAGTTCAACTTGAATAAAAAAAGGCAGAATACGAGTATAATCATGACTATCAAGCTGTAATAACAAATAGATTTGCAGTACTAAGCCTTTGAAAGTTCTGCCATAAGAATCATCAGTCATCCCTGAGCAACTCAGATACATTGACACCAAACACTGCCACAGCCTGAATCGTAGCTCACATTAGGTGCTCAGAAATATTAAGAAATGAAACCAAGACAACTTTCCTCACTCTTCGCCAAAAAGGCTGTGTAATAATGATATAGAGAGGGCTAGTCAACATTAGCCAACTGGCATCTCAGAAGGAGAAAAACTGAAATTTTTGGTCAAGGAAGACTGAACCCACAGTATGGTATAGCCATAAGACACGTCGATCGAGACTGTGAAAAATGCTGAAATTCTTTAAACAATCTTGGATATTCAATAAAGAAAGGATATTAATTGTTTTCAGTCTGCTTTTAAATATCGAGAGATTCTTACGGCACTAGTGTACTTAATGTGCCGCACTAAAGCTTGTTCAAAATATGTCCATTAGGTGTAAACTGCCATGGGAAGAACGAATATCATAGTCTTTTTTTGTTGAAATGCCTTATAAGCCCGCTATATTAAGTTCGAATCGCCCAAAGTCTTGCGAAATAGCACGCGCTGGTAAGAGACACAGAGACTCCGCCCCCTATGAGCACGCATTCGCGGCCGTCTGCGAACGGGGGGGGGGGGGTTACCACAGCATGCCGTGGCCTGCAGGCGGGCGACTAGATAGCGAATGTAGATGCAGTCTTATCTCCTCGTTTCGATTACAGATTCGGTCTTATTTTCTTCAATTTGGCAAGAGAGGGAACTCCAGGATGAAGGCAATTTTATCACGGGCTAGGGGACCCACACCCAGAGTCCCTTTCCCTGCCCGATTCTGTGCTCTCCGCGTCAGCGGACGAGAGTACAGAACAGCTTTCATGGCTTTTCGAGATTTCAAGGCTTCTGCCCCTGGCTAAGCTCTGCTGCAGACAGAGACGGTGAAATAGTGCGCATCGGTAGGAGGCGCACACTCTGCGTCTCTTACTAGCGCAAGGCCTTGGGCGATTTGAGCTTAATATAGCGGCCTTACACGACATTTCGCAAAAAGAGACTATGATATTCGTTCTTCCCATGGCAGATTACCCCTATTAGACCTATTTTGAACAAGATTTAGTGCGGTACACTAAGTACACTAGTACCACTCTTACTAATACTATTACTTTAGTGCTGCTGTGTTTGACTGGAGTACGCACGATAGCTAGTAAGGTCTTTCGTGCGTGCGAAGAACTCCGAGCAACCAGCCAGACTGCTCGAAGGGACGGGACGGCACTTAAGGTGGCCTCGAATCGCCTTACTTGTACGCCCAGTCTACCGAGTGCATGCTTTTGGCCGGACCGACACAGTAACAGTCCGCACAGGCGCAAACACATCCACGCCCACTGTGCATGAACATGCCGCTCCCACGAATAAGGAACGCGTCAATCAGACACAGCAGGAGCAAGGAGTCCATCCCCTGCATATCTGTGTCTTTGGGCAGTACACGGTTGCATTTGGTTCGCGTTTCATTCCCTTATCCACCACCCGGGGACGCGCCACGAGGCCCTGCAACAAGCGGCTCGAGATCCCTCCCAACAAGAGAGCCTGAAGGCTCTCTAGCGAACAAGATCCGTGGAGAAGAATAATAGGGAGTATTAAATACTTATAGTAATTCACAGTTTCTAAACGACATACATTACAGGATGAAGGTACAAAGACGGCTGGTGAACCAACGCCTAGACCTGTGAGTATAGCGCATTTGGGCGAACACTGCATTGATTGTTATAATTAAAAATTATAATATAATTTGTTTGTTCATAATTTCTAAGCACACGTACGTTACAGGATGAGGGCACGCAGACCGCGGGCGAACCGACACCCAAGCCCGTGAGTCAGAAGAATGATAGGGGGAGTATTGAATACTCAAAGTAATTAACAGTTTCTAAACACACGTGCATTACAGGATGAAGGCACAAAGACGGCTGGTGAACCAACGCCTAGGCCTGTGAGTGTAGCGCATTTGGGCGAGCACTGCGTTGATTGTTATAGGCTTTCATAATTTCTAAGCACACGTACGTTACAGGATGAGGGCACGCAGACCGCGGGCGAACCGATACCCAAGCCCGTGAGTCAGAAGAATGATAGGGGGTGTATTGAATACTCAAAGTAATTAACAGTTTCTAAACACACGTGCATTACAGGATGAAGGCACAAAGACGGCTGGTGAACCAACGCCTAGGCCTGTGAGTGTAGCGCATTTGGGCGAGCACTGCGTTGATTGTTATAGGCTTTCATAATTTCTAAGCACACGTACGTTACAGGATGAGGGCACGCAGACCGCGGGCGAACCGACACCCAAGCCCGTGAGTCAGAAGAATGATAGGGGGAGTATTGAATACTCAAAGTAATTAACAGTTTCTAAACACACGTGCATTACAGGATGAAGGCACAAAGACGGCTGGTGAACCAACGCCTAGGCCTGTGAGTGTAGCGCATTTGGGCGAGCACTGCGTTGATTGTTATAGGCTTTCATAATTTCTAAGCACACGTACATTACAGGATGAAGGCATGCAGACCGCAGGCGAACCGACACCCAAGCCCGTGAGTCAGAAGATTAGAAGATAGGGAGCAGTATTGAATACTTATAGTAATTAACAGTTTCTAAACACAAGTGCGTTATAGGATGAAGGCACAAAGACGGCTGGTGAACCAACGCCTAGGCCTGTGAGTGTAGTGCATTTGGGCGAGCACTGCATTGATTGTTATAGGCATTCATAATTTCTAAGCACACGTGCATTACAGGATGAAGGCACGCAGACCGCAGGCGAACCGACACCCAAGCCCGTGAGTTAGAATATTAGAAGATAGGGAGCATTATTGAATACTTGTAATTGACAGTTTCTAAACACAAGTGCGTTACAGGATGAAGGCACGAAGACGGCTGGCGAACCAACGCCTAGGCCTGTGAGTCAGAAGATCAGAAAATAGGGAGCAGTATTGAATACTTATCGTAATTGACATTTTCTAAACACAAGTACGTTACAGGATGAAGGCACGAAGACGGCTGGCGAACCAACGCCTAGGCCTGTGAGTACAGCGCATTTGGGCGAGCACTGCATTGACCAATATATGTATTCAGCATTACTAAGAGTACGTAATTTTTAGGATGAGGGCACGAAAACCGCAGGCGAGCCAACACCCAAGCCTGTAAGTTTGGATGTTATCATATTGAAGTGTTATTCTATATGATACCTGTAATAAAAGTGAAGGCACCCAGACTGTAGGGGAGCGGACACCAAAGCCTGTAGGTTAAAGTTTATTCACAAGGATACATAATGAAATTTAGACTTCTAACGATATGTATACCGCTATTGTTACTACTGTATCGTGCCACACGACGCTTTCAGGTCGACGTGCTTTATTCGGCAAGCCCTTACGTTTCGACGTTTCATCATCTTCAGAGGCCTTAACACGGTGTTAAAGTTTATGTTGCGCTCCACCCTAAGTGTCTCTACCACTCTGGCATGTTCGACCTATTTCGGCAATCACTACGAAGAGGTCAAGTGAGAGAGACGAACTCACATAGACCCTGCGCTAAGTGCGTCTCTATGCCTGATGATCAGTAGGGGCGGTTGAGACACACTATGCAAATATTGCCAACTGGTCATTCTGGTTTTTGTGGGTCGCTTTAGCTACATGGTGTTCGAAGTTATCATTAAAATGATGCACTGAAGCTTGTCTTGGCCGCTATTCCCGAACACATTGCGCGAGTTTCTGGCTGAGTGGCGTAAACGATAGCGGTGACCGTGTCCCATTGCGGGAGCAAGCTGTTGTGCAGCATTACTTTCGAGTCCCAGAAGCAGGAGAGAAGAACCTTCTGGAGGTGCGCGTGCGACTTTGCTCATGCTGGTGCCCTTCTCCTCAAGGTAGCCAAACGCCACGGTATGCGTTGGAGTCATAAAGAATTCAACTCTCATATCCACGACAAGGTCTTCGAGAAACTTATTGCGAAGCGAGGTGGAAAGGATGGATGGCGGGTGAACCGCATTCTATCGGACAGAGTCTCATCTATCGGTCGAGCACTTTTCGGTAGCCGAGGGCTTGGAGGTGGCTTACGAATAACGATTGGATACATCCGAGTCGTGCAGCAAGGCTCCGAGTGACACCCTCCAGATCCTCGTTAACAGCGTCGAGAAGTATTCCACTGCTTGAGGGCGTCCCGTTTGAAGTTTGTAAGTGAAATCCATGTCATGAAATTGCACTAAACTCAGGGAAAAGTGTGCACGATTGTGCGCCTTTTGCTGAGAAGCTTCGAGAGTCCTCTACGACTGTTACATGGTAGATCGTGGATGCCAATAGAAAGTCGGAAGTTCTGTGAATAAAACCTTTTTTAGTCTTACCAAAGAACCTAATATGTATATTAACCGTGCGTGATCAAGTACCTGCCGCTCAATCTTACATATAAGCAGACCACAGACAAACTCTAAAATAACTAGATTTACGAGAGGTCTGCGCACTGTACTTTTATGAAATCTGTCAAGAATTACAGCAGTAGCTGCATATACATAATCATTTCAAGTGGCTACGCGCTATCAGGTCATCAACGAAAAGTTCACAAAAGCCGGTGACAGCGACCCTGTGTGGATGTCTCTCGTTCTTCCATTTATCTCCTACAGGCTTAGTGCTGATATTCAAAGAATTATTTCTACTGCACAGCTGCAGTACATGTTGTGTTTTTGAACAACATCAACAACAACGCACAGACAGAAACTAGTTCTGGGTCAACTTCAAAATAACTGTGAATATCGGAGAGCTATATTATTTGTCCAAGCGGTAGTTTAAAAGATTGCTTAAAGATCGGAGAAGTTTATCAGATCGAGTGCACGAGTAGTAACGATAAATACTCCCGGAAACTAGAACAGATCTGTCGCTACACATAAAAGATCTTCTAGCCAGCTAAAGATGTCAATAACAAACCACTCCACTTCACAGGCATAGAAATGATGCGCATGACGGGAAGGACTATGAGATGAAGTACACAGTATTGACGGTTGAGTGATATCTCAGCAAGAAAGGCTACAAAGACATTCTGCATTTTATACGAAATCCAGTAATGAATAAAAAGAGTGCCTCTCCGTAATAGACAACATTTCACACTTTATACTCATTGTGAATTGTAGAATGACAAGCGGGTTATATCTGCATAGTGTGGTTCAATTGCCTCTTCTGGTCATCAGACATAGGTAATCCTTTAACTACGAACCTCGTTGATTTCGTCTCTCTCAGCGTCTTTGTAGTAAAAGTAAAAGTGTACCAAAAATCTTAATCATAAGTCGGTTGAGGCGCCTGGCGGTGTAGACCGAGAATTTAAAACTTCAGTCCGCTTTATTTAAGCCTCTGCAGAAGAGGGAGCGTCGAAATCTAAGGGCCTGCTGAATAAACAACGTCCACCTATAAACCTTGTGTGGCGCACTATAATACTTATACTAACAGCTTACAATTTCGAGGTTTTAAAGAGGAAATTGGGATAAAAGTAGAGCTCATATCTAAGAAACCTGTATTATAGGATGAAGGTACGCAGACCGCAGGGGAGCCAACGCCTAAGCCCGTGAGTTGGAAATACTATGGAGGCTGTGTGTTGATCACTTATACGCACTCATAATATCTAAGTTCATGTATTACAGGATGAGGGCACAAAGACAGCTGGCGAACCAACACCTAAGCCTGTAAGTTAGAAGCATTATGGAAAGGAGAGTGTTGGCACTAATAGCCATTAAAGGTTCCTAGACTTCCTACATTGCAGGATGAAGGCACGCAGACCGCAGGGGAGCCGACACCTAAGCCCGTGAGTTAGACGCACTATGGAGAGGAGTGTGTTTACAATAGGAGTCATTCACAGTCTCTATTCTTATACACTTTGTAGGATGAGGGCACAAAAACAGCGGGCGAGCCAACACCTAGGCCTGTGAGTTGGGCACATTACGGGGAACAGTCTGTAGATCTTAAAATTCAATCATAATTTCTAATCTCATACGCTTTACAGGATGAAGGCACGCAAACCGCAGGGGAGCCGACACCTAAGCCCGTGAGTTAGGGCACTAACGGGAGGAGTGTTTTGAAAACAGTAGTCATAGTTTCTGATCTATGAACTTTACAGGATGAAGGCACAAAAACAGGAGGCGAGCCAACACCTAGGCCTGTGAGTTGGGCGCATTAAGGGAACAGCCTGTAGATCTTAATAGTCAGTCATAATTTCTAAGCGCACGTATATTACAGGATGAAGGCACTCAGACCGCAGGGGAGCCGACACCTAAGCCCGTGAGTTAGACGCACTATGGGGTATAGTGTGTTGACAAAAGTACTGATTTATATATTCCAATCTCATACCCTTTACAGGATGAAGGCACGAGGACCGCAGGCGAACCAACACCTAGGCCTGTGAGTTGGGCGCATTAAAGTCCTAGCACACTTTTGCGGCAACGCGGCAGCCCTATCTTTAAACATAGGGCAGAGACGCAGAATCGCCGAGCGAGGCAAAACTCCTCAGCCCAGACTGCCGCTGATGTACCACATGCGCGGCAGACGCGGTGCCGCCAAGGCGGCAGTTCTTGCCGCAAACAAGGCACAGCGGCAGAAATACTTCAAGGCATTATTGCCGCTGCAGTCGCTTTGCTGCCGACAATTTCTGTCTGGGCTCTAGCTGATTGTGGCGGAATCTAGGATGGAACCTGATAATGAAAATGTAAACCGCGATAGCTCCGGAGTGGGCTGAAAAGATGAGTTTTAGGATGAGTTCCTCCTAAGCGGCAGTTTTGCCTCCTACGAGGAAGTTTTGGCCCCTGCCGCGTACGCTGCTGCGCTAAAGTGTGCTTAGAGCTTAAGGGAGCAGCATGTAGACCAAAATACTCAATCATAATTTCTAAGCGCACGTACATTACAGGATGAAGGCACTCAGACCGCAGGAGAGCCGACACCCAAGCCCGTGAGTTAGACGCACTATGGGGAGGAGTGTGTTGACAAAAGTAGTCATTTATAGATTCTAATCTAATTCATTTTACAGGATGAAGGCACGCAAACCGCAGGGGAACCGACACCCAAGCCCGTGAGTTTGACATGAGAGAGAGCAGTGTGTTGAATAATTATAGGTATTCATAAATTCTTAGCGTATGTACATTCTAGGATGAAGGCACAAAGACGGCTGGCGAACCAACACCTAAACCCGTGAGTTAGGCGCACTATAGGGAGAAGTACCATTTGTAGATTCTAATGCATGTACGTTTTAGGATGAAGGCACACAGACGGCAGGCGAGCCAACCCCTAAACCCGTAAGTTTATATGGTATCACATTGAAGAGTTTATCTGGCGGGTCCGTTCCTCAGGTGGCTTGTGCTTCTCGAGACCGTTCATCATTCGCGGGCCGAGCTGAACACGGACACTGGAATGCAGGCGGCAGACCGCCCCACGAATACCCCCTGTCACATCACTTGGCTGATGGTGCGGAATGTTTCGCGAGATAATGCTATGGTCAGCGGGAGCCTACGTACGCTTGTAAAGTTCGGAGTTGAAAACATGCCAAAAATATGCGAGGGCCCTGATGCAAGGACGGAATAGGGAGAATCTGTGTTGGTCCAAAAACCCGGAAAGTAAGCAAGACCCGCGAGACAACGCTGAATGTGGATATGTTGTAGGGACCCTCTGCAATTGGAAGAGGTATTGGGACCAAGAAAGATTGACTTCTGTGCGGTGCAGGAGACGAGATAGCACTAGCAAGTCAAATTACACAGGTCGAGGCTTGGCCTGTGTAATTTGACAGGCCTGGCCTAAGCCGTACTGTGTGGCAGTCCAAGCGAGGACCACCAGCGGTTTGGGCACAATCGTCTCCGAACGGTAACAAGACGCAATTGAAAAGTTTCAATGATCGCTTGACGAAGCTCATTTTCGTTACAGAACGAATCATGTCTTATCTGCCTATGTTCCACATCCTGGCTGGCCTGGGCAATCCAATGCCGATATTTAGAGCCCGCTTGATGGGAAAGCAGTAGGAGTACCGTCACAAGACGTAATCGTTGTTGCTTGTGACCCTAATGGGCACATTGACGCCGCGAAAGAAGGGTATGGCTATCATGGTCGTCAGGCTCTTGGTTCATATAAGGCCAACTGTGATCATCCCTGAGTACGAAAGGTCGCACAACTTTACTATCGTGAACCCTACATTTAGAGGACTTGAATACCTCCTTATCTCGTTCTATGTAGAGTGGAAATATTCAAACGCAGGACAGCTTTGAACTGTGTGGAAACGCCACCATGAGCTTCCACGGACGCGAATATTTGGCTGAATGAAACAGTTGCCACACAACATCGGCTGCTGATCTACCCTATGATGATCACACCACGGATGTTTAAACAGATCAAAGCTTGTGGTCCATCAAAAGATCAAGTGGTGGGGACTGAAGGAAAATGAAGTGGTTTTGACATTTGGTTGCCGACGATGATCACCGAAACGCTACTCGGGGCGGCGCTTCACGAACTCAGCCCTTTAAAGCTGAGGCGGTGTAAACTTAATAACCAGACTGTCGACCAGCGATGTTAGCGAAAAATGATCGAGAGATTACTCCACGTATTCCCTGGCGATGAGACAACCGATGGATGGCGTTTATTTCAAGAAATCAAGAAAACCGCTAAAAAGCTGGCCAAGAACATTGCAAGATCTCATCACGGTGACGTCAACGAAGACGTTGAGTTGAGTCGGATGGTGAGCAATTTTATTATTGACTTGTCAAGGTCCGTCATCGCTAGACTGAGGATGTTGAGAAGTTCTAGGTAGCAACGATGAGAGCGGTATTCTGATCACGACCGCAAGTGGTTCTTGAATCGATTGTGCAACTACTTCAAGAGAATACTTACTGTAGAAATCCAGCAGTCAGGTCTCCTCCCGTACACTGTCCCGTTCAGAAAATCACCGTAGAGCAGATAGGGGCGGCATTGAGGAAGGCAAAGGTAAGGAACGGGCTCCGATCAGTTGGTGGCCGACTAGTGGAGGTCAAAGATATGGTTCACAATTGAATGGCTGACCGCGTTCATTAACCAGGCTCTTGCGGGGAAGAAGGAGGCCAACATTTGCCGACGAAACACATCGATTCTATTTGGGAGATGAGAAGTTCAGCAGAATGCATAAACTACCGCACAGTTCGCTTTCTTTCTCATGACGATCTTTAAGATCTTCTTGTCGATGGATTGTTCGTGATATTGTCCAACCCTTTACTTCACCAGCAAAAAAAACGATCAACAAAACCACCTCCCTTGACCACTGCTTGATGATGGTGATGCTAGCAAGCGATGACAACAGTTGAACTCCAGCGACAGGTGCAAACTTGATGCGATCACTTAGAGAGATTTTGACTAAACTTAAGATTAAGAAGATCGTGTACTTGACGACTGATTTCCATCCCATTTAAGTGAACGTCATTGACTTAGCGCGTACATCAGCTTTCATGTACATGGGATCAACAGTTGGGTGAAACGGCAGCATGCTCGTTGAAGTAAACAAATAGAGCTTTCCGACGGGAGTGCTCAGCAACAAGAAGACACCGGTGTGCCTCAAGTCTACGATCTACAGAGCAGTTGTCCGACCAACAGGTATTTATAAAGCTGAGTGCTGGTTCGTGAATAAAGAAATTAAAAGGCGCCTCAGCGTGATGAAAGCAAAGATGCTACATGGCCTGCTAAAGGTATGCGTTTGGATCGAGTAGGTGACGACTCCATACGGTAGAAGTTCAGTCTCACCTTGATATTTGAGATGCTGCGCGAAGTTGGCCTGCGACGGCCACGTCCAAAGCACTGGTCTTAACCTTCATGTGTCCGGAGCGCAGTTACGATGGGCGACAGGCCAGCGCTGTCTCGATGCGCTGCATTGGAAGATAACCAGGTTGTATCCCCATAAGGCATTTCTTCCAAGCAAGTTGCTTCAGCATACCAGCAGATTGGACTCCATTGATAAGTCAAACAAAACGCTGAAGGGTAACAAGATATTGAGGAGTTTATCTCTTAGTTTGTTTTTAAGTTTATCTGTTAAGTACACTGTGTTGGCACTAATAGACATTCGAAGTTTCTATGCGCGGTTCTCCAACTGTCTTTGTGCCTTCATCCTTCACGTTGCAGGATGAAGGCACGAAGACAGCAGGCGAGCCAACACCTAAGCCTGTAAGTTTGGTTGGCATCACATTGAACAGTTTATCTCGAAGATAACTGTGTTACAGGATGAAGGCACTCGGACCGCAGGGGAGCCGACACCTAAGCCCGTGAGTTGGACGCATTATGTGGAAATGGGTTTTGATCATAATGGCCATTCGTAATTTTAAAGCGCATACATTTTTCAGGATGAAGGTACTAAAACCGCGGGTGAGCCAACACCTAAACCTGTAAGTTCATAGGTTATTCGGAAGAGTACACTTTGAAGTTTTTACTTCGAAGCATACTTATTGTTGCAGGATGAGGGAACGAAGACAGCAGGCGAGCCAACACCTAAACCTGTAAGCTTGGTTGATATCCATAGGGGTACTATTGAAGGTTTCACATCTAAGTATACCAATATTGCAGTGCATTGTTAGGATTATAGGTGTTTTACTTTCTAAACGCATAAACTTTGCAGGATGAAGGAACAAAGACAGCAGGTGAACCAACACCTAAACCTGTAAGTTCTAGTAATCTTTTGTGAAATACTACTTCCAAATATGTATGCTTACTAAATGTCAATCTGTGCAGGACGAAGGCACGAGAACAGCGGGAGAGCCTACTCCGAAGCCCGTGCGTTGAACCACTATAATTAGCGCCATTTCTAATAATTTGTATATCTACGGCAATTTTATTTTACAGGATAAAGACACCAAGACTGCTGTCGAACCTTCACCCGGTCATGTAAGTGTGACGATTCGAAGGGATCTCGTAAAGGATTGCACTCCCTTACTTGATATAAAAGTGGTGCGACACACAGAGCGGCGTGCCTAGCATTTTCACGCTTCATGGAGCGGCAGCAAAGTGCGCAAATTACTATCTCGCATACGGGGAAACCGAGTCTCCGAAAGTTGCCTGTCGAACAATTAAAAAGGTTTACTAAACGGGTTCGTCAATCCTAAGCAGAATGTCTTCTTCAATGGGAGCCTAATTTCGCGATTAGCTTTCTGAACACATTTAGTCGAATGTGAAAATATTAAGGTTGTCCTTAACTTCTTCAGCCAGCCAACTCACCACACGTTTAGAGTGTTGTTATTTTGAAATTGGATGAAAGCTTTAGTTTTCCACGCTGTTCAGCACTTCCATGGCCCTCCACGGCTTTCCTTAGGAATGTTTAGCTGAGTGATGGCTCATCATTTTTAAATAACATCCACGATATCCGCCCGTTATAATAACCACTCAAGGGAGCAACTACGATCAAACGCCTTATGCTGTCGCATCTAATCACTGAGTACGTCACTCGGAACTCTAATTCCATTCATAAAATTACTTCTCATTTTTCACATGTGATACACGTACCGAGTATAACAACACAACGCTAACGTACAATCTGCCGGAAAATCTTATAAGAGTGCTGAGTCCCCGAGTCAAATCTACCACCTCACAAATAGGGTGGCTATTTTCCGCTAAAACGCTTATTTCTTGTATATCGTTGCTACTGAGTGTAGGCGTAATGGAAGCACTTTTTCGGTGTAATGTCTTACAGTAACATGGAACCGCTGATACAGACTACGCCAGCGAAAACATATCGGTCTTCTAAAGGTATTCTTTGTGCTTTGACAAACAGATACCTTTAATGAAGCTGCCTACCCTCAAAAGCGCGTATTCATGATGAAAAACAACATAAATGACTGTTATGACAACTAAGCCATTACATGTAGTTACGGTATTCCTTAAAATTGGGGCTTAACAGCAACGCAAAGCTTAAAACTTAACAATGTGGTGCATGCTATCTACATTCTGATAGAGAATCTTCAGGTGACACTAAACAATCATATTTGTTTTTTGCATAATCGAAAAACTCAGCAAAATCATTGTGAAGACTTTCGTCAATCTCAGCATTAGTGTCCACTGTTACACTGTATTATATTTCTACGAGGAAGCACCTTCAATTCCTTTGTAGTCGGCTATTGTAAAGAGCTCATAAGCCTATGGTGGATTTTTTAAAATAATTCTTATAGCTCAGTGAAGTCACTGGTATACATACATGTTTACATGGCCTGTTGTCCTCCCACATTTTCCCTTTTTTTGAGTTTATGTATTACACCAATGTCTGTTATCACCATAATAGACTTTCAGTATTAAAATAATGCCGTCTCAGAACTGGTAGTGCAGAAATCAAAGCCTCGTTCAGGTACATCGAAGGACGATCATCCTCGAGAAGGTAATAGAAACAGAACGAACAATCAAGAAAGAGATAGTGGTGCGCATTCACTAATATTTAAAAACTTGCAGAAGAAAAGTTGTTCTTACTGCTCCAACATAAAAACACTGACTATATCCCTATCAAATTTATAATAACCAATCGGTACTATTTATAGGAAGAAATAACGGATACTGCACGAGAGCCCACTCCAACGCCTGTTAGTTTTGTTTTTATTTTAATCACGAATAAAATGAAAAATGCAGAAGACAAACCCTGCTATTATCGCTGCGTTTGAGGTTATTCAGGAGTCATTGCACTCATGGTGCACAATTCAATAACTACTGCATAGTACAGCTGTGCCAAATGAGGATAGTAGCGAAATGAGTGGCATACTGATCTGACATACTCCTCGCCTTCAGAGACGTGAAGTCCATCAAAGGGTCGGAAATTGCCCTCTACCCAGTCAGACACAACTTTGATATTTTCGTAGCGTTTGTGCAAAGCAAAGAAGTAAACAAAGAAAGTAAACAAGCTCGAGCAACTATAAAGGCCGCTGACAACTGTTAAGAGGTAAAAAGAGAGCGAAATCTCTTAAAATGCCCTGCGCATGCGTCCGTTTTTTGCCAAGAGTCCGACAACTCTTGGCAAAAAACCCAACTTGCTGCCACTGGATAAGACATTGACAGTGGAGCTTAATACATAGTACTTAAATACTGTCATTTACCCTACCATCTAGCGGGGTTATCGTTACAACGACTTTTACCGGAAATCTACCACGCTGCGCGTTGATGAATTGCGGTTCTGGCGGTTTCGTGGTTATCCCATCGTTACCGGTCGGTAAATCGTTGATGAAACCGGGCAGAGGACCACTCCTAAAGGAACTATCAGTATTTCAAAAGGAAAGATGGGGAAATAAAAAAGACCACTAATGCACTCAATTCGGCTATTTATTGCTTACTTCCGAACTTCTGGAAGCAACTAGACCTTTGAAGGCAGCTCCGACGTCGGCTTGACTATCGAACAATATGCGCATATGAGCGTGTCAAAGTTTTCGAAAATGTGGCCATTCTTTGGCGACGGGCCTTGTCAGTATGCTGAATGAGCCAGTATTTAGTAGGCGAGATCGTTTAAGTTGTGAAGCGTTTTTCGTGGATCATGAGGTCTGACATACTCGAGAAGAGGAAGCGGGCCTTTTCTAATGACCACTATTGGATTTCCACGCCTATTTCTAAACTAGTCGAATTGGTGACAGTACTCACTTTTTGATTGATTTACGAGAATGACCCCGTTGCGTGAACTAGGTGACGAGATCCGGAAGAGTTTAAATGCCGTTTAACGTTCAAATTATGGAGGCCACTGACCTACCTTTTTCACCTTACCGCGTTTTCCAGAATGATTAGCAACGGTGAAGATGACATTTGAATTTTCCGCTAATCGTGAGATGTTGACGAATCTGACCACATCAATGAGAGGCAGACCTCGTCCTCAAGTTTACTGATCCAACCTCGACCTAGTTCGTCGAATGCTTAAGTCTTCGATACTAGATTCTTGTTGAGCACCGCGAATTGGAAAAGCATCTGGTATCATATCACTTCGCAGGGCTCAACTTTGGGCTGGAATAATGAAATATTGTAATGCCAACAATTTTGGAATAATGTTGATCGGGCACCGATAAAAACTATGAAAGCTTTCCATCGAACACATTTGATTGAGCTATTGTGCATCCACAACTACAGACCTTAAAAGCGATTTTCTCTCAAACTTCGTGTTTTTTTTTGTGTGCTGGTCACGACTCTGGCATACCTATTCAAAATTTCAACTGACTACGGTAGGTTAGTGTTGGTATTGGTGAGAGTAGGTGGTGGCGTTAGGCCTTTGCTATACCACCGCTCACCCTGAGCGACGCCTAATGATATGCTCCCATATTGATCACGCGGCGCGATGGAATGTATGCTACTGCAAATAGTCGCCGTACTCCACCGTAGGTTAGTGCTGCACCTGTAACTAGGGCTATATGTCGATGGTCCCATTCAACGAGCGCGTGAGCGCTGTCGGAGGAAGGGTCGGCTGTCGTGTGCCGCGATACCAGATTCCTGGTTTGGATTTCCCGCCAAGGCCAACCAAGCTTTCCATCTCTCCGAGGTCGGTGAATTAGTAACAGACTTATCTGCGAAGGACAAAACACTGAACTGTTCGTCAGCTGACCAGTCATTGCACAGGCAAAATACGCATTTAAATGGACTCCACGACATCCCGTAGTAGTAGATTGCGTGGCGCATCCCAAGCATTGAGCAAAGCCATTCTGTCGAAGTCGAACCTCACCCCCCCCCCCCTCCCACCATCCCTTCCGCCATGCTGATCCACTATCCATTGCTCTTTTTGACGAACAACAACCTTTCGAAATGTTAGGCCGCTTACTAAGTTAATGCAACTGAAAACCCAAATCAAAAGAATTAAAAGCCATAAAAGCTGCAGAATCCATGTGCATTCGTTTTAGGCACAAGGCCTTACAACGGCTGTCGAGCCTACTCCGAGACCCGTAAGTTGGACTGCATTATGGAATCTAATGCGGAATCTTAGTCATTCGCCAGATCGGTATACGAAAAATCCTTTCAGGACGAAGGCACAAAGACTGCGGGTGAGCCAACACCAAAACCTGTAAGTTGCTCGTGCTTATAAAAAGTTTAAAATGGGTAGATTAGTGGTCATTCCTCTCAATACCTAAAGCCTGCCATTTTCTAGGATGAGGGCACGAAGACCGCTGGCGAACCAACGCCTAAGCCTGTGAGTTTGAATGATATGTGAAAACTGGCTTTCTGAGATACTCAGCTCTAAGCATTCCTACATTGCAGGATGAGGGCACGAGGACGGCTGGCGAACCCACTCCCAAACCAGTAAGTTCGATCAATTCTAAATGCGTAGAACTACCGTCATCCACTTCTTCGCTTCAGCTCTGGTGCCACCCGACCTAGTAGCCCTGTTGATAGGGTAATGTAGACTGAAACTCACAGAGCTTTGAGAAGGGCGGTAGTATTGTGTTCCAGCTAGAAACTTCACCGTTTGGCTGACCTACCTCCCATGGAACATCAAGCGGTGAACAATAGCTGAATTCATGTAGCGGCGCTAGCAAGAAGATAAGCTAGATCATTCCTCTAGCGCCGCCGGCTGTTTTTCATGCTCATATTCGTTTCATGAATAGCTATTTCCAGTTCCCGACCTGGTCGCTTCCCGTGGGAAGTCGTTAAGGTTCGGGGGAGGATTCACGAATACGGCCATATGGTTGCTCGAAGGACTTGAAGGTTGCTCGAAATGCTGATTTCGAATGTGGGAGTTAAAAATGCAAAATGGAACTCCAGAGAGAGTTCCGATCTGTCGAAGTTCCCCCGTTGACTGCAGGCTGAACGTGCGACTAAGCTGTAGTGAGAGCGGTGAGTGATGAGAGCTGACAAGATGAGCCATGGCCAACTCCAACAAACCAAAGCACTACCTCGAAGCCATTGCTGCCTTTGTTAGCCTAATTTTGTCAGCTCTGATCACTCACCGCTCCCCTAAAGATCATTCGCACGGTCAGCCTACAGTAACCCGGTGAACTTTGACAGTTCAGTAGAGGTATCCATGATGCGGCGGAAGCGGAAAGATAAGCGAGATCTTGCTATCGCTCACTTATATCCGGAAAGCGGTTGGTATTAATGTTCATATTCGTTTCTTGAATGGCTATTTACAGTTCCCAGCCAGGGGCCGGATTCATCAACGATCCACAGCAATTTAAAAGAAAAAATGACAGCCGGAAATCCCTGATAGCGCGGCTTATTAAGCGATATAGTGAGTGATAAGCCGCATTATCTAAGTTTTCCGTTGTGAATTCTCTGTTAAAGTTATGTAAGTCGCTGATAAGCCCGACCCCAAGTCGCTTCACGTAATAAGCACGAATCGTTTCCGTTTCCGAGAACGTTCACAAGTGCGGTCACAGAAATAGCTTAGAGGTTTCATTTAGCACTTTTGACACCAATATTCATAATCACCATTCCGACCTCCTTCTAATGACCTTGGTCTCCACTTGAATGTCCACGTAAGGTCGAATTTCCCTGGTTAACCTTTATCCAGAGCGCTTCTAATCTAATTTTAATGCGCCGATGTGTCATTCCGTAGAGCCAAGGTTGACACAAACACCTCTGACATCGCGCCTGCATGTCATCGGTCCCTGTTTTCCACCTGAGGGCTCAGGATATTATCCTTTTCCTCAACAAGCACTCATGAAGCCAAGTTTACCGCGGGTAGTCGACGCGGTAAACTTGAACAGGTCAGAATTCGTACGGGAGATGCATTTTGCAGTTTTAACCAGGGCAGTTGTAATCAGGATGCCAGGCTCCACCCATCTATCCTCTCTCAACGTTCCAAGGGATGCAGAAGCATTCCCTGATGACATTTATATAAGGATAAGGATAAAGGACGGCGTTACTCAATCCCTTCTGGGATGCGCCAGCGCATTCTACTTCTACGGGATGTCGTGGAGGCGACATGAATGCGTATTTGGCCATACAATGACTTGCGGTGGCCAGCCGATGAACAAGTCAGCGCTCTATCCTTCCCAGACAAGTCTGGTACCAATTCACCGACCCCGGAGGGATGGAAGGCTTGGTTGGCCTGGGCGGGAAATCCGAACCAGGAACCTGGTATCGGATGCACGCGGCAGTCGCGCCTCCTCCGACTGCGCTCCACGCGCCCCTATGACATTTATATGTACACCCAAATTACAGGATGAAGGCACTAGGACTGCCGGCGAGCCAACGCCACGACCTGTATGTTTGAAGACTACATGAAAGGTCCTTTCATGATACATTAAAATGTTTACATACATTACAGGATGAAGGTACAAGGACCGCTGGCGAACCAACGCCAAGAGCTGTAAGTTAAATGAATTACAGGGAGCAGAGTATTGAATACTTTAAAGCATTGTTTCTAAACGCACTGCATTACAGGATGAAGGCACAAAGACAGCTGGCGAACCAACGCCTAGGCCTGTGAGTATAGTGCGAGCACTGCATTGACCACTATATGTATTCATCATTGTTAAGTGTACGTACTTTTTAGGATGAGGGCACACAGACCGCAGGCGAGCCAACACCTAGGCCTGTGAGTTAAATGAATTACAGGGAGCAGAGTATTGAATACTTATAGTAAAGCATTGTTTCTAAACGCACTGCATTACAGGATGAAGGCACAAAGACAGCTGGCGAACCAACGCCTAGGCCTGTGAGTATAGTGCGAGCACTGCATTGACCACTATATGTATTCATCATTGTTAAGTGTTCGTACTTTTTAGGATGAGGGCACACAGACCGCAGGCGAGCCAACACCTAGGCCTGTGAGTTAAATGAATTACAGGGAGCAGAGTATTGAATACTTATAGTAAAGCATTGTTTCTAAACGCACTGCATTACAGGATGAAGGCACAAAGACAGCTGGCGAACCAACGCCTAGGCCTGTGAGTATAGTGCGAGCACTGCATTGACCACTATATGTATTCATCATTGTTAAGTGTTCGTACTTTTTAGGATGAGGGCACACAGACCGCAGGCGAGCCAACACCTAGGCCTGTGAGTTAAATGAATTACAGGGAGCAGAGTATCGAATACTTTAAAGCATTGTTTCTAAACGCACTACATTACAGGATGAAGGCACAAAGACGGCTGGCGAACCAACGCCTAGGCCTGTGAGTATAGTGCGAGCACTGCATTGACCACTATATGTATTCATCATTGTTAAGTGTTCGTACTTTTTAGGATGAGGGCACACAGACCGCAGGCGAGCCAACACCTAGGCCTGTGAGTTAAATGAATTACAGGGAGCAGAGTATCGAATACTTTAAAGCATTGTTTCTAAACGCACTACATTACAGGATGAAGGCACAAAGACGGCTGGCGAACCAACGCCTAGGCCTGTGAGTATAGTGCGAGCACTGCATTGACCACTATATGTATTCATCATTGTTAAGTGTTCGTACTTTTTAGGATGAGGGCACACAGACCGCAGGCGAGCCAACACCCAAGCCTGTGAGTTAAATGAATGACAGGGAGCAGAGTATTGAATACTTATAGTAAAGTATTGTTTCTAAGCGCACTGCATTACAGGATGAAGGCACAAAGACGGCAGGCGAACCAACGCCTAGGCCTGTGAGTATAGTGCGAGCACTGCATTGACCACTATATGTATTCATCATTGTTAAGTGTTCGTACTTTTTAGGATGAGGGCACACAGACCGCAGGCGAGCCAACACCCAAGCCTGTGAGTTAAATGAATGACAGGGAGCAGAGTATTGAATACTTATACTAAAGCATTGTTTCTAAGCGCACTGCATTACAGGATGAAGGCACAAAGACGGCAGGCGAACCAACGCCTAGGCCTGTGAGTATAGTGCGAGCACTGCATTGACCACTATATGTATTCATCATTGTTAAGTGTTCGTACTTTTTAGGATGAGGGCACACAGACCGCAGGCGAGCCAACACCTAGGCCTGTGAGTTAAATGAATTACAGGGAGCAGAGTATCGAATACTTTAAAGCATTGTTTCTAAACGCACTACATTACAGGATGAAGGCACAAAGACGGCTGGCGAACCAACGCCTAGGCCTGTGAGTATAGTGCGAGCACTGCATTGACCACTATATGTATTCATCATTGTTAAGTGTTCGTACTTTTTAGGATGAGGGCACACAGACCGCAGGCGAGCCAACACCCAAGCCTGTGAGTTAAATGAATGACAGGGAGCAGAGTATTGAATACTTATAGTAAAGTATTGTTTCTAAGCGCACTGCATTACAGGATGAAGGCACAAAGACGGCAGGCGAACCAACGCCTAGGCCTGTGAGTATAGTGCGAGCACTGCATTGACCACTATATGTATTCATCATTGTTAAGTGTTCGTACTTTTTAGGATGAGGGCACACAGACCGCAGGCGAGCCAACACCCAAGCCTGTGAGTTAAATGAATGACAGGGAGCAGAGTATTGAATACTTATACTAAAGCATTGTTTCTAAGCGCACTGCATTACAGGATGAAGGCACAAAGACGGCAGGCGAACCAACGCCTAGGCCTGTGAGTATAGTGCGAGCACTGCATTGACCACTATATGTATTCATCATTGTTAAGTGTACGTACTTTTTAGGATGAGGGCACACAGACCGCAGGCGAGCCAACACCTAGGCCTGTGAGTTAAATGAATGACAAGGAGCAGAGTATTGAATACTTATACTAAAGCATTGTTTCTAAACGCACTGCATTACAGGATGAAGGCACAAAGACAGCTGGCGAACCAACGCCTAGGCCTGTGAGTGTAGTGCAAGCACTGCATTGACCAGTATACGTATTCATCATTGTTAAGTGTACGTACTTTTTAGGATGAGGGCACACAGACCGCAGGCGAGCCAACACCCAAGCCTGTGAGTTAAATGAATGACAGGGAGCAGAGTATTGAATACTTATACTAAAGCATTGTTTCTAAGCGCACTGCATTACAGGATGAGGGTACAAGGACCGCTGGCGAACCAACGCCTAGGCCTGTGAGTATAGTGCGAGCACTGCATTGACCACTATACGTATTCATCATTGTTAAGTGTACGTACTTTTTAGGATGAGGGCACACAGACCGCAGGCGAGCCAACACCTAGGCCTGTGAGTTAAATGAATGACAAGGAGCAGAGTATTGAATACTTATAGTAAAGCATTGTTTCTAAACGCACTGCATTACAGGATGAAGGCACAAAGACAGCTGGCGAACCAACGCCTAGGCCTGTGAGTGTAGTGCAAGCACTGCATTGACCACTATATGTATTCATCATTGTTAAGTGTACGTACTTTTTAGGATGAGGGCACACAGACCGCAGGCGAGCCAACACCTAGGCCTGTGAGTTAAATGAATGACAGGGAGCAGAGTATTGAATACTTATAGTTAAGTATTGTTTCTAAGCGCACTGCATTACAGGATGAAGGCACAAAGACGGCTGGCGAACCAACGCCTAGGCCTGTGAGTGTAGTGCAAGCACTGCATTGACCACTATATGTATTCATCATTGTTAAGTGTACGTACTTTTTAGGATGAGGGCACACAGACCGCAGGCGAGCCAACACCCAAGCCTGTGAGTTAAATGAATGACAGGGAGCAGAGTATTGAATACTTATACTAAAGCATTGTTTCTAAGCGCACTGCATTACAGGATGAGGGTACAAGGACCGCTGGCGAACCAACGCCTAGGCCTGTGAGTATAGTGCGAGCACTGCATTGACCACTATACGTATTCATCATTGTTAAGTGTACGTACTTTTTAGGATGAGGGCACACAGACCGCAGGCGAGCCAACACCTAGGCCTGTGAGTTAAATGAATGACAAGGAGCAGAGTATTGAATACTTATAGTAAAGCATTGTTTCTAAACGCACTGCATTACAGGATGAAGGCACAAAGACAGCTGGCGAACCAACGCCTAGGCCTGTGAGTGTAGTGCAAGCACTGCATTGACCACTATATGTATTCATCATTGTTAAGTGTACGTACTTTTTAGGATGAGGGCACACAGACCGCAGGCGAGCCAACACCTAGGCCTGTGAGTTAAATGAATGACAGGGAGCAGAGTATTGAATACTTATAGTAAAGTATTGTTTCTAAGCGCACTGCATTACAGGATGAAGGCACAAAGACGGCAGGCGAACCAACGCCTAGGCCTGTGAGTATAGTGCGAGCACTGCATTGACCACTATATGTATTCATCATTGTTAAGTGTACGTACTTTTTAGGATGAGGGCACACAGACCGCAGGCGAGCCAACACCTAGGCCTGTGAGTTAAATGAATGACAGGGAGCAGAGTATTGAATACTTATAGTAAAGTACTGTTTCTAAGCGCACTGCATTACAGGATGAAGGCACAAAGACGGCAGGCGAACCAACGCCTAGGCCTGTGAGTATAGTGCGAGCACTGCATTGACCACTATATGTATTCATCATTGTTAAGTGTACGTACTTTTTAGGATGAGGGCACACAGACCGCAGGCGAGCCAACACCTAGGCCTGTGAGTTAAATGAATTACAGGGAGCAGAGTATTGAATACTTATAGTTAAGTATTGTTTCTAAGCGCACTGCATTACAGGATGAAGGCACAAAGACGGCTGGCGAACCAACGCCTAGGCCTGTGAGTGTAGTGCAAGCACTGCATTGACCACTATATGTATTCATCATTGTTAAGTGTACGTACTTTTTAGGATGAGGGCACACAGACCGCAGGCGAGCCAACACCCAAGCCTGTGAGTTAAATGAATGACAGGGAGCAGAGTATTGAATACTTATACTAAAGCATTGTTTCTAAGCGCACTGCATTACAGGATGAGGGTACAAGGACCGCTGGCGAACCAACGCCTAGGCCTGTGAGTATAGTGCGAGCACTGCATTGACCACTATACGTATTCATCATTGTTAAGTGTACGTACTTTTTAGGATGAGGGCACACAGACCGCAGGCGAGCCAACACCTAGGCCTGTGAGTTAAATGAATGACAAGGAGCAGAGTATTGAATACTTATAGTAAAGCATTGTTTCTAAACGCACTGCATTACAGGATGAAGGCACAAAGACAGCTGGCGAACCAACGCCTAGGCCTGTGAGTGTAGTGCAAGCACTGCATTGACCACTATATGTATTCATCATTGTTAAGTGTACGTACTTTTTAGGATGAGGGCACACAGACCGCAGGCGAGCCAACACCTAGGCCTGTGAGTTAAATGAATGACAGGGAGCAGAGTATTGAATACTTATAGTAAAGTATTGTTTCTAAGCGCACTGCATTACAGGATGAAGGCACAAAGACGGCAGGCGAACCAACGCCTAGGCCTGTGAGTATAGTGCGAGCACTGCATTGACCACTATATGTATTCATCATTGTTAAGTGTACGTACTTTTTAGGATGAGGGCACACAGACCGCAGGCGAGCCAACACCTAGGCCTGTGAGTTAAATGAATTACAGGGAGCAGAGTATTGAATACTTATACTAGCGCATTGTTTCTAAGCGCACTGCATTACAGGATGAAGGCACAAAGACGGCTGGCGAACCAACACCTAGGCCTGTGAGTTGGATACATTACGGGAGAGCAGTGCATTGATCGTTACGGGCATTCCTAATTTCTAAGCATACGTACATTACAGGATGAAGGCACGCAGACGGCAGGCGAACCAACACCTAGGCCCGTGAGTCAGAAGATTGATCACCTGTATCACATGTATCACCTGTTGTCCCGTTGATCATCGACTTGCTCGAGCGAGCACCAGAAGCGCCTCCATTCGTCCCTGTCGCACCAGAGTGCTCCAGTGAATCCTCTTCATTCAACGGGAACGAAGAGCGTCATATGTATCGCGTCATAGCGTCATAAGAATCCGACCAACGCGTTGTCCTGGTGTCCTCTTGACCTCCCGCGGAATCCAGTCGGTAATGGCTTTTGTCCAACGGGAGTCTGCGAGACGCATTACGCGGCCGGTCCACCCAATTTTCGGCGACTTGGCCCATGCGAAAGTGTCTCTCATATCCGAGCGTCGATGAATCTCAGAACTCCGGAGTTCTTCGCTCACTTGCGCGAGTCGTGTCACTCCGAGCATGACCTCTCGATTCTGCGCTGCGCGACGCTTGTCGCGCGTTTATCCTGTTTCTTATGGTCCAGGTCTCTGAGGCGTATGTTAGCTCAGGAAGAACAGTGGAGTCGAATAGGTGGACATGGAGCCGAACGTTCTTCACCTTCTTCTTCTGCTTCGACACTCTTGAAAGGTCCTCAAGCCACCCGTTTCCTCCTGCCCAGTTCCAGCTCTATTGTTGGCCATGTTGACCTCGCAACCCAGATAACGTAGCTGGAGCATCCGGAGATGTTTGTTTGTTGATTGAGAATGGGGCATCAGAAACCCATCCGTTCCTCATGAACATCGTCTTCGTAAGATTCAGCTGCAGTCCAACGTTCCCACATACACGATCGAAGTCGGCCAGCATTCTGGCTGATGCTCGGTGTTATGAGCACGATATCGTTAGAGAAGCAATGGAGCAATCGCCAGCCATAGAACTTCACTCCCATGTCTTCCCCTTCTAGTTCGCGCATGACGTTTTCGAGGGTGGCACTAAAGAGCTTCGGCGATCTAGTATCCTCTTTCGAAACCCCTTCATTCACGTTCACGACGAAGTATTTGTAGAATAGCCAAATCATGAGCGTGAATCCACTGTAGTGCTCTCGAAGTACTCTGATGTACTGAGTAAGGACCGCCTGAATGAGCAAGACTTCGGCGACCGGCTCAGTTTCAACAGAATTGAATGCCTTCTTCAAGACGATTAACGTAAGGCAAAGCGGCAACCTCACGATACTTCGATGAGCACCGTCATGATGTGCATGTGATTGACTGCGTTGAATACTCTCTGAAATCCTGCTTGTTCATATGGTTGTCCTTCGTCCAGTATTTTACTGATCTTATTCAGGATGACTCTAGTGAACAGCTTGTAGACTACGGACAGCAGGCAGATCGGGTGATAGCTGCCAACATCGTGCATGTTTTCCTTTTGTACATCAAGACAGTCTTTTTGGTCTTCTACTGACAGGGGAATTGTCTTAACGGTATGCCGAAATGGCAAGAACGAATGCAAAAGGAAGAATCTCCATCTTCCGAACAGTTTTGTTTTTGCCGAATCCTCAAGGCAAATGACTAGGAGGCACTGAAAGCTCCGTATGGCTAAAGGTGGATAACGATCCGCTGGTGCACGCTTACCACTCATAGGCGCGGCGTTGTCAGCGTTGCTTGAGTGGCGCAGTGAAAGAGGTTCTGCCTCACGAACGAAACGACAAGGGTTAAATTCCTGCACCATACCGATTTTTAAAGAACCTCCCTAGCATCGAGTTTATAAAAAACATTATCTACACGTATGCTTGGGTTTGGTGCAGTGTGCTGTTTTAACTACCCTCTCCTTGTCGACATTTCGCAATTCATCACCAATGCCCCAAATCTGTAACAGGAAACGCCTTTCTATGGAAATTCGATGCTAAATAGATGTGTAGGAGATCGATATGGTGCAAAAATCGAATCCTCGATGTTTCTTTCATGAGGCAGAACCTCTGTCACTACGCCTAACGCTGCCGACGACGATGGCAGGGGCGGGTCCTATTCCCAACCCACGCTAAGGACTCACTATCTGGCTACCAAGGAATAAAGACGTTCCTCTTCTCTCTGCTTCTGCACATATTCCCATGAACCCAATGAACTGCACATTTTGATGCATCGGCCTAATAAGCCGTATCGAAAGTCTCGCGTTTAACGCCCAGAGCAACATGTCGGTCTATTGCAGTTCGCATTCTCTAAAATAAAGAAAATCGTAAGTCTCTCGCGCATAAGCCTAGAGCCGCAAGTCGATCTATTGCAGATCGCATTCTCTATTTAAGAGAACTACTCTTGGTTCACACCTTGAGTTGGTCTAATTACGACCACAGCCTCTAACTAAGAGAGTGCAGGACTTCCGTATACATTACGAGGATCAACGAGAGAAAATTCTTACTTCGTTTCTTGAAAAAGCAAGAAAGAAACGCTTTTTTGAAAACAAAATGGCGCTTCATTGTTAAAAGACGCCTACGCCTTGTATTGAGTGTGACGACACTAAAAAACTAATTGATCGGTACAGCGATTACACCGCTGTGATAGATTTCAGTACCATAGATGAAGAGACTTACGAAAAATGCAGGTTAACCACAGCCCTCCTACAAAGCGGAATCAAACAGATCAGAGAGGGGCAAGAAAACTCCAAAAATTGTACAAAGAACTCAGAGAAAAGTACAACAGCTGTAAAAGCAGAACAGAAAGAAAGGACATCTTTCATGAGGCAGAACACCTGTCACACGCTCAAACATCGTGTCCTTGATGGTGAGTTGTAGGCACACGCCAGTGAATCGTTAGACGCTATTAACCATATGGAGCCTTCAGTGCCTACTATTGATTTGCCTTGAGGATTTGGCAAAAACGAAGCATGTTTTGCTACTTTTTGGAGGATAGATTGTCCTTATAGTATCGTTTCTGGCCGTTTTGGCGCAGAAAGTTCACATGTGAAATGAGATCGAACTTTTCGACAGGTAGCATGTTAAGAGCCGCGCCTGGATGTGGATAACCTCCACCCGTCGGAGAGCGGTCATCATGGTCTTTATGGCGGCGAAGTTACGCTGGGCATTTCGTATGCTCGACCCTCCTGTAGCTTAAGCCAAAGTTTCCGCTCTTCTCTCCTGAATCTCCTCCTTTATCGCCGCTCTTCATAGCTTCGCAAGAGCGGACGTCAGTTGGTAGTTGCTTGACGCTTGTGCACCTCCACGCTGACATACGAGCTCGAGAGTTTTCGGAGAAACAAATCTCACGATGGTCATTAAACTATCGGCTTCATTAGAACTGTCGCCGAGAATGTGCAAGAAGCGGTCGTATGTCTCGTCGATGTTGTCCATAACGGTATGCTCCCAAACGCCAGCAAGAGCAAGAGAGGTGCAAGGTTCCAGCCTATGGTCGTTCTGGAACTCCTCTTCTCAAATTTCGCAGTCTTCTCCCCTTGAAGCGAAAGCGGACCTTGCGCAAAGGAAGTGGTAGTCCAATCCAGTTTGAGTTTGTTAAGTTTGGTAGCTATGCAAAAAAGAACCCCTGAGTTGAACACTTATAAGTTTACATACATTACAGGATGAAGGCACGAGGACTGCTGGCGAGCCAACGCCGAGGGCTGTAAGATTGATAGCTCTTTGAGTGAGAACCCTTGAGATGAACACTTATAAATATACATGAATTACAGGACGAGGGCACGAGGACCGCTGGCGAACCAACGCCGAGAGCCGTAAGTTTGATAGCTCTATGAGTGAGAACCCTTGGGATGAACACTTATAAATATACATGCATTACAGGACGAGGGCACGAGGACCGCTGGCGAACCAACGCCGAGAGCCGTAAGTTTGATAGCTCTATGAGTGAGAACCCTTGAGATGAACACTTATAAATATACATGCATTACAGGACGAGGGCACGAGGACTGCTGGCGAGCCAACGCCGAGGGCTGTAAGATTGATAGCTCTATGAGTGAGAACCCTCGAGGTGAACACTTATAAATATACATACATTACAGGACGAAGGCACGAGGACCGCTGGCGAACCAACGCCGAGAGCCGTAAGTTTGATAGCTCTATGAGTGAGAACCCTCGAGGTGAACACTTATAAATATACATACATTACAGGACGAGGGCACGAGGACCGCTGGCGAACCAACGCCGAGAGCCGTAAGTTTGATAGCTCTATGAGTGAGAACCCTTGGGATGAACACTTATAAATATACATGCATTACAGGACGAGGGCACGAGGACCGCTGGCGAACCAACGCCGAGAGCCGTAAGTTTGATAGCTCTATGAGTGAGAACCCTTGAGATGAACACTTATAAATATACATGCATTACAGGACGAGGGCACGAGGACTGCTGGCGAGCCAACGCCGAGGGCTGTAAGATTGATAGCTCTATGAGTGAGAACCCTCGAGGTGAACACTTATAAATATACATACATTACAGGACGAAGGCACGAGGACCGCTGGCGAACCAACGCCGAGAGCCGTAAGTTTGATAGCTCTATGAGTGAGAACCCTCGAGGTGAACACTTATAAATATACATACATTACAGGACGAGGGCACGAGGACCGCTGGCGAACCAACGCCGAGAGCTGTAAGATTGATAGCTCTATGAGAGAGAACCCTTGAGATGAACACTTATACATTTACATGCTTTACAGGATGAGGGCACGAGAACCGCTGGCGAGCCAACACCAAGAGCTGTAAGTTTAAGAGCTCTCAATAAAGCCACATATTGAGCTGCTCAGTTCTAAGCACACCAATATTCCAGGATGAAGCCACGAAGACAGCTAACGAACCGGTAATTTCATTTCTTTTCGAAGGTATTACCAAGGAATGCCGTCCCATGGAACTTCGGATTGAGACCTATATCATGCTCGAGATGCTGATCACAGATATGTAGGCCAAATTTGCTAAATGGTTCTCCTAAGCGAGTTGTGGCCGGCGAAAGCCGCTAGTGTTGCGTGATCAAAGGTGCGGTTAGCTGCGCTGACAGCAGCGGCCGTGGCACAGTGGCAGAGTACTCGCTTCACAGGATTGAGGTCATGGTTCGATTCCCGTGGGTGGAGGGGTTTCTGCATTTTGTGACCTGTCTTCGACGAGGACCTATAATCTCAGTTTTAGCATATTTTGAGCGAACGGCTGATGGCGGCTTGCATTTACGTCTATTAAGATATTCGAAGTTCGAAACCTGTTTGAGGAAACATGTTTTATTCATGGCATAAAGGAAGTTGACTGAAAATTATGCGAGAACACTATGTATAGGTTGCAACCACACCTGCTCAGGACCTTATAGCGGATGTGCCAAAGTATATTTCGTTCCCACCCGTTGTGCTTCCATCCTCGTCATCACTGTGGTCTCTGTCGGAGTCGCTATCAGTGGAATCACCCGCATCCGAATCTTCATTCGTCTCCATTTCTACTAATGCTGCAGCATCCTCTCGTAGAATCGTATCGGACCTTGCTGCAGTCTCCCTTTCTTCGCGTGTAGCCACAGTGCTATCCTCAAGCGATCCGAATTCAAAGAGCAGAATGGGACTACCCGTGCTGGGGAAGAGGTATAGGGAATGAAGAAAAATCAACATGGCACATCGAAACTTTCAAAATCGACCTACCAGGCCAAATACTTGGCCTACTTGCTGGACAATGCACGAGATTAGAAGCCGTTTAGCGTAAGGTTAGGTCTATGACTAGGTGTGCAGTTGGTCAACAGCATGCTTGTTTCACAAATTTTTAGTGTTGTTCAATCAGTGTTGAGGAAGGCTTGAACAGATAATATAGTTGATCTGATTAAAATTTTTAGCTTCCTTTATGCCATGAATAAAATGTTTCCTAAAACATGTTTCCAACTTCTAATAGACGTAAATGCAAGCCGCCATCAGCCGTTCGCTCAAAATGTGCTAGAAATGAGACTATAGGTCCTCGTCGAAGACAGGTCACAAAATGCCGAAGCGCCGCCACCAACGGGAATCGAATCAGGACCACAATCCTGTAAAGCGAGCACTCTACCACTGTGTCGCTGCCGCTGGTGTCAGGGCTGCCAACCGCACCTCTAATTACGCAACACTCGCGGCTTTCGCCGGCCACAACTCGCTTAGGAGAACCATTTAGCAAATTTGGTCTACACATCTGTCATCAGCCACTCAAGCTCTTTTATGTGATATAGGTCTCTATCCGAAGTTCCATGGGAAGCTGACGGCATTCCCTGGTTAGATAAGAGCTATTGTGAAATCATGCCAATCCTGTGCATTTTTTGATTTCTCCTCATTTTTATGGTTGAATTCATTGGCTGTCCAATTGTCATTTGTACCATTTACAGGAAGAAGAATTTAAGACACCTCCTGAGCAGGTACGTTCTTAGGATGGTATGCGTACCAAATAAACTAAATAAGGGAGAACGTTAAAGGTGGCAGTTTTTTTTACAAAGGCAACAATGGACGAAACAGCTGGAAAAATTAGTTATTAAACCAGCGCACCTTAAATCAGGCTCATGAAATTTGTAAAAATAATTCTCGATTCTTTGGTTTAGACGTCATAACAAACGTAGAACATCTCTTTACATGAAAAATGTTGTTATACTGCCCCAGCTGCTGTCAATTATGGCATCCTTCTTTTCCTTCCCATGCAGCGGACTACATTACCTCCAGGGGCATTTCTCAACCTTTTTGCTGTCACAGAAGAATTGCAGGGTCTAAAAATTGGAAGTACCTAAAATGCTCTCCATTATCTGATTGTATCATAATGGTTTCGCGGCAATTTCCGCCTTGCAACTTTGCTTGTGCTATCTGATGAGCTGACTTCGCATAAGGCAGTAGCTGTCACTATAGGCAATCATTTCATGACAAGAAACACTCATTCAGGTCTCGAAGTCGATTATTGGGGGAAAACTGGTAGACACCTTAGACACACACAAATTCGAACGCGCGATGGTGGTACGCCTTCCTGATTATTTCTTTCAATGCCAATGAAAAAACCGATATTCGCTAACATGTTGACTGAACAAGTGACCTATGTTTTGGTTAGCTCAACGTTTTCAGAAATTCGACAATCATGAGAACTCTTATTACCACAGCAGAACTCGTATTATGATTAAATGTTAGAAGTAACTTTTAAGGAGTATTGTCAAAGCTTATGAGAGTATTGTCATTCTCTCCTGCATTCTTAAACGGGTAAACAACACATGATAGTGGTACACGTTCCTTGCCGTAGATGACTCCGAACGCCGAAAGTTGTCCCTTAAGGCCTCCCTACATTTTTGCGGCAATGCGGCACACGGCAGGCAGCAAAACTGCTCGTAGGAGGCACCAATCCTCAGCTTTGCCACCCTACCCCTCGCCAATGCGGTTTCATTATCATTACCATCATCACATTGTTATCGGCTTCCATGGCAAAGCGGCTGCAGCAGCAATAATGCCTCGAATAATTATTGCCTCAGCCGCGTTGACAGCACATCAGCTGCTAGCTCTGCGTTCCTTCCCTATACCTGTGCATACTGATAGTATAGGTAGGGCTGCTGCGTTGCCGCAAAATGCGCAGAGGCTTTAATATCTGTTAAAGTAGTCTCAAGCTCTCTCTCCATGGTCGCGTAACGCCGATGGTGAGCGTATCCTTGAATATGCGGAATCGCATAACCTCACCATAGTAAACACCGTATTTCGTAAACGCGACTCCCACCTCATCTCATACTATAGTGGGAGCTCCAAGTCTCAGATAGATTTCGTCCTTGTGAAGGATCGCGACCGAAGTCTTGTCACAGATGCGAAGGTCGTGCCGTATGAGACGGTCGCCCCACAGCACCGACCGCTGATCTGCACCCTAAAGATTGCCCCTCCAAGGCAGAAGCAGGTCGAGCGATGCGGTGCACCGAGAATCAAGTGGTGGCGAATGAGAGAGAAGGAAGCAGCTGTGATTTCTCGCGTGCGGTTACCGACAGTCACAACTGTCGACGAAACTTGGAAGAAGGCTGCCGACGCGATACGTGAAGCTGCAATGTTGGAGCTCGGCATCACGGTGCCTGGACGACGCAAGGTCGAAAAGCAGGCGTGGCTGTGGACAGATGATGTGAAAGCAAAAGTTCGAGAGAAGAAGTCGCTCTATCACGTGTTTCTTAGCGACAAGACAGCCGATAACTGGCGGAAGTACCAAGAAGCGAGGAAAGCTGCAAAGAAGGCCGTGGCTGTTGCAAAAGCCACTCATTATGAAGATGTCAACGAGAAGCTCGAGTCACGCGATGGTGAGCAGTATTTATACCGACTTGCTAAGAGCCGCCATCGCCAAACCGAGGATATTGAGAAGTTTTTTGCCATCAATGATGAGAGCGGCCATCTTCTGACAGACCGCAAAAAGGCGCTGAAGCGATGGCGTGATTACTTCGAGGAAGTTTCCACTATGGAATTTCCTCACCCGGCCATCCCTTCTGTTTCTTCTGTTCACGGTCCCGTACACAAAATCACCGTGGAGGAGACAGAAGCGGCTCTGAGGAAGATGAGGCCAGGCAAAGCGACTGGGCCCGACGACGTGGCAGCTGATCTGTGGAAGTCAAAGCTGTGGTACCCTGCTGAGTGGTTGGCGAAGTTCTTTAACCAGGTTGTGGCGGAGAAGAAGGTGCCTGAGTGTTGGCGCCAAAGCACGACGATTCCGATTTGGAAGAAGAAGGGCAGTCCTGCAGACTGCTCCAATTACCGTCCGATTCGCTTGCTCTCGCACAGCATGAAGATCTTTGAGCGAATTGTCGATGGTCGAATTCGTGACATCGTCCAGCTTTCCAGCAATCAGTGCGGTTTCGTAGCTGGCTGTGGCACCATTGATGCCATACATGCCGCCCGCCTCTTGTTAGAGAAGCATCGCGAGAAACAGAAGCCAGTGCATATCGCCTTCCTCGACTTGGAGAAGGCCTTTGACCGCGTACCGCGTGAAGTGATATGGTACGCCCTGCGACGACATGGAGTTCCTGAAGAGCTCATAGAGTGGGTGCGAATCCTCTACTCTTGCCCAAAGAGTAGAGTTCAAGCTGCAGCCGGAACCTCGATGGAGTTCCCCATCTCTGTCGGGGTACACCAGGGTTCTGCGCTTTCCCCACTCCTTTTTGTTGTCGTGATGGATGCCATTACACGAGATCTTCAGAAGCCGGTCCCCTGGACACTGCTTTATGCTGATGACGTAATGCTCGCTAGCGAAAATAAAGGTGAACTCGAGCGAGAGGTGCAAGCTTGGTGTGATCGCTTGGAGTGTTTTGGACTCAGATTGAACGTGAAGAAGACCGAGTATCTAACGACTGACGTTAATGAGTCCAGCTCCATCAAGGTTAACGGCATCGAGCTCCCACGCACTTCGGTTTTTAAGTACCTGGGATCAGCAGTAGCATCCGATGGCAATCTGATGATTGAAGTGAACTCACGCGTGAGTGCAGCTTGGTCCAAGTGGCGCTCGTTGACTGGCGTGCTCTGCGATAGGAAGATGCCAGAGCGCTTGAAGTCAAAAATATATAGAACTGTCGTCCGGCCGGTAGCGATGTACGGTGCTGAGTGTTGGCCTGCGACCAAGGAGGTTGAAACGCGCCTCAGCGTCATGGAGACGAAGATGCTGCGCTGGACGGCTGGAGTCACGCGCCTGGACCGCATCCGAAACGATGTCATTCGGCAGAAGTTCGGTGTCGCGCCGATAGCGGACAAGATGCGCGAAGCTCGCTTACGATGGTACGGCCACGTTCTGCGCGGAGAAGAAGACAGCGTCCGCAAGATAGGCCTTAAGTTCGAGGTGGTAGGAAAGCGGCCTAGAGGGCGTCCGAAGCAGCGCTGGTCTGACACGTTACATATGGACTTGAAGGTTGCTGGTGTCCACCCTGATCTAGCGCTGGATCGGGAGAGGTGTCGTCATGACACCAGAATAGCGGACCCCGCTACGAAGCGGGACAGACGCTGAAGAAGAAGAAGAAGAAGAAGCTCTCTCTCCATGCCCATCCAGACCTACCTTGCGTAGGCACGTGCAAATGGACACTATGGCTTCGTCTTACCCGAAAAGAGGTCAGAAGAGTGTCATTACCTCTTCTTGAAGATTAGCTCCGCCACCATATCTCGTCGCCTTCGTTCTCCGTGAAACCCTTCCTGTAATATCTATTAGTTGTGTTATGCGACTAACCAGATCCATTGACATGGCTCAGTAGGGAGCGACTTGAGATCGAGAGGTTGGGGTTGTTCTCGCTCGCTGCGTTCCTTTTGCACCTTTGGAAAACTCGTGCTGATTTCACCAACGGTATTACAGTATGTTATCCATACATTTACATATAACATATAACACATGCCACATATAACATATGCTTCAAAGAGAAATGCCTTCTTTTTTGACTCCTGGGCCAGGTTTTCCAACCGTGAGGCCTGCACCAGTACCAGGTGAGAAAATGATAGTTATGCGGACCATTCCTCCTGGAACTACGAGCCGAATCCAGCCAGCTGATTTTGGGTTTATTTTAGCTAATCTGTAGTTTGAAGCATGTGTAGTTATATGTAATTGTATAGAAACATACTATAATACCACTAGGTGGATCACATGCATCACCAACACCGGTTTTGCGAAAGGTCAAAACAACCGCAGTGCGCGGGATCGACACCTCGAACCCTCGCTCACGAGTTGGGATTACTCTCACTGTGCCATCTGAGCGCTATCATGTTTCGCGATGGGATCCCTCATCCAGCGGGCTCTCGTCAGCTGCGAAGCACGTGAGTCATTATGTCGTCCTAACTCTGCGCAGAGTTGTATTGGCTCCACACCCCTGTAGTTTGTTGCTTCTCAGAGGCGACTCTGCCCATATTCAACACTTGGACTGTTCTGATCTACGTTGAGATACTCTCCTGGTCAAATTGTACGAATTCAAACGTTTTAAGTTCGGTAGCGATTTCGGATACTGCCTGCATCGTGCTTTCATTGAGAATGAGTGCATACAGCAGAGACACATCAAACGATTTAATAACATACCATCTTCTACCCTGATTGTGTTGAGCACATGGAGGAAAACGTTAGTGTTGGTAAAGTGTGAGGAAAAAATCGAGCATCTGCGCCGGATTAAAATTCAGGAGACACAAGATGTAGTTTGTACGGTCTGCAGCATTGCTTGCAATGAGTCAGACCGTACAAAGTATCTTGAGCAATACTTTGAGCAAAGATTAGTCGGCAGCGGCAACTGTCGCTACGAGCACAGGCTGTCTCTACTTTTTCATGAGTTTCTCGCCAGCGGAGCCTTAGACGGGTAAACTAATGGTGCATTGACAGTTCGCCTACGGTATCTGTTTCGTTGAAAACAGAAGGTACACGACGTCTCATACGTAGAAGGACCTTCCCCGCGGCTCAGTCCTTGTTGAGTTCCTCCGCTCTCGTAGTCCGTTTCTGGATGTAGTATTACCAACAAATTACCAAATACCAAATAATTACCAAATACCAAATAATAGTATTACCAAATGATTTTAAGTCAGTGGCAGCGGAAGCCCACACAGCAGCACTGATGGATTGTAACTTGCGCCTCTTAGTAAGCACGTGCTCTAGAATTGTGAGCATGGATAGTCCAATTTGAGTCGTGTAATTACTCCTCAGAAAGTGCATGCCGTGTTGGCAGTTTCTGTCGAATTCCTATTGAAGTGGCAGTGACTTGACAAAATCCCCACGAGCGTATTGCGCATAAATGGTGAGCTTCTGAAGATGAAGCCTTGTTATGGCCTCACTTGGATCTTAGGAAAAGTAACTAGTTCCGCAAAATATTCTACGAGGTGATTCTTACGTGACCAGACTCTTACTTCCTCTGTTTTCCCAAAGTCAACAACTTCCTTTTTGCAGTATTCATGTAGAGCCTGGAAACGCTAAAACGCTCCGCACAATGACGCGCGTCATAATCGGAGAGGGGCAAATATACAAAATTCTATGTCTAGGCTACTGTGGTTATATACGTGGATACGAAGGTGGGGGGGGGGGGGGAGAATGTCGGTAGCGCCTTGTCACTAAAAAAAGCCCGCAATGCTACACCCTGCATGTCGATCATGGCGTTAATCCGGAGGCACTCATTGGCCAGCACATTGCCTTGAATTGACACCGCAATGCTTGCAATAATCGCTGAGTGGTGGCGAATAACACCGATTAAGAGCAGGAAACATATGCTGACATTGGCTAGCAATCATTCAGGAGTACTATCCGCAAAATTTGTGAGCAGGTAGCTTGTTCAGTCGACGAGCAAATCGGGTGGCGCATGTGCATCTCTAGCAGATAGGTGCGCTTGCTCGACCTAATCTTAAATGCATCTTTGTAATATCAAAGCTTCTTGTGCGCGTTGTAGGAGGACCTTGCTGAACTTGAACAATCGGAACTCCTGGTAGGTTTTCTTAATCCCACGCTTGATGGAGCTATAGCAATCTTCTCTTTCCACCATGATGCTTCAAGTCTTTCTTATAGCAATGTGAAGAGTGACCTAATATATCATGACTTTTATAAGATGAAAATCCAAGCTAAGGCGCTATTACAATCAAGTAGATTGTAATCAAAACTCCAACCGATCAACAAACATTACACTTCGAGTGCATACGGTGTGTTCTGTAAAAAAGCGACAATTAAATATTGTAGTATATTCAAAACTAGCAAGCATGACTGCCATGGGTGATTGACCTTTTCGGGATTCTGATTCTGAAGAGGAGTTTTAACTACAGCTCCAGTGGAGAGTAGGTAATGAAACTAGTGGCTGTATTCATGAACGTCCCCGGGAGCGTTCACGGCTTTCCACGGGAAGCGACAGGGGCGAGAGGTAGAAATTGGTATCCGTGAACATTGCGGAAACCAACCAGATGGTCCCACGTGGCTAGTGGGATGCTCCCACTCTATCCGCACTCGGTTGATCGGGAAGACCAGAAAGCCGCCATGTTAAATTCACGGTGCAATTGCACCCACAGCTAGTATGACGGCATAAAGTTGAGATGGACGAACTTTTCCATATTTGAAAAGAAAATTGACCAATTTGGAGTGATTTTGCTCAGTGCATTTGATAGTCGACTACAAATCCTCTAGGAAGTTCAGCAGTGGATTGCAAAAAAAAAAAATTAAGAAAATTCTCAACTTAACGTTTAAATTTTTGCATTTCCCGCGTTTAAAGACCCTCGCACACTTCTGCGGCAACGCCGCGGCCCTATCCTTAACCATAGAGCAGAAACGCGCCGTCGGCGGCGTCCCTGCCCTATCCTTAACCACCTTAACCATAGCGGCTAGCGGCAACGCCGCAGAAGTGTGCGGGGGCCTTGTGCCCTACGCGTAGCGGTCGCTCCGACTTCCCGTTGTTTCATGAATGCCGACCGCATACCGGGAGACCGGGAACGGGAAGCAGCGGGAGCCGGATGATTCCACTTACCTCCGCGCTCACACCGCTTCATGAATACAGCCACAAGTTTCACACCTACCACGAAAGCGATCGAGTAGTCTTGTATTATCTCAATACATGTATGTGTTTATACGCAGATTTCTTTATGAATAACAGTCTCAGCAACCTATTGAACGACTCCAACCTGGAATACATACGTGTTTTCGCATAACAACTCACCAGAGAAGTCCCCCTTCGTATGTCTGTGCTGCGAAAACGAATACTGTTCGATTCTGTGAGATTCTCCACCCTTCAGTTAGTAGGAAATGATGTTCCATTTCTGCAAAGTCCTTTAACCCAGGGAGCTGGGTACCCTCAAAGTTTATTAAGGGATCGCTTGTACTCGCACGTAGATTTGATCGGCAAAAACGAATACCACTGTGGGATTCTCCACCCTTCAATTAGTAGGAAGGTATGCTCCATTTTTGCAAAATCCTTGAAACCAAGGAAATAGGGCACATGAACACCCAGAATGTATTTCACTGTCAGCATCTAAGGCCGGGGCATACTTTCATCGCCGCGATGCCATCGCGACGCTCAGTTCATGGCCATTCCGCCGCACGCGCTCGAACAGTCAAAGGAAACTTCGCCGCGGCGGCCGCAGCAGTGGCGGTCGGCATGCGCAATGGCTTCCCGCGCCCATCGCGGGCATGGCATACTTTTTCTCGCCGTGCGCGGTGTTTAGCGTCGGTCCTGGACGGATTGCCGTCGCGCTCACTTGCAGAGCGATGAGCGATGCGACTGAGAGGTTCAAATTCTTTTGCGTCGCTCTGCAAAAGTCATCGCCGCGATTCCGTCGCGGCGACGGGAAGTATGTTCGAGGCCTAACACGTGCGTGCGTGTTGCACGTGGAGATAAGAGAAGTGGTGAAATACGTCTGGTCTATGTCATACCATCGCTCACCCCGAGCGACGCCTAGTGATATGCTCCCATATCGATCGGGCGGCGCGATGGAATCGATATGGGTGCAAATCATTAGGCGTCGCTCGGGGTGAGCGATGGTATGACAAAGGCCTCTGGCTCGGTCGTCGATGGAAGCAGCTCGGCGGGTCAGTGGTAGTGCCAACGCTTTGTAGGCTCAGGGTCGGATGTTCGCTTTCTTGACCTCGAAGTAATTTTGCATTTATAGTGTTCATTCCTTTTTTGGTATTATTCACCTTCCCAACTTCCCCTATGCATATGTTCCACTATAGGCTGAGAAGTACGTGTTCAGTGAGAGACTTTCATCAGCTGCTCCCTCTATATGGGGCACTTTGTATTTTCTGTTGATTTTTGATAGGACCCTTGGCTATATGGGGGGAATGAACTTTCCCAACTAGACATAAATGAAGCAATTAGAAGAGCATATGATGGTACCAATCCACAAGCCAAGAATGGCTGTCCAGTCAAGCTCATGTCATCTAGCATGTGTCCCACATGATCAAAGAAGGCCGCCAATCATTGTACGAGTCCAGCTGTACACTACTGCTCGTCGAAGGTGTACTAACGAACTGGACACACTAGTGATGACGGGCTGGTAGGTACTGTAGTCCCGACAGGTCAGTGAGTATAGGTCACCGTCATGTTCTAACGTATCGCTAGACTGCGGCACGTTGTATTTGAAACTCCTCTGGTAAGCCGTCCAATTAAAAATGCTACATATAGAGAGGTTTTTTATTGAAGATAGGGGTGCAGAGATATCTTTCAAAAGTTGATCACGATGGTTCGCCGTGACATGAGTGTACGCTCCTCTGGCTATGCGATTGTCAAAGGTAAGTCTGAAGCAGCACTATTGAACTTTCGCGATCCTTAGCCCCTTGGTCGAGGTCGAGAAGGGGTAGAAAAAATTTTCACCCAAATTTTGCCTAAGGAGGTTATCTGAGGCGCTGATTACGAATATCGTATCCATTTTTGAAAATTCGGCCGATTACGGTGGTTTTGCATGTGTGCAAGCGATCCCATAGTACATTTTGAGGCTCCCTAGCTCATTGTGTTTAAGGACTTTGCGAAAATGGAACATCCATTCCTACTATTTGAAGGGTGGAGATTCTCACAGCTGTATTCGTTTTCGCAGTTCAGACATACGCCCGACAGACTTCCCTGGTCAGCTTCGCAGCTTTATAAAATTAAAAATGAAGGCGTATGAATAGACTAGGTTGTAGATATAAAATTTAAATATAAGTTTAAACGATTTTTTAAAAGCCTATTTAAGAAAGACGAGGAACCGAAGAAAGAAGCACAACAACCTGACGATAGGTGAGCGAAACCCGATCATAGCATCTTTTTTCGACTATACACAAACATAAACTTATCAGGGAACTACTTAAAGTGTAGGGCTACATTAGCAAATCAAAATCGATGGGTAGAACCGCCTCCCTCTTGAAGGTTATGAAATGCAAGCGTATCGGCAGAGTAGCAGCTGGCAAAAAATGCATCATGGGAGCGGGATGACTTGGACGTAGCCGATACACTATCAAGCTCAAGTTCACTCTCGCCTTATTGAATTAACTGCGCCATCTAGTATGAAGCTCCTCGCGGACGGAAGGTCACCTAGATGAATCACGTGTGCGACATCTCTTGAATTTTTGCAAACATCATGTTTTACATGCGAGTGGTGTAGCCGCTAATAGTGGACCAGTTCACACGTAGTTCATGTGCTTCTCGATATGAATTGCTTTGGTGGCTCAGACCCGCGCTTTAAGTAGCTTCCTGCTTACGTAGAAAGATAAGCTTTCAAGGCTTATGTGTACTATAAGAAACTGGCTGCGTTCGTCGATACCAATGATCTAACAAAACACACCCCCGGTCCGTGATGGATAGTAATCACAAGTAATGCTTTTGGCAATACTATACCTGTCACAAAGAGCGGAATCAGGTCTAGCATTATGTACATGATTTTAGCTCTGTTCACCGCTATAGTTAACGTAGAAAGCCATGTTTTGCTTTAATAGACAAAACTTAAAGGAGCATCAGGTGGACCTGAATTTCGATAGATAAGGTCGTAATAAATATAAATTACTTCGATCCAGCCGAACCCAAACTAGATAAGTTTAATTTATATGTAGGTGTATAAGGACACGATGAATCGTAAGAAATGGCGATCAGCTTAGGACCGAATGCGATGAATCGTAAGAAATGGCGGTCAGCTTATATTAGGTCGGACCGAATGTTTAGTGCCTTGAATATTCCCCCAGACTTTGAGCTTTGCACTCTCGGGCCCGGATTCATCAACGAAGGAGTTGGTAAACCGCTACCACAGTTTTACATAACCGGCTCCGTTCCAGAAATTTACCAGCCCTTGTGATATAGGAAGGACGCGGTGAAGGATGCCGCGCATGCGTCTAACTACACTTGGCAGTGCGCCCAACTCGTTGCCCCAGTGAGTCAGACATTAGCAGTGGAGCGTTACTGGCACTTTCTCTTACCCGACGCTCTAGCTGAAAAACCGTTCGGAAACCTACCACGCCGTGCGTTAATGAATCGCGGTATGTAGCGGTTTCGCGGTAAGTTCCATCGTTACCGGGGTAAATCGTTGATGAACCCGGGCCCAGCACTTCTTATGACATTTGATACCTGGCGTTTATGCTCCCTTTGTTTGAGAAGCTTAGAATTGAATATCGATACTCCTCGTAAAGGAAGCATTTTCGACAGCATAGAATACATTACGGTTGAGTGATAATGGTTACTCTTCTACGTTGTAAGAACTAACCGTTTCAAAAAGTGCAAGACTAACAGCTTACAACCAAAAAGTATACAAAACGTTTCGACAGTACTCATCACGGTGACGAAACTGACAGCTAGTCTACCCTTGTACAGAAATTTCCTCTATAGCGTGTTGCATTATTAGTCCTTCATAGAATTATTGTTGCCAGGCACGAACCAGAACAACATGCACCTCTCACTGGTGCTGACTTGGCTGACGCTATTCCTGGACTTGAACGTTAGTTTTGTTATTGTTCTCATAATATGTACGACGTTATGTGAGGATTGTCTACGGTAGAGCTGCGACCATTAGCGCGACAGCCGCAGTACCACTGTGACGTCTTCACAGCTTGAAAACTTGGAGACTCTGGACTATTCTGCAGTCTTTTACAGACATTAGTCTCTTACTGTAGTGTCGAACTAACTCAAGAATGTAGCAATACAAGGCATTTCGAAAAAGAACTGATCCTTGATACTAGCGAAAACCAGTGAGATGAAACGCTGATTGAGTAACGAGTTATTTCTTCAACTAGATGGAGTTAATGTTGTTTGATTTCAGCTCATCGTTTCCGATTTGTTGTACCTATGACCGTATTGGCAGATATCAATGGAAAGATATACAGACTCACCACACATTATACGATAGCGGTATGTTCACTATAGCAATCCAACCAGCTACGTAGAGACTGCATGGTTGAGGAGAGAAGCTACTAGAAGAGGTAGTCTAGCGTTAGAATTGGTGTCTTCCCAAAGAGAAAACTTGAGGAAGCGACAAGATTGGCAACCTATGAGCCTGCTTGTGAATCCGATGGAATAAGGGGCGAACCAAGAATACCCGACATGATAAAGCCAACACTAATTCGGAAATTAATGGGACCTGCGCCTAGACTGGTAGAGGCTTTGGTAGAATTATGCTGAGGGAGCTAGCGCATCATCATTGACCCATTGAACATTTAATCACGAAAACGACCGCGAATGATCTCCAGAAAACAACAATAAGTGTGTACATCTTAAGTCCGGTGTTCCCCACTGGAGCAAATGATGACGACCAAGAGAAATAATAGCTCGTGCAGAGATACGGGCCTGAACAGAGAAGAGGGGAAAAAGGACGTATGGTACCCGAATGAGTACAAACAACTGAACGAAAGAACGCACACTTTCAGCTCGGTACGACAGTGTGAGATAACTTATAGGTGGAAAAGGACGAGGAGAGAATTAGTCTCGGTCGAAGGAGGTTCTGCATCGCTGCCTAAGGCCTCGTGCATACTTCCCGTCGCCGCGATGGAATCGCAGCGATGAGTTTTGCAGAGCGACGCGAAAGAATTTGAACTTCTCAGCGCGCATCGCCCATCGCTCTGCAAGGGAACGCGACGGCGATCCGTCCAGGACCAACGTTAAACTCCGCGCGCGGCGCGAAAAAGTATGCCATGCCCGCGATGGGCGCGGGAAGCCATCGCGCATGCCGAGCGCCACTGTTGCGGCGGCCGCGGCGAAGTTTCCTTTGACTATTCGACCGCGTGCGGCGGAATGGCCATGAACAGAGCACCGCGATGGCATCGCGGCGATGGAAGTATGCCCCCGGCCTAAGGGCCTAGGCACACTCTTGTGACAAAGTGGCCGCCTTTTCCTTAATCATAGGGCAATGACGCAGAGCTTGGTGGCGAACGGCGGCGAGCGGTGCCGTGCCGCACCCGCACACTTTTGCGGAAAATTGTTGGGGGTGGGGCGGTAATAATGATTCACATAATCAGATTCACATCATTATTGCCGTTGCCGCTGATATGCCGCCGATTTTCAGCGTTCTGTGGCGTTCTAGCCGACCGCGGCAGGATCGCCTAGAACTCGGAAAGGCGAATAACAGCAGTAGGTCCCAACCGGAAAGACCACAGCGTCTCCGTAGCGAGCCGCACGCCGCTTGGGTGAAAAAAAGTGTGCGAAGGACTCAATCCGAATTGAATAAACACGAGATCACATTGGATAGACACGCACTAGAGATGTAATAGAATACTTACTTTACTTTGATACTTTGATGGTCCTTTTGTCTGCTGGAGGTCTTCTCAGCGGGGACCACAACTTTTCCAGACCGCTCGATCTCTGGCTGCTTGCATCGAGTGAGGCTGACTCTGCTCTCTGAAAGGTCTTGAGAATGAGGCTGCCCATCGGCTTGGCGGTCGTCCCAGTGGTCTTTTATTGTATCTTGGGAGCCATTCTGTGACATGGAGACTTCATCTATCGTCCTTTTGTCGAAGCAGGTGTCTGGCCCAGCGATATTTGGACTTCTTCATGTACTGCAGCGGGTCTCCTAATTGCGACTTCTCCCGTAGCTCCGAGCATCGCAGACCTTCTTTCCATTGCTGACGAAGGCTTGTCCTCAGAAGACATCTCTCCAGTGCACGATGCGTAGTTTGCATCGCTCTGGCGATTGTCTTGTTGTCGGGCCAGGTTTCCGTCGCGTAACACATCGCAGGTAGTACAAAGGCGTTGAATATCGAGGCCCTGAGGCCGGCATCCTTGACCTGATCGGTGACTTCGCGAATCGAACTGAAGGCTGCCCATGCTGCGCGTCTCCTGCGGGCGATTTCAGGAGCGAGGTCGTTATTCATGTCCAGCTCTCTTCCCAGGATGACGATTAAGAGGAATAATAGCTCGGCAGAGATACGGGCCTGAACAGAGGAGAGAGGAAGAAGGACGTATGATACCCGAATGAGTACAAACAATTGAACGAAAGAACGCACGCTTTCAGCTCGGTACGACAGTGTGAGATAACTTAGAGGTGGAAAATGATGAGGAGAGAATTAGTCTCGGTCGAAGGAGGTTCTGCATCGCTGCCTAAGGGCCTACGCACACTTTTGCGAAAAAGCGGCCGCCTTTCCCTTAATCATAGGGCAATGACGCAGAGCTTGGTGGCGAACGGCGGCGAGCGGTGCCGTGCCGCACCCGCACACTTTTGCGGAAAATTGTTGGGGGTGGCGGTAATAATGATTCACATATTCAGATTCACATCATTATTGCCGTTGCCGCTGATATGCCGCCGATTTGCAGCGTTCTGTAGCGTTCTAGCCGACCGCGGCAGGATCGCCTAGAGCACGGACAGAACTCGGAAAGGTGAATAACAGCAGTGGGTCCCGACAGGAAAGATCACAGCGTCTCCGTAGCGAGCCGCACGCCGCTTGTGTGAAAAAAGTGTGCGAAGGACTCAATCCGATTTGAATAGACACGAGATCACATTGAATAGACACGCACTAGAGATGCCATAGAATACTTACTTTACTTTGATACTTTGATGGTCCTTTTGTCGGCTAGAGGTCTTCTCAGCGGGACCACAACTTTTCCAGACCGCTCGATCTCTGGCTGCTTGCATCGAGTGAGGCTGACTCTGCTCTCTGAAAGGTCTTGAGAATGAGGCTGCCCATCGGCTTGGCGGTCGTCCCAGTGGTCTTTTATTGTATCTTGGGAGCCATTCTGTGACATGGAGACTCCATCTATCGTCCTTTTGTCGAAGCAGGTGTCCGGCCCAGCGATATTTGGACTTCTTCATGTACTGCAGCGGATCTGCTAATTGCGACTTCTCCCTTAGCTCCGAGCTTCGTAGGCCTTCTTGCCATAGCTGACGAACGTCCTCAGAAGACATTTCTCCAGAGCTCTCCGATGCGTAGTTTGCATTGCTTTCTCGATTGTGTTATTGTCGGGCCAGGTTTCCGTCGCGTAGCACATCGCAGGCAGTACAGAGGCGTTGAATATCGAGGCCCTGAGGCCGGCATCCTTGACCTGATCGGTGACTTCGCGAATCGAACTGAAGGTTGCCCATGCTGCGCGTCTTCTGCGGGCGACTTTAGGAGCGAGGTCGTTATCCATGTTCAGCTCTCTTCCCAGATAGACGTAGGAGTCGACCTGTTGTAGAGCGACTCCATTTAACCCTACGAGCCCGTGTCACACCACTGGTTCACCACAAATTGTGTTTTGGACATATTTATGTCTAATCCAACCTTTATACCTGCTGCATTGAGCTCGTTCAGCATTTCCTCGACTTCTGCCGTGCTGGTAGAGATGAGAACAATATCGTCGGCGAAGCGAAGGTTGCTGATCCGTTTACCGTCGGCAAGGTAGCCCTTGTCGTCCCAGTTCAAGTCCTTCATGGCATCCTGGAGTGCCGCTGTGTATAGCTTGGGAGAAATCGTGTCTCCCTGCCGTACTCCTTTCCCGATAGGAATTTTAAGCTTTCGATCGAACAGCTGGATGGTAGTCGATGTGTTCGAGAAGCATTCGTCGAGAAGTCGGATGAAGGGCGATGGTATACCAGCGTGCACAAGTGCGTTCAAAACGGCGTTGATTTCCACAGAGTCGAACGCTTTCCGGTAATCCACGAAGACAAGGACAAGTGGGAGGTGGTATTCGCGGCTCGTCTCGATGAGCTGTGAGACAGTCTGAATGTGGTCCATGCAGGAGAAATCCTTGCGAAACCCTGCTTGCTCCACTGGCTGACACTCATCCAAGCAACGCTCCATGCGGTTAAGCAGCATCTTGGCGAAGATCTTGTACACAACCGAGGAAGACTGATGGGTCGATAGTTGTTGATATCCTTCTGCTGACCTTTTTTAAAGATTAGAACTTTTTCAACTCCTTCCATGAGTCCGTAATCCTACCAAGTCGAAGGTAGTGGTTGAAGTGCTTGGCAAGAAGTGAGCAGAGGGCACTGCCAGCTGAACGAAGGAAATCAGCAGAAATGCCGTCCGGCCCGGCAGACGTGCTTGGCTTCATCCTTCTAATGGCATGAGCAACTTCTGATTCCGGAATGGGAGGTACTTCCTCAGCTGGTGGCATCAAGCATTTCGGGACAGTGATTGAAGAACGAAACAGATCTCTGTCGAATTCTTGAACGATGGCCTCCATTTGGACGTTTGCATTGCTCCATTCTTATCCAAAAGGGCTGACGTTATTACCTTCTGATCGCAGAGATCTCGTTTGCAGCGCTTTATGCTTAAACCTTTTCCAGCGGTTTCTAACAGCTTCAATCTTCTGTAGGTTTGAATGGGCTTCTTAACTGCAATTCGACAGGCCTTCGAGATGGGATAGGAATTCTATCAGGCGCTCTCCGTTTTCGTTCCTTGAGGAAGTTCCATGTGGTTCTAGCCTCCATTCCCCGTGATCGTTCGCACCGACGGTAGCGTTAAAGTCCCCAACAACAATTTTATAGTAGCTCTTCTTATCGTCGACAGTCCTGACGAATAGCTTGTAGAATTGCTCCTTTTCTTCGTCTGTGGCCGCAGAGCATATCCATTTGTGATGAAGATGGCTCCTTGTCTTTGGTTTCCATACGCAGAACAGCTGCTCGCGGGCTGATAATCTTGGTAAGAGTCTACTATGTTGTGCACTGTCGAGTTGACGAGAAATCCAACTCCGCTAACATTCTTTCTGTCCACCTTTGCTTCGGTAATGAGAAGCTCGTTATGGGCGGTCCTTCTTATGGTTTCCGTTCTGCTTCTTCTTTCCTGCAGGGCAACAACGTCGTATTTGATGTTGCGGCTTCTGTGAAGCAGTGTACGAAGATCCTGCCCATATGCGATCGTACGACAGTTAAAAGTGCAGACGCATAGGCAGTTTCCGTGTCGTGCTGGGAAGGGGTTTTCGGTAGTCCGATTCCAATGACGTCTTGATAGTTTAATTCCGAGATTAGGTGGCCCTTCGCCGGAGGTGGATTCAACCGACGTCGTAGAAGACCACCTCCGGCGCGCGGAGGACTGGGGCGCGGGTTTAGTTGATTGAGTCATGGCGGTGGTCTGGTTGCTCACATGCCCCTGGCCAGGGATATAGGAGAGCCGCCCATACGCGACAAAGCGTTGCGTACTGCGTGACCGTTTGTGCCGTTAGCCATCACAAAGTGATGTTCACCCCTTCACCGCGATGAGGTGACACATGAAGAGGACCATGGAATAGCAGACGATTAATACTTACTGGTTGATCGGTACCGATTACTTGTTGTGAAACCCTTTCACCACCGAGTCGCTCCAGCGACTGGTCGCGAGCGACTCGAAGGTATGCCAGATGCCCTTCGCTTGTGTTGTACCTAGAGCGGGAAGTTGTAGATTAAACTTTGCAGAATCGATCGAAATCAATCGGGTAATCCGCAGCGTTTCCATACAAAAGTCTACTCAGCGGCCCTGTGCTTAGCTCAAGACATTAAACGGTCAACTGCAGGGAAATATTGATGATATTGATCGATATCGACTTATATTGCTGCTGATCCCTTCCTGGAAAGCGCGTTCATTTGCCATTATATCCGCGTCAATCGGTCATATTTTGGTTGCTTGGTTATGTATTTACGATGTGATCTCCCTCCGGTCCCGCAGTCATTAATTTGAATGGATGGACAAATGGGCAGCTCTCGTGGGCGGGGAAAAATAAAAATGCATTGCTAGAATATTTTGCCTCGAATGTGCAACGAAAGTTCTTCCTTCTGCTGCGATATTCTCAGCATATTTCCATATTTCAGAGTGATCGATCTGCACTCGATTTTAAGCCACTAACAATCAACTTTGACGGACAATTACTGTGGGAGAGATCTGCCAACCTTTCACAGAAAATTGACCTCGATACGGTAGGTTACCGTAGTGCTTGCGTTACTGTTCTGTTCTGTTCACTCGAGGCTAACAGAAGGTTGGCGACTACACACATTCAGAGTGTGATGTGTGCCCGCTTCAGATTGCAAGTTGTTCAACAGCAGTCGGCACATTCACAGAGGAGGAGCCGCTCGACACTGCCAAACCGAAAACGCAGGCGACCTCAGGATGACAGTGTTACCCATTATGCAAAATATAAGCACTATTCCGTTATCTGTGATAAAGTTTATTGCCGGTGCTAGTGCTGTTCTTTTTGCAGAATAAAACGCAGTCGTTGTGGATCGTTGCCCATGCTTCATCTTGACAAAATCCAAAGAGACATGATGCTACGGCGTTCGAACATACCTATAGCTCATAAAGACATGCTTCTTCAACAGATGAGAAGCAGACTCTTTTAATGGAGGTCGATAGGGAGCCCCATCTATCACGCAACAAGTAATTGGAGACCATACCTGAAGCAGGTTGCGGTTATTGCGGGATAGAGGTCTAGGCCGCTGTTTGTCATGATCTAAATGAAACACTTCTAGAAGCACTTCGTTTGAAAGTATCTCCAAACTGGCCACTGTGACGCTACTCCAGCTGGGATCGGCACCGGTTTCGTTTGTCCCCGTCGTGAGCTGATGTAGCTAAGTGGTTCCTCGTCTCTAAAAAGGAATAAGGAGCTTTAATTGTAGAGTTTCAGCAATTTCGTGAAAAGCCCAATTATTGCATTGCTAAGTTTCTCTATACAAGGTCACGTGTAGCACCTGATTTATGACTCCAATTCAGGGGCCAGATTCGTCAAAACGATTTCCTGCAATCTAACGGTGAAAATGCTGCTGAAATCGCTGATAGCGCGGCTAATCAACAAGAACATGGCGAAATGTTTCACCACATCGTTGAGTTTGAGTTTTTCATCTCACATTGATCAAATTGTCAGGAAAGCCCACATGACGCTTTTTTCAATATTTCGCAATGTACACAGTAGTAATCCAACAATACTTGTTCGCTTGTATAGGTCCTACGTCTTGCCCAACCTCGAGTACTGCTCCCAGGTCTGGAGTCCATACACTAAGAAACAAATGCTTAAGATTGAAAGAGTACAGCAGACATTCTCTCGCTTAGTGTACTGCAGATTGCACCCAGGTTTAAGTTGGCAGCACTTACCGACGTACAGCGAGCGCTTAAAATTTCTAGGCCTTAAAACTCTACTGTATAGAAGGGTAGCTGCGGATATTACCTTCTGCTTTCGCATTCTTCGAGGTGAAGTGAAGCTGGCTCCCAGCAAATACTGGGTTTTTAGGCCTTCCAGTGGACGTTCAGGTGGGTTTAAACTTGTCTACGCTAGATTGCGGAATAAAAACGCCTGAGAACATTCCATCTCGTACTCTTTCGATTTGCAAGTTGGCTTCATTTCTTACCTAGTGAGCTACTAGCCTCTCAAAACAGCCACGTCTTCAAAAGAAAGTTGGAAAAGATCGACTTATTGCAATGCTTAGGAATTGAGGACTTTCAATAACGTACAATAGTAAACTGACGCTCATTTAGAATTCTCGTTCCTTCACCCAAGCGTTGCATACCGGCTTCGTATCTACTCTATCAGCTGATGTTCCGGCGGATGGAATTATTTCGAGTCCTTGAAGCATATACCTGACTCGTGTTGACTTGTATTCTTTCATGTAGCATGGTTCACATTCCTTCTTCTTACTTTTTGAGGATTAAATGTGTTTTCTTAACGAATTGTTTCTGTATTTTTCACGTTGCAGAGTAATTCCTTTCTGATCAGTTTTAGCTATCTCTCTGAGTTCTCAATATTAGTGTACTCGCTCCAATTCATATGGGTTGCGGGGATCTATATTAAGCTAAATTGGGCTATTTTTCCTCATTGGTAGCTGACTACTTCATAGTTTTTGAGTTTAATGCCAGAAGTTTGTCTGTCCTAGCTGCCGGTTCCATGGGGCGGCCAGCGTACCCATGTGCCGAAGTGCCGGTATCTACTTAGGGCGTCATAGCTGGCTGACGCGGACAAGCAGGCTTTGTCGGCTACAGCCAACTTAAATGCTTACTATAATAGATTATAAGGCATTCTGCCTTGATCGTTCACTTGATCAACATAATTCACTGGAAACCAGTATCGGTAAGCAATGGTTACTACGCTACCTTAGAGGATTTCGTTTTAGCATCTAACTTGCCCTCCTTACTTTTTGAACACGCCATCGTTATATAGACTCTCTCAACCAAATGGTTGGCTTCTGAAGTTCCTTCTTTAATGTCTAACTCTGCCGTTTTAGTCTAACATTGTTGCCTGGTTTATTTTCTTTTCCTTTTTTAGTTGCATGGCCTAATTTTTTTTTGTTGTTCTCACATATAGTGAGCGTTCTTGAGACGCATTTAAATAAATAAATAAATATCGCTTGACAAGCCGCGCTATCAGGGAATTCGACAGAACTTTCACTGCTAGACTGCTGTAAGTCGTTGACGAATCTGGTCCCTGTAAGTGAAACGAAAATTCGCCGACTCGACTCCTTTTGATGACCTTGGAGAGAGTAAAATTGAGAATAATTCTTTTCGTTTTCACTTTTATTATTGTTAGACCTGCCTGGTCGTCCAAAGACAAATTGGTCGAAGAAGCTCGAGCTTTCCATGGCTATATAAATCCAACGTAATATCATGTTTAGTTACGTGGCCCACTCCCTAAGGTCTATGTTAGGACAGGGCGAAATATGAAGTCGTATAGAAGGCTATACGAAGCAGGACGTTCTTAGTCTTCCTTGCTTCCTGTTCGACGCGCGTGAGACCTACGCAAGCTCCCATTTCACTACCAAGACCTTGGCAATACTATCTTTCTTCGCTTCGTGGGCAAACAGCACTCGCGGTTCGCTACACTGAAGCGAAACGTATAACGCTTCAGCTAAATAATAGAACGATGAGTGTGTTTTCATGATAGCTAGACACTAAGCACAAACTGGAGTGGAAAGTGATGTCCCAAAAGAAAGCCAGGAGTGGGGTTATACATGTGTATCCATCTTGGAACGAAATAATACACCTACTAACATCCGTACCATATCGCTCAAATTCTTTGAAAGAAAGACGCTTTGCAACGGATTAATTAGCTGAATCTGAACAATTGTTGTCGGACGTTCTTCAAGCGATTTGAGAGCGCACTCTATTTTCGAGTTCCATAATGTAGGAAGCGCCGCCGTGCAAATGAACTCAACGGGAAGCTTTTTCACATGCCATTAAGGGTGTGCATATACTTTGAAACAATGGCCGACCCGCCGACATGACAGACGCCCCTTCCTCTGGGGACGCGGGGACACTTCCAAATGCTCTTCAGTTCACAAGAGCGCCCGAGCTTTTGTTCAACATCCTTTATTGCGTCTGCAGCTACCGTATTACTTCAATGTTCTCTAACCGGCTGCTGCTCCTTTTTCAGTCGGCAGTTCTGATGTCATCCAAAAGCCTATATGAAGTCGTTTCTAGCTTGAAAAGTCGTATGTAGCTTGGCAACGGTTTTTCACTTTGGAGTGAATCATGATATACTTTGAAACAATGGTCGGTTATATTGTAAGTAAACTATTTCAATAGAACGAGAAATACACCATAGTTGACCTTTTCTGACCTACTTCCTTTATTGAGTCTGTTAGCAGCTGTCCAGAGCTTATATACGAAGAAGCTTATTAAGCCCTAGATGCTTTCATTCTTCAGACATTATTTACAATATCTTTCCTTATACACATATATCAGTATTTTTTACTTCAGACATATTTTATTGCTAGTTCGGTTGGCTAACTCAGTTCCTATGGAAGCGGCATTGAATGGAAGCGTAATGAAGACCTAGGTACGACCGGAATTAAGACCGGACTCCTAGGTGCTTCCTTCTTATATGCTGCTCGAAAGTGATTTCTCTCTTCCAATCGGAATCACGCCATAGCTATACTGGTTGCCTAACCGGCCTCTGACCGTTATACGACGATGACACTATTTGCTTAAACTACGATTAATTTAAAGTACTTATTACTCTTATTCTCATTTTACTGCCACTCGGGTTAGGCTCCTTGTATCTGGGCTTCTGAATGCTGCAAGACACTTAAAAATAACGAAATCGCAGGGCATAGTGACAATGCGCTGTTTTACATTGTTGTTTCCTCATTAGTTTGCTAATATTATGACTGCTGGTTGTTATTTCCGCTTTTTTTGAGCGCACTTAAGGTGCAGTTATAAATAAATAAATAAATAGTTAAATTGAAACTCAAACTATCTCTCCTAATTTATTTATATACTTATTTATTTATTTGTTTCATACAGTCATTTAGGAGTTCAAACAGCAATGACCAAAGCAACATGACCCTACCACTGTCAGGATCTCCGAAGCAGGAAGTATTACACTTCGCATTGCGCTTCCTTTTTATTTCCTTTTTATTAATCATTCAAAAAACATTAATGATTGTGCAAACAGCAACAGCTTGACTAACATTACAACAATTAATGGCGGGTGCTCCATGCATCTAGATTGGAAGGCAGATCAAAGCACCGTTGTGTCGACATCCATCGTAGAATCGGTAGGTGAGTATATCAAGCTAGCAGAGTGACAACTTGTACCTCCGTTTTTTCATGAGCTCATGAGACATCATTTTCATTAGCGTCTGTCCCGCTTGGTGGCGGGGTCCGCTCTTCTGGTGTGGTGACGCCAATTCTCCCGATCAAATGCTTGATCAGGGTGCACACCAGCCATCTTTAAGTCCAAGTGCAACGTATCTAGCCAACGTTGCTTCGGGCGTCCCCTGGGCCGCTTTCCAGGGACCTCAAGATTCAGGCCAATCTTACGGACGGTGTCGCCGTTAGCGCGGAGGACGTGGCCGTACCATCGAAGACGAGCTTCGCGCAGCTTCTCGGCTATCGGGGCGACACCGAACTTCTGTCGTATGGTTTCGTTGCGAACGCGGTCCAAACGAGTTACTCCAGCCGTCCACCGTAGCATTTTCGTCTCCATTACACTGAGGCGGCTCTCAATTTCCTTCGTCACGGGCCAGCACTCAGCACCGTACGTCGCTACTGGGCGGACGACTGTTCTATACACCTTTGACTTGAGCCGCTCAGGTATTGTCCTGTCACAAAGCACCCCACTCAGCGAGTGCCATTTGGACTAGGCTGCACTCACGCATGCAATCACCTCCAACTTTAGGCTGCCATCGGACGTGATCGTTGATCCGAGATACTTGAAAGATGTGACTCGTGAGAGCTCAGTACCATTGATCTTGATAGATCCGAGCTCATTCACATCCGTCGTCAAGTACTCCGTCTTTTTGACGTTTAGCCTGAGTCCGAACAATGCTAAGCGATCGCACCAGAGCTCGAGAGACCTGGGGCCGAATTCGTGAACGAGTAGTCCCACGGGTATGCAGGGTATGCGGGGCAGGCATGTTAGCAAAGAGGAATTCATCATTGGTCTTACCCACCCATTCGCGAGTATACTGCCTGCTATCGTCGAGGATACGCAAATTTTCAGGAAGGCCTTATGGGAACGAAACAAGTGATCGTCCGAGAAGGAAGTGTAGTATCAGGTGTGTGGGCAACCGTGTAGCGGCCCAATTCCCCAATTTTTCACGTGCCTCTTTAGTTACATGCGGCCCAGCTTTATCATGAAGGAGATGGACAGAAGCACGTTTTCCTCAAAAGGCATGGGCCAGGTTCTGAAGTTGATTGGCGTAAACGCTACTGGTCCCTGTGTGTTCTTGCTTGGACAACTCGTCATACAACTTTCCTAGTGAATCCCAGAAGCAGCCAAAGAGACACTTCCTGGGGTGGAGACCCATTTTGGCTTGCGCTTGCGGGTCTTCTCCTCGAGGGAGACACACGTCACGATTCGTATTAGGATGGTAGAAGACTCTACTCTCATCTCCAGCAATCAGGTCTTCCAAGAGAGGCTGACAATTGGGTACCCGGGTGAACCGCATGCTTTCGGTCAAGGCATCAGGAATCCACCGACTCCGCACTTCTCCGGGAGACTGGAGTCGACTGTAGACTGTTGGACAGGCGTACCCGCGAGTCTCGTCGCGGAATTGCGGGTGCTAACTTCTGGAGCGGCGAGAAGGGCGGAATTTTCTACTGTTTGGGGCGTAGCCGACCGACGGCTGTCTTCGAAGTCCGTGTCTCCCCCTCTGAAGATGATCGAAAAGCCTTGCAACACTTTATGCTACTGCCTGTTAAATTTGTTGAAGCTCTTACAGTACTGATAGTGTGGTGATGTTACAGTACATTCTCGAAGCTTCCTCACGCACACCATATAAGGCTTCGTCGAGTAGGAATACAGCAACAATGTCAATGATAGGCAGCAGCATCCTACGACCTACCGTCTATTGCGAATTTCTGCAAGGCCATTCGGCAGGGACTGCAGCCTCCAACATCTGCGCTGCATTCAAGGAGGAAGCCGTTCACTATTCCACAGTGGCCCGTTGGTATCAGCGCCTCAAGGCTGGAGATATTTCTCCTGAAGGTCAACCTCGTTCCGTACGCCTCTCCGTTGTGGAAGAAGACAGCTTGCGCGAAGCCTTTAAGGTGAAGCAAAATTCAACCACTCGCGAATTGGCGACGACACTAGGATGCACGCGAAGCACCGTCGTGAGGCAGCCGGAGATCCTTGGGTACCGCAAAGTTCTGTCGTCTTGGGTACCACATGAGCTGCAGGACTCTGACAAGGAATGCCGAATCAGTGCTGCTGAGTCGCTGCCTCTTCGCTCGCACAGAAAGGACTTTCTGGAGGACATTGTTACTGGTGATGAAAGCTGGGTTCTTTGTGTTAACCACACCCGCACGAACTAATGGCTCCCACGCGGAGAACCGGCTCCAAGAAACCCGAAACGTGGACACCGCGTAAGGAAGGTTCTTCTATGTTGCTGGAGGGACTCAGAAGGCATGCTTTACGGGGAGTTGCTGGATAGTGAGACCGCAGTCACAGCTTCTGTCTACGCTACCCAGCGCCAGAGCTTGGCCGACGCCGTACGTCAAAAACGTCCAGAAGGGAAAATGTCTACCTGCTGTATAACAACGCGCGCCCTCATGTCGCAAAAGTGAGTCGCGAGAAAATCCAGGAGTTAGGCTGGGAAGTTCAGCCCCATCCAACGTACTCTCCAGACCTCGCTTCTTCTGACTACCACCTGTTCAGAGCTCTGAAGCAGCGTCTTGGAGGTAGGGAGTTCGAGGATCAACGTCAACTGGAAATGGAGGTTTCTGAATTCTTTTCCTCACAGCCCTCGGCATTCGGGCGGAAAGGAATTGATAGGCTGCCTGAAAGATGGAACAGAATCTTAGACTTGGATGGGGAGTATATCGTGGACCGAGTTTTTGTATATTGTATTGTATTGCATTGTAATATTGTTGTGCTAGTATTGCAAGACTTTTCGATCGACCCAGTATTATGGATCTGCTGACATAGCGGGCGAAACCCTGACTAACGAATGCAACAAAAGTGCTGCCACTTCGGCTCTTCAATGCGTCATCGCCGAGAACTAACAATAGAAGTCATACAATATCGGTCAGCGCCGATTGTCTTCGTTATATTCTCAGCCTTCTTCTGCCTGATTGCTGATGCACTTATGAGAAGTGTTTAGAAGACTTCAAGAAATAAGATTTGAATTCCCAAGTCTCCGATGCTTGAAGCTGATTTTTCGATCCACTAAAGATTATATTAGATTTTTTGAGTGTATTTGGACCCTTTGGGCAATTTAGCTTTCAATACAGTGTGCTTTGCCTTGTTTTTTTTTTCAAAATCTTCTGCCACAGCGGAACGGAGGACTCTGTTGCTCTGCCTCGGAGCCGACCCACAGTCTCGAGCATGGTTCATCGCTCATTCCTCACTTTGCGCTTTCTAACGAGAAGCCTCCTCATTACTTACTCACTTAGTCTCATAATTCCTATCAACCTGCTGAACTTCTTGATCGTTTCACTAATTTTCGCCATTTTTGCTACTTAATCTGCTCTCTCGATTAAAAAGTCTCCTGTCCACAGGTGTGGCTCCTGTAGCTGCTCTTGTGGTTTAGCTTAATAGCAGGTAACGTCTAAGCTTAAGGGAAAAGGACAATAAAGGATAAAGGACGGCGTTACTCAATCCCTTCTGGGATGCGCCAGCGCATTCTACTTCTACGGGATGTCGTGGAGGCGACATGAATGCGTATTTGGCCATACAATGACTTGCGATGGCCAGCCGATGAACAAGTCAGCGCTCTATCCTTCCCAGACAAGTCTGGTACCAATTCACCGACCCCGGAGGGATGGAAGGCTTGGTTGGCCTGGGCGGGAAATCCGAACCAGGAACCTGGTATCGGGTGCACGCGACAGTCGCGCCTCCTCCGACTGCGCTACACGCGCCCAAAAGGACAATAGTTGGCCTTAAACAGTCTCCGTTGCCATTGCGCCACGCACTTTACCTCTTCGGAGTGTTGTGGAGGCAACTTGAATGCATGTTTGGCTTCATAAAGACTTGCGGTTGACAGCCGGTGAAGCGCTTCAACTTTAGCAACAACAAAAAAAAACATTTGCGCTTTTTCACCAACACCGGGGTCCAGCGGAGGGCATAGTTGGCCTGGGCGCAACTCAAACCTTGAACCATGATTTGCGGTGCATGAGTGAGTTGGCCACCCTCGTATTTTGCTACGTCCTAATCCAGGGAACAATAAATCTATTCTATTCTCTTTGATGTGGTGGAAGGAAATTTGTTCGCACCTTTACACGTGAATCTTTAGAGCTCGATAATGCTCCTGATCCTTCAACAGCCTCGTACTTTAAAAGAATTCTTCGCCTGTCACATTTACACAGATGCGACAAAAGACGGAACTGGACATTTATACTGATATAAAAAAAATGTTTACGTAAAATTAATTTTAAAAAATCTTCGCAATGTAGCATTCCATTATCTTTGTTTTTAATTTTTTTTTAGTCCTTTATAGGGGTCTTCCGGGCGCGTTTAGCGCAGTCGGAGGAAGCGCCGGCTGTCGCCTGCACCCAATACCAGGCTCCTGGTTCGGATTTCCCGCCCAGGCCAACCAAGCCTTCCATCCCTCCGGGGTCGGTGAATTGGTACTAGACTTGCCTGGGAAGGACAAAGCGCTGACTTGTACATCGGCTGGCCACCGCAAGTCATTGTATGGCCAAATACATGTTAAACTCGCCTCCACGACATCCCGTAGAAGTGGAATGCGTGGCGCATCCCAAAGAAAATTGAATAACGCTGTCCTTTATCCTTTATCCTTTATAGGGGTCTTTCGAGTAGCTACAAGAGACAGTTCTCTTATCCAACTGCAGCGCTTAGTGTTATCCAAAGTCTTGCCTTTTGATAATGATAATTATAGAAAGCTGGATTTGATTGGTTTAGGCGATACCATTTTTCTTTGTTTCGTTTCACAAACGCACTTCAGGCGCTGTAATAAATATTTAGGTAAATAAATAAAGTTGCCATTAAGGAATTTCTTCCTACAGGAAAAGGTTTCATTTAAGGTTCTGCACTATCGTGTAGAACTATAAAAAAAATGCATGGCTCGTTTGAACTGCAACGACCTTCCGTGCCTAATGAATACAGCACAAATAGTTTATTTTTTATTTATTTATTTATTTATTTATTTACTAATTGCACTTATTTTTGCGCTTCACAAAACAAAAAAGGAACATTCTAAGGAAAGAAAATATTAGGTTGTAACGAATTAAATGGCACTGGCTCGCGCCATTTTTGGCGCGTCTTTACGCGTTTGATCAAGAACAATCCGTAACATGTGGCATATCATTTAGAAGCGCAAACTTTGCTCTACCGGTGAGTACCAAATCTTCTATGTAAAAGTGGGAAAACTTTAGAGTTTTATTGACTTTTTTGCAGATGGACAAAAGGGTAATCCGAGGCATTTACTTGTATGAATTCAAGCTGGGCACTACAGCTAAGGAGGCGGACGAGAAGATCAACGCCGCATTCGGTCAAAGATGTTCCACAATTCGGACGGCGAATCGTTGGTATCAGAAGTTCCGGAATGGAGATGAGAGCTTGGAAGAACATGAAGGTCGTGGGAGGCATAGTGATGTTGATGAGGACAAGCTGAGAGATGTGGTAGAGGAGGATCCACACAAAGGTACCAGGGAGATAGCGAAGGTTCTTGGCGTCAGTCACAACACAGCTGCCCGGCATCTGAAGGAAATTGGAAAGACCAAAAAGCTGGAAAGATGGGTGCCTCACGAGCTGTCTGAGGAGCGAAGAAACCGACGATATGAGATCTCGTCCGCACTGCTTCTACGGAACGAAACGGACCCATTCCTTGATCGCATCGTAACCTGTGACGAGAAATGGATAATGCACGACAACAGGCGACGATCGGCACAGTGGGTGGGCAGCGATGAGGGCCCCAAGGTTTTTGCGAAGCCGGAATTGCACCAAAAGAAAGTAATGGTGACAGTATGGTGGTGTTCGCTGGGAATTATTCACCACAGCTCCCTCCCTCCCGGTGAATCCATCACGGCAGAGAAGCACTGCATTGAAATTGAAGAAATGATGAAAAAGTTGAAGGATATCCGGCCGGCCTTGGTAAACCGAAGGCGAGTTCTCCTTCTGCACGACAATGCTCGCCCCCATGTAGCACGAATGACGTTGCAGAAATTGAATGAGCTGAGCATTGAAACTCTACCACATCCTCCGTTTTCTCCCGACCTCTCCCCAACAGACTACCATTTCTTCAAGCATCTTGGCGACTTCTTGGTAGGGAAAATATTCAAATACCAACAGGATGCCGAAAGTGCCTCCGAAGATTTCGTCAATTACGATCGGCGTTACGATTCAATTCGTTACAACCTAATAGCATTTTACGAGCTTAAATGTTTCTCGATTTGTTTTTTCTCTCTGATGCGAGGTTTTCTGAATCGTAACGCCATAGCAAAAGAAAGTTTTCTTTGGCAAATGTGGAACGCATTTTCACAAATATTCCCGACTTGTCCAAGCTCCGGAGAAGTCGAAGATGCCGAAACGCCAGCTGAGGCAAAACGAGTGTTTAACAACTCTGAAGAGCTTAATGAAATGCGCTGGAGTAGTTTACAATCGATATGTCTAGATTCATTGGATACCGAACTTGGAGGATAAGCCCAATTTGCGCAGCTTCTGCACCAGTTTTTGAGGGGAGCAAATTGTCGGTGGTGGCGCAAACCGTGGCATTCACTCGACTCGAAGTCTCGGTTCGGATTCTGCTCACGCCAGGCAGGCGCTGCGTCCTTCGGGGATCGGTAAGTATCTGACTTGTCTGGAAAGGATAAAGCATTGACTTGTCCGTCAGTTGGCCACCGCAGGTCATCGTAGAGGTCATATTGATACACAGTGCCACGTAAACAGAATTTAGGCTGTCGTCTTGTATTTGTTATATCCACGTCTTCTTTGGTGCAGCTCGCTGGACTTTTCATTCACTTGGTCTGATTCTTCGCAGCAATTTGTTGGGTATTCGTTGAGCCGCCATTCGACTTACATGTCCAAACCACCGTAGCCTGCGTTTTCGAATTTCGGATTCGACAGTTGGCTGGTTGCAGCAGCATTGCGGATATTGTCATTTTTAATCCGATCACGATTAATTCGATTTTCCGGTTTTTTAAATTGGGGAGTGGGCTTTTTTCAGGTATCTTCTTGTTTGTATCCTATTTCGTTTGTAAGTTTGCATTTCCCATAGAAGTAGAATGCGTGGCGCAACCCAAAAAGTGATGTAGCAACATAAGTTAAGAATTTTGTTGTTTTTTGTAAGGTCAATTAGGGGTAGACAACGCTTATTGCAACAGCCCAGCCTTGGGATGAACCTCCGATGCCTTGACGGTAGCAAACTTCTGAATGGTTGGAATTCAGTTTCGCCTCATCAATGAGCTGGCGGATATCTCAGCTGCACTTGTGGTGGCAGTCCACATTGGGATCCCGTTCTGTTTAGAGAAGCCGACATCGACCGCGTTCTGTTTGATCATCGGCTCGGCAAGTGTTCCACCACTGTTATCCCAATCGACGACGTCCGCACCCGCTCACGTTTCGCGGAGTCGTAGTGTCTTCCACACAAGGCACTTATCCGATCCTCAGACTTTCTATGAATTTAGTAAGCTGACAAATCGTTAAAGTTGCCATTGAGAGTGTATTTTGGATCAGATTGAGGAGGAAGGAACACCGTTTCTAAGTCTTCAAGGTGGACAGGTAAAAGGCTAAGTTCAAGTATTCCTTCGTCTCTGTGATTAATCAGCGCAAGCGATGCGTGCTGGATGTAGGTCTTTGCTGCTTTCCAAGCTCTTTCTTAGTTCTTGAGCTGATAAAGTGATGTGGATTGTGGACAGAAAAGTTGAACAATCATTGTTTAACCGGTTAGTAGGCACCAGTTCTAGGCGGTTCTGACGATAGAATAAGAATTCATATTTTGGCAGGTTTACAAGGTGACTTACGATGCGAGTTGGCTCGACGGATTTAGAGCGTGTATACCGTCTGCTACTCCTTATACCAATCGCGAAGCTTGCTTTTTGAGCAGAAGAAGCGGATCTATCCTAATAATTGGAGGAGGGAACATAGTGATTCGCATCTCCAATCCCTTCCTTGAGTTTCTACGAAACCTTCTGGGGCTGTTCTATTGTGCGAGGGTTTTATTTAAAGGGATTCAAGGGATGTGGTTGTATGGCATGGGACGATGTAGATAATGGACACTTTAATGTTGCCCCTCCCCGCTAGGATACTTAGTACTTTGATACCTTGATGGTCCCTTCGTCGGCTCGAGGTCTTCTCAGCGGGGACCACAACTCTTCCAGACCGCTCAATCTCTGGCTGCCTGCATCCAGTGAGGCAGACTCCGCTCTCTGAAAGATCTGGAGAATGAGTCTGCCCATCGCGTTGGCGGTCGTCCCAGTGGTCTCTTATGGTCTCTCGGGAGCCATTCTGTGACTCCCATCTATCGTCCTTTCGTCGAAGCAGGTGTCCGACCCAGCGATATTTGGACATCTTCATGCACTGCAGCGGGTCTGCTAATTGCGACTTCTCCCGTAGCTCCGAGCTTCGTAGGCCTTCGTGCCATTGCTGACGAAAGCTTGTCCTTAGAAGACATCTCTCCAGTGCACGATGCGTAGTTTGCATCGCTCTGGCGATTGTCTTGTTGTCGGGCCAGGTTTCCGTCGCGTAACACATCGCAGGCAGTACAGAGGCGTTGAATATCGAGGCCCTGAGGTCGGCATCCTTGACCTGATCGGTGACTTCGCGAATCGAACTGAAGGCTGCCCATGCTGCGCGTCTCCTGCGGGCGATTTCAGGAGCGAGGTCGTTATCCATGTTCAGCTCTCTTCCCAGATAGACGTAGGAGTCGACCTGTTGTAGAGCGACTCCATTTAACCTTACGAGTCCCGTGTCACACCACTGGTTGACCATAAATTGTGTCTTGGACATATTCATGTCCAATCCAATCTTCATACCTGCCACATTGAGCTCGTTCAGCATTTCCTCGACTTCTGCCGTGCTGGTAGAGATGAAAACAATATCGTCGGCGAAGCGAAGGTTGCTGATCCGTTTACCGCGCCCCGCTAGGATAGATCAGAAAAAGCTGCTTTGTCAAAGTCATTCAGCGGTTTACTTCACGGCAGATTTACTCCTCTGGCCTGAAGAGCTCGACAAGGTGCTAAGAAACTTGGTGTTTTCATCTTACCGGAACATCAAACAGCAGTCTTACCGTTACTCCAAGTTTAGGTTCCTGCTTAGGATGTGAAGGATAGATGACGTCATTGATCATTCAATTAGCAGGATGAGCTACGTTCTCTACTTATCCTGATATTGTGGAGACAACTTGAGTTTGTTATTTGGCCAGTGCATAACCTGCAGTTGCTGCAGATACAAATCGGTTTTGTGTTATTTTCAAAAGGGCGAGGAATTAATCTAACGCTCCTGAGGGGTTGAGAGCCCGGGCGGTCCGAGCAGGGCTCGAACTTTAAATAAATTCTTGAATTAATTGTAACTGTTCACCCCATTGTGCGTTCTAAAAAAGGGATGAAGAATGTCATTAGTCACCCCTTTGTGGGATGCGTCACGCATTCTACTTCTGCGGGACATCGTGGAGAGCTCGAATGCAGATTCGGCACATAAAAGGAACTACAGTGGCCAGCCAAGTAGAATTCAGTGTTGTGGGCTTTCCAGACAAATTTGGCTCCAGCTCAACGACCATGGAGGGATGGAAGACCCGAGCCATGAGCTTGGAGTCGGGATGCACGCGACAGCTGCCGACTCCTCCGACTGCGATACATTGCGCTATGCCCGAGGGATTCATTAATATCAATTGGTTCTGCCAATTCATTGAGTTATGGGTTAGGTCGCACTATGAAGCAGCATAGAAGCTATTTTTTTTTATAAAATAGTGCGAAAGGATGAGGAAACGGAGTGCACCCATTTTATACAATCTAAGCCGCTTAGCGTCTCCAAACCATGGAGAGTTTCGATGCTCAGCATGCGTAGGCTCTTTATTATTTATTTATTTATTTATTTATTTATTTATTTATTTATTTATTTATTTATTTATTTAATTATTTATTTATTTATTTATTTATTTATTTATTTATGCTTCTGTTGTAGGGCGCGTGTAGCGCAGTCGGAAGAGGCGCGACTGTCGCGTGCACCCGATACCAGGTTCCTGGTCCGAATTTCCCGCCCAGGCCAACCAAGCCTTCCATCCCTCCGAGGTCGGTGAATTGGTACCAGACTTGTCTGGGAAGGATAGAGCGCTGACTTGTTCATAGGCTGGCCACCGCAAGTCATTGTGTAGCCAAATACGCATTCATGTCGCCTCCACGACATCCCGTAGAAGTAGAATGCGCTGGCGCATCCCAGAAGGGATTGAGTAACGCCGTCCTTTATCCTTTATCCTTTATGCTTGTGTTTAGGCCAAATATGCATTATTGGACTCCAATACATCAGGTAAGAGAAGAATGCGCAATGCATCCCTAAAATCGACCTTATAATGCTGATTTTCGTCAACTGGTAAATGGAGGTTTAGCTGCAACGAAAACTTTTCTGACAGGCGGAACTCGAACCCGCGCCCTCCGTTTTCCGGCCAGAGTGTAATGCCTTACACCACCGGCGCTGTTTAATCGCAATCTACGTTCATGATATCCTCGTGGCCTATTAGCACTCATCTATGGCATAGGGACCAGGGATGTGAGTTTAACGATTAACGATTTACCGGCTTTACCGGCATTTTTCGTTAAAACTTTTTGACGAAATTTAACGACGCAAAATTCCGTTAAATTGCATTAACGACATTCTGCGCACCATTTCTGAAATTTTATTTCTTTTTCATGTAAATGCATTTTAGACAAACGTTTTGGATGAACTATCGCAGTATCGTGCGAGACCACGGAAATCCTCTACTTACCTGAATTATTGTAGGTAATCGATATTGTCCTTGTGTTTCGAGAACTGTAGGCATTTTTCTCTATCCTTGACCAATTTATTTGCGTGCGTCCAACTTTTCTCCGATGTCGTTCTGTGCTTTTCGACTTCCTGGTCCGTTTCTTGCGCTTGATTGCTACATATTGGTTTTTCATACTTAGCAACCATTCAGTTTTCATAGTACGAAGAATGCTCTGTTAAACGCTCGTGTCTCATATGCGTTCCCTTGAAATACAGAGGAGAAAGAGCCTTAACAAGTGAAATTTAAACACGTTACTTACAATACCGCCCGCGTCGCGCGGTCAAAAAGACGGTTTGCGACGGAAAAATCCGTCGCAAACCGTCGCATGCTCATAACTCCTTTAATTTTAAGTTGTTTGAGAAACTGTTAATATCGTTCGATTCGTCTTCTCGAGATCTACACAAACATCTATAAAACTTTGCCAGACCTCCGCGTTTTCGCCGTGGGTGGCCTGAAAAATAACTGCATCAGGCTTTTGCGATTGGAGCACCTTATTTTCCAGTACGTGCACGTGACGTGCAGTGTTTTCGGAGTATCTCAAGCATGGCGTACGTTGTCAGCTCTGCTCTGTTATGCCAGGAATGCTCCGAGAGTGCGCCGTGCACAATGTATGTAGGATCGGCCCATCAATCGAGCGGGAGAAAGCATGTTCACTCCGCTTCTATCTTCCCTTACTGGAAAATGTAAAGCCTTCAAGACTATTTCGAACCGTTTGGAGAATTCTATATGAAGTTTTGGGCTCTCCTACTCAGTATTTGCTCCAATCTCGAGACTTTGGAGTGCACCGTAGACAGTGCATATAGAATCGAACCTATCAATCGAATTGGCGCGACAACATGTAGAGTGAGCGTTTGGGGACTTCTATCATAAATTTTCGGACGGCCTATTAAGGAATTGCTCTAGGGCTGTCCAGCTAGCCTTTGGAGTGTGCCGTGAACAATGCATATTAAATCGAACCTTTCAATCGAGTTGGTTCGACAACTGGTAGAGTGAGCGTTTGGGGACTTCTATCATAAATTTTCGGACGGCCTATTAAGGAATTGCTCTAGGGCTGTCCAGCTAGCCTTTGCAGTGTGCCGTGAACAATGCATATTAAATCGAACCTTTCAATCGAGGAGGGTGACCGATTGCAAATTGCGCGCGCGGGCATGTTCGGAGCGCAATAACTCTTTCAAGTTTAAATCGTTTCGACTGCAACTCGAGGGTTTTGCAGGCAGTAAAACGAGCTAATAGTACACTAAAGTAGAACGGTGTAGCTTAGGAAGAGACAATGTTACAGGGGTGGGAAAATGCAGGAGAGGCTTGTGTGACGCATATTTTTTCCGAGTTCCGTGGACCACTGCGGGAAAACCCTGAGAGCAAACGGCATTAAGATGCGTTCGCAAACAGAGTGCTTAAGTTACCTTACGATGACGTGCTCAGAACTCCTCAGCTTCCTAAACTGCCTTAGCCTCAGCTGCAAGTTTAAAGCGGCGGAAGATAGCGGTTAGCGTTTCTTGCGCTCTTACTCGCCCAGATTTGAGTGCTCGGCACTCTCAATGGTACCGTCCTGTTCAGCATGAAAAGCGCTATCGAACGGTTCCAATTTCGACCGATTTTGGAAACATCGATTTTTTGGCAGATTTGCATCGAGGCCGCCTTACGGTTTTCTGAAGCCGCGGCAGACGGAGGTTGACGTCATTGAAAATCGATATCTTCGAATTGGGCATGCATGATACTGTTCGATAGAGCTTTTCATGGTGAATTGAACGGTGTTATTGGGAGTAGGGAAAACTGCAATGTGGGCGAATAAGAGCGAGGGGAACATGGATCGTTGTCCTACATTGCAGGCGCGCGCGTGTTCTGAGCTCGATAACTCTGTCATGTTAGAACCTTTCCGGTTGCAGCTTTCGAGTTTTGTAGGCAGCAAAATGCTCTAGTAGTACGCTTAAATACAGCAATGTAGCTTATGACTGGACAATGTTACAGCAGTGCGAAAACGCAGGCTAGCCTTGTGTGACACGATTTTTTCCAGTTTCAGTCGACCCCTGCGGGAAGAAGCAGAGAGCTAACGGCCTACAAATGAGCATGCGAGCAGAACGCTTAAGGTTCTTTACGATAACGTGCTCACGACTCTCTAGGTGATTAAACTGCCTTAGCACCAGCTGCCATTTTAGGGCGGCGGAGTTTTACGGTTTGATGTTTCCTGCGCCATTATTCGCCCAGATTTGAGTTTCCGACACTCTCAATAACACCACTAGATTCTCCACGAAATGCTCTATTGAACGATGTCAATCTCGGCCAATTTCAGGAAAATCGATTTTTTGGCAATTTCCCATCGAGGACGGGGGCGCAGCTGTTTCGAACCGTTTGAAGAATTTTATAAGACATTTCCAGCCTATCAAGGATTAACTCGGTGGCTGAAGTCCGCCATTCTGCACTAATGGGGCAAGTAGTGAGCCACTACCGGCTGAGGTCTCCGCGCTATTCGCATGGGTGGGAATCGCGCCGAGATCCCTCGGGGCAAGTGTAGATAATCCAGGACAGCTGGTCGAAAAGCTAAAGAGATTAAATGGAATGAAGTGTTGATCATATGTAGGCACATATGATCAACACTTCATACTTCACTATCAACACTTCACTGTTTGCTCTCAATGAGCTCATGAACACCTCATCCCCAACACCTGAATCTTCCGTATAATGAAGGGGATGAGGCTAAGGCCTGTGTTAGGCGCCTTTTATACTTGCGCCGCAGCGCGGCGCGGCGTGATGGTCGGCGTGGCTATCGATTTTTCGCGCCGCATCGCTTTTATACTCCGCCGCCGTAAAACACTACACTAAGGGGAAGGGCGCGGCGCGGCGCGATCAGCCGCGGCAGACTCGGCGTGGGGTGGGAGATTTCACCTCTTCGACCAAAATTCTCCTATTGGGAAGGAGGGGGGGGGGGGGATTAGGGTGCTGGTCACGAATCTGACATCGTTTTTTGAAGTTACGGGCGATTACGGTAGGTTCGGTTGATTAGGGAGTTTGGGAGAAGTCGGTGACCATGACCTTAGCCCGTACCTTCTGTAACCTAGGAACAGAATAGAGATCTGTAGACATTCACGAAGCTTCATATATCACGCTAAAGATATGCTTAGTGCACAGTGACCCTAGAATGGCCATATGAGAAAGAATTTTGAGTGATTCTTGACGATGGGTACGTTCCAGCAGTTTTACCTTTGGACCCGCACATGTCGCAAAATATGGAGTGGTTTAGCGCCGTTTGCATTGCAGGGGATTCGACTCAATACTACACTCACCAGTTTCAACCGTAGGTTGAGCGAACGACTTCTACTCCAGGCTTAAGAGAGGATTCGTCGCTCCCCACAGGAATCCCACGACAAACGTTGAGAAGATGCATTGCGCTGATCAGCCAAAAATCCTACCTGTTTTGGTCCCTCAATGACTCGGGGACCGTTTCCAGAGCACGGGCCGTAGTGAGCAGATGCTCGTGGCCGCGCGTCACTGTCGCTCCCCTTTCTAACTGCAATCGCGTAGCGGCGCGTCAAAAATCGTGGCGCGGCGCGGCGCGACTGGCCGCGCCGCTCCCCAAATTGACGCGCCGCGCGGCGGCGGGAGTATAAAAGGCCTTATACTCCCGCGGGAGCATCCGTGAAACGTCCGCGGACGAAGGGTGCACTGCAGATGGCGGGCGTGGCGGGGCGCGGCGATTGGCCAGGCGAGGGATCTTGGCGCGATTCCCACCCATCCGCGGATGCTCCCGCGGGAGTATAACTCAG